>CM055117.1:847394167-847994167 GCA_029206835.1 Rana muscosa
AGTGACGGCCAGGGCAATCACAACCCTTGAGAAACACATAAGAACATTACAAGTCAGTTGTGCAAGTACATGCGTGTCAGAATAAGGTCCAGTAGACAAGGTTTACATTAGTTGCATTATAATGGAACAATATTTATGGACTTGTTACATTGAGAATTAAAGCCCAATTAAATTTTTGGTTTAAAATCACGATCCAGGTAAAAAAAAAAAAAAAAAAAAAAAAAAAACACGTGCAAAAATTTTGCAGTTAACTTTGCTTAGAAAGCAGCCACAGCCAGACTGGAAAAGCCTATCTCTTGCCAAAACCATTCCTCTCTGTGGGAAATCAGTGGCCTCCCTGCAGAGGTCCAACATATTTCCCACTGAGTCAGTTCTCCAATCTGCAGGAAGCAAGAGCTAAAAGGGGATCATGTAGCTTTTTTATTTGGTCCAAATTTTACAGTGTACACATGTAAACACTGTGCCTCATCAGGTGTTCAACAATTTTAGCCCCCACTGTATTTTCTAAAGAGACAATAACTTTAAGGCCTCATGCCCACTGGCGTTTTTACAGCTGCGTTTTTGAGCGTTTTTTACAGCTTAAAAACGCCTGTCCATGTTATTGTAAATATTTTTTTTTAAAAAAAAAAAAAAAAAAAAAAAAAAACGTCGGAGCTAAAAAACGCGACCGCGCGTTAGTGCGCGTTTTTTGCGCGTTAGTGCGCGTTTTTTGACGCTCGCGTTTTTTCCTGCCTAGTTCTGACGCTGAGGAACGCACTGGCCCTGGGTTTTTTTTTACAGCTTACAAACGCCTATGCTCTTTACAGCTCAAAAACGCCTAGGTGGGGCATGAAGCTATAGACTAACATGGACAGGCGTTTTTAAGCTGTAAAAAACGCTCAAAAACGCGGCTGAAAAAACGCCCGTGGGCATGAGGCCTAAATCTCCACTCCCAGGACACTAATTTTTGGCTGTTTGTTGGTAAACAGCAGCCGGCGCCAAATGGTCCTTTAGTCTACAAGCACGTCAGTACCCAGTAATATAAGTCTAGGACAGGTGTGTCCAAACTGCGGCCTGGGGGCCAGATGTGGCCCTCTGCTTGCTTCTATCCGGCCCTTGGAAATCTATTTTTATCCACTGATACCAACATTGGCGCATAAATCCCCCCCCCCCCACCAATGAAGGGGCAGAATTTCTCCCAATGACACCAACAATGGGACGCTAATTCCTCCCACTGAAACCATAGATGGGGCATTGTTTATTCCCACTAACGTCAGGACCTTTTCTACTCGAATGCCCACAGTCCGGCCCCCCCCCCCTTAGGTCTGAAGAACAGTAAACTGACCCTTTGTTTAAAAATGTTTGGAGACCCCTGGTCTAGGCGATACACTGTTCATTGCCATTTCTTTAATGGAAAACAGGGAATTCTTTCCTCTATAGTATCTTATAGTTAGTATTCGCTCTTGTAATAATTTTTGCACATGGGCATCTAAAGCACAGCCCTTAGATGTGTATAATACTGTACATATCTAAATGTGGCACTATAAGATTGGGGGTCATACACACAGGTGCATCTACAAACAAATGTGCACTACATTTAGATATATATATATATATATATATTTAAAAAAAACACGGTTGTTCCTGGGGCCATAGATATGTGCAGAGTTTACAGAAAGAAAATGTGTATACGCATTACATGCAAAAAATCACCAGAAGAACTGTACACGTCTAAACGCAAGTACTGTACTTTATGCAGGAATCATCTGCTAGCCATGCCAGCAAGAACCCGTGTTCCGATCAGAATATATGCATATGCCAATGTGAATGAGGCCTAACACAATTTATAACAATGCAACATTATAATTTGTATCACAATCCTGGATTCTGTATTTAAAGGGCAAGTTCACCTTTTGACCAAAAAATAAACGCACATTTTTTGCAGGAAAAAAAATAAAATAAAAAATAAATAAATATGCATTTATTATTTTTCGTTTTAGGAGCCTGTAAAGTATTGCACGAGTGATCCAATCACTGATGCCACGCAGGTCTCCTTCAGATTAGAGAGAGGTGCATCGAATGGAAATTTTGGTGTCGAAACCAATAATACCACTTGGCTGAACACGGAAAATGGTAGTTTAAAAAAAAAAAAAAATGTTAATATAGAACTGTATTTTATTTGACTTTTTATTTAGGCTCATGCATTTAAATGAATATGAAATTATTGTCAGCCATTATTTGCACCTTTAGCGCAAGAATATTTCAAGAAAAACATCCCTTTAAATTCTATGTATGTCTTCACACTGGCCAGTTGTGCTTCCATTACGGTGTTAAAAATCCTGCTTGCTGCATTCTTGGTCAGTTAAAAAAAAACGCACCCATTGAAAACGTATCAGGTTATTGATGCGATTTCGAGTCACATGACCTATGAAAAACACACCATAAGCATAAAAAAATCGTGATGGGCAACAAAAAAATAAATCAGTTAACAGCGGCAAGGTCGCAGCAAAATTGGCAGTAACGTCGCAAGCGTTTTCGGCACAACTATCAACACCCTTTTCTCTTATTAAATCGGCAAAACGCTGGTAACACCATTTTCGCCTGATATGTTTTGGTCACCAAAATTTCTGTGCATCTCTACTGCAGATCTGTCAGTGTATCGGCTTGCTAATACATTCTGACAGGAAGACCCAATGCACTATCACAGCACCATGGTAGTTCCTTGAAAACTACACTGACAGCCGCAAAGGATGCCGGACCGGGCGAAGCCCCAAAAGTTCAAGTCTTTTTTGAATACAGATACGGGCAGCAGATACAGGGAGAAGATCCCTGGTCTGCTGTCACAGTAGGTTTGGGGGGGGGGGGGGGAGCTTGCATTCATAAAACGTTACACCCTGAATATGGTGAACTTTAAACTGGTGACGTTGTCTTGAACTATGTTCCAGCTCTATGGACACCATATCTGATACACTTGAGAGCCTTTTCCATAGGATTTATTGGTGAATTCTTTACAAGGTAGGTGACCAAGCCTTTCCTTGTGAATGCAGAAGGTGATACATACTACATTAGCCAATTACCCTATCGGCACATCTTTGGAGTTTGGGGAAAAAGGCGGAGTACCTGGAGGAAACCCATAAGCTCAGAGAACATGCATGAACTAGACCAGATATCTGCCCTGGGTGCAAACTAGGAAATTATAAGTGAAAGAATGGCATCTCTACGGGCTTCAGGCAGCATCTCACTGATGACACTGCAGTCCCCTCCCCCTCCCGCTCCCCATAACAAACAGTGCAGGAAATCATCAAAGTAGATCTCCATCAGAGGGTGGGCAGTGGCTCATAACCCTCAACATTCCCTGATTGATCATATGCTCTGCCCGTAAAGATGGGACCAGAGCACTATGACCGAGATGTCAGGACAAGCAGAGCATTTTCATTCATCAAGTGTAGAGCTACAGAAGTCAATATTCATGGAAAGCATGTCATTATTCATGGAAATGGACATGCACCCGAATGTTCATCACGTGTTTACAAAGCATCTCCAGCTACCATCAGAAGAACGGAAGTGGTCAATAGAGGTCCTCCAGTGCAAATCTCAGGGGGGGGGGGGGGAGGGGGGACCGATCACCACCCTCCTGCCTATCCTTGAAGAGGCGCTGGAAGGAAAATTGTCAACTGAACAGCAGCTACTTTCAATTACGTGCTGTTCTGGGATTTTTAACAGTGTGGGGTCTGCTGTGAAGATTTTTTTCCTTCAGCCCGATAAAGGCTGAGCAAAACAAAATCTATACGTATATGGCCAATTTAAGTTTGGACAATGGTGATTGAGAACACCATGATTGCCGACAAGGGTCAAAAAAATGCTGGCAACATTTTTTTTGAAGTACTGTTTTATTTATTTGATCATTCCGGTAATGTACAACGGCCTTATAATTCTAAAATACAAATCATAATTTCACCAATATACGGGCACCATAACACTGGCCACAGGGAATTTCACAGATGTCAGCTTTCAAACATTTCCTACTACATTTTTAAATGAGAGCTAAAAAAGGGCAAAAAACTTTTTTTACCCCTATTTTGGATAAAAGTGAGGCAGGGTTAGAACCTAGGTCAGTTTCTTTTTTGCCACCCGTGTCCCATTGTGGAGATTTCCCTTCACTTCCTGTCCTATAGCCACACAGGAAGTGAGAGGAAATCCCAGCAAATTAAGGGAATCCCTTGGGTACCCCATGTCACTAGAACTAGTGTCCCCATTGGAAGATTCCCCCTCTATTACGTTTATCGGGACATCCCAAAATTTTTCATTTTCTTTCACTTTCAATGATAATGGTAAACAGGACAAAGAGAGGGTGAATCTCCCCAACAGTGGCACAGACAGCAATAAAAACTGTAAGGTGTTCTAATCCAGGGGTCGTCAAGCCCCGGGCCGTGGTCTTTCTACAGACGGGCCGCGGGCGTGCGGCACGAGACAACCAGGCTATTAGCACCGAGTGGAAGAGATAAGCGAGCGGGCAAGCAGAGATGACATTATCTCTCTCCGCTGCCCGCATCGCTGCTCTTCCGCCCTTTTAGCGTCAATATCGGAAGTGCGCGGGGAGCAGAGAGATGACATCGTCTCTCACCACCCCCGCATCGCTGCTCTTCTGCCCTTTCAGCCTTAATGTCGGAGGTGCGTGGGGAGCAGAGAGATGACATCACTCACCGCCCCCCCGCATCACCGCTCTTCTGCCTTCACTCACCACCCACCACAAGGACTAGTGCTGCCACCAATGCAGTGACAATTCACATCTGGTGGCAGTCGATGTGGCAAGTGACATTCCACACCTTGTGACAGGCCGCGTGGCAGGTGATGCGGCAAGTGACATTCCGCATCTTGTGGCAGGTGACGTGCCAAGTGACATTCCGCATCTGGTGGCAGGCAACATGGCAATTGACAATTCACATCTGGCGACAGGCAACGTGGCAAGTGACATTCCGCATCTGGCGACAGGCAACGTGGCAAGCGACACACTCAGGGCTCCCACGGACTCTGCATTATGGTGAGTTGAACTATTTATTACTACAATGTAATAGAAATTATGCGCTGACAAATTGCCGTGAAAAAAAAATATAATTGCTTAGCCCCCGTGTGCCAATCCCAACCCTTGGCACAATTTTCGTCCATGCAGCCGGTCCCCGGTGCCAAAAAGGTTGGGGACCACTGTTCTAATCTCTCTACTTTATCCAAAACTAAAAAAAGTTGTGCTTTTAGTTATACTTTAAGGGCTTATTCACATGGGTGGCCAGGGGGTGGTAAAAGCTGAGCAGCAGTTTTACCAATCTACAACTGACCTACAGGTGTCAAACTGGCGGCCCTCCAGCTGTTGCGAATCTAAAAGTCCCATGAGGCATTGCAAGGCTGCCATTTACAAGCATGACTCCCACAGGCAGAAGCACGATGGGACTTGTAGTTCTGCAACAGCTGGAGGGCCGCCTTTTTGACACCCCTTCCCTACCTAAAGAAGGGCATGCAGCTTCTCAGGTCTGTACACATACCACGATGCTTTGCTACTACAGAAAAAAAATGTAACCGCATGTCCTATTCGGTGGGCGATACTGCCAATGAATGCATCCTTTTTAAGTGTATGAGCCAGGTTGTAACAACATGCAATGTATGTGGTGGCAGTACAGTGGTTTGTCCTTTTTAGCATCAAAACAGGCAGTTATAAGGCAACATATCCCCTCCTCACTCCCTGTCAAACACCCTCGGAAAAGTGATCCACCAAGGATCTCTTTTCAGAGGGGCAGCACATACATTGTAAAATCATTTTTCAATAGGAGCTGTACATACCAGCGTGTTACATGTCAGCGCATCGCAACATGTATAAACACAAGAGCCAAAACAGTCTATGGACGTGTCTACTACAAAGAAAGCTCAGCGAAGTTTAATCACCAAGGTACATTTGTAAACAGCATAGTAGAAAATTGGTCAAGGCCCCTTTCACACTTGTGTGTCTTTTCTTGCAACTTTGGACATCAGAGTTGCATGACAAGTCATACCCCATGATTCCCAATGATAATCATTCATATTTGTGCGACTGCAAGTCGCACGACTTTAAAGTAGTTCCTGTACTACTTTGATGCCAGTTGAGGTCCATAGACCTCAAGTTTAAAACAGGCATTACCTGAAATTGCGGCAAAATCGCAGCAAAAATCACGGCAATGTGAAAGGGGCCTAAATCCAGCTCACGGCTGCTGCAACTGTGAGCTTGAGCCAGAGAAGGGTTTCTGATAAAAGTGATCAGATGGCCCTAGAGCCGCCCGATTGCTTTTACAGTCCCCTTTCCCCGTCGGCAGCACATGGCGTTTATCCGGGGCTCTTCTATTCCACAGCTCCCTGGAGTGAGCAGGAGAAACTTGGGGAACAACTATGCCCACCAGCAAGCGATGTGTATTACGTCACTTCCGGGGGCACAGCTATCATTCCTTGCCTATTCCAACATGATCTGTGCTGGAATTGTTGAACCGTAGGGCAGGAAAGGGGGGTCTAATAGATCCCTAATGTCTCCATAAAGAGGACCTGTCATTTGCCCATGCTATTACATAGGGCAGTGGTGGTGAACCTTGGCACCCCAGATGTTTTGGAACTATATTTCCCATGATGCTCATGCAATCTGCAGTGTAGGTGAGCATCATGGCAAATGTAGTTCCAAAACATCTGGGGTGCCAAGGTTTGCCATCGCAGTCATAGAGGCTTATCAGCCCCCTTGTGATGGCAATAAAGTTTAAAAAAAATAAATACATTTGTATAAAATAAAAAACACTTAGGCCCCTTTCACACTGAGGCGTTGAAAAAACGCTCAAAAATTATAGGATTTTGTACCTCTATTTTACCGCGATCGCGGTAAAAATAGCGCTAACGCGTATGCGTTTTTACCGCGTTCGTGCTAAAATTAGCGCGAACGCGGTAAAAACGCATAGGCGTTAGCGCTATTTTTAACATAACGCTTATGCCTATGCGTTTTTACCACGAATCCCATTCATTTCAATGGGGATAGGCGTTTTTACAGCGCTATTTTATGCGCCCTAAAGTTGCTCTAAAAAAGCTGTTTGCAGGATTTTTTTCAACGCCCAGCCAGCAAAACGCCTCAATGAGAAAGCCCTCAGAGATTTCACATTGAGAATGCTGGGGCAGGATTATTTCAGGCGTTATTACAGCGCTATTTTTACCGCAAAAACGCAGTAAAAACGCCTCAGTGTGAAAGGGGCATTAAAGCACCCCCCCCCCCATATAAAAATTGCAGCATAGAGAGAGCATGTGTATGTAAAGAATAACTCTGCGAATGTCGGAGAGATAATAAGAATTCTAGGAGTTTGTGGTTTATTCTAAACGGATGATGGCATTTAAAGCGTGGCCTATGGAGGATTTTGGGGAGCGCAGTTTTTCGTGATCCCACAAAAATGTGCAATTGTAAGACTGGACATGTCAGATATTTTACTGGATGCAGCCCCATCTTTTTATTTTACAAAGAATTGGGCACAATATTGTACTTATTTGCACTAAAACTCACTTTAACATATTATTTTTATTGAAAATGCATTTGATAAATAACGATGCAAATATCATGTGACATCACAAACTGCAACTGCCACCATTTTAGTTTCCAGGGTCTCAATATAGAATTGTTTGGGGGGGGGGGCGGGGGGGTCATTCACCTACCCCCACCCCCCACAGAGATCAGACGAGTGTGGTGCCCCGGATCCCCCGATCATAGTGAAGTATAGGGAGGTCCTGAGCTCCATTGGTGGAGAGTTTAGTGATCCACAGGTGACACCCAGCCCCCCTCACACTACAAACACCTCTCCAAAAATAGTCCCCCGGCCGAGCCAGTTCTCCCCCACGCCCCAGCCCGGTACTCACTATGCATTCCCGGACCCAGTCATGGAAGAGCTGCTCTCTAAGAGACACATCTTGATCGGCTTCCATTCTCCGGTAGCATGGCGCCCCCCGCAGCTTGTTCCACCCTCAGAGGAGAAGCGCGATGACGACTCCAGTGTTCCCCGATCTGCCTGCACTCACCGACACCACCGCGACCCGACTGACGAGCTCCTCCACTATCCGCACACAGCACACCTCCCCGCCCACTCCAGTGCTTCGATAGAGCACGCACACCGGAGTCTTCGTTCTGATTGGTGGAGCGAGGGGTGACGAAGGCACTAACCGTTGGCTCTTGTGTAGGAGAGGGCGGAGCGTATCTGCACCTTATCTACTGTATTGAGATAGTCCGTTGTCGTGCCGTTTGAAAGGCTTAGGAGGTAAGGCAAGGGGTAAGGCACGTCCTAGGGAGAAGGACTTGGAAGGCGAGGGACCTGGAACGTGGGGGTCAAGACCTGTGCTCGGGAGAAGGACCTGGAACGTGGGGGTCAAGACCTGTGCTAGGGAGAAGGACCTGGAACGTGGGGGTCAAGACCTGTGCTAGGGAGAAGGACCTGGAACGTGGGGGTCAAGACCTGTGCTAGGGAGAAGGACCTGGAACGTGGGGGTCAAGACCTGTGCTAGGGAGAAGGACCTGGAACGTGGGGGTCAAGACCTGTGCTAGGGAGCAGAAGGACCTGGAAGGTGGGGGACATGGCCTGTGCTGGGAAGAAGGACCTGGAAGGTGGGGGACAAGACCTGTGCTAGGGAGAAGGACCTGGAAGGTGGGGGACAAGACCTGTGCTAGGGAGAAGGACCTGGAAGGTGGGGGACAAGACCTGTGCTAGGGAGAAGGACCTGGAAGGTGGGGGACAAGACCTGTGCTAGGGAGAAGGACCTGGAAGGTGGGGGACAAGACCTGTGCTAGGGAGAAGGACCTGGAAGGTGGGGGTCAAGACCTGTGCTAGGAAGAAGGACCTGGAAGGTGAGGGACAAGACCTGTGCTAGGGAGAAGGACCTGGAAGGTGGGGGACAAGACCTGTGCTAGGGAGAAGGACCTGGAACGTGGGGGTCAAGACCTGTGCTAGGGAGCAGAAGGACCTGGAAGGTGGGGGACATGGCCTGTGCTAGAGAGAAGGACCTGGAAGGTGAGGGACAAGACCTGTGCTAGGGAGCAGAAGGACCTGGAAGGTGGGGGACATGGCCTGTGCTGGGAAGAAGGACCTGGAAGGTGGGGGACAAGACCTGTGCTAGGGAGAAGGACCTGGAAGGTGGGGGACAAGACCTGTGCTAGGGAGAAGGACCTGGAAGGTGGGGGACAAGACCTGTGCTAGGGAGAAGGACCTGGAAGGTGGGGGACAAGACCTGTGCTAGGGAGAAGGACCTGGAAGGTGGGGGACAAGACCTGTGCTAGGGAGAAGGACCTGGAAGGTGGGGGTCAAGACCTGTGCTAGGGAGAAGGACCTGGAAGGTGGGGGACAAGACCTGTGCTAGGGAGAAGGACCTGGAAGGTGGGGGTCAAGACCTGTGCTAGGGAGAAGGACCTGGAAGGTGAGGGACAAGACCTGTGCTAGGGAGAAGGACTTGGAAGGCGAGGGACCTGGAACGTGGGGGTCAAGACCTGTGCTCGGGAGAAGGACCTGGAACGTGGGGGTCAAGACCTGTGCTAGGGAGAAGGACCTGGAACGTGGGGGTCAAGACCTGTGCTAGGGAGAAGGACCTGGAAGGTGGGGGTCAAGACCTGTGCTAGGGAGAAGGACCTGGAAGGTGGGGGTCAAGACCTGTGCTAGGGAGCAGAAGGACCTGGAAGGTGGGGGACATGGCCTGTGCTAGAGAGAAGGACCTGGAAGGTGAGGGACAAGACCTGTGCTAGGGAGCAGAAGGACCTGGAAGGTGGGGGACATGGCCTGTGCTGGGAAGAAGGACCCGGAAGGTGGGGGACAAGACCTGTGCTAGGGAGAAGGACCTGGAAGGTGGGGGACAAGACCTGTGCTATGGAGAAGGACCTGGAAGGTGGGGGACAAGACCTGTGCTAGGGAGAAGGACCTGGAAGGTGGGGGACAAGACCTGTGCTAGGGAGAAGGACCTGGAAGGTGGGGGTCAAGACCTGTGCTAGGGAGAAGGACCTGGAAGGTGAGGGACAAGACCTGTGCTAGGGAGAAGGACCTGGAACGTGGGGGTCAAGACCTGTGCTAGGGAGAAGGACCTGGAACGTGGGGGTCAAGACCTGTGCTAGGGAGAAGGACCTGGAACGTGGGGGTCAAGACCTGTGCTAGGGAGCAGAAGGACCTGGAAGGTGGGGGACATGGCCTGTGCTGGGAAGAAGGACCTGGAAGGTGGGGGACAAGACCTGTGCTAGGGAGAAGGACCTGGAAGGTGGGGGACAAGACCTGTGCTAGGGAGAAGGACCTGGAAGGTGGGGGACAAGACCTGTGCTAGGGAGAAGGACCTGGAAGGTGGGGGACAAGACCTGTGCTAGGGAGAAGGACCTGGAAGGTGGGGGACAAGACCTGTGCTAGGGAGAAGGACCTGGAAGGTGGGGGTCAAGACCTGTGCTAGGAAGAAGGACCTGGAAGGTGAGGGACAAGACCTGTGCTAGGGAGAAGGACCTGGAAGGTGGGGGACAAGACCTGTGCTAGGGAGAAGGACCTGGAACGTGGGGGTCAAGACCTGTGCTAGGGAGCAGAAGGACCTGGAAGGTGGGGGACATGGCCTGTGCTAGAGAGAAGGACCTGGAAGGTGAGGGACAAGACCTGTGCTAGGGAGCAGAAGGACCTGGAAGGTGGGGGACATGGCCTGTGCTGGGAAGAAGGACCTGGAAGGTGGGGGACAAGACCTGTGCTAGGGAGAAGGACCTGGAAGGTGGGGGACAAGACCTGTGCTAGGGAGAAGGACCTGGAAGGTGGGGGACAAGACCTGTGCTAGGGAGAAGGACCTGGAAGGTGGGGGACAAGACCTGTGCTAGGGAGAAGGACCTGGAAGGTGGGGGACAAGACCTGTGCTAGGGAGAAGGACCTGGAAGGTGGGGGTCAAGACCTGTGCTAGGGAGAAGGACCTGGAAGGTGGGGGACAAGACCTGTGCTAGGGAGAAGGACCTGGAAGGTGGGGGTCAAGACCTGTGCTAGGGAGAAGGACCTGGAAGGTGAGGGACAAGACCTGTGCTAGGGAGAAGGACTTGGAAGGCGAGGGACCTGGAACGTGGGGGTCAAGACCTGTGCTCGGGAGAAGGACCTGGAACGTGGGGGTCAAGACCTGTGCTAGGGAGAAGGACCTGGAACGTGGGGGTCAAGACCTGTGCTAGGGAGAAGGACCTGGAAGGTGGGGGTCAAGACCTGTGCTAGGGAGAAGGACCTGGAAGGTGGGGGTCAAGACCTGTGCTAGGGAGCAGAAGGACCTGGAAGGTGGGGGACATGGCCTGTGCTAGAGAGAAGGACCTGGAAGGTGAGGGACAAGACCTGTGCTAGGGAGCAGAAGGACCTGGAAGGTGGGGGACATGGCCTGTGCTGGGAAGAAGGACCCGGAAGGTGGGGGACAAGACCTGTGCTAGGGAGAAGGACCTGGAAGGTGGGGGACAAGACCTGTGCTATGGAGAAGGACCTGGAAGGTGGGGGACAAGACCTGTGCTAGGGAGAAGGACCTGGAAGGTGGGGGACAAGACCTGTGCTAGGGAGAAGGACCTGGAAGGTGGGGGTCAAGACCTGTGCTAGGGAGAAGGACCTGGAAGGTGAGGGACAAGACCTGTGCTAGGGAGAAGGACCTGGAAGGTGGGGGTCAAGACCTGTGCTAGGGAGAAGGACCTGAAAGGTGAGGGACAAGACCTGTGCTAGGGAGAAGGACCTGGAAGGTGGGGGTCAAGACCTGTGCTAGGGAGAAGGACCTGGAAGGTGGGGGTCAAGACCTGTGCTAGGGAGAAGGACCTGGAAGGTGGGGGACAAGACCTGTGCTAGGGAGAAGGACCTGGAAGGTGGGGGACAAGACCTGTGCTAGGGAGAAGGACCTGGAAGGTGGGGGACAAGACCTGTGCTAGGGAGAAGGACCTGGAAGGTGGGGGACAAGACCTGTGCTAGGGAGAAGGACCTGAAAGGTGGGGGACAAGACCTGTGCTAGGGAGAAAGACCTGGAAGGTGGGGGTCAAGACCTGTGCTGGGAAGAAGGACCTGGAAGGTGGGGGACAAGACCTGTGCTAGGGAGAAGGACCTGGAAGGTGGGGGACATGGCCTGTGCTAGGGAGAAGGACCTGGAAGGTGGGGGACAAGACCTGTGCTAGGGAGAAGGACCTGGAAGGTGGGGGACAAGACCTGTGCTAGGGAGAAGGACATGGAAGGTGGGGGACAAGACCTGTGCTAGGGAGAAGGACATGGAAGGTGGGGGACATGGCCTGTGCTAGAGAGAAGGACATGGAAGGTGGGGGACATGGCCTGTGCTAGAGAGAAGGACATGGAAGGTGGGGGACATGGCCTGTGCTAGAGAGAAGGACATGGAAGGTGGGGGACATGGCCTGTGCTAGAGAGAAGGACATGGAAGGTGGGGGACATGGCCTGTGCTAGAGAGAAGGACATGGAAGGTGGAGGACATGGCCTGTGCTAGAGAGAAGGACATGGAAGGTGGAGGACATGGCCTGTGCTAGAGAGAAGGACATGGAAGGTGGAGGACATGGCCTGTGCTAGAGAGAAGGACATGGAAGGTGGAGGACATGGCCTGTGCTAGAGAGAAGGACATGGAAGGTGGAGGACATGGCCTGTGCTAGAGAGAAGGACATGGAAGGTGGAGGACATGGCCTGTGCTAGAGAGAAGGACATGGAAGGTGGAGGACATGGCCTGTGCTAGAGAGAAGGACATGGAAGGTGGAGGACATGGCCTGTGCTAGAGAGAAGGACATGGAAGGTGGAGGACATGGCCTGTGCTAGAGAGAAGGACATGGAAGGTGGAGGACATGGCCTGTGCTAGAGAGGTGGACCTGGAAGGTGGGGGACATGGCCTGTGCTAGGAAGAAGGACCTGGAAGGTGGGGGACATGGCCTGTGCTAGCGAGACGGACCTGGAAGGTGGGGGACCCGGAAGTAGGGGGACATGGCCTGTGCTAGAAAGATAGACATGGAAGGAGGGGGGCATGGCCTGTACTAGGGAGATGGACCTGGAAGGAAGGGAACATGGCCTATGCCATAGAAAAGCACCTGGAAGTAGGGTGACATGGCCTGTGCTAGAGAGAAGGACCTGGAAGGAGAGGGCATGGCCTGTGCTAGGGAGATGGACCTGAAAGGAAGGAGAAATGGCCTATGCCAGAGAGAAGGATCTGGAAGGTGGGGGACCGAGAAGTAGGGGGACATGACCTGTGCTAGAGAGAAGGGCCTGGAAGGAAGGGACGGTTATTGTATAAACTGTTGGAAAGAAGGGCCCAGACATAGGCGGCTTTATTTATCTTCTGTGCTGGGAGACGCCTCATACACTGCACTGCACATATTCCTTATCACTACACTCCAGAGAGGACACATTAGTACAGAGAGTACCCATACAGCCGGAGATTTGGGAAATACAGCGCGTTGCCATATCACGTCCTCACTACAGAACATGGTGGATACAGTAAGGGAAAAAAAAGTATTTGATCCCCTGCTGATTTTGTACGTTTGCCCACTGACAAAGAAACGATCAGTCTATAATTCTAATGGTAGGTTTATTTTAACAGTGGGAGACAAAATAACAACAGAAATATTCAGAAAAACACATTTCAAATAAAATTATAAATGGATTTGCATTTCAATGAGTGAAATAAGTATTTGAACCCCTATCAATCAGCAAGATTTCTGGCTCCCAGGTGTCTTCTATACAGGCAACGAGCTGAGATTAGGAGCACTCTCATAAAGGGAGTGCTCCCAATCTCCGCTTGTTACCTGTATAAAAGACACCTGTCCACAGAAGTAATCAATCAGATTCCAATCTCTTCACCATGGCCAAGACCAAAGAGCTGTCCTAGGATGTCGGGGACAAAATTGTAAACCTACACAAGGCTGGAATGGGCTACAAGACCATCGCCAAGCAGCTTGGTGAGAGGGTGACAACCGTTGGTACGATTATTTGCAAATGAAAGAAACACAAAATAACTGTCAATCTCCCTTGGTCTGGGGCTCCATGCAAGATCTCACCTAGTGGCGTTTTAATGATAACGGTGAGGAATCAGCCCAGAATTACACAGGAGAATCTTGTCAATAATCTCAGCTGGGACCATAGTCCCGAGGAAAACATCTGGTAACACACCACCCATGGTGGAAGGAAAGAAAATCGTACCATCTGTGGCCTGCCTAAGCATCTAAAAGATAAGGGGCTTCACACTTTGGGGGATGTTTGCATTTATCTGAAGTCTACTGTTCCGTGCCACAGTCTGATTCCGTTTGTTCTGCCTATAGGACCTCATAAGGGTCAGCTGCTTGTAAATCCACTATTTCCAGGTGGACTGATCAGTAGGGATGAGCTTTATGTTCGAGTTGAACTCATGTTCGACTCGAACAGCGAACAATTTGGGGTGTTCGCGGCAAATTCGAAAAGCCGCGGAACACCCTTTAACCACTTGACCACTGGGCACTTAAACCCTCTTAATAACCAGACCAATTTTCAGCTTTCGGTGCTCTCACATTTTGAATGACAATTACTCAGTCATACAACACTGTACCCATATGCATTTTTTGTCCTTTTTTTCACACAAATAGCTTTCTTTTGGTGGTATTTAATCACTGTTGGGTTTTTTTTTTTTGCGCTATAAGAGGAAAAAGACTGAAAATTTTGTAAAAAAATGATTTTTTTTCGTTTCTGTTATAAAATTTTGCAAATGACTATTTTTTCTTCATAAATTTTGGCCAAAATTTATACTGCTACATATCTTTGGTAAAAATAAGTACAAATTGGTGGATATTATTTGGTCTTTGTGAAAGTTAGAGAGTCCACAAGCTATGGTGCCAATATCTGAAAATTGATCACACCTGAAGTACTGACGGCCGATCTCATTTCTTGAGACCCTAACATGCCAGAAAAGTACAAATACCCCCCAAATAACCCCTTTTTGGAAAGAAGACATTCCAAGGTATTCAGAAAGAGGCATTGTGAGTTTTTTGAAGTTGTCATTTTTTCCCACAATTCTTTGCAAAATCAAGATTTTTTTTTCTTTTTTTTTTTTTTCACAAAATTGTCATATTGGCAGGTTATTTCTCACACACAGCATATGCATTCCACAAATTACACCCCAAAACACATTCTGCTATTACTCCCGAGTATGGCGATACCACATGTGTGAGACTTTTACACAGCGTGGCCACACACAGAGGCCCAACATGCAGGGAGCACCTTCAGGCGTTCTGGAGCACCCAGGCCAATTCTGACATTTCTCTCCTACATGTAAAAATCATCATTTGTTTGCTAGAAAATTACATAGAACCCCAAAAACATTATATATGTTTTTTTAGCAAAGACCTTAGAGAATATAATGGTGGTTGTTGCAACTTTTTATCTCGCACGATATTTGCGCAGCAATTTTTTTAACGCGTTTTTTACGGAAAAAAAATGTTTTGTGCTTAAAAAAAAAAAAAAACAGTAAAGTTAGCCCAATGTTTTTGCATAATGTGAAAGATGAAGTTACGCCGAGTAAATAGATACCTAGCATGTCACCCTTAAAAATTGCACACACTCGTGGAATGGCGCCAAACTTCGCTACTTAAAAAATATTTTTACTGGTTACATGTGTTGAGTTACAGAGGAGGTCTAGGGCCAAAATGATTGCTCTCGCTCTAACGTTCGCAGAGATACCTCACATGTGTGGTTTGAAAACCGTTTTCATATGTGGGCGGGACTTACGTATGCGTTCGCTTCTGTATGCGAGCTCACGGTGACAGGGGCGCTTTAAAAAAATATATATTTTTTTATTGTTCATTTTTACTTTTATTTATTTTAGTTTGACATGTTTTTCCGCCCCAAAATTTTTTTTGATCACTTTTATACCTATTACAAGGAGCGTAAACATCCCTTGTAATAGGAATATGGCATGACAGGTCCTCTTTACAGTGAGATATGGGGTCAATAAGACCCCACATCTCACCTCTAGGCTGGGAAGCCTGAAAAAAAAACAAAAAAAAAACCCAACAATCCTGGCTTTGATCGTAGCGGTGAGTCGGTAGAAGCACCGGAGGGCAGCGGGAGGGGGGGGGACATCCCCTCTCGCCTCCCGTAAGAATGATCAAGCAGCGGAACAGCCGCTATGATTGTTCTTATGGTGTAGGGAATCACCGGCTGAAAAAGCTGATATCTGAATGATGCCTGTAGCTGCTCCCATCATTCAGATATCCCCGCACAAAGTCAAGGACGTCATATGATGGCCGGCGGGCGGGAAGTGGTTATTGCAGAGTATTGCCGGGTATTGCAGAGTATTGCCGGGCATTGCGGAGTATTGCGGACTATGGCAGGGTATTGCACAGGGGGTATTGCAGAGTATTGCACCAGGGTATTGCAGAGTATTGCACCAGGGTATTGCAGAGTATTGCGCAGGGTGTATTGCAGAGTATTGCGCAGGGTGTATTGCAGAGTATTGCGCAGGGTGTATTGCGCAGGGTGTATTGCAGAGTATTGCGCAGGGTGTATTGCAGAGTATTGCGCAGGGTGTATTGCAGAGTATTGGCAGGGTGTATTGCAGAGTATTGGCAGGGTGTATTGCAGAGTATTGCACAGGGATGGCTGAGCAGGGATGGATGGATGGCTGGATCTGTGACTGCAATCCAGCCCACAGAGCTGCTGCTGCCATCCGCTCCCTCCCCCTCCCCTCTCACACTGTACCGATCGGTACAGAGAGGGGAGGGAGGAACCGGCATCATCAAATGACGCCGGTCTGTTTACAAGTGATTGCTCCGTCATTCGACGGAGCGATCACGTGGTAAACGGCCGCTATCAGCGGCGATTTACCGCGATTCGTGATCCGCCGGGTCCCGTGTGCGCGCCCCAGGGGGCGCGCGGGAGCGCGATTCTGGGAGGACGTTATATAACGTCCTCCCAGAGTTAAGCAACCACCTTGTCGACGTTATTTGTCGGCAGGTGGTTGTAAAGTGGTTAAAAGTCTATGGGAGAAATCTAAAGTGCTCATTTTAAAGGTTAATATGCAAGTTATTGTCATAAAAAGTGTTTGGGGACCCGGGTCCTGCCCCAGGGGACATGTATCAATGCAAAAAAAAAAGTTTTAAAAACGGCAGTGATTTTAATAATGCTTAAAGTGAGACAATAAAAGTAAAATATTCCTTTAAATTTCATACCTAGGGGTTGTATATAGTATGCCTGTAAAGTAGCGCTTGTTTCCCGTGCTTAGAACTGTCTCTGCACAAGGTGTCATTTCTGAAGGAAAAAAAAGTAATTTAAAAGCACTCACGGCTATAATGAATTGTCGGCTCCTGGCAATACAGAGAACAGTAATTGATAAAAAAATAAAAAAAATGTGTGGGGGTCCCCCCAAATTCAATTACCAGGCCCTTCTGGTCTGGTATGGATATTAAAGGGAACCCTGCGTCAAAAAAAATTAAAAATGACGTGGGGTTCCCCCCAAATATCCATACCAGACCCTTTATCCGAGCACGCAACCTGTCAGGCAGCAGGAAAAGAGGGGGGCGAGAGAGCGCTAAACCCCCCCCCCCTCAACCAAAAGGACTTTTCACAACGGTGTCTGTGTGGTTTTTAAAATTTTTGACACTTTCTTTTGTGAAATGGTAGGGGTACAATGTACCCTGTTGCCAATTCACATAGGGGTGGGGCCGGAATCTGGGGTACCCTTTGTTGAAGGGGTCTTCCAGATTCCGATAAGCCCCCCGCCCGCAGACCCCCACAACCACCGGGCAAGGGTTGTGGGGATGAGGCCCTTGTCCCCATCAACATGGGGACATGGTGCTTTGAGGGGTCACAGACCCCCAAAGCATCCTCCCCATGTTGAGGGCATGTGGCCTAGTACAGTTCAGGAGGGGGGTCGCTCTCTCGTCCCCCCCCCTTTTCCTGCGGCCTGCTAGGTTGCGTGCTCGGATAAAGGGTCTGGTATGGATTTTTGGAGGGAACTCCACGCCATTTTTTTAAAAAATTTGGCGTGGAGTTCATCTTAAAATCCATACCAGACCTGAAGGGCCTGGTAATTGAATTTGGGGGGACCCCCACGCATTTTTTTTTCTTTTTTTTTTTATCAATGACTTTCATTGTGTACGGGGCATAATAGGAAACATAAGGGGAATACAAAGACACTGAATTTCAAATGAACCAATTTCCCTAAACTACGAGCCTTGCTAGAAGATACAAATTGGGGATAAAATCTTAGGAACAAAGAACACAGTGGAGAACTACTGTAGGTGTTCTTAAAGAGCATATTAAATAAGGGCATTGGCCAGTGCATCCCAATGGTAAATAAATTTAAAAGCGCTAATAAAAGTCCTGGGTGGCTTAACTCCAACGTAAAAATGCATATGAAAGCAAAGAAGGCCTTTAAAAAATTCAAGGCTGAGGGATCATTATCAGCATTCCAACTTTACAAAGAATGTAACAAGAAATATAAGGGTGCAATCAGGGCGGCTAAGATAGAACATGAAAGGCACATAGTGGAGGAGAGTAAGAAAAACCCCAAAAAATTATTTAAGTACGTAAATAGTAAGAAAGGGAGGTCAGATCATTTTGGTCCCATAAAGAATGATGAAGGGAATCTGGTTACTAAAGATGGAGAGATGGCAAAGGTATTGAATTTATTCTTCTCCTCAGTCTTCACAAGGGAATCGGGGGGCTTCAGTAACCAAAACTGTAATGTTTATCCTCCTGACACGTCACAGGACACACCCTCATGGCTAACGGAGGACAGAATTAGAAATAGACTTGAAAAACGTAACATTAATAAGTCACCGGGACCAGATGGCTTGCACCCCCAGATTTTAGTAATGACAACAGTATCATTAGCAGTAATCGGCATGAATTCATGAAAAATCGTTCTTGCCAAACCAATCTATTAACCTATGAGGAGGTGATCTGCCATCTAGATAAAGGAAGGCCCGTAGACGTGGTGTATCTGGATTTTGCAAAAGCATTTGATACAGTTCCCCATAAATGTTTACTGTACAGTAGAGTAAGATCTTTTGGCATGGACCATAGGGTGAGTACATGGATTGAAAACTGGCTACAGGGGCGAGTTCAGAGGGTAGTGATAAATGGGGAGTGCTCCGAATGGGCAGGGGTGGAAAGTGGGGTCCACCAGGGTTCTGTCCTGGGACCAATCCTATTTAATTTATTCATAAACGACCTGGAGGATGGGATAAACAGCTCAATCTCAGTATTTGCGGATGATACTAAGTTAAGCAGGGCAATAACTTCTCCGCAGGATGTGGACATTTTGCAAGACGATCTGAACAAATTAATGGGGTGGGCAACTACATGGCAAATGTAGAAAAATGATGCATTTGGGTGGCAAAAATATGAATGCAATCTACTCACTAGGGGGAGAACCTCTAGTAGATGACAGACTCAGCAATGGAATGCAATGCCAGGCTGCTGCAAGCAAAGCACACAGAATATTGGCTTGCATTAAAAAGGGGATTAACTCCAGAGATAAAATTATAATTCTCCCACTCTACAAGACTCTGGTCCGGCCGCACCTGGAGTATGCTGTCCAGTTCTGGTCACCAGCCCTCAGGAAGGATGTGCTGGAACTGGAGAGAGTCCAGAGAAGGGCAACAAAACTAATAAAGGGACTGGAGGACCTTAGTTATGAGGAAAGGTTCTGAGCACTGAACTTATTCTTTGGAGAAGGGACTCTTGAGAGGGGATATGATTTCAATGTACAAATACCGTAATGGTGACCTCACAATAGGGATAAAGCTTTTCCGTGTGTTTAACCTTAAACTACGTAAAGGGTTCTTTATTGTAAGAGTGGTTAGGATGTGGAATTCTCTTCCACAGGCAGTGGTTTCCGCAGGGAGCATCGATAATTTAAAAAAACGATTAGATAGGCACCTGAACGACCACAACATACAGGGATATACACAATGTAACACTCACATAAAATCACACACACATGTTGGACTTGTGTCTTTTTTCAACCTCTCCTACTATGTAACGGGCACCTCAAGAATCAAAGATAGATGAGAAGCTGTTCAGCTGTCTCTGCATACTCAGAATATATGTATATGCAAGAGAACTGGATGTTCTAATACCAGTTGTGAAAATGAGGTAAGCTAGGATCTTTTTGTCTAACATGGATTCCTGTAATATGTGGCTGTTCATAATAAGAATATATTTTTTTCTTTTTTTGTACTTGCAGCACAGAGAGTATCTGGGATGCCTCCCAAGGCATCCCTCATTCTGCCCAGGAAGATCGTGGATCAGTTAATCCCACACCAACTTCTGCCTTACCAAGGTGTTTACCTGCTATGCATGAGGAGGAGGCAGTATTGGTTGCAAGCCCAGCAACAACTTCAGCCATGCCTTCTCAAATAGAGGAGTCCCAGGCCAAAGCACTAATATTTGCATACAGTCTGAACCACTAAAACAAGTCCCAGAGCAATATCTGGAACAAGCGACAGCTAGTATTATACAAATTATTAGTTTGTATATTCACCTTGACATAACCTCTTCCAAAACTCCTCCACTCCCACCTGTACCTCTCTCCACTGCTGGTTCATATGCTACACACCCAACTCTTCGTATTTCATTTACCGAGCAATAACATTACTTCTACACTCCAACCCTTCTACACGTAATTCTCCCACCCAATACCCAAACTGTCTACCAGCTCAATATTCCACACTACATTCCATTCCACCCCCCTTTAAATCCCTATTTTTCCCCTATGTACCAAAAGCCCATATTGTGCACCAGAATCACCACAACATTATCCCACAGTCGGTACCAGGGATGGCTACATTTCCCTCTACTACCATCACCACATCATTCTCCACCTTTCAAAAAAGGGCAGAGCATGAGCCCTTCCAGACACAATATACAGTATCTCACAAAAGTGAGTACACCCCTCACATTTTTGTAAATATTTTATTATATCTTTTCTTGTGACAACACTTAGGAAATTACACTTTGCTACAATGTAAAGTAGTGAGTGTACAGCTTGTATAACAGTGTAAATTTGCTGTCCCCTCAAAATAACTCAACACACAGACATTAATGTCTAAATCGCTGGCAACAAAAGTGAGTACACCTCTAAGTGAAAATGTCCAAATTGGGCCCAAAGTGTCAATATTTTATGTGGCCACCATTATTTTCCAGCACTGCCTTAACCTTCTTGGTCATGGAGTTAACCAGAGCTTCACAGGTTGCCACTGGAGTCCTCCTCCATGACGACATCAGGGAGCTGGTGGATGTTACAGACCTTGCGCTCCTCCACCTTCCGTTTGAGGATGCCCCGCAGATGCTCAATAGGGTTTAGGTCTGGAGACATGCTTCGCCAGTCCATCACCTTTACCCTCAGCTTCTTTAACAAGGCAGTGGTTCATGTTTGGGGTCGTTATCATGTTTAAATACTGCCATGTGGCCCAGTCTCCGAAGGAAGGGGATCATGCTCTGCTTCAGTATGTCACAGTACATGTTGGCATTCATGGTTCCCTCAATGAACTGTAGCTCCTCAGTGCCGGTAGCACTCATGCACCCCCAGACCATGACTCTACCACCACCATGCTTGACTGTAGGCAAGACATACTTGTCTTTGTACTCCTCACCCGGTTGCTGCCACACACGCATGACACCATCTGAACCAAATAAGTTTAACTTGGTCTCAGACCACAGAACATGGTTCCAGTAATCCATGTCCTTAGTCTGTTTGTCTTCAGAAAACTGTTTGTGGGCTTTCTTGCGCATTATCTTTAGCAAAGGCTTCCTTCTGGGACGACAGCCATGCAGACCAATTTGATACAGTGTGCGGCGTATGGTCTGAGCACTGATAGGCTGACCCCCCCCCCCCCCCCACCCCTTCAACCTCTGCAGCAATGCTGGCAGAACTCATACGTCTATTTCCCAAAGACAACCTCTGAATATGACGCTGAGCACGTGCACTAAACTTCTTTGGTCTACCAAGGCAAGGCCTGTTCTGAGCGGAACTTGTCCTGTTAAAGCGGAGCTCCGCCGGGAAAAAAAATATTAAAAGCCAGCAGCTACAGCTACAGCAGCTGCTGGCTTTTAATATTTGGACACTTACCTGTCCTGGAGTCCAGCGACGTCCGCAGCAGAGGACGAGCGACCGCTCGTCGCTCTGCTGCTCCCTCCGCCATCCTCGCTGAGGGAACCAGGAAGTGAAGCCCTGCGGCTTCATGCCCGGTTCCCTACGGCGCATGCGCGAGTCGCGCTGCGCCGTTCTGATTGGTGCTCCTGTGTTCTGGGAGCCGAGTGTCTCCCAGAACACCAAGAGAAGTCTGCGGGAAGTGACGTAACTCCCGCAGATTCCCGGAGAGAGGACTCCCGGATGTGGGTGAAAATACCTGTCTTAGACAGGTATCTTCACCCCCCTCCCCCCTGAAAGGTGTCAATTGTGACACCGGAGGGGGGGAGGGTTCCAAATAGCAAAAGTTGCTATTTAGGGTGGAGCTCCACTTTAATCTGCTGTATGGTCTTGGCCACCGTGCTGCAGCTCAGTTTTTGGCTCTTGGCAATCTTATTATAGCCAAGGCCATCTTTATGTAGAACAATGCTTTTTTTCAGATCCTTAGAGAGCACTTTGCCATGAGGTGCCATGTTGAACGTCCAGTGACCAGTATGAGAGAGTGAGAGCGATAACACCAGCTCCCCATTCACACCTGAGACCTTGTAACACTAACGAGTCACATGACACCAGGAAGGGAAAATGGCAAATTGGGCCCAATTTGGACATTTTCACATAGACCCCTTTCACGCTGAGGCAGTGTAGAGGCGTTTTAGCCTGTAAAGCGCTGAAAAACTGCCTCCCATTCCTTACAATGGGTGCCTTTTACAGTGCGCTTGCAGGACGTTAGAAAAATTCCTACAACCAGCATTTTTGGGGCAGTTTGGAAACGCTGTATACAGTGCTCCCAAAATGCCCCTGCTCATTGCAATGAATGGGTATTGCTTTGGAAGAGCCTCAACACAGGAGTTTTTAACCCCTACTTTGGGGCTAAAAGCGCTGCTTAAACAACAGTAAAGCACTGCTAAAACGAGCAGCGCTTTACCGCTAATGGCCGGCACTTTCAGTGTGAAAGCAGCCTTAAAGCGGAGATCCGCCAATTTTTTTTTTTTTTAAAGTCAGCAGCTACAAATACTGCAGCTGCTGACTTTTAAAATAAGGAAACTTACCTGTCCAGCGCGCCCTTGATGTCGGCACCCGAGGCCGACCCGTCCCTCGGCCCTCGGATGCTGTCGCCGCTATCTTCGGTAAGGAAACCAGGAAGTGAAGCCTTGTGGCTTCACTTCCTGGTTCCGTACTGCGCATGCACGACTCGCGCTGCACAATGCCACTGGTCCCTGCTGTCTTCTGGGACCCGTGTGTCTCACAGAAGACAGTGGGGGGGGGGGGGCGCTGGACGTGGCGTAGACTCCCGCAGATAATGCGGGGGTCTATGCCCGGAAGTGGGTGCAAATACCTGTCTTAGACAGATATCTGCTCCCCCCCCCCTCCCCCTTGAAAGGTGCCAAATGTGACACCGGAGGGGGGGAGGAATCCGGACAGCGGAGGTTCCATTTTTGTGTGGACCTCCGCTTTAAGGGTGCACTCAATTTTGTTGCCAGCGGTTTAGACATTAATGGCTGTGTTGAGTTATTTCGGGGGGACAGCAAATTTACACTGTTATACAGGCTGTATACTCCCTACTATACATTGTAGCAAAGTGTTATTTCTTCAGTGTTGTCACATGAAAAGATATAATAAAATATTTACAAAAATTTGAGGGGTGAGATACTGTACATACCAGAACCTGTATTGCAGCCATTCTTAACCAGGGTTCCTCCTGAGGTTGCTAGTGGTCCATTGAGCTGTGGCTCACTGACCTCCCATTTTAAAGTTGCTAGATTGTTCCATGGCCAATGCCACTTGAGTCAGTGGCACAACAATAATAATATTTTCTTTGTTATCTGTTGACTTTTAGTTCAGTTAAGTTTATTAGTGTTTAACTTTTTAAATGTTTTGGCATAAATTTGTGCTTTTTGTAAATACAAAAATAATGGCTAAAATGTTAACAAAAAATTGCATTATTCTGAAAAAGAGCCAATTACAAGTGTGTCTTTATATTGGATTGCCAGTGGTGTGGTTACAGCAAAATATGCTTTTTGATGTGAAAGTGTCAGAAAACAAAAGAGAAACCCACCTACCTTAACCACTTGACTTCTGGAAGGTTTTACCCGCTTCATGACCACAGCAGCATTTTTTGCAATTCAGCACTGCGCTATTTTAACTGGAAATTTCTTGGTTATGCAACACTGTACACAAATAAATAACATTTTAATAATTTTTTTCACACAAATAAGAGCTTTCTATTGATGGTATTTAATCACCACTGGGTTTTTAATTTTTTCTGATATATTAGAAAGAGCGAAAATTAAAAAAGCCCTGATATTTTCTACTTTCTGTTATAAAGCAACAACAATAAAATAAAATGTTATACTTACCTTAATGGAATTTTTCCCTTTGTGGTGCCTATACATGGCAGCTTATGAACCCTCCCATGTCGCATATATTTACAATCGGCTCTGTGTCAAACATTTTACTGGCCCTGTGGGTTGCATGTGGGCAGAGCACCAATCGTATGTATAGGCACCAGGGAAGAAAAATTACAGACATGTACATTGGAACAGACATTTGTACTCAGAAAAAACAAATACCATGAATTCTCCCGAGCCGAGGTATTATCTTCTGATTGCAGAAGCAAAATAAATTGAGAGAGTCCATAATTAATGAAGATTACTCATATTAATTGATTCATTTATTACATTTGCTAAATGACTCATCTCCAATTTTAGTAATTATTCACACTGTTCATCATTTGTGAAGACAATTTCTACATAAATGGATTAATACCATTTATACTGAACTGCCAGTTCCATCTAGAGTCACAGTCATGGGAGAAAATGAAATCCACCTACAAGCTTTCAAAGCAGGGCACACTTAAATGTATACCTTTTGTAAAGTTCGCTGATGACATAAGCCATGAGTCTTAAATAGGCTGTGCATTGTTAGAGATCTTTTGAGTCAGAGGCAGTCCTACTGGGTTTTCAGGATAAGGAATCAATATAGTTTATTAAAGGATAAATAGAATTTTATGACTTCACCCAAGGCCGGGTTTAAAAGATTTAGAGTATGAGCATACTACATTTTTCTTTGAATTTAGAATTGCAAATCTTCCACATCTGCTGTATATTGACTGCAATTGGCTGTTTTATCAAGAGTGTCCTATTTCATTCAATGGAACTACATAAGACATCCACATTCGTGAGCTCGTTAGCTCTGACCATATACCACTCAAGTATCCTGAATTGTTTTTGACATACAAGACCACTAGTTTGCTAAAAAAAAAAATAACAATTTAAATTTATTTTGTTATGTCTCTGGGAAGCCATCAAGCACATGCATTTCAAATAGTTACACCTAACAAATTTATACAAGACACCTGTACATCAGGTGGGGACTTTAATAAAACTGCACACTGAGGCTGGGTTCACACTAGTGCGACACGACATCTGTCCTACTTTGGATCCGACTTTGCCCTGCGACATGAAGCCGACATATGTCCGACTTTCAATGAACGGGGATCCGACTTGGATCCCCGCCAATATCAGGCACTGTGTTTGGTATGAATCTTGAAGGGGAACTCCACGCCAAATTTTAAATTAAAAAAACGGCGCGGGTTCCCCTCCAGGGGCATACCAGGCCCTTGGGTCTGGTCTGGATTTGAACAAGCGCCCCTACGCCGAAAAACGGCGTGGGGGTCCCCCCAAGGTCCAAACCAGCCCCTTATCCGAGCACACAACCTGGCCGGCCGCAGGGGAAGAGGGGGGGACGAGAGAGCGGCCCCCCCCTCCCTCCTGAACCGTACCAGGCCGCATGCCCTCAACATGGGGGGTTTGGTGCTCTGGGGCAGGGGGGCGACCTGCGGCCCCCCCCCCCACCCCAGAGCACCCTGCCCCCATGTTGATGAGGACAGGGCCACTTCCCGACAACCCTGGCCGTTGGTTGTCGGGGTCTGCGGGCGGGGGGCTTATCGGAATCCGGGAGCCCCCTTCAATAAGGGGGGCCCCGGATCCCGGCCCCCCACCCTATGTGAATGCGTATGGGGTACATCGCACCCCTACCCATTCACCTGGTGGAAAAAAATTGCAATAAAAAAACACTACACAGGTTTTCAAAGTAATTTATTGCACAGCTCCGGGGGTCTTCTTCCGACTTCCGGGGGTCTTCTTCCGACTTCCGGGGGTCTTTTCCGACTTCGAGGGTCTCCGGTGTCGTCTCCCGCCGGGCCTCCGCTAACTTCTTTTTAGCTCTCTTGCTAACAGAGGCCCGGTCTTCCCGTTGTCTCGTCCGGCTCTCCGTTGTCCTTCTGCCGGCCCCTCCACTAACTTCTTGGTAGCTCTTTCGCTAGTGGAGGGGCCGGGCTTCCCGTCGCCGTCGGCGTCTTCTTCCCTCTTCTCCTCCTCGATGTTGACGCGTCGCTTCCTCTCGCTGTAATACTGGCTCTCCGCTCCGCTCCGCATTAATATAGGCTTCTCATGACGTCACAGTTACATGTTCCCATGACGTCACAGTCACATGCTCCGGGGCCATGTGCCCCGGAACATGTGACTGTGACGTCATGAGAAGCCTATATTAATGCGGAGCGGAGCGGAGAGCCAGTATTACAGCTGGAAGAAGCGACGTGTCAACATCGAGAAGGAGGAGAGGGAAGAAGAAGCCGACGGCGACAGCGACGGGAAGCCCGGCCCCTCCACTAGCGAAAGAGCTACCAAGAAGTTAGTGGAGGGGCCGGCAGAAGGACAACGGAGAGCCGGACGAGACAACGGGAAGACCGGGCCTCTGTTAGCAAGAGAGCTAAAAAGAAGTTAGCGGAGGCCCGGCGGAAGAAAGAACCGGAGAGCGGGAGACGACACCGGAGACCCTCGAAGTCGGAAGAAGACCCCCGGAGCTGTGCAATAAATTACTTTGAAAACCCGTGTAGTGTTTTTTTATTGCAATTTTTTGTCCACCAGGTGAATGGGTAGGGGTACGATGTACCCCATACTCATTCACATAGGGTGGGGGGGCCGGGATCCGGGGACCCCCTTATTGAAGGGGGCTCCTGGATTCCGATAAGCCCCCCGCCCGCAGACCCCGACAACCAACGGCCAGGGTTGTCGGGAAGAGGCCCTGTCCTCATCAACATGGGGGCAGGGTGCTCTGGGGTGGGGGGGGCGCAGGTCGCCCCCCTGCCCCAGAGCACCAAACCCCCCATGTTGAGGGCATGCGGCCTGGTACGGTTCAGGAGGGAGGGGGGCCGCTCTCTCGTCCCCCCCTCTTCCCCTGCGGCCTGCCAGGTTGTGTGCTCGGATAAGGGTCTGGTTTGGGGGGACCCCCACGCCGTTTTTTCGGCGTAGGGGCGCCCGTTCAAATCCAGACCAGACCCAAGGGCCTGGTATGCCCCTGGAGGGGAACCCACGCCGGTTTTTTATTTAAAATTTGGCCTGGAGTTCCCCCTCAAGAGCAGTACAGCACAAGTCGCATGCCAAAGTCGGACCATGCAAGACTGCGGTCCGACTTAGATCCGACTTCAATGATAGTCAATGGGCTGAAGTCGGATCAAAGTCGGACCAAAGTAGTACAGGGAGCATTTTCAAAGTCGGACCGACATGTGTCGGACCAGTTAGGACGGCTCCCATAGGGAAACATTGATTTTCACACGTCATGCGACATGAGCTCCCAATGTCGGAGCGTTTGTCGCCCCAGTGTGAACCAGGCCTAAAGCCCTGTACACACGATCGGATATCCTATGGATTCTAATCCAATGTTTTTTTCCATCGGAAATCCGATGAAACTGTCTTTCATCAGTCTTGCCTACACACCATCAGTCAAAAAACCGACCGTTCCAAATGCGGTGACGTAAAACACTCCGATGAGCCGAGAAAAATGAAGTTCAATGCTTCTGAGCATGCGTCGACTTGATTCTGAGCATGCGTGGGTTTTTTATCCGATGGAGTTCCCCACAGACGATAGTAATTTGCTATCGGTTTTTTTAACCATCGGATAAATTTTAAAACCTGTTCTATTTTTAAACACCGATGTAAAAAAGACCGAATGGGCCCATACACTATCGGTTTGTCCGATGAAAACAGTCCATCGTGTGTACATGGCTTAAATCTGGCCATACAATTTGCTTACTAAATTTGCTAGTGCACGGGCCTGCCCGATTGCACACAAATTGAAAGTGTTTAGGTTTGACTTCATATTATATGGTTTTAGTTTATCTAAAGAAAAATTGTACAAGAAAATTGTATAATGTATGGCAAGCCTAACTGTAACAACCAGTGTGCACTGCTGTAAATGATTAGCAAAAAAAGTTTTCTGATTTGATTAAAATGTATGATTGTCTGTGTTATAGTAGAGTGAGGGGTGGAGGCATAACACTGGAACTGATGCAGTTCATAGGCACTGTTCAGATACAGTGGGGAGCCAAAATTGCAGCTCCCCACTACACATAGGAGCTCTCAGAGTAGCATAGAGAGCCCTTGATGTAATTAAAAGTGAGAGGGCAAACTTTTTTTTGTTTTCCTCAGACAAAAGTTGGGTCGGCAAACGGACAAACTTTTGCCCAACAAAGGTCCGATGGAGCAAAGTCCGACCGTGTGTACAGAAAACCATCGGACTTTTGTCCGATGGACAAAACAAACAATGTTACAATCAACCAACAATAGCAGAAGTTGACCAAAGGGTGGCGGTAAAGAGCAGAAAAACCACGCAATGTTGGGAAAGTTTGCAGAAAAGTCCGAGCGTGTGTATGCTATGGGTGTTCCCGATCAACTCCGTTCAGACAAAAAAAACAGGGAAAAGTCCGATGGAAGTCCGACCGTGTGTATGGGGCTTTATGTGTCTTTTAATTCAACATCCTTTCATTTCCCAAGGTAAATGGGGTATTATTGTACTGGCTAAATGTCACTTTGACCTGTAATACTTTCTTATACAATACCCATATAATGTAACTTTTTTGATATTTGACTGTGAAATGTAGACACACAATTTGCCCTTGTTTTATTTATATTGTATTATTAAAAAAACATTCAAATAAAAAAAAAAAAAAGTTTGTTCCATAAACCTCTCTACTGTGTCCTAGGACCCAGGTGCTATTCTTATAAAGTGTACCTTTTTGTGGATTTACCATACCGCATATTTGAAAAGGCTACAGTATTCATGTTATACCAATTACACATTATGAACTAAAAACCAAATATGCAGCACTATTTCTATTAAACTATATGTGATCATATTAAAAATGGAATTAAGTGTCCAGAGGTGTTCCACTCAGTGCATATAACATGTATAGAAAAGTACGTGTTAACAGCATACTAACAGGGTGGAGCCAGACAGGCCAAGGTCACCACGCACTGCACTTATAGTATCTCATAAAAATGAGTACACCCCTCACATTTTTTAAAATATTTTATTACAGCTTTTAACCACTTCGCGCCCGGGCCATTGACAAAAGACGTCCACATTGCGGCGCTCAATTGCAGAGAGGACGTCCATGGACGTCCTCCTGTTTATTTCCGCGATGCGTGCCGCCTCGGGGAAAAGCTGTGCCTGCCGTGTCACGCAGGTGCAGATGCGCGTGCCTGGCGGCCACGATGTCCGCCAGGTACCCGCGATCGGCTGTCACAGAGCTAGGGACGTGGATCTCTGTGTGTAAACACAGAGATCCACGTCCTGTCAGGGAGAGGAGACCGATGCTGTGTCCCTTGAACATAGGGACACAGATCGGTCTCCTCCCCCAGTCAGTCCCCTCCCCCCACAGTAAGAATCACCTAGCAGGGAATATATTTAACCCCTTGATCGCCCCTTAGTGTTAACCCCTTTCCCTGCCAGTTACATTTATACAGTAATCAATGCATATTTATAGCACTGTTCGCTGTATAAATGTGAATGGTCCCAAAGATGTGTCCGCCATAATGTCGCAGTCACAATAAAAATCGCAGATCGCCGCCATTACTAGTAAAAAAAATATAATAAAAAAAATCATAATTCTATTCCTTATTTTGTAGGCGCTATAACTTTTGCGCAAACCAATCACTATACGCTTATTGCGATTTTTATTTTTTTATACCTAAAATATGTAGAAGAATACGTATCGGCCTAAACTGAGAAAAAAAATAGTTTTTTTTTTTTTTTAACCACTTGACCACTGGGCACTTAAACCCCCTTAATAACCAGACCAATTTTCAGCTTTCGGTGCTCTCACATTTTGAATGACAATTACTCAGTCATACAACACTGTACCCATATGAAAGTTTTGTCCTTCTTTTCACACAAATAGAGCTTTCTTTTGGTGGTATTTAATCACTGTTGGGTTTTTTATTTTTTGCGCTATAAGAGAAAAAAGACTGAAAATTTTGTAAAAAAATGATTTTTTTTTCGTTTCTGTTATAAAATTTTGCAAATTACTATTTTTTCTTCATAAATTTTGGCCAAAATTTATACTGCTACATATCTTTGGTAAAAATAAGTACAAATTGGTGTATATTATTTGGTCTTTGTGAAAGTTATAGAGTCCACAAGCTATGGTGCCAATATCTGAAAATTGATCACACCTGAAGTACTGACGGCCTATCTCAATTCTTGAGACCCTAACATGCCAGAAAAGTACAAATACCCCCCAAATGACCCCTTTTTGGAAAGAAGACATTCCAAGGTATTCAGAAAGAGGCATTGTGAGTTTTTTGAAGTTGTCATTTTTTCCCACAATTCTTTGCAAAATCAAGATTTTTTTTTTCTCTTTTTTTTTTTCCACAAAATTGTCATATTAGCAGGTTATTTCTCACACACAGCATATGCATTCCACAAATTACACCCCAAAACACATTCTGCTATTACTCCCGAGTATGGCGATACCACATGTGTGAGACTTTTACACAGCGTGGCCACATACAGAGGCCCAACATGCAGGGAGCACCTTCAGGCGTTCTGGAGCACCAAGGCCAATTCTGACATTTCTCTCCTACATGTAAAAATCATCATTTATTTGCTAGGAAATTACATAGAACCCCAAAACATTATATATGTTTTTTTAGCAAAGACCTTAGAGAATATAATGGTGGTTGTTGCAACTTTTTATCTCGCACGATATTTGCGCAGCAATTTTTTAACGCGTTTTTTACGGAAAAAAAATGTTTTGTGCTTAAAAAAAAAAAAAAAAACAGTAAAGTTAGCCCAATGTTTTTGCATAATGTGAAAGATGAAGTTACGCCGAGTAAATAGATACCTAACATGTCGCCCTTAAAAATTGCACACACTCGTGGAATGGCGCCAAACTTCGCTACTTAAAAAATCCCCATAGGCGACGCTTTAAATATTTTTACTGGTTACATGTTTTGAGTTACAGAGGAGGTCTAGGGCCAAAATGATTGCTCTCGCTCTAACGTTCGCAGAGATACCTCACATGTGTGGTTTGAAAACCGTTTTCATATGTGGGCGGGACTTACGTATGCGTTCGCTTCTGTATGCGAGCTCACGGGGACAGGGGCGCTTTAAAAAAAAAAAAAAAAATTTATTCTTCATTTTACTTTATTTATTTTAGTTTGACATGTTTTTCCGCCCTAAACATTTTTTTGATCACTTTTATACCTATTACAAGGAACGTAAACATCCCTTGTAATAGGAATATGGCATGACAGGTCCTCTTTACAGTGAGATATGGGGGGGGGGTGTCAATAAGACCCCACATCTCACCTCTAGGCTGGGAAGCCTGAAAAAAAAACAAAAAAAAAACAACAATCCTGGCTTTGATCGTAGCGGTGAGTCGGTAGAAGCACCGGAGGACGGCGGGGGGGACATCCCCTCTCGCCTCCCGTAAGAATGATCAAGCGGCGGAACAGCCGCTATGATTGTTCTTATGGTGTAGGGAATCGCCGGCTGAAAAAGCCGATATCTGAATGATGCCTGTAGCTGCAGGCATCATTCAGATATCCCCGCACAAAGTCAAGGACGTCATATGACGGCCGGAGGGCGGGAAGTGGTTATTGCAGAGTATTGCCGGGCATTGCGGAGTATTGCCGGGCATTGCGGAGTATTGCCGGGCATTGCGGAGTATTGCCGGGCATTGCGGAGTATTGCAGGGCATTGTGGAGTATTGCGGTGTATGGCAGGGTATTGCGGTGTATTGCAGGGTATTGTGGAGGATATTGCACAGGGTATTGTGGAGGGTATTGCACAGGGTATTGTGGAGGGTATTGCAGAGTATTGTGGAGGGTATTGCAGAGTATTGTGCAGGGTATTGCAGAGTATTGTGCAGGGTATTGCAGAGTATTGTGCAGGGTATTGCAGAGTATTGTGGTGGGTATTGCAGAGTATTGTGGCGGGTATTGCAGAGTATTGTGGCGGGTATTGCAGAGTATTGTGGCGGGTATTGCAGAGTATTGTGCAGGGTATTGCAGAGTATTGTGCAGGGTATTGCAGAGTATTGTGCAGAGTATTGCGCAGGGTATTGCAGAGTATTGCGCAGGGTATTGCAGAGTATTTTGCAGGGTATTGCAGAGTATTTTGCAGGGTATTGCAGAGTATTGTGCAGGGTATTGCAGAGTATTGTGCAGGGTATTGCAGAGTATTGCACCAGGGTATTGCAGAGTATTGCACCAGGGTATTGCAGAGTATTTCGCAGGGTATTGCAGAGTATTTCGCAGGGTATTGCAGAGTATTGCACCAGGGTATTGCAGAGTATTGCACCAGGGTATTGCAGAGTATTGCACCAGGGTATTGCAGAGTATTGCACCAGGGTATTTTGCAGAGTATTGGCAGGGTGTATTGCAGAGTATTGGCAGGGTGTATTGCAGAGTATTGCACAGGGATGACTGAGCAGGGATGGATGGATGGCTGGATCTGTGACTGCAATTGTCACAGATCCAGCCCACAGTGCTGCTGCTGCCATCCGCTCCCTCCCCCTCCCCTCTCACACTGTACCGATCGGTACAGAGAGGGGAGGGAGGAACCGGCGTCATCAAATGACGCCGGTCTGTTTACAAGTGATTGCTCCGTCATTTGACGGAGCGATCACGTGGTAAACGGCCGCTATCAGCGGCGATTTACCGCGATTCGTGATCCGCCGGGGTCCAGAGGACCCGGCGGTCACGGAGTTTCCCGTGTGCGCACCCCAGGGGGCGATTCTGGGAGGACGTTATATAACGTCCTCCCAGAGTTAAGCAACCACCCTGCCGCCGTTATTTGTCGGCAGGTGGTTGTTAAGTGGTTAAATTGTGATATTTATTATAGCAAAAAGTTAAAAATATTGTGGTTTTTTTTTCAAAATTGTCGCTCTATTTTTGTTTATAGCGCAAAAAATAAAAACCGGAGAAATGATCAAATACCACCAAGAGAAAGCTATATTTGTGGGAAAAAAAGGATGTAAATTTTGTTTGGAAACCACGTCGCACGACCACGCAATTGTCATTCAAAGCGTGACAGTGCTGAAACCTGAAATTTCCCCTGGGCAGGAAGGGGGTTATGTGCCCAGTTGTCAAGTGGTTAATGTGACAACACTGAAGAAATTACACTTTTCTTGAATGTAAAGTAGTGAGTGTACAGCTTGTATAACAGTGTAAATTTGCTGTCCCCTCAAAATAACTCAACACACAGCCATTAATGTCTAAACCGCTGTCAACAAAAGTGAGTACACCCCTAAATTAAAATGTCAAAATTGGGCCCAATTAGCCATTTTCCCTTCCTGGTGTCGTGCCCTGTTAGTGTTACAAGGTCTCAGGTGTGAAAAGGGAGCAGGTGTGTTAAATTTGGTGTTATTGCTCTCACTCTCTCATACTGATCACTGGAAGTTCAATATAGCACCTCATGGCAAAGAACTCTCTGAGGATCTGAAAAAAAGTAATTTTTGCTTTACATAAAGATGGCCTAGGCTATAAAAAGATTGCCAAGACCCTGAAACTGAGCTGCAGCATGGTGGCCAAGACCATACAGTGGATTAACAGGACAGGTTCCATTTAGAACAGGCCTCACCATGGTCGACCAAAGAAGTTGAGTGCACACGCTTAGTGTCATATCCAGAGGTTGTCTTTGTGAAATAGATGTATGAGGGCTGCCAGCATTGCTGCAGAGGTTGAAGGGGTGGGGGGTCAGCCTGTCCGTGCTTAGACCATACGCCACACACTGCATCAAATTGGTCTGCATGGCTGTCGTCCCAGATGGAAGCCTCTTCTAAAGATGATAATAGAAAAGGAGGGGGGGGGATTCTGGCACTCCTAGCGATGTGATGCCTTTAAAATGAATGTAATAGTGGCTCTAATGGCACTTCTAAGTCAATCTGTATAATTTAAAAAACAAGAGGAGGCAGCCATCCTCAGAGGGTGTCCATGTCCTCTGTCAGCAAGAAGTATAGGAAAAGAGGGGGGTGGAGGCGCCAACTAAAATAATCCTACTGTGATAAATAATGTAAGTATAGTATATATACTTACAGGTTCACTTGGAAATGATGTCCATCGAGGATGGGGGTGTTCTGAGGTCTGTTGGTACCGCTCTGCTGGCTCTGGCAATGTTCCCCTCGGCCGTGAGGTGTAGGAGATGTAGATCTTCTTCTAAAGATGATGCACAAGAAAGCCTGCAGTTTGCTGAAGACAAGCAGAATAAGTACTACCGTATATACTCGAGTATAAGCCGACCCGAATATAAGCCGAGGCACCTAATTTTACCACAAAAATCTGGGAAAACGTATTGACTCGAGTATAAGCCTAGGGTGTCCATCTGCATGCCTCACTGTGTCCATGACTAGACTGACGTTTAACATGGGAGTCTATGGGAGGGGTGCCCGGCTTTGAAAAATCGTTGCTCCCCGGCCGTAGGTCCCACGCACAACAAATTTTGCACACTTGTAGAGGAAGAGGGGGCTACATGTGTGCCGGTACCGGGTCCCCCAAAGCCCGGGAGATCAGGCGCAAAAAGGTGACTCAAGTATAAGCCGAGGGGGGCATTTTCAGCACAAAAAAATGTGCATAAAAAATCGGCTTATACTCGAGTATATACGGTATATTTATGTAGATAAGCTCACTCGATTGCTGAAATTAGTTTGCTAATTCAAAATGGGGTTTGGTGTAGCTAGATGTCCGCTGCCCGCCTGCTTACTGTAGGTATGATGAGGTCGAGTGTAAGGTGTACCAAGATGGGCTTAGCAACGTCAATTTCGTAAGCTCTAGCTCTAGCGACTCTTCTTCCCCCAATGCAGTTGCTATTGCATCTGCTTGGCAGGATCGAGGTGGAAAGAGATATGGTGTTCCACTTCCTGGTGGCCTCAAATTGGTTAAGAGAGCTTGGTTCTTGGACATTCTTCACTTGTTGGTGAAACCTTCCTTTGCCTCTTCCTGGTGATCTAGTCCTTCTGTTGCAAGTCTCCATTTACCACTCTTCTTCACAGTTACTGGATTTGACAGCATGGCTGTTGAAGCTCAAATCTTAAGGGAAAGAGGCATCTTGGAATCGATTACTGCGCTTTTTAACCCCGTCGTGCCTAAGGGTAAAACAATCTTAATGCCTAAGCCCAATTTTGCAACTTTGACATGATTAGTAAAAACGTAAATATCGTCACAACTGCTTTGTACATCCAGATGGATTATACCTTGTTTTTTTTAGGACAAATTGGTCTCATTTGGTGGTAAATGGTAATGGATATCCCCTGATTTTTTTTATTTATTTTTTATCAAAGGAAAACCAGCCCAAAATAATCATAAGATTAAAAAAAATAAAAAATGAGCTGTATTTTTTTTGCTACTACCATAACCTACCACCAAAGAACAATCCAAAATAAATTCTGCTCCTGACGATTGCAGCAATTTTTATTTTTTAATTAATATTAGTATGTCCCTTTTGCATTAAGACACCTGCCTGTTCAAATTTTTTTTTTTAACTAAAGTTCCACTTTCACTAATCAGTCAGGGTAATAGTATTATTTAGTACAGCATCTCAATTCCAATAGCGCCATGAAGTGAAATTGGTGAATTTAAATTCCAGAAAAATGGTTGGTTGACAGATACAGATAGAACACTTCAATTCTGCAACTGTACCACAATCTGGGCTCAGACCGAATACAGTATAGCCACTTGCCATTCTGGAATGATGCAGCTACTGTCTGCCTGGGGGCTTGCATACCTCCCAACTTTTCTAATGTCCACTGCGGGACGTTCATTCATATTTTTTTCCCCTCCTGTTAAAGTTGTTGAGCGGGGGGGTAGCGGGACAGACAATGACTTATTTTTATAGAGAAATAACTGCCGAATTAGCCCCCTCCCGCCCGGCCGCCCGACATACCTGGTGATCGCAGCTCTGGGTCCCGCCTCACCTCCATAGCATATAAAACAAATTTTAGTCATGAAGTGGTTAAATTGTTTGTATTTTCATGTTACTGTATCTTTATCACACTAAATAAACTTGGATTTGAACAAAAACTGTTTTGTATTATTGTTTGCATGGCCAAGATAGCAGGAAATGCCTCTAAAGAATTTATCCAAAATGTGTTTGACATTATTTAAAACATTAAAGGGTATGTCCACCCAAAAATGTCAATTTTACGTTTGGTGCATGTTAATTAAAGTGGAGCTCCACCCTAAATAGCAACTTATGCTATTTGGAACCCTCCCCCCCTCCGGTGTCACAATTGACACCTTTCAGGGGGGAGGGGGGTGAAGATACCTGTCTAAGACAGGTATTTTCACCCACATCCGGGAGTCCTCTCTCCGGGAATCTGCGGGAGTTACGTCACTTCCCGCAGACTTCCCTTGGTGTTCTGGGAGACACTCGGCTCCCAGAACACAGGAGCACCAATCAGAACGGCGCAGCGCGACTCGCGCATGCGCCGTAGGGAACCGGGCATGAAGCCGCAGGGCTTCACTTCCTGGTTCCCTCAGCGAGGATGGCGGAGGGAGCAGCAGAGCGACGAGCGGTCGCTCGTCCTCTGCTGCGGACGTCGCTGGACTCCAGGACAGGTAAGTGTCCAAATATTAAAAGCCAGCAGCTGCTGTAGCTGTAGCTGCTGGCTTTTAATTTTTTTTTTCCGGTGGAGCAACCCCTTTAAAAAACATCAGCTTCATTTATTTTTCAGGAAAACATCTGCTTCCTCTTCTGTCAGCTGAAGGATTTATCCCCTCTGCTTAGTAGAAAGCTCTATATGGTAAAAGCTGACAGAGCCTGATGACAAGGAAAGCGCCTAAAATTGTGTGACACTGCTGACATCTAGTGGTTAGACTCATCCGTGCACTTACAACAAATACAATTCAGTACTGTCCATGATACATTTTTTCCCCTAACATTCAAATTGTCAGGAATAGCTTTCGCTTTACGCAGTGCTTTAAACATATATTGTATATTGTACGTTCACATCAGACCCTGCCCTCAAGGAGCTTGCAATCTAAGGTCCCTAACTCACATTCATACATACACATACAGAAAATAATCACCCCCATTTAAATTAATCACATTTTGTTGCTTTGCAGCCTCATTGCAGATCATTGTGTGCGTGTGACAACTCTATTACAAATTCTTTACAAATGTGGCTTGTATGGGAGGGTTGCAAGAAAAAAGCAACTCCTCAAGAAAGGCCACATGCAGTCACGTCTGAGCTTTGCCATAACGCACCCTCAAGATTCTGAGGCCACATGGAAAAGGCGTTATGATCAGATGAGACTAAAATGTTATTACTTGGCCTCAACACCAAACGATATGTCTGGCGGAAATCCAATACAGCTCACCATCCAGATAACACCATTCCTACAATATAGCATGGAGGTGGTAATATCCTATTATGGGGGTGTTTCTCTGCAGCAGGGACTGAATAAAAACCATTAAACTTTTTGTGAGTCAAAAACTGTTTCATAGTGAGAGATATTGAGGGAAAATTAGGGCATATGAATATAGATGGGAAAATTACGAATCCAACCCATTAGATGTGGTTATTAATGAAAAAATACATCAACATCATATCTAAAATTCATTCCTATTCACATTCTTGTTTTTAACCACTTCAATACAAGTCACTTATGCCCCTTCCTGCCCAGGACAATTTTCAGCTTTCAGTGCTGTCACACTTTGAATGACAATTGCGCGGTCATGCAACACTGTACCCAAACTAAATTTTTATCATTTTCTTCCCACAAATAGAGCTTTCTTTTGGTGGTATTTGATCATCTCTGTGGTTTAATTTTTTGCTAAACAAACTAAAAAAGACCAACGTTTTTGAAAAAAAAAAAAACAATTCAAAAATTTCTGTAATAAAATTTTGTTTTCCCCTTCGCTGACGGGCACGGATGAGGCGGCACTGATGAGTTGGCACTGATAAAGTGCACTGATATGTAGAATTGATGGGCACTGATAGGCGGCACTGATGGGCACCAGTAGGCAGCACTGATATGCAGCACTGATAGGTGGCACTGATGGGCACTGACAGGCAGCACTGATAGGCGGTACTGATTGGCACTCACAGGTGACACTGATGGGCAGCACTGATGATGAGGCACTGATAAGTACTGACAGGTGTTACTGCTGGGCAGTGATTGGCACTGTGGTGGACAGTGATTTGCACTGTGGTGGGCAGTGATTTACACTGTGGTGGGCACTGGCAGAATTTTATGTTTGTACATTGCTGGGCACTGGTTGGCAGGTGATTGGTACATTTGAGGGGGCTGTGCTGATAATCAATGTGCTGATTATGAGCACAGACCCCCCCCCCCCTCTGACAGGTAGAGCCGCCGATCGGCTCTCCCTGTCAGCGCGAACAAAGGAATGCCGTTTACCGGCACTTCCTGGTTCACGCGATGATCAGCTGTGATTGGTCACAGCTGATCACGTGGTAAGAAGCCTCTGACAGAGGCTTCTTATCACGATCAGAGATGCGGAGTGTCAGACTGACACGCCGCACTCGCGATCGCTGCGCTGTGCACCCCCACGGGCGCGCACCGGCATGTTATCCTGCTCAACGTCATATGACGTCCAGTAAGGATAACAGAACCACTTCCCGGACGTCAATATGCTATTGACCGGGCGGGAAGTGCTTAAGTTAAAAATCCACTTAACTTCTCTCTCTAATAACTTACGGTGGGTGTCCCCCGTCCCCCCCCCCTCCAGGTGTGATTGTTTTACTCTCTCTAGGCCAACGTTTCTCAACTCCAGTCCTCAAGGCGACCCAACAGGTCATGTTTTTAGGATTTCCCTCAGATAAAATCGCTGTGGTAATTACTAATGCCCTGCACACACGATCGGAAATTCCGTCAAGAAAACCGTGTTTTTTTTTCCGACGGAATGTTGGCTCAAACTTGTGTTGCATACACACGGTCATACAAATCTTGTCTGAAATTCCGAACATCAAGAACATGGTGACGTACAACACGTATGACGAGCCGAGATTAATGAAGTTCAATAGGCAGTTCGGTACATCGGAACTACGATGTGCACAGACTCATGCTGATTCACCCTCTTTCTTCACTCTGGCCGAGTTACAGATGTCTAGACGGGCACTACTGGTTCACTTCCAGGGCCTCACTCAGTGTGTTTTTAGAAATAGGGCTGAGGAATTGTTTGAGAAAGGAGACAAAAATGGGAACTTATTAGCCATTCTAACGGCAGACACCCGGGCACATACAGTGGTACCATGTATCCACTCGTCAGAAGGCACTTTGGTGAAAGATAGAGAGGGTATCATGCAGGAGTTTGTCTCCTACTATTCCAGATTACTCATCCATCCCACCATACAAACCTTAAGGTTTTGATAGATCTGCTGCACTCCCTCCAGATCCCGGTGTTGCCAGAGGAGGTGGCTGATAGTCTTGAGGCCCCCTTTACTGAAAAAGAATTGGCAACCGCTGTTGCCTCCTTTCCCAATGGTAAATCGATGGGCCCTGATGGGATCCCTGCAGAATGGTACAAAATATATCTGGAGCTGCTGACACCTAGGCTTCTGCAACTCTATGGGGAATGTCTTGACGCTGGGACTTTACCGGTATCCTTTTATGAGGCTCGTGTTGTGCTACTGCCCAAGCCGGATAAGGATCCTCTTTACTGCTCCTCATACCGGCCCATAGCACTACTCAACATGGACCTCAAAATACTTACCAAAATGATTGCCAACAGGCTAATGAAAATACTGGATCACTTGATATCGCCGGACCGAATGGGGTTTATGCCTAAAATGGCCATGGACATTAACATCCGGAGGGTATATACTCATACTCAATTGACCAATGAAAGCTTATAAGGGGGAGCTCTTGTTTTTTTTGACCTGGAAAGGGCTTTCAACTCAATTGATTGGAGGTACATGACAACTGTGCTACGCATAGGATTTGGCCCTACGTTCCTTAAGTGGATATCGCTGCTCTACGGTCATCCAGTAGCTGCTCTCCGCCTTAATGGTGGGGTGTAGGAAGCCTTCCCGGTGTCCAGAGGCACCAGACAGGGGTGTTCCCTTTCACTAGGGCTATTCGCACTGGTTATGGAGCCCCCGGCAATTGCATTGCGCTCATCCCCCCAAATTTAGGGGATCAGCGTGGGTACTCTGACTGAAACGCCGGTCCTTTATGCAGACGACCTAGTACTATTTATTTGAGACACAGGACCTTCCCTACAGGCTGCACTGTCACTCCTAGGCAAGTTTACAGAGGTCTCTGGCCTCAAGGTTAACTGGACAAAGTCCAAAATACTTCCCCTGCATTCCCATCCCATGCCTGGGCAGGCAGACCCTGATTATCCCCTACAGTGGGTCACTCAAATTAAATACTTGGGACTCATGATAACCAACTCAGTGACAGACTTCATAGGTCTCAACGTCTCCCCGGTGCTGGCTATATTTAAAAAGAAATTACACACTTGGAAAAACCTCCCTTTGTCACTTATTGGGAAGATAAATTTGATTAAGATTAAAATTTTGCCCTTATTCTTGTATGTCCTAAGAAATTCCCCAGTGTGGATCCCCAAATCAATTTTCAAATCAATAGATAGCATGCTCTCCTCCTTTTTATGGCACAGAGGGATCCCCCGCCTGAGATTTGCCATATTACAGCAGCCCTGGGGGAAAGGGGGCCTAGCGGTGCCAAATTTTTATAAACATTTCCTCGCTGGCCAACTTACAGTGGTTCACCGCTGGCTAACTCGCTGGCTAACTACCCCCACAGATGATGCCAGATGATGCCTGGAGCTGCCTGTGTGGGATCATATGATACGCTATTCCTCTTGGTATACAGAGGATTGAAGGCTCCGTACTTACTCACCTCTTCCATGCGTTCAGTTATTAAGGCATGGTCCATGGCCAAAGAGCTCAGACGTTCTAGGCCTAGCAGATTTTCCCCTAATCTACCCCTATGGAGAAATCCAAACCTAATGCATTTTTTTTGACTACACAGACCCGGTAGTCTGGACTAAATACGGTATTAAAGAGGAAGTAAACCCTCTTTATTTCCCTGCAAAGGTAAAGCATAATGGGCTACTATGCATCGCATAGCAGCCCATCATGTGTCACTTACCTGAAACCGAAGACTGCGACCCATGTTGCAGGAAGCGTCCATCTTCACCCCTCTTCCTACCGGGCCAGCAAACTCCGGCTCTGTGACTGACCGGAGTCGCATGACATCACGGCATGACCTTCCTTGAGAAACGTCACGATTGCCGTTTCTAAAGTGCGCCTGCGCGGTTGTCTACGGCGCATACTCTGTAGACATCGACGCTCGTCTCTATTGTAAATGTCTCCGAAACCATAGAGGTTTAGGAGATATTTCCAGCACCTACAGGTAAGCCTTAATCTAGGCTTACCTGTAGGTAAAAGTGGTTGTACAGGGTGTACAACCACTTTAAGACTCTGCACCACATAGTATCGAATGGCTCTCTGATGACCTTTGATGACCTGAAAGAGCGCTATGGCTTACCAAACTCGCAGTTCTTTAGATATTGTGACAGCAGGAAGGTAAAGTCACCTGGTTGCATCCAGGGGGGTAGATATATTTCGCCCAGATTCAGGCTTTACGCCGACTTATACAACTAGGTGAAGAGTTGTATAAGGCTAGTGGGCTCATGGATGACTCATACCTCTAGGGAGAGTGTGGGGCGTCGTGCAGACAGAGATGAGGAGACCAGCTGAACCTTGTCAGCTCATTTAGGCCTCTATAAGAACTCCCAGCTTCATTAGATGTTAGCTCATGCCTGGAACCAGACCTGTGTGGACTGTCTAGGGAGAGTGAACCCCTGTGCGGTGAGACAAAGCCTGTGTGGCTATTTGCTTGGACATTTAAAACCAGGGACTTAGGGACTAGGACAGCACTAGGCTGATCCCAGTTGTTAGTTAGGAAACCTGTATGTTTAGTTAGAGGTCAAGTTGACCAGGATTTATTTTGTTTATGTTTCTTTTGCTTTGCTGTGTTTTGTCACTGTAAATAGAAAATAAACCGCACCTTTTTGATTTTGAAAACCACAACCTCCGTTTGCTGGGCCTGTTTTTGTGTGGGGAGCCCATCCCGGGGGTCACCCACACCCGCTGCCGAGCTAACCCCCTCACAGTTGGTGGAGAATGCGGGCAGTTTTTTTTTAAGCCAGCATGGAGGAGATACTGAAACAGCTGGCTCTAGCAAATGCCAATCAACAGCAGACAAATGCAGGTTTGCAAAAGAGCCTTGCAGCTCATCAACAGAGCCTTGCAGCTCATCAACAGAGCCTTGCAGCCCAGCAGCAAGCTCATCAACAGAGCCTTGCAGCCCAGCAGCAAGCTCATCAACAGAGCCTTGCAGCCCAGCAGCAGACAAATGCAACTTTGCAACAGAGTCTGGAGGCTCAGCAACAAGCCCAGCAGCAATCTGAGGCCCGCTTCATAGACCTGTTGCAGAAGCAAGAGCAGAGACTACAACAACAGATGGAAGCAGTAATGCAGCAACGTCCGCAGACCAGTGAGGAAAGCCGTCCCACTAATACCGCGTCCTTTGGGGTCAGTCGTTTATTGACAAAAATGACTGGAGAGGATGATCCAGAGGTATTTTTGACCACATTTGAAAGAACCGCTGAAAGAGAAAAGTGGCCTGAGGAGCAGTGGGCTGGACTGGTGGCTCCTCTGTTAACTGGTGAATCGCAGAAAGCTTACTATGACCTAGAGCCTAACCAAGCAAAAGACTATGTGATGCTAAAAGCTGAAATATTGGCAAGGCTGGGTGTCACCCTGGCTGTCCGGGCTCAGCGTGTGCATAACTGGACTTTCCAGCTTGGAAAACCCCCCAGGTCTCAAATGTATGATCTCATTCACCTGAGCAGAAAGTGGCTACAGCCAGACACTTTGTCCGCACCAAAGATTGTGGAACGTGTTGTAATGGATCGGTTTTTGAGAGCTCTTCCTACTGCCATCCAAAAGTGGGTAAGCCATGGAGACCCAGAGACGGCCGATGGTCTTGTGGATCGTGTGGAGAAATACTTGGCTACAGAGAACCTGACGGCCTCTTCCAGAGACACTCGGACTTTCCACCCTAAGACCAGACCATCCCCAGGGGCGGATAAGAGGATTCCAAGGGGTGAGGGTGGAGAGAGTGAGAGGGTGGGAGCTCTACCCCAAGTTTGGCGAGAACAGCCTGGGAAATCAGCGGCTCAAGAGGCGGCAAGAAGGATCGTTTGCTACCGCTGCCGGCAAGCGGGACATATTGCAGCCAATTGCCCGGTTGTGGAGGAACCCATGCAGTGTGACTTTCTGACGGGCAGACGTCAGTCGCTGTGTGCGACAGTCGCATGCACTGCCATTCGAGGAACTGAGAAACATTTATGCAAAATGTGTGTTAATGGTAGAAATGTTGTGGTATTGCTGGATTCAGGTAGCCTTGTGACCCTGATAAAGGCTGAGTTAGTTAAAACAGAGGTCTCTGGGAATAGCAAGGTAGCTGTTATTTGTGTGCATGGGGACACCCGAGAGTATCCAGTGACTACAGTGTGTTTCGAGACCCCCAAAGGTACCCTCTTTCATCCAGTGGGCTTAGTATCTCAGTTACCGCATGACGCCATTGTGGGAAGGGATTTTCCGAAGTTCTGGGAACTGTGGGATGATCCTGAGCCCCCCACTGGTGCCCCTATGTACCAGGAATGTGATAGCCAGAACTCCCCTGAGAGTGGTGAGGACTCTCTGGAATTTCCCTTATCAGTATTGGCAGGGGAGACTCAAGAAACTGGAGAGGAGCCCACCTCCTCAGACGAAAACCTACCGTCTGTGGAGTTTTCTGATCTTGAGGTTCACAGGGAAAACTTTGCCACAGAACAGTTGAAAGACCCCGCCCTAATAAAGGCACGGGAAAACGTAGTGAAAATAGATGGCGAGTTAGTGAACCCAGATAATACCTGCACTTACCCATACTTCAGCGTAGAGAAGGACCTACTGTATCGGGTGGCAAAAAGGGCAGAAGAAACCGTTGAGCAGCTTGTGGTGCCCAAACCTTACAGGAAGTTGGTGTTGGAGTTGGCTCATGGGCACATTCTTGGAGGTCATCTGGGGACAGAGAAAACCCGAGAGAGGGTATTACAGAGATTCTATTGGCCGGGGGTGATGAAGGAACATTTGGCCCAAGCGCAGTTAGCACAGCAGAGAGTGTACAACCGTGGAGCCAAGACCCGTACCTTTTCCCCGGGGGATAGGATACTGGTACTTGTCCCTACGGTTGAAAGTAAATTCCTTGCCAAATGGCAAGGCCCCTACGAGATAATGGAAAAAGTGAGCGAAGTGAATTACAAGGTCAGACAACCAGGAAGGCGAAAGCCCGAACAGATCTATCACGTTAATCTGTTGAAAGCCTGGAGGGATAGAGAGTCCCTAGTCGCAGACACTTGGTCACCAGCTCAAACTGGTTGCGTGATTCCTGAGGTTGGAATAGCAGCCACCTTGTCACAACCCCAACAACAGGAGGTTAAGGAGTTTGTGCTTCGCAACAAGGAGGTATTCTCTGAGCTGCCGGGACAAACATCTGGGGTAGAGCATGACATCATTACCCCGCCCGGTGAAAGGGTGAAGTTAAAACCCTATCGGATCCCAGAGGCCCGACGGGAGGCAATACGGGAGGAAGTACAGAAAATGCTGAACTTAGGGGTGATAGAGGAGTCCCAAAGTGATTGGTCTAGTCCCATTGTGTTGGTGCCTAAACCGGATGGGAGCTGGCGATTTTGTAACGATTTTCGTCAGTTGAACAAAGTTACAAAATTTGACACCTACCCCATGCCACGTATAGATGAGTTGATCGACCGGCTGGGAACAGCCCGATACATGACGACTCTTGACCTCACAAAAGGGTATTGGCAAATCCCCCTGGCCAAGTCGGCCAAAGAGAAAACCGCATTTGTAACCCCAGACGGGGCGTTCCAATATAAAAGAATGCCGTTCGGGTTACAGAATGCGCCGGCCACATTCCAGCGGAAAATGGACCAGATGCTGAGGCCCCATCGGAAGTATGCTGCGGCTTTCCTGGATGACGTAATTGTCCATAGCACAGATTGGGCCTCACATCTGCCAAAAGTGCAAGCAGTCCTGGACTCTGTTCGGGAAGCGGGGTTTACGGCTAACCCCAAGAAGTGTACCATTGGGCAGGAAGAGGCCAAATATCTTGGGTACACCATTGGGAGGGGAGTAATAAAACCCCAACTCAACAAAGTCGAGGCCATCCAGAGTTGGCCACGTCCCAACAGCAAGAAGCAGGTACGAGCCTTTCTGGGAATCGCTGGGTATTATCGGCGATTCATTCCCCACTTTGCTTCTAAGGCTGTGCCCCTAACCAACCTGACGAAGGGGAAAGGGTCGGTCATGATTAAATGGACCCCCGAGGCTGAGGCAGCATTCCAATTCTTGAAACAAGCCTTATGTAGCCAGCCAGTGTTGTACTCACCCGACTTCTCTAAAGACTTTGTCGTACAAAGTGATGCGTCAGATGTGGGGTTAGGAGCAGTATTGTCCCAGGTCTGGAACGGGGAAGAGCACCCAGTCATTTACCTCAGCAGGAAGTTGAAGTCCCATGAGGTAAATTACGCCACCGTTGAAAAGGAGTGTTTAGCGGTGAAGTGGGCTCTAGATTCCCTTCGGTACTACCTGCTAGGTAGGCACTTTGACATGGTTACGGATCACGCTCCGTTAAAGTGGATGGCTCAAAACAAGGAAACAAATAGAAGAGTGAATAGGTGGTTCCTGGCCCTCCAGGAATTCAACTTCACAGTAAAGCATCGCCCTGGCGTTCAAATGGGGAATGTGGATGCTTTGTCTCGAGTACATGAATGCCTGATTGCTGGTGTTCCAACCCCGAGGTTAAAACAAGAGGGGGGGGGTATGTGACAGCAGGAAGGTAAAGTCACCTGGTTGCATCCAGGGGGGTAGATATATTTCGCCCAGATTCAGGCTTTACGCCGACTTATACAACTAGGTGAAGAGTTGTATAAGGCTAGTGGGCTCATGGATGACTCATACCTCTAGGGAGAGTGTGGGGCGTCGTGCAGACAGAGATGAGGAGACCAGCTGAACCTTGTCAGCTCATTTAGGCCTCTATAAGAACTCCCAGCTTCATTAGATGTTAGCTCATGCCTGGAACCAGACCTGTGTGGACTGTCTAGGGAGAGTGAACCCCTGTGCGGTGAGACAAAGCCTGTGTGGCTATTTGCTTGGACATTTAAAACCAGGGACTTAGGGACTAGGACAGCACTAGGCTGATCCCAGTTGTTAGTTAGGAAACCTGTATGTTTAGTTAGAGGTCAAGTTGACCAGGATTTATTTTGTTTATGTTTCTTTTGCTTTGCTGTGTTTTGTCACTGTAAATAGAAAATAAACCGCACCTTTTTGATTTTGAAAACCACAACCTCCGTTTGCTGGGCCTGTTTTTGTGTGGGGAGCCCATCCCGGGGGTCACCCACACCCGCTGCCGAGCTAACCCCCTCACAATATATTCAACTAAGACATGCTTTTTGCTCTCAATTCGGTGGGGATCATCTTGACCTTGAACCTAGTGACTTAGAACTACTGACACACAGTGACTTCTTGTCTAAACCAGTCTCCAGTCTGTACAAAGTCCTATTTCCCGAAACGGTTGTGATGACGGGGGCTTGCAGGCTGGCCTGGGAGGCAGTGGCCCCTGGTTTGGATAGAGACGATTGGGATGATTTTTGGGGGGCCCCATTTCAATGTCTAATTTCTACTAGAGATCGTCTGATCCTATATAAATTTTGCATAGAATTTATCTTACTCTAGCTAGGTTAGCTAGGATGTTCAGGAGCCACCACTCTATCTGTTGGAGGTGTTCGGCACCCCTTGCAAACTTCATGCACATTTTTTGGGATTGTCCACATATCAAGCCCTACTGGCAAGATATAGCAAAATGTATCCAGTCGGTCATATCCCTTTCAGTCCCCCTTACGGTTGAGGTGTGCCTGTTGAGCTTGGTTGAGCCCTTGGCTACCACTAGGGCTATACGAATTCTCCTCACCCTCCTGTCGTTCTACACTAAAAAACTGATTATCCTGTCATGGAAGAGGTCTACTGCCCCAACACTGGCTTATTGGAAGTCCCTGATCAACAATTCCTTTTTACAAGGCAACTTATTTGAGTAGGGGGGTTGGGGCCAAATTTGACAAGGTGTGGGGAGGTTGGATGGCATCCACAGACACGGTTTTAGATTAGACCCATAGGCAGCTTGGCGGGTGGTCCTTGTTCTAGCTACATGAACAGGAGGATTGAGGTCCTGAGGTGGTGGGTGATTTTGAAATAAATACATTATAAAGCTGATGAGGTGGGGGGTTTGGAAATGTAATATATGCACCATCTCCTCTGGTTGAGGGGGGCGCCATTACCCCAGCGGATCATATATCTGCCTCCTTCGGGGGGCTCAAAGACTGTGCATATCTTTATTTTCTTCCTTTTTCTTTTTGTATGGGCAAAGGTTGACTGAGTTGGGGGGGGGGGGGGTGGGTTTGCTTTTGTTTTTTGGGAATTGGTTACGACCTAATGTAACCTGATTGTTTGTGTTGCCGTGCGGTGTGGTTTAATGCTGTATGCCTGTATTGTAAACTTCAATAAAAAGTAATTTACAAAAAAAAAAAAAAAAATTGTAAAGGAATAGTGATCAGGCAAGCAGACAAGGGAGTGTCAGTGGTGGTCATGAGTGCGGAGAATTATAGGAAAGAGGCTTTACTCCAATTAGCAGATTTATCAACCTACTGCACCCTGCCAATCCGACCCCCCTTTTCAAACAGCATTTATCTCACCTGCTAGATACAGGTGTAGAAATGGGAGTCCAGTGTCCCCCAAGACAGCAGAGTATTTGTTGGTTCATGATCCAGTGGTCCTGGTTTTTCATCATCTACCAAAATTGCATAAAAATACCCCTACCATCTAGGGACGTCCCATTGTTGCTGGGATTGGTTCACTTTTTGAGAAGCTGGCCCACTGGAGCGACCAATATTTACAACCGCTCGTCTTATGGTTAACGACGCATTAAAGACACTGCAGCTGTTTTAGCCAGCACTGGAAGTATGACATGGAATGACAATTCCATTTGGATCACAATGGATGTGAAAGCATTATATTCCTGCATTCCCCACGAATTAGCTCTTGTTGCACTCAGGTTTCATCTCCAATGCTATAGTACCTATGGTATGGAACTCAGAGGGTTTATCATAATGATGGTCGATTTCCTGTTAAAGCACAATTTCTTTTCTTTTGACAATACATTTTATCTCCAGTGTAAAGGTGCCTCTATGGGGGCCAAGTTTTCCCCCTCTTTAGCTAATTTATACATGGGTTGGTGGGAGGAAAAATCCCTTTTTTTTCTCCCAGTAATCCTTTTGTGAAACACATCAAATGGTACGGTCGTTTCATATATAGCAATACCCCCATAGCGGGCCGCTGGTTTAATTTTGGGCCTTGCACGTTACCTCACTGTTCCCTATGCTCGTCTCAGGGGTTCTCCTTGAAGAGTTGTCCAGAAGAAGTTTGCACCAACACATAAGTCTCTTTCAGGGGTTTATTTGAAATAAAGTTCCAACAGAGGGGATGAAGGGATGAGGAGGACTCAGGTACCTTAGTTGCGAATCATAAGAATTTTCCTAGGTCTAGAGGAACAACTGTCTCCACACTGGACTTAGCAAACGCCAGATAGGCCCAATCTCACCGGCCTAGCAGCCGATGCACAGCTCGATCACATATAGTCTCTGTCACAGACTTGGTGCAAATAGAACAGTCTTTGCCACAGACTTGGAGTAAATAGTACAGTCTCTGCCACAGACTTGGAGTAACCTTTACTTGGGTTACCTTCTGAATGAAGAACACAGCTCTCAGTGCCAGGATCTTTCAGCCGTTCCGGCAGCACTGTGAGGTAGATCACGATCCGGATGCATCCTCCAATTGAGTCCTCAATTGCTTGGTCCCTTCCAGCAGGCAAGGCGACACAGGATCATCCCTGGATCAGTAGGCCCCAGCAACTCCCGGGCCTACTTTTCAGTAATGGAGCCTCAGGCCAACGTGGCCCCGAGGCGGAAACTGCCAACACTTCCCTGAGGCCATGAGGGCCCTCAGGTGGGGACCGAAGACACGACCCCAGAATCTCCTTCTGCCCTAATGGCGTCTGTCACTTAAATACCCCCTCCCAGCATGCACAGCGGGTTCACCACGCCCCCTGGGCTGCTTGCTAGGAAAGAGGTACCCATTACATCCAGCCTGTAGCCTTTCCAATCCTGACCAGCGGTGGCAGCGACATCCACTGTCAGGAGGGAAATCACACAACCAGCTGAACTGAAACAGAGTGCAATTTATAAAACAATCCTTCTAAGCCAAACTATTGCTCAGACAACTATAATTTAACATATAGCGCACACTCATTGGGAGCAGGGCGCTACACATAGATGACCTGCTATTTATATGGCAGGGCACCTCGGAGGACATCTTTCTCTTTAATCAGTATCTTAATAACAATAATCTGAATCTGGAATTTAGTTGTGATTTTGATAAATCTAAAATTTATTTCCTGGATATCAATTTTGAGGGTAATTCTACAAGTGGAACCGCATCTACTCGTACTTGTGGGAAAGAACGCACCGGCAACTCGGTTTTGTCCAGGAGTGTGACACAATAGCCTCCAGATTAGTAGAATGCAAATATAACTCCAGGGATGTTAACAGAGCAATAGCTACAGCTGCAGACAGGGATAGATCCACGTTATTAAAACACAAATCCCATAAAAAAAGGCAAATCTGACAGCCAAGATATTCTTACTTTTGTTTCCACCTATTTAGGAGAATTTATTCAAATTAAGGACATCATTAAAAAACATCTACCTATCTTGTCCACCGATTGTGATCTTTGTCTATTCCTAAAGAGAGGGTGTAGATTTTCTAGCCGCAGGGCTAAAACTTTGAGAGAAATGTTATCACCCAGCTTGTTTTTGTCCAAAGGTGTGGAGAGGACATGGCTAAGTGCCTGTGGCACCAACACATTGTTTCTGCCATAAACATACAAAAAAATCGAAGACGGTACAATCTTGTGGCACAGGGAAGGGAAGGAGTTTTTTCTGCGGGAGTAAATAAACTGTGGTTCCTCCAACGTAGTTTATGCAATAGAGTGTACTTTTTGCAGTCTGCAGTATGTGGGCTGCACAATCAGATCTCTCAGAACAAGGGTGAGCGAACACTTTCATGGAGCTTCATATCACAATGATAAGGGTTTATCGAATGTATCTAAACATTTTAAATATGTGCATCATGGTAATATGTCCTTCTTCACTTTTTATGGCCTAGACTAGAGAGAGTAAAAAATACACCTGGGGGGCACACACCCGCCGTAAGCTATTAGAGAGAAGTTTGGTGGATTTTTAACTTAAAAACGAGAATGTCGACAAATGAATTTTAGATATGATGTTGATGTTATTTTACGTTAAAAACCACATCTAATGAGTGGGATGCGTAATTTTCCCATCTATATTCATATGCCCTAATTCTCCCTCAATATCTCTCACTATGAAACAGTTCTTTTCCTGAAATCTTAGCTTTGACCCACAAATAGTTTAATGGTTTTCATTAGACTTGTGCACAACGGAAAAATTCGTTCCGTTTCGGTTCGTTTCTTTCCGGTCCTGTTGATTCGTAATCATTCGTAATTTTGCTAGACGGGATTTTTCGTGTTCGGACTCATTCGTATTTTTGCAAGCGACATTTTTCGTTGAATTTTTTGTTGCTTTATAATTCGTACTTTCGGTAGAGTACGTTGTTTTTCGTTGATTCTGGACACAACTCCTACTTTCGTAACTTTTTTTGGGTTCGTACTTTCGGTAGAGTACGTTGTTTTTCGTTGATTCTGGACACAACTCCTACTTTCGTAACTTTTTTTGGGTTCGTTGATTCGTAATTTTCCGTGTCTCTCTCACAACGACGCTGCCTATTATGCCTAATGTGCTTCGAATGGATTTGTACTTTTCTAAATACATTGCGGTTATTTGTAACGATTCGAAATCTCGTATTTTACTTTCGTTTTTTACATGCGGCTATAGCCTCTGCCCCTGTACACCATTTTGAGAGGGTTCAGCACGGTGAGGGAGAAGCAGAGAGCAGAGCAGAGTGTTATTGTGCTTCGAATGGATTCGAAATCTCGTATTTTACTTTCGTTTTTTACATGCGGCTATAACCTCCGCCCCTGTACACCATTTTGAGAGGGAGTTCAGCACGGTGTGGGAGAAGCAGAGAGCAGAGCAGAGTGAGTGTTATTGTGCTTCGTATGGATTCGTACATTCGTAACTTTTTCATAACAAATTATGCCGAAGACATTCAGGCATTCGCTATTTGCGGTATAATTTATTTCGGATTCGGTCTTATTCGTAATTGCTTTGTTCGGAAATTCGAATGCTTCCGAATGTCCGAAAGTTGCTAAATTCGGACGAATTTCAATTCGTTACGAAACGAATTGCACAAGCCTAGTTTTCATTCAGATTTTTAAATCACAGAATTCATGTACGATAATCTATGATGTATCTATGAATATCATTGTTTTTTCATGTTTATTGTGTCAATGTATAAATGCATTTTAAATCTATGCAAAAAAAGTTTTTTACCTTCAGAGAGTCTCTGTACAATGGTGATTCTCATCTACAGCTAATTGCATTGACTAATGAATGGGAGTGGTTCTAGTCTCTTTTTGTATATATGTTAGTGCTGGTTATGTACTGTAGGTAACTATGCTGTGAATAAGGCACTTTGCCAAAACATGTTAGCAGTTACTCTGTACTTGGTGATTATCGAATAAAGAATTTGGACAGATTCCAGAGTGCGGGTTCTTTCCATATATCCATATTCTGAGTTTGTGACAAGTGGGAGGTCGTCTGAGCCTGGCACCTGCAGAGAAGGTACCAGTAACCAACACGCGTATCTGGAGATTTTCACAGATAGAGTGGTGCTATCCTTTGTGTAAGCTTTGCGCATGTGCAGTAGGAATCAAACCGGCTGTGAAGCTGCAAGGCTTCACTGTCGGTTCCCCTTACAAGGAATAGTGGCAGCAGCACCAGAGAGCCGATTGCAAAAACCTGGACAGGTAAGGGTCCTACTCCTAATATTACAAGTTTGCAGCTACAGTATTTGTAGCTGCTGACACTTGATTTATGGAGGGGGAGGGCTGGAGCTCCGCTTTAAGAAGATGTTTTTTTGACAAGTGATAAATAAAGGACTCATGAATAGTGAAATTTTGGAACACATATTTATAGGTGTTTTTTCACATTTATTAATTGTTGTTTATAGTCTGACACATTTTAGTGGAGTTTATAAGATACCATACTGGTAAATGTCACTAATTCCACATCATAAAAAATACTATCAATAAATGGTGTATTGCATGCTGTTCATACTCAGTCACTATGAGATTTGTTTTTTGTATTCTGCAAACCTAATTGATCCTGCTGTTCTCTAGCTCGCACTTCTGTTCATGTCTCCAATGCAGTTGGGGAATTTGCAGAGCATTGTGTTTAGTATCACTTTAGGGCACATGTGTTAAACACAAGGCCCGCAGGCCGAATCCGGCCCACCAGGCCATTTCATGTGGCACCTCTCCTACAATTGCGGCACCCCCCTCGTCTACATTCCCACCTTGTCTCAACAGTCAGCAGCAGAGAGGACAGAACTCGTCCTCCAAATTCTGCTCTTTTTCCTGCAGCAACAGAGAGGCTTGTTTCTGCCCCATATCATCAGTCGGCAGCATAGAGGACAGAACTCCTCCTACAGATCCTGTACCTCTCTGTGCAGCCGCAGCACCCCCTCATCTCCCTAGTCTCAATATTCAGCAGTGTCCAGCAGCTGACTCCAGCTCTCATCTGGTCCTCCTTCAGAACCTACACTTTCTGCTTCCCAGCACCGCCCCCCAGCTTCTTCCTGGCAGCAGCACAAGGATAGGGGGTGCACGTGATGTAAGGGAGGATGGGGATTCTTGACTTCTGATGGTGGGGGGGCTCTTGAAAGCTGATGTAAAGGGGGGGTGCTCTGGACATCTAGTCTTACTTATACAACTGGTCCTTTGAGGGCAACCATAATGCTGATGCAGCCCCCAATTAAATTAAGTTTGACACCCCTGTGTAAGCGCTGCATTGTTTAATGTTTTGCTTAGTGAATATCTATGTATCTGAGAATATATTTTAAAATATTGCCAGATTATTTGAAAGTGGTCATTCCACTGTAAGGCAAAATTCTACAAGTGGTGTGGATTTCAAACAACTGCTAATGTCTCCAGTACTCGCCAGCCCAGCGTATTCAACCCCAGAGCTCTAAGAATCTCAAACTTTCAGCACAGGATCTGCAGGCATCTCTTGCAACAGCTGGTATTAAAGTGCATGCATCTGCAATTACAAAGATTTCCTGCCTGGGAAGTTTGCTAGGGAGAAGCCTTTGCTGTCCAAAAAGAACATTAGGGCAAGACTACAGTTTGTAATTGAACATGAAGACAAAGAACAGGCTTCCTGGAACATTGTACTTCAGACTGAAAAATCAAGGAAAGTTGTTTGGCTATATAGAAAGGGAGGACCCCCATTATGCCAACATCCAATTGATAAATAGAAAGGTTAAAAAGATAAAAAGAGTAATAACTCTCTCAAAAATTCCGGACTTTGTGGGCATAACATGAGGCAGTAATTATAAAACACATATCTTTATTAGAAAATTGTTAAAAAACATAAAAGTAACAAACAACACCCTTTACATGACAAGGTCAACAGATACCCAATAGAGCAAACGTGGAGGCATGGATCCTTTCAATAGGTGGATAAAAGGTCCGTGAATTGTATAGAAGAGACGTATATACAGTATCTCACAAAAGTGAGTACATCCCTTATATTTTTGTAAATATTTTATTATATCTTTTCATATGACAACACTGAAGAAATGACACTTTGCTACAATGTAACGTAGTGAGTATACAGCTTGTATAACAGTGTACATTTTCTTTCCCCTTAAAATAACTCAACACACAGCCATTGATGTCTAAACTGCTGGCTGGCAGCAAAAGTGAGTACACCCCTAATTGAAAATGTCCAAATTGGGCCCAATTAGCAATTTTCACTCCCCGGTGTCATGTGACTTGTTAGTGTTACAAGGTCTCAGGTGTAAATGGGGAGCAGGTGTGTTAAATTTGGTGTTTTCGCTTTCACTCTCTCATTCTGGTCACTGGAAGTTCAACATGGCACCTCATGGCAAACGACTCTCTGAGACTCTGAAAAAAGGAATTGTTGCTCTACATAAAGTTGGCCTAGGCTATAAGAAGATTGCCAAGAACCTGAAACTGAGCTGCAACACAATGGCCAAGGTTTAACAGGACAGGTTCCACTCAGAACAGGCCTCGCCATGGGTGTACTAATTTTTGTTGCCAGCGGTTTAGACATTAATGGCTGTGTGTTGAGTTATTTTGAGGTGGCAGCAAATTTACACTGTTATACAAGCTGTACACTCACTACTTTACATTGTAGCAAAGTGTAATTTCTTCAGTGTTGTCACGTGGAAAGTTAGACTAAAATATGTACAAAAATGTGAGGGGTGTACTCACTTTTGTGAGATACTGTATATGTATCAATGGATTAGGTCCATGGTCTCCTCCATGCTAGCTTGTCAACGCGTTTCACAATTCTAATTGCTTTCTCAGGACATACTGGGTAGGTGCTAATTGGCCTTGAAAATCAGGTATTGGGTGACACCACACAAGACAGACTGGGAGCAAAATTGATCCTTCCAAGGACCAGATTCCAAATATTGAAGGGATTCAACTTTCCAGCGGGACACCCTGATCAGGGGGAAAAGAGGATCCAACCTTCAGAGTGACTATTAGGAGTGAAATAAAGTAGATCACTAGAAGCTCAGTCCAGGGGTAGACGAGTCAAATAGACAAGTTCAATTATAGTTATCATGAATAGTATCAAAACCTTTAAAACTTGGAGCTCTCTTTCATACATCAAATTGAATTTGCCAATCAAACGGGAGTGAAGAAGCCTTCCAATAGTATATTGAGTATCCCTCACACTGATGGGGATACCTTTGCTATCAAAACTTCCCAGGTACCTGTTACCCTATCAGGGTTGGGTTTCGCTCCACTAGTGAGCACCCAGACGAGGGATATTCAATATACTAATATACTATTGGAAGGCTTCTTCACTCCCGTTTGATTGGCAAATTCAATTTGAGATATGAAAGGAATAGCTCCAAGTTTGAGAGGTGTTGATACTATTCATGATAACGATAATTTAACTCGTCTACCCCTCGTACTGAGCTTCTAGTGATCTATTTTATTTCACTCATAATAGTCACCTTGGTCACTCTGGAGGTTGGATCCTCTTTCTCCCTGATCAGGATGTCCCGCAGAAGAGTTGAATGCCTTCAATATTTGGAATCTGATCCTTGGAAGCATCGATTTGGTATTACAATACGCCACTATGGATTGAAATGCTGCAGCGCCCGCAAGGTCCCCCTCCTCATGAAGGCACATGTACATCTGAAGTTTGCCAATGAACATCTAAATGATTCAGAGGATTGGGAGAAAGGGCTGTGTTCAGATGAGACCAAAATTAAGCTCTTTGGCATTAACTCGACCCGCCGTTTGGAGGTAGAAAAATGCTGACTATAGCCCTGTACACACGATCGGATTTCCTATGGATTCTAATCCGATGGATTTTTCCATCGGAAATCCAATGAAGTTGACTTCCATCAGTCTTGGCAACACACCATCAGTCAAAAATCCGACCGTCCCAAGCGATGTGACGTAAAACACTCTGACGAACCGAGAAAAATGAAGTTCAATGCTTCTGAGCATGCATCGACTTGATTCTGAGCATGCGTGGGTTTTTTCTTCGATGGAGTTCCACACAGACAATCGGCATTTGCTATCGGTTTTTTGCCCATCGGATAAATTTAAAACATGTTCTATTTTTTCTCACCGATGGAAAAAAGACAGATGGGGCCCATACACGATCGTTTTTTCCGATGAAAAAAGTCCATCGAACTGTTTTATCGGTAAAACGGATCGTGTGTACACGGCTTTAGACCCTAAGAACACTATCCCTACAGTCAAGCGCAGAGGTGGAAACATTATGCTTTGGGGCTGTTTCTCTGCTAAAAGTACAGGATAACATTGCCGCATTGAGGGGCCATATATTGTAAAATCTTGTATTTAATGTAAGAATTGTCAGAAACTGACGCTTTTTTGGTGATCGGGTAGGTGTGTACCTCAATACTCATTCACATGGGGGGGCGGGATCTGAGTGCCCCCTTCTTAAAGGGGTTTCCAGACTCTGATTAGCCCCATGCCCGCAGACCCCTACGGTTGTGGGGACGAGGCCCTTGTCATGGGAACAAGGTGATTTGGAGTGGGCAGAGCCCTCCTGCCCCAAGGCACCCATCCCCCCCTCCCAGACCTGCATGCTCGGATATGGGTCTGGTATGGATTTTGAGGGGGGGACCCCCACGCAGTTTGTTTTCATACTTTAATTGTCTGTTCTTTGTAAAAAAAAAAATCAGTTGTGAACGGGGAAGCCTGCTGACAACTGATGAGTCATCGGTTAAGGACGCGGCTGCCGGCTTCCCAGCCCGCTGCTTAGCAACCAGCTATTTGTCAAAAATTAGCCTGGGGGTTCCACGACCCCAGGCTGTTTTTTGACAAATACCGCAAGCTAAATCCTGTTGGTAAGTATTGCATGCTTTTTAACACTCTGGTTCATTTGCAAATTGGACTTAAGAGGTTTTTATGTGGTATTCACCGGCACATTTTTTTTTTTTGTAAATACAGCATAATCGTTATTTTTTTTGTGAATTGGACATGTTTTGCTTGGGGATCAAATACTTATTTTACTCACTGAACTGCAACTTAATTTATAGCATTTGTTGTATTTGTTTTTTTCTGGATTTTTGGTTGATAGTCTATCTCTATCGTTTAAAATACACCTATGATAACAAATATAGACTCTTCTTTTATTTGTAAGTGGGCAAACTTATAAAATCTGCAGGGGATCAAATGATTATTTTTTACCCACTGTATACACAAAAAGGGAAACTAATAGTGCCCTTGCTAGTAATTTTAGTACAAACCTGTAGTATCTTATATACTAGTATAAGAAGTGACAAAGTAAGCAGACCTGTGATAATACATGGACTAAGGTACTAAAATAATAATTTTAAGCAATGTATGGTTAAACCTGAAAATTGTATCTCATCATATTAGAGAAGAAAACCAACAGTTTTTTTTTTTTAAAACATTTTATTCCAGATCTCATACAATTACAATTATGGAATAACACGGCTGCATATTGTAACAGTTAATTAAAGCAGATTGTCGTTTTTCATACCAACTCGAAGATTTGGCATTCTGCTTAATAAGTTTCGGTGTTCAGCTGAGAATGGGTAAAACACATGCCTATAACATAACAAGATCTGGTTTAATACTCTTCACCTTCCTCCTCACCCTCACCTTCCACGGAATCTACACCAACCTCCTCATAATCCTTCTCCAGGGCAGCCATGTCTTCACGGGCTTCAGAGAACTCGCCCTCCTCCATACCCTCACCCACATACCAGTGCACAAAGGCACGCTTGGCATACATAAGATCAAACTTATGATCCAGTCGAGCCCAGGCCTCTGCAATAGCAGTGGTGTTGCTCAGCATGCACACAGCACGCTGTACTTTGGCCAGATCACCACCTGGTACCACAGTTGGTGGTTGATAGTTAATACCAACCTTGAAACCAGTAGGACACCAGTCCACAAACTGGATACTACGCTTAGTTTTGATTGTGGCAATAGCAGCATTAACATCTTTGGGCACCACATCACCACGGTACAACAGGCAGCAAGCCATGTATTTACCATGACGTGGGTCACATTTCACCATCTGGTTAGCTGGCTCAAAGCAAGCATTAGTGATCTCAGCTACAGAGAGCTGCTCATGGTAGGCTTTCTCAGCTGAGATAACTGGGGCATAAGTGGCAAGAGGGAAGTGGATACGAGGGTAGGGCACCAAGTTGGTCTGGAATTCTGTCAGATCTACATTCAAGGCTCCATCAAATCGGAGAGAAGCTGTAATAGATGACACAATCTGACTAATAAGGCGATTCAAGTTAGTGTAGGTGGGGCGCTCAATATCTAAATTTCTACGGCAGATGTCATAGATGGCCTCATTGTCCACCATGAAAGCACAGTCGGAGTGCTCCAGGGTTGTGTGAGTGGTAAGGATGGAGTTGTAGGGCTCAACAACTGCTGTTGAAACCTGGGGAGCTGGATAGATGGAGAATTCCAGCTTAGACTTCTTCCCATAATCAACAGAGAGACGTTCCATCAGCAGTGAGGTGAAGCCAGATCCAGTACCGCCACCAAAGCTGTGGAAGACCAGGAAACCTTGAAGACCTGTGCACTGGTCAGCCTGTAGAATACATTTTACAGGTTAGGACAGGTAATAAAGAGCAGCTGCATGTAACAAAGAACAAATAAATTAACTGAAAATGCCCTGAAAGCATCCAATGCAATTGTGCTACAATAAGAAAACCTGCTCAAATTGGGTTATCTTATTTAATGGAAGCTAGATTAGAAAGAAGAACCTCTAACATGACTTTGGTAATGTTTAGTTGATTACATTTTGTACAACTTTCTCTTGCCTTAAAACTATAGAGTATAGAATGAGGATACCTGGTATGTAATTAGAGCTGCACGATTTTGGCTAAAATGAGAATCACGATTTCTTTGCTTAGAATAAAGATCACTATTCTCTCACAATTCTCATGGCGTAACATCATCTGTTACATTATACAAAACAATTGGGCTAACTTTACTGTTTCTTTTTTTTTTATTCTCCAACTGTATTTTTTTTTTCAAAAAGACCGCTGCGCAAATACAGTGCGACATAAAATATTGCAATAACCGCCATTTAATTCTTTAGGGTCTCTGCTAAAAAATATATATAATGTTTGGGAGTTCCAAGTAATTTTCTAGCAAAAAAAATTCTGATTTTAACTTGTAAGCAACAAATGTCAGAAAAAGGTTTAGTCTTTAAGTGGTTAAACTGATCTAATTTCAGGGTGGATATAAATCAATGAATAAAAAAAAAAAAAAAAAAAAATCGGATTTGAGATTTAAATAGGATTTTGATTTAAATCGATTTTTTTGATTTTTATCAAATTTATTTTAATAAAATGCTTTTGGAGTAAAAATCTATCTAAAGATAGTTTTTTATTTAGGATACATTAATAATTTAGTTTATTCAGCATGAAATGAAGCTTAGTAATGTAGCATGAGGCTGTATATTCTGCAATATTTACACCTCATTCAATGAATCCCAGCTCTGCAAGCGGAGATAACATGCACTGCATTGATGCATTCACACAATTTCACAGTAACCATGAGATAAAACAAACTTCAGGAATATTCCTTTATCCCATTGTTTTGCAAATCTATGTACACTACAACCTCTATGATTGAATCGGTTCTGATATCACTGTTTTACTAAGCTGACAGCTTAATATTTTAAATAGGAAACCTTCATTTTGTTTGCAAATATTAAAGATTCTAACTACGAGCAAGAATGAGTCCTTACATTTACATTTAAAGAGCACCTAACATTTCAGATCCATCATGACAGCGCCTGTTAGCAGGCATCCACTCACCTGCTCCCACCACGTCCCTCACCTTGTTGTGTCACTGCTGCATCACCAGCTATCCCATTAAAGTGAATAGGACTGTCGGTGAGTCAACAGCGGGGCAGAGGAGCCCCTGCGGGACAGAAATTACAGTTGCTCTTTAAAAATTATGATTTAAAGCGGAGCTCCGCCGTTAAAAAAATATTAAAAGCCAGCATCTACAAATACTGCAGCTGCTGACTTTTAATATATGGACACTTACCTGTCCTGGAGTCCAGCGACGTATGCAGCAGAAGACAAGCAATCGCTCGTCTATCTGCTGCCCCCACCGCCATCCTCAGTGAGGGAATCAGGAAGTGAAGCGTTCCGGCTTCACTGCCCGGTTCCCTACGGCGCATGTGCGAGTCGCGCAGCGCCGTCCTCACTGGTCCCCGCTGTCTTCTGGGAGCCGTGTGTTTCCCATAACACAACGGGCGGGGGCAGGAAGTGACGCACTACCCGCAGAGAGTACTCCCGGAAGTGGGTGCAAATACCTGTCTTAAACAGGTATCTGCACCCCCCTCCCCCCTGAAAGGTGCCAAATGTGACACCGGAGGGTTCCGATGAGCGGAAGTTCCACTTTAGGGTGGAGTTCCGCTTTGAATCAAGTTGATTTAAATCAAGCCTTTTTACTAGTGATTTAAATCGACTTGATTTAAATCAAATCCACCCTGCCTGATTTACAGACCGAAGTTCAACCCTTTGATCTAAGAACCAAATGTTTACAATTTTTTTCTTCATCTCTGATGTTGAGATAAACTTAGCAGGCTGCCTGGATTTATTTTTTATTTTTTGTCAGCTGTCAGAAGTGAGCAGAGAACTCTCTCCATTTGTTACATAGAATCGGGAAATGCTGTTTTAAGATTGGGAGGGGAGTAGAATCTCGATTTCGATTCTTTAACGATGAATCATGCAGCTCTATATGCAAGTGACAATATTCACATCCATCTCTCAACTGTGGGTTGCCGTGAGTGACGTCCCTTGGAGAAACATCAGCTGAGGATCCCTCAGGGATATATATCCAAAGCCGGTAAGCCTCCTTTATATTGGTGGTGGTTATTTACACACTCACTCAAGATTGTTTGGAATTATTGTCACGAATAACTTCATTGGATTATGTTTTGAGTATTATTCAACCATCACAAACTAAATTTTTGACACTATCACCAGAGTCTTTGTGATTGAATTCCCATCATGTTGGATTTTTGACATAGAACTTTGGATTATTATTTCTCTTCACAGGGTGTTATTTATTCATTATTTTCCAGCGCTACCATTTATTTTGTTTCTATATGCAAGTGACGCCTTTGTGGACTCCCCTCTTTTTTTATTTTTAAGGACTACAGGCAGTCCCTGAGCTACATACGACTCATACTTACAAATGGAGGGAGACAACAGGAAGTGAGAGGAAATCTACCCCATGGAAGGGAAATTCATTCCTGTATGAGTTATTATGGAAAAAAGGCATATCCGCTGAAGCTTTATCACCAATCCTTGTTTCCACAACAACCCAAAACTTGAAACTCAAAATTCAATTGGCACAGGGACAAAAAGTGAGGTGAAATCTTCTGAAGAGGGGCAGACAAAAAAACAAACGTTACAGTGCTGTTAGCGTAAATTATTTTTTTCGCTGGAGTTACACTTAAAAAAAATGTGCCTGTGCCAACTCACACACAAATTCAACTTAAGAACAAACCTACAGAACATATCATGTTTGTAACCCAGGGACTGCCTGTCTAGGAATCTTTGGACTCATTTGGCTGATGGTGCCCAACAAGCAAGGAATCTCAAACTGGCTCCCTACATGACCATCTGTTTTAAGCGCATTTGCTCAGACGCACACAAATAGCATATCATGGATCCATTCATTCAAGCTCAGAATTCCAAAGAATGTGCTACATGCGAGTCCCAAAAAATTTTGCATTTACTCTATACTAGTGATGAGAAAAGTTGTTTTAATAACTGGACCCTGTACCAGGTTGCACAAATCTTCAAACTACATGTAGCTGGATGCATAGTTAAGTAATGGTCAGGCCAAAAGTTTGTGCATATTAATGCGTGGCTTTAAATGGTTACTTTAACATATGCAAAAATATAAATTCTTCCATCAGTCACAAGCACATCAAGGACATTAAAATGGACAGATCTATAGACCTAAACTTACCAGTTTTCGGATCCTGTCCAGAACTAAGTCAATTATCTCCTTGCCAATTGTATAATGACCACGGGCATAGTTATTGGCTGCATCTTCCTTTCCTGTAATTAGCTGTTCTGGATGGAATAACTGACGATATGTTCCAGTTCGTACTTCATCTGTGATAAAATTTTGGTATGGCTATTAGGCAAGGGTTTGACTATATATTTAAAGGAAGAAATTTAACACCAATCAGAACTTACCAATGACTGTTGGTTCCAGGTCCACAAAGACAGCCCTAGGGACGTGCTTGCCAGCTCCAGTCTCACTGAAGAAGGTGTTGAAGGAATCGTCCCCTCCTCCAATGGTCTTGTCACTGGGCATCTGCCCATCAGGCTGGATGCCATGTTCCAGGCAGTACAACTCCCAGCAGGCATTACCAATCTGCACACCAGCCTGACCAACGTGGATAGAGATGCACTCACGCTGCAAACATGAAGTAAGTGAAATAGTTAATGGCAATAGGCTGTAAAGTGCTGCACATTACTTTTAAAACCTGCATCAAGAAATCTTATACCTATGAAATGATGTGTGTAGGTAATGGTGCTGAGCAATTAGAATTTATTTCCTAAAAATATCTTCATTCAGACACATCACTAACACAGTGTAAAACCAGCTGCTTAAGCAGGTATGAATGTTCAAAAGCAGTAAGAGGGCTAATCACACCCACTGCAGTCAGCTGACGTTATTCCACATTTCTATAAAGGAGCCTGCAAGCAGCTTCCACCCCCACACTTTATCCGCCTGGTCACGAAAGAGGAACATCTGCAAGAGGCTTTCAAATGAATCAGGATTATCCTTTGTGATGGATCGGTTTCTTCACAAGTACTCGTTTTACGGAATTGGTTTGCTCCACCCAGCAGCTGTTGTCTGTCTCAGCATCATTCAAAGTCATAAACCAGTGCCTCTAGGCATCCACTATGTGGTCTAGCTGCAGTTTCTAGGGGCAGAAGACACAACTGTAGAAAGACTAACTAAAGCAGACCTTACTATTTTGAAGACTACTACTCTTTCCTTTGCAGATCCTTTATTTATTTTTTGACAGCCTAGTCCGAGCTTCTGCCTGGCATCCCCAGCTGCCCAAAGCCTCCTGGGTTACATGTGTCATAAATCCTAGGAGGCTTTGTAGAACTCACTGTGCATGCATCACATGCTGTTAGGAGCAGAAGACAATGGTAGAATGACCATAATTAATGACAACATTGAAGACTCTTACTTCTTCCTTTGATGAAACTGCAGATCTAATTCTTCAGGCTAGGTTCACACTAGTGCTAATTGGATGCAGATTTCCCTGTATCCAATGTGCATGACAGGAGATTGTGACTGGCTCTCTATAGAGCCGATTCACACATCTCTGTGGTGGTTGCGGAGCGGCTTGTACAGGAGTCCTGTGCATCTTTAGATCAGTTTCAGAGCCCAATTCAGGCAAAAATGTGGCCCTTATAAGAACAGGGACAGCTGCATCCATCTGCAGTGTGAACCCAGCCCTATACTTTTTTTTTCTTTTTTTTTTAGAAGAGCCCAACCTGAGCTTTTGCCTGGCATTAACAGCTGCCCAGAGCCTCCTGGGTTACTTGTATATCACATATCCTAGCAGGCTTCAGGGGCTACGTAGAACAAATTGTGCATGCATCACATGCTGTTAGAGGCAGAAACCACAACGGTAGAAAGACCATAATTAAATCAGACAATCACACTTTGACGACAACTACTGCTTCCTTTGATGAAACGGCATATCGAATTTTTGTACTCTTTTGGAGACCCAATCTGAGCTTCCTCTTGACGTCTTCAGATGCCCAAAGCCTCCTGGGATACTTAAACCAAGCGTCCTAGGAGGCTTAGGGGGGGGCTACATAGAACACATAGTGCATGCATCATCAAAGGGCTGGGCAAGAACCCTGGAAGAGACAGCTGGCTCTCAACAATGGAAGCTGGTGGCAGAGGACGCGATGTGTGGTGGATTACGGCAGGACAACGCTGGGTTCTGATTGTGTTTTGAAGATAACCCATCTTGAGGTGATTGTAGCCATATTAGTGTGCTTGCAACAAAAACGAGTACTGTCTGTGATACTTGTTTTAATTGCACTAACATACAATTTGTCAGGACAAGCTTTTGGGGTGTGTCCCCTTCAAGATCCAAGCAGTACTAATTTACCTCAGAAGATTATAGTACTGCTTGGGTCTTTTAGAAGGGGGAACACCCTAAAATCTTGTATGTTTGTGCAAATAAAGAAAGTATCCTGGACAGTACACAATTGTTTCTGAAGATAACCCAGGATACAAAAGCAAAACAATGCGGTGGAGGTTCCTCTTGTAAGGTCTCACTTCCACTTGGGCTAAAGCAGCACATCCTCTACACATAGGATCATCATCATAAAGGAGGAGGAGGAGGATCTGCTGATAAAAGGACCTCCAAGAAGAAGTGATCACAATGTACCATCACAGACACAACCCAGGAGAGTGACACCCATGTTAAGCTAGGAATAGGTTAAATCCCAGTGAAGAGGGGACCAGTGCACTCATCCCAACCAACTGCCACCAGTTCATCATTAAGCTATCCCATTAGACCAGTTCTGGAAGGTGTGATGACCACCCTTCCTCTTATCCTAGAAGACCTTCCATCCATCCATGGAGAACCCCCTCCTCTTCCCTATATCATCCGAGCACGCGCACATCCATCCCCAGTGCTGGAGGAATTGTGCTGTGCGCGCGTCCGCTGCCCTCAATCACGGCCATGGTCATGATGATAACACGGGGGGGGCGGGGGGATTACCGCACCGTACACACCGGCACTCACACAGAAGCCTCCAGTCACACTCACCATGATTGAGGATGAGGAGTCCGCGAAGAGTAAGAATTAAAAAATAAAAAAAATGGCGTTACTTTATCCAGCAGCTACGAGTGGATGTAAGTAACAGAATGAGGAGAAGGGATGCGGAGGTCGCTTTTTATAGGCTGGGCGGTGACGTCAGCATATATTATGTTAATGTCCCGCAGGCGGAGTGCTGATTGGACGGAAGCTTGGAGTGAGGTGTATGTGAATGTGTGTGCTCTCACTACCGCCTCATGCGACAATATGGCGGCAGCTCCATCAATGGATAGAAAGCGGGTACTGACTGCGCCTCACACTGACACCCCGAGCGCACAGTCTGCGCAGGTTAAGGTAGCTTATCGGTACTATCGGGTGTTGTGGAGAGGGCAGGCGCTTGTACCCGACTTAGAATGGGGGAAATAGAGGGACTAAGACGATGTCACATTTACCTCACAAGATATACAATTGAGGGAGATATACCGACCTACCGCAACGGGGTATGCCTGAAAATGCGCACTTTGGTCTGCTTATCACTATTCTCTCCTCATAGCAGGATCGGGAGAGAGCCGAACACACAGCATCTCATATACATCCTCTATAATCTATATATATGTCATCTATACATCGTCCTTTATAGTCTATATATCATATGTAACCTATACATTCTCTATACATATCATATGTCATCTATACATTCTCTATACATATCATATGTCACCTATACATTATACATATAATAGGTCATCTATACATCCCATAATTCCCTATACATATCATATGTCATCTATACATCTCATAATTCTCTACATATATCATGTCATCTATACGTTCTCTATACATATCACATGTCTTCTATACATTTCATATCCTCTATACATATCATATGTCATCTATACATCCCATAATTCTCTATACATATTATATAGGTCATCTACACAGCCCATATTTCTCTATACATATCATAGGTCATCTATACATCCCATCATTCTCTATACATATTATATAGGTCAGCTATACATCCCATAATTCTCTATACATATTAAATAGGCCATCTATACATCCCATAATCCTCTATACATATCATATGTCATCTTTACATCCCCTATCCATATATGTCATCTATACATCCCCTATACATATGTCATCTATACATATGTCATCTATATATCCCCAATACATCTGTGATCTATATATCCCCTATACATATGTCATCTATATATCCCCTATACATCTGTCATCTATATATCCCCTATACATCTGTCATCTTGATATCTCCTATCCTCTACAGCTCATATCACAGGTCATCTATTCTGTACACCTTCTATCGTCTATACATATATGTCATCGATACATCCCATTTCTCTATACCAGCCTTTTTCAACCAGGGTGCCTTCTGGGTTTTTCAGGGGTGCCTTGACAAAATGCCTAAAAACTGCACCAAAAATTGTCAAAAAGTGGGTGGATCAGGTCTGCCTTTTTTGTTAAAGCGGAGTTCCGCCTGGGGAAAAAATAAATAAAAGTCAGCAGCTATAAATACTGTCCAGGGAGCCTGCGATGTCGGCACCTGAAGCCGATCTTCGGATCGACTCCCGGGTGCTGCCGCTGCCATTCCTTATAAGGGAACCAGGCAATTGGGTGAGGAGAAAATTCTGGACAGCCGCACTCAAAATCAATGCCTTTATTAAAAAGAGGTAATAATCCAAAAAATGCAAGCCACAGCAAACAACAGAATACAGGAGCTGACGCGTTTCACACTTTCAAAAGGGCTTAGTCGAGCTATGAATAAGCACTTTTGAAAGTGTGAAACGCGTCAGCTCCTGTATTCCGTTGTTTGCTGTGGCTTGCATTTTTTGGATTATTACCTCTTTTTAATAAAGGCATTGATTTTGAGTGCGGCTGTCCTGAATTTTCTCCTCACCCAATTGCCTAAGCTTAGCCTGCACCTGCTGTTCCTATTCTGAGGAGAGTTACATTTCCAGACACCTTTCCTAGACCGGCACCCCTCTTCCCTTGGCTCCTGAAGGGAACCAGGCAATGAAGACATTCACTCCTGGTTCCCTACTGTGCATGCGCGTTCTAAATGGTCTCTGCTGTCTTCTGGGACCTGTGTGTCTCCCAGAAAACAGCAGAGGGGGGGGGGAGAGGGGCCAGACAAAGCATAGTTCGCCGCACAACGTGCAGCACCCTTTCGCCAGAAGTGGGTGAAAATACCTGGATTCGACAGGTATCTGCTCCCCCTCCCCCTGAAAGGTGCCAAATGTGACACCGGAGGGGGGGGGAGGAATCCGATCAGTGGAGGTTCCATTTCTGGGTGGAACTCCACTTTAAGCAAAGCCATATGTTTTTATTGTGCAGCACTAGAACCTTGGGCACTGTGTGGGCCAGATGCCAGTGTTCTGTCGGTATGGGTCCCCCCGTCGAATAATGCCCGGGCTGGACTGCGCATGCGCAAGCGGAGCTGGCGAAAATCTCTGAGGATGATCAGCTGTTGTTCAGGTGTAGACGGCGCATGCGCAAGCAACACGCCGCTCGCTTCCGATGCTCGGGGTGGGTTATACATTCAATTACAAGGGGCGGATGCTTTTCTCAAAGGGGCGGATGTATTCTTGAGCAGTGCTCTTATGGGGAATGGTTTTCTCAATGAAGTACACGTCTTTGCGGGGCGTGTTTACACAACTGAAGGGCGCCCCTTTGAGAAAAGCATCCGCTCCTTTGAGAAAAGCATCCGCCCCTTGTAAAAACGTGTAGTTTATTGAGAAAACCATTCCCCATAAGAGCACTGTTTTTGAATACATCCGCCCCTTTGAGAAAAGCATCCGCCCCTTGTTGTATTCCGTCCCTTGATGTAACTGAATGTATAACCCGCCCTGAGCATCGCAAGCGAGTGGCGTGTTGCTTGCGCAATGCACCGTGTACACCTGAAGAACAGTTGATCAGCCTCAGAGATTTCCGTCGGCTCCGTTTGCGCCTGCGCAGAGCAGCCTGGGCATTATCCGGCGGGGGACTTATATGGACAGGACACCGTCGTCTAAGAACCAATGACATCATAGGTTGATAAGGTGGATGTCAGGTGCCTGAGGACACCTTAGTTTGCCCCTCCTCTGCTCCTCTCTTTCAGCACTGGGGTCAAGTTAGCTACGTGAGGGAGAGAAACAGAGAGAAGAGAACCACCAATTAACTAGTCAGTACAAGCATGCAAAGAAGTATTTGCTTTGTAAGAATAAATCACTTCTAATGTTGGGTGTCCTATGTGCATGCTGCAAATGTAAGAATATTAGTTTCGTTTTTTACATTTTAGAATGGGGTGCATAATTTTAAAGGGTGCCTTGACTGAGAAAAAGGCTGAGAAACCCTGCTCTATACACATCATATGTGTCACATACACAGCTCATATCCTCTATACAGCTCACATCATATGTCACCAATACTTCCCCCTATCCCCTATACATCTCATATTATATGTCCTCTATAATTCCCATATCTATACATATCATGTGTCAGATACACGAGTTATAACATACGTCATCTATACATCATATGTCATCTCTAATTTCCAAATCTCTATGTATATGTCACATATTGTATCCTCTATACATATAATATGTCATCTATATGTTCCCTATCGTCTATAAATATCTTCTGTCATACATATGTCACCTATGCATCTCATATCATTGTTACCTGTACTTCCCGTGTCCTCTGGACATCTCATCATATGTCATTATACATACAGTATGTCATCTATACATCTCATATAGCATCATTACATCTAATATTCATGTCATCTATACATCCTATATCATCAATGTGATATTTAGTTCTAATATCAATGTCATATTTATTCATGAATGTCATATACACATCCGATGAATGTAATATGCAGCTGATGTATTCTGACCATAGGCGTGCTCAGGGGGTGTGCCTGGGCACACCCTAATCACCGCTTGAGGTGCAGATTCCCCCTGCGGATATTGCACCAATGCCCCCAGAAAAAAATTGTAAAAAATAAGAAGATTAAAATGAAAAAAATAAAAAGCTGCTGACACTGTCCACAGCCCTACTGACACCAACCTGTGCTCGACTGACAAGTCCAGTGCTCTACTGACACCGTCCATGTTAATACATTTGGGGTGCACACCCTAATGCTATAGGCTGCGCACACCTATGATACTGACAGATCCAAATACACAGAATATACATGTAATATCCATGTCATATATACATCTATTATTATACAGGATTTCTATATTACAATATGAGGGTGGACACCCGTTATGAGTGTAATATTCCTTTATCAATGTGCTGTATACATCTAACCGAGGTGATCTAGGTGTGTAGTGAGCTCCGAGCACAGGACAGGCAGTGTGTGATGTATAGAAGTCATCTATAGACAGATATAGGAGATTCGGGCAGTGTGTGATCTATACGGGGTCCTGGCTGTGTGTACACAGTGTGAGATTATATATATATGATAATAATGAAGGGTCCTGTCGGTGTGCTATACATATAATAATAGTAGTGGGTGTCCTAGTTGGGGAGCAGTGCGGACAGACGATCGATCCCCCATGGCAGATGTGTGAAGGAAGATCGCTGGGTGGTGATGTCAGCGGGTGCAGCTGATCAGGCTGGTTAAGCCGTCATTGGCCGCTGGATGGAGCGGACGGGCTCTCAGGGTGACACACACTGCGGCATCCTCCTTCTTGGCACCGGGCCAGGGTACAGACGCAGGATCCGCCCTACAGTCTCCACATCCGAGTCATCTATCCACCTTCTATGCTCGGAACCGGAAAAAGCAGCCATTAGCTGCCCCATGATAAGACCCTCAACAGGGAGGGGTTTACACCGCCATAGTGTGATCGGAACCGACGTGTACAAAGGAGTGTGTACCACCGGCGATCACATAGATTGAATAGATGACAGATTCTATAGACATTATATATACATGGGGAGGGGAATTTGTTCTTTCAGGGTCAGAAGACTCAGCAATCCATGAAAAGTCACCTGTACCTCCCAACACCTCACAGGCAGAATATAAATCTTTACACCAGGGCAATATGTTAATAATGGTTATATATCGTTTACCACCATGTCTGCCAGGTTAGGGATTTTTCTATCAATAGAGCATGGCTCATCACATCCTGCATTACAGCAAAACAGATGCTGGATGCTTCTAATACAGCAGAATGGTGTGTCATTACAGCATTGTGTATCCAAGTCGGCCATGCTAGCACAGGAATCTATCTATGGTAACTGGCTGTAATACAAGCATAGATGAATTCATCTGTGGTCATCTTAGTGATGAAAAAAATATCTTTGTAAATTTGGTATTGTGAGTAAGAGGATAGCTGAAAAAAACATTCTTGCTTCTGAAACCTGAGAAATGTGTGAGCTTCCTGTGCTAAAATCTTCCTGAAAATGTGAATGTGGAATGGTTAGGCTGAATTTTTCCATAATTCAGCCCCATGGGATGAACAAGAAAAATGAAAGTGATTATAAAGGTTCCTCTTTTTCTTTTTAACCACTTTCCGTCGCCCCATTGTGGATTGATGTCCGCAATGTGGCTCCATTAGCCTGACTGGACGTCAAATGACGTCCTTCAGGATAACACCTGGCGCACGTCCGAGGGGGGGGGGAACGCAGCGCCGCGATCCGTGGTGCGGCGCGTCAGTCTGACACCGTTACACCAATCTCAATAAAGAATCTCTAATGTAGACTCTTTACAATGTGATCAGCTGTGTCCAATCACAGCTGATCACGATGTAAACAGGGAGAGCCGTGTATCGGCTTTTTCTCACTCACATCTGACAGACGTGACTAGAGGAGAGCCGATCGGCTGCTCTCCTGACCGGGGGGGGGTCTCTGCTGATTGATTATCAGTGCAGCCCCCCTGAGGATGCCCACCCAGGACCACCAGGGATTGCCACCACTAATGACCACCAGATATACCACTCATGGCCACCAGGGATGCCAATCAGTGCACATAAATCATGCCAATCTGTGCCCAAAAATCATGCCACACAGTGCCTATCAGTAATGCCTGCCAGTGCCTCTTTTACAGTGATGCCCATCAGTGTCCACCAGTGCCAACTATCAGTGTCCATCAGTGCCACCCATAAGTACCCATCAGTGCATACTTTCCGTGCCCATCAGTGCCGCATATCAGTGCCCATCAGTGATGCATATTAGTGCCCATCATCTGTGCCCATCAGTGAAGGAGAAAACGTACTTATTTACAACATTTTATAATAGTGCTGCATATTAGTGCCCATCATCCATGCCCATCAGTGCCACTGCATCGGTGCCACTTCATTGGTGCCACCTCATCAATGCCCTTCAGTGCAGCCTCATCAGTGCCCATCAGTGAAGGAGAAAACTTACTTATTTACAAAATTTTATACCAGAAACAAAGAAAAACATATTTTTTAAAAAACAATTCTGTCTTTTTTTATTTGTTTAGCAAAAAATAAAAACCACAGAGGTGATCAAATACCACCAAAAGAAAAGCTCTATTTCTGGGAACAAAATGATAAAAATTTAGTTTGGTTACAGTGTTGCATGACTGCGCAATTGTCATTTAAAGTGTGACAGTGCTGAAAGTTGAAAATTGTCCTGGGCAGGAAGGGGCAAAAGTGCCCTGTATTGAAGAAAGGTACTCCCAATCATAACATGTAAGACAGCATGTGGTACCCAGGGGAGGGCTGGCAGCCTTAGACCTGGGGGGCAAGTCTAGTCAAGTGGCCCATTGAACCGCCGAATCAGCTTATCATCCATGGCCCACCTGGTTTTTCAATGCAGCCTCACCAGTGCCCATCAGTGCAGCCAACTCCAGTGCCCATCAATGCAGCCTGATCACTGGGGCCGGTTACATGGTTTGTATGGGGGGGGAGATGGGGGGTCAGCTAGGGGTGTCAGGGTCTCTCACCTCAGCGATCTCAGCTCAGCAGGTCCTTGCACGCCACAGTTTCCTGGGGGGTAACGCTCCTGATCCTGGGGTCAAGTTGCAGCCAGCGCCCAGCCCTGCAGCCCGACTCCCTGGCACGCCCTGCCTCTGCCTGCTTCCAAGAATCCGGTCCCAGGAGTTGTAGTTTCCTCTGCACTGCTGTGTTTTCCACCCACCAGAAGCTTGAGTGCGGACTACAACTCCCGGAATGCAACAGCTAGTGGTTGGCCGCCATGGCCATGCCCCCGGCCCGACTTCCTAGACCAGAATAAAAAAGAAAATGGTAGCGGGCAGCGGCTGCCGGCCATTTTGAACATAAGTTAGGGCGGCCTGGGAGGCAATTGCCACCCTGCCCCCTAACCCAGCCCTCTCCTGGTGGTACCAATATTAAAAAAGGGGCTGAGATATATCCCTAGAAACGAAAGGCCAATCAGTCTAACATCAATATTCTGTAAGCTATTGGAGGGGGTGATAAGGGACTATATCCAGGATTCTCCCACTCTACAAGACTCTGGTGTGGCCGCATCTGGAGTATGCTGTCCAGTTCTGGGCACCAGTCCTCAAGAAGGATTTGCTGGAACTGGAGAAAGTTCAGAGAAGGGCAACAAACAGTGGCGTCCCGTCCATACGGGGCGCAGGGGTGTTGCCACCCTAATCCATGCGCCTGGCCCCTAATTTACATGCGGGACGCATGGATTCCAATGTTTTATTTTTTAGAAGCACATGATTAGAGCCTCAGGCTCTAATTGGCTTAAAAAAAGGGTGGGCTTGAGGGGATGCAGGGGAAGCCGCTGCCTGGAGGTAGCGCTGCCCACGACCTAGATGGGGTAAGTGCGGGGCTGGTGACCGACTGGGTGTGGGGAGGTTGCAGGTGACCCGACCGACCAGCTGTGGGTGCATGGTTTGCCACCCACCCCCCAAAAAATATACTACCAGCAGCCACTGGCAACAAAGCTATGAAAGGGACTAGGGGATCTCAGCTATGGGGAAAGACTACAAGCATTGAACGTATTCTCTCTGAGGAGGAAAGGCTTGAGAGGGGATATGACAAACCTTACTGGTGACCCTAGCATTGGGAAAAAATATTTTCAGTGGGAGAGAGTTTAAAAAGACAAGTGGCCATTCACTGAAATTGGAAGAGAAGCGGTTTAACCTTAGATGGGCATCTTAACGATCACAACATACAGGGGATATACGATTTACCATTGACATAAACACATGCACACACACACCACAGGTTAGACTGGTGTCTTTTTTCAACCTTACTAACTATGTAACTATGTAGATTGTCTACGCTTGGGAGAGTGGGTGTGTGTGTGATGATGTCACCAGTGCCCAGCAATGCAGCCTTACCAGTACCCAGCAACGCAGCCTGATCAGTGTCCAGCAGCGCAGCCTTACCAGTGCCCAGCAACGCAGCCTGATCAGTTCCCAGCAATGCAGCCTTACCAGTGCCCAGCCGAACCCCCCCCCCAGTTCGGTCCGCACCACAACATGCGAACAGACAAAAAATTTGAGCGAACATACGAACCCTATTAAAGTCTATGGGACACGAACATAAAAAATCAAATGCAAGTTATTGCCATAAATAGTGTATGGGGACCGGGTACAGCCCCCAAAGCACCTTCTCCCCATGTTGATGGGGACAAGGGCCTCGTCCCCACAACCCTGGCCCGGTGGTTGTGGGGGTCTGCGGGCGAGGGGCTTTTCAGAATCTGTAAGCCTCCTTTAACAAGGGGGCCCCCAGGTCCCGCCCCCCCTATGTGAAGGGGTATGGGGTACACTGTACCCCTATCTATTCACAAAAAAAAGTGTCAAAAAGCAAAAACCACAAAAGACAGTTTTTGGCAATTCCTTTATAAAAAAAAAAGTGTCCCACGATGTACATCCATCGTCAATCATGCCTCCCAAAGGACCCGAAAATACTCCGCCTCCATGGGAGGCGTCCTGCCGACTGCTTTATTTTCGCTGTGACAGCTGTTATATAGGCAAGGGCGGGGCAACCTGCTGACGTAACCGGATGACCCTGCCCCCCTCTGACGGCACATGACATCAGAAGGGGCGGGGTTACTCGGTTATGTCATCGGGTGGCCCCGCCCTTGTCTATATAACAGCTGTCACAGCCAAAAGACAGCAGTCGGGTATGGGGACTCGAGTCCTGCCCCAGGGGACTTGTATCAATGCAAAAATAAGTTAGAAAAATTACCATTTTTTCAGGAGCAGTGATTTTAAGAATGCTTAAAGTGAAACAATAAAAATAAATATTCCTTTAAATATCATGCCTGTGGGTCCCCTTAGTCTGCCTGTAAAGTAGCGCATCTTTCTGATGTGTTTTACAGTCTCGCAGCAAAATGACATTCATGCCAAAAATAAAAATAAAAGTTGGCGTGGCCCTCCCAAATTCCATACCAGACCCTTATCCGGGCATGCAACCTTGGGGACAGGATAGGGGGGATGATCGAGCCCCCCCCCCTCCTAAACCATACCAGGTCACATGCAGTTGTGCTCATAAGTTTACATCCCCTGGCAGAATTTATGATTTCTTGGCCATTTTTCAGAATATGAATGATAACACAAAAACTTTTCTTTCACTCGTGGTTAGTGTTTGGCTGAAGCCATTCATTATCGAACAACTGTGTTTACTCTTTTTAAATCATAATGGGAACATAAACTACCCAAATGACCCTGATCAAAAGTTTTTATATATCCCAGTTCTTTATACCGTGTATTGCCCCCTTTAACATCAATGACAGCTTGAAGTCTTTTGTGGTATTTGTGGATGAGGCTCTTTATCTTCTCAGATGGTAAAGCTGCCCATTCCTCTTGGCAAAACGCCTCCAGTTCCTGTAAATTCTTGGGCTGTAAATTCTTCCTGTAAATTCTTGGGCTTGCATGAACTGCACGTTTGAGTTCTCCCCAGAGTGGCTCAATGATATTGAGGTCAGGAGACTGAGATGGCCATTCCAGAACCTGCTGTAGCCAATGACAGGTCGACTTGGCCTTGTGTTTTGGATTATTGTCATTTTGGAATGTCCAAGTGCGTCACATGCGCAGCTTCCTGGCTGATGAATGCACATGTTCCTCCAGTATTTTTTGATAACATACTGCATTCATCTTGCCAACAATTTTGACCAAATTTCCTGTGCCTTTGTAGCTCACACATACCCAAAACATCAGCGATCCACCTCCGTACCTTTCATCATAGGCCTTGTTGACTCCTCTCCTTTATGGTTGTGGCCAAAAAGCTAAATTTTGATCTCATCACTCCAAATTACTTTGTGCCAGAAGGTTTGAGGCTAGTCTTTGTGCTGTTTGGCGTATTGTAAGCGGGATACTTTGTGGCATTTGCGTAGAAATGCCTTTCTTCTGGCGACTTGACCATGCAGCCTATCTTTCTTCAAGTGCCTCCTTATTGAGCATCTTGAAACAGCCACACCACATGTTTTCAGAGAGTCCTGTATTTCACCTGAAGTTATTTGTGGGTTTTTCTTTGCATCTCGAACAATTTTCCTGGCAGTTGTGGCTGAAATTTTAGTTGGTCTACCTGACCGTGGTTTCATTTCAACAGAATCACAAATTTTCCACTTCTTGATTAGAGTTTGAACACTGCTGATTGACATTTACAATTCCTTGAATATCTTTTTATATCCCTTTCCTGTTTTATACAGTTCAATTACCTTTTCCCGCAGATTTGACAATTCTTTTGCTTTCCCCATGACTCAGAATCCAGAAACGTCAGTACAGCACTGGATGAAAGACGCAAGGGTCTGTCAGGAGTCCAGAAACTCATTGACCTTTTATACACACACACTAATTACAAGCAAACAGATCACAGGTGAGGATGGTTACCTTTAATAGTCATTTAAACTCCTTTGTATCAACTTGTGTGCATGTTATCAGGCCCAAATCAGAGTACCCGTGTACCTATATGCAGTCAATCAGAGTACCCGTGTACCTATCTGCAGCCAATGCCTCATAGAATATACCTGGGGTGTTTTATTCCCAAAATTGTGTCATTTTGTGGGTAATTCCACTGTCCTGGTGCTCCAGGACCTTCAAAAGTGTGATAGGTAGGAATGACCCGAGTACTTGTCACCAGCCCATCACAGTAACCAAGTACCTGTCACCAGTCCATCAGACTACCCGAGTACCTGTCACCAGCCCATCAGAGTAACCAAGTACCTGTCACCAGCCCATCAGAGTACCCGAGTACCTATCTGCAGCCCATCAGAGTACCCGAGTACCTATCTGCAGCCCATGCCTCATAGAATATTCCTTTCCAAATTGGCGTCATTTTGGGGGTAATTCCACTGTCCTGGTGTTCCAGGACCTTCAAAAGTGTGATAGGTAGGAATGAAATTAGATGTGTAATTTATGCTCCTAGAACGCCTGAAGGTACTACTTCAATGTTGGACCTCTCTATGTGGCCAGGCTGTATAAAAGTCTCACACGTGATATCAAAAAATTAACTGTTCAAAAGACTCATTATGCCTCATAGAATATACTTTGGGTGCTTGCTTTCCAAAATGCGGTCATTTTGTGGGCGCTTCTATTGTCCTTTTGCTCCAGGACCTTCAAAAGTGTAAAGGTCGTTAGGAAATTTTATGTGTAATTTATGTCCCTGGAACACCTGACGATGCTCCCTGCATGTTGGACCTCTCTATGTGGCCAGGCTGTGTAAGAGTCTCACACGTGGTATCGTCATACTGGGGATGAGTAGCAGAATGTATTTTGGGGTGTAATTTTTGCTATATACATGCTATGCGTTAGAAATATCTTATAAATTGACCACTCTGTGTAAAAAAAAATATGTTTTCATTTTCTTTACACGTTTTCCGAAGACTTGTGGAAAAAAATGAACCATTCAAACGACTCATAATGCCTCATATAATATACATTGGGGTGTTTGCTTTCCAAAATGGGGTAATTTTGTGAGTAATTCCACTGTCCTGGTGCTCCAGGGCCTTCAAAATTGTAATAGGTAGTTATGAAATTTTATGTATAATTTATGCTCCTAGAACGCCTGATGGTGCTCACTGCATGTTGGGCCTCTCTATGTGGCCAGGCTGTGTAAAAGTCTCACACATGTGTTATCGCCATACTCGGGACGAGTAGCAGAATGTATTTTGGGGTGTAATTGGAAGTATGCATGTGCTGTGTGTGAGTAATAACTTGTTCTTTTGACAATTGTATGTTAAAAAAAAATATATAATCATTTCTTTATATTCCCAAGAATTGTGAGAAAAAATTACAACTTCAAAAAACTTGCCATGCCTCTTACTAAATACCTTGGACTGTCTACTTTTCAAAAAGGGGTAATTTGAGGGGTATTTGTACTTTCCTGACATTTCAGGGCCTCAAGAAATGAGATAGGCCGTCAGTACATCAGGTGTCATCAATTTTTAGTGATTGGCACCATAGCTTGTAGACTCTAACTTTCACACATATTAAATAATATACACTTATTTGGGTTATTTTTACCAAAGATATGTACAGTGGGTCAGAGGCAGCTCTAGGCTTTGTGAGGCCTTATGCCGCGTACACACGACCATTTTTCCCGTCGGGAAAAATTATTATCTTTTTTTTAACAAGAAAAACGACCGTGTGTGGGCTTTTTGTCATTTTTCCAGACGGGAAAAACTGCATTAATCACGACGAGAAAAATTAGAACATGCTCTAATTTTTCTCGTCGTGATTCCCGTCGTTTTTTCCGCGGCAGTTTTCCCATAGGGAAGCACTGCCACGGAGCCCACACACGGTCGTTTTTCTTGACCAAAAAAAAAATGTCGGGAAAAACGGACGTGTGTAGGGAACCAAGCCGTTCCCTCGTTTTTCCCATCGATTTTCTCGACGGTGTTTTTACCGTCGAGAAAATCGATCGTGTGTACGCGGCATTAGGCAAAACTTAGACATGAGGCCCCACTCACGCCCATAATGGGGAAAAATAATTCAAGCAAGAAAAATGGCTGCAGAAAATGCACGGATCTAGCACACAGGTGATCAGCACCACTTCCAGGGCACCCTCCTCACCCATCAGACATATTCAGCCAATGCAAGAGGGGGGAGAGAGTGGGAGGTGATAAAGAGAGAGGGGTGATAGAGATCCGATGGCGCCGACATTAGTATTGATCACAGGCAAATTAGGCGGCCGCGAGGCCCCTGTGGGTGTGAGGCCTTAGGCGATCACCTAATTTGCTTAATTAGAGAGCCGCCTCTGCAGTGGGTCAAAAAAGTATTTAGTCAGCCACCAATTGTGCAAGTTCTCCCACTTAAAAAGATGAGAGAGGCCTGTAATTGTCATCATAGGTATACCTCAACTATGAGAGACAAAATGTGGAAACAAATCCAGACAATTACATTGTCTGATTTTGAAAGAATTTATTTGCAAATTATGGTGGAAAATAAGTATTTGGTAAATATCAAAAGTTCATCTCAATACTTTGTTATATATCCTTTGTTGGCAATGACAGAGGTCAAACGTTTTCTATAAGTCTTCACAAGGTTGTCACACACTGTTGCTGGTATGCTCCATGCAGATCTCCTCTAGAGCAGTGATGTTTTGGGGCTGTCGCTGGGCAACACGGACTTTCAACTCCCTCCAAAGGTTTTCTATGGGGTTGAGATCTGGAGACTGGCTAGTCCACTCCAGGACCTTGAAATGCTTTTTACAAAGCCACTCCTTCGTTGCTCGGGCGGTGTGTTTGGGATCATTGTCATGCTGAAAGACCCAGCCACGTTTCATCTTCAATGCCCTTGCAGATGGGAGGAGGTTTGGACTCAAAATCTCACGATGCATGGTCCCATTCATTCTTTCATGTACACGCATCAGTCGTCCTGTTCCCTTTGCAGATAAACAGCCCCAAAGCATGAGGTTGCCACCCCCATGCTTCACAGTAGGTATGGTGTTCTTTGGTTGCAACTCAGCATTCTCTCTTTTCCAAACACGACGAGTTGTGTTTCTACCAAACAGTTCTACTTTGGTTTCATCTGACCATATGACATTCTCCCAATCCTCTTCTGGATCATCCAAATGCTCTCTAGCAGACCTCAGACGAGCCCGGACATGTACTGGCTTAAGCAGGGGGACACGTCTGGCACTGCAGGATCTGAGTCCCTGGCGGCGTAATGTGTTACTGATGGTAGCCTTTGTTACATTGGTCCCAGCTCTCTGCAGGTCATTCACTAGGTCCCCCCGTGTGGTTCTGGGATTTTTGCTCACCGTTCTTGTGATAATTTTGACCCCACGGGGTGAGATCTTGCGTGGAGCCCCAGATCGAGTGAGATTATCAGTGGTCTTGTATGTCTTCCATTTTCTAATTATTGTTTCCACAGTTGATTTCTTCACACCAAGCTGCTTGCCTATTGCAGATTCAGTCTTCCCAGCCTGATGCAGGTCTACAATTTTGTTTCTGGTGTCCTTCGACAGCTCTTTGGTCTTCACCATAGTGGAGTTTGGAGTGTGACTGTTTGAGGTTGTGGACAGGTGTCTTTTATACTGATAACAAGATGTAAACAGGTGCCATTACTACAGGTAATGAGTGGAGGACAGAGGAGCCTCGTAAAGAAGAAGATACAGGTCTGTGAGAGCCAGAAATCTTGCTTGTTTGTAGGTGACCAAATACTTATTTTCCACCATAATTTGCAAATAAATTCTTTCCAAATCAGACAATGTGATTGTCTGGATTTGTTTCCACATTTTGTCTCTCATAGTTGAGGTATACCTATGATGACAATTACAGGCCTCTCTCATCTTTTAAGTGGGAGAACTTGCACAATTGGTGGCTGACTAAATACTTTTTTGACCCACTGTAGTAGTATACATTTTGGCCCAAATTTATGAACAAAAATGACTTATTTGAAAAATATTATCATAAAAAATAAAAATACAAATTATTAATTTTTTTCGCTCTTTTTTCACTTATGTCGCAAAAAATAAAAAACCCAGTGGTGATTAAATACCGCCAAAAGAAAGCTCTATTTGTGTGAAAAAAATGATAAAACGTTTGTTTGGGTACAGTGTTGCATGACTGAGTAATTGCTATTTAAAGAGAGCTGAAAGCTATAAAGGAGTCTGGGCAAATAAGTGTCCTGTTTTGAAGTGGTTAAAGGGGGCTTCCAGATTCCAATAAGCCCCCCTGCCCGCAGACCCCCACAACCACCGGGCTAGGGTTGTGGGGACAAGGCCCTTGTCCCCATTGACATGGGGACAAGATGCTTTGGGGGGACCCCAAAGCACTCTCCCCATGTTGAGGGTAAGCAGCCTGGTATGGTTCAGGGGGGGAGGTCGCTCGCCCCCCCCCCCATTCTGGCCTGCTTGCTTGGATAAGGGTCTGGTATGGATTTGGGGGGGGGGCCCTATGCCAATTTTTTTTTTAATTTTGGTGTGAAGTTCCCCTTAAAACCTATACCAGACCCAAAGGGCCTTGTATGAACTGGGGGGTGGGGCTTGCCGTTTTTATTCCTAGTTCTGTCATAGAATTCCCTTTAGCCACTTCAATACACTGTATTATATACTGTACACTGACTGCACTATATATATATATATATATATATATATATATATATATATATACACACACACACACACTATACTGCCTGCACTGTATATATATTCTACACTGACTGCATTGTATTTATATACTGTATATATACTAGTCTACACTGAATGTGGAGTATATAATATACAGTATATATATATATATATATAATACACTGCCTGCACTGTATATATAGTCTACACTACACTGACTACACTGTATATATATATATATATATATATATATATTGTGAGGGGGTTAGCTCGGCAGCGGGTGTGTGTGACCCCCGGGATGGGCTCCCCACCCAAAAACAGGCCCAGCAGACGGAGGTTGTGGTTTTCAAAATCAAAAAGGTGCGGTTTATTTTCTATTTACAGTGACAAAAACACAGCAAGGCAAAAAAAAACATAAACAAAATAAATCCTGGTCAACTTGACCTCTGACTAAACATACAGGTTTCCTAACTAACAACTGGGATCAGCCTAGTGCTGTCCTAGTCCCTAAGTCCCTGGTTTTAAATGTCCAAGCAAATATATAGCCACACAGGCTTTCTCTCACCGCACAGGGGTTCACTCTCCCTAGACAGTCCACACAGGTCTGCTTCCAGGCATGAGCTAACATCTAATGAATCTGGGAGTTTCTTATAGAGGCCTAAATGAGCTGACAAGGTTCAGCTGGTCTCATCAACTCCCTGTCTGCACGACGCCCAGCCCTCTCCCTAGAGGTATGAGTCATCCATGAGCCCACTAGTCTCAGCTGGGCTTATACAACTCTCCACCTAGCTGTATAAGTCGGCGTAAAGCCTGAATCTGGGCGAAATATATCTACCCCCCTGGATGCAACCAGGTGACTTTACCTTCCTGCTGTCACATACCCCCCCCTCTTGTTTTAACCTCGGGGTTGGAACACCAGCAATCAGGCATTCATGTACTCGAGACAAAGCATCCACATTCCCCATTTGAACGCCAGGGCGATGCTTTACTGTGAAGTTGAATTCCTGGAGGGCCAGGAACCACCTATTCACTCTTCTATTTGTTTCCTTGTTTTGAGCCATCCACTTTAACGGAGCGTGATCCGTAACCATGTCAAAGTGCCTACCTAGCAGGTAGTACCGAAGGGAATCTAGAGCCCACTTCACCGCTAAACACTCCTTTTCAACGGTGGCGTAATTTACCTCATGGGACTTCAACTTCCTGCTGAGGTAAATGACTGGGTGCTCTTCCCCGTTCCAGACCTGGGACAATACTGCTCCTAACCCCACATCTGACGCATCACTTTGTACGACAAAGTCTCTAGAGAAGTCGGGTGAGTACAACACTGGCTGGCTACATAAGGCTTGTTTCAAGAATTGGAATGCTGCCTCAGCCTCGGGGGTCCATTTAATCATGACCGACCCTTTCCCCTTCGTCAGGTTGGTTAGGGGCACAGCCTTAGAAGCAAAGTGGGGAATGAATCGCCGATAATACCCAGCGATTCCCAGAAAGGCTCGTACCTGCTTCTTGCTGTTGGGACGTGGCCAACTCTGGATGGCCTCGACTTTGTTGAGTTGGGGTTTTATTACTCCCCTCCCAATGGTGTACCCAAGATATTTGGCCTCCTCCTGCCCAATGGTACACTTCTTGGGGTTAGCCGTAAACCCTGCTTCCCGAACAGAGTCCAGGACTGCTTGCACTTTTGGCAGATGTGAGGCCCAATCTGTGCTATGGACAATTATGTCATCCAGGTAAGCCGCAGCATACTTCCGATGGGGCCTCAGCATCTGGTCCATTTTCCGCTGGAATGTGGCCGGCGCATTCTGTAACCCGAACGGCATTCTTTTATATTGGAACGCCCCGTCTGGGGTTACAAATGCGGTTTTCTCTTTGGCCGACTTGGCCAGGGGGATTTGCCAATACCCTTTTGTGAGGTCAAGAGTCGTCATGTATCGGGCTGTTCCCAGCCGGTCGATCAACTCATCTATACGTGGCATGGGGTAGGTGTCAAATTTTGTAACTTTGTTCAACTGACGAAAATCGTTACAAAATCGCCAGCTCCCATCCGGTTTAGGCACCAACACAATGGGACTAGACCAATCACTTTGGGACTCCTCTATCACCCCTAAGTTCAGCATTTTCTGTACTTCCTCCCGTATTGCCTCCCGTCGGGCCTCTGGGATCCGATAGGGTTTTAACTTCACCCTTTCACCGGGCGGGGTAATAATGTCATGCTCTACCCCAGATGTTTGTCCCGGCAGCTCAGAGAATACCTCCTTGTTGCGAAGCACAAACTCCTTAACCTCCTGTTGTTGGGGTTGTGACAAGGTGGCTGCGATTCCAACCTCAGGAATCACGCAACCAGTTTGAGCTGGTGACCAAGTGTCTGCGACTAGGGACTCTCTATCCCTCCAGGCTTTCAACAGATTAACGTGATAGATCTGTTCGGGCTTTCGCCTTCCTGGTTGTCTGACCTTGTAATTCACTTCGCTCACTTTTTCCATTATCTCGTAGGGGCCTTGCCATTTGGCAAGGAATTTACTTTCAACCGTAGGGACAAGTACCAATATCCTATCCCCCGGGGAAAAGGTACGGGTCTTGGCTCCACGGTTGTACACTCTCTGCTGTGCCAACTGCGCTTGGGCCAAATGTTCCTTCACGATGGGCATTACCTGTGCAATTCGATCTTGCATCAGGGCGACATGCTCAATCACACTCCTGTGGGGAGAACTCTCACTTTCCCAAGTTTCCTTGGCAATATCCAACAGCCCTCTTGGGTGTCTCCCATACAGTAACTCAAAGGGGGAGAATCCCGTAGAGGATTGGGGCACCTCCCTAATAGCAAACATCAAATAAGGAAGTAGACAGTCCCAATCCCTTCCATCTCTATCCACCACTTTCTTCAACATTTGTTTTAGGGTTTTGTTGAATCTTTCAACCAGCCCATCGGTTTGGGGGTGATACACAGATGTACGCAATTGCGTCACTTTGAACAATTTACACAGCTCTTTCATAACCCGGGACATAAAGGGTGTACCTTGGTCCGTAAGCAGTTCTTTACAAATACCCACCCGGCTAAAAACAAGAGATAGCTCTTTGGCTATGGTTTTGGCCGAGGTATTTCTGAGAGGGATCGCTTCTGGATAACGGGTGGCATAGTCCATTATAACCAATATGTACTGGTGCCCCCTAGCGGACTTGATTATAGGACCTACCAAATCCATTGCGATTCTCTCAAACGGGACCTCAATGATGGGTAGAGGGACCAGCGGGCTACGGAAATGTGGCATCGGGGCCGACCTCTGACACACAGGGCAGGAGGAACAATAATTTTCTATGTCCTTCATCACCCCAGGCCAATAGAATCTCTGTAATACCCTCTCTCGGGTTTTCTCTGTCCCCAGATGACCTCCAAGAATGTGCCCATGGGCCAACTCCAACACCAACTTCCTGTAAGGTTTGGGCACCACAAGCTGCTCAACGGTTTCTTCTGCCCTTTTTGCCACCCGATACAGTAGGTCCTTCTCTACGCTGAAGTATGGGTAAGTGCCGGTATTATCTGGGTTCACTAACTCGCCATCTATTTTCACTACGTTTTCCCGTGCCTTTATTAGGGCGGGGTCTTTCAACTGTTCTGTGGCAAAGTTTTCCCTGTGAACCTCAAGATCAGAAAACTCCACAGACGGTAGGTTTTCGTCTGAGGAGGTGGGCTCCTCTCCAGTTTCTTGAGTCTCCCCTGCCAATACTGACAAGGGAAATTCCGGAGAGTCCTCACCACTCTCAGGGGAGTTCTGGCTATCACATTCCTGGTACATAGGGGCACCAGTGGGGGGCTCAGGATCATCCCACAGTTCCCAGAACTTCGGAAAATCCCTTCCCACAATGGCGTCATGCGGTAACTGAGATACTAAGCCCACTGGATGAGAGAGGGTACCTCTGGGGGTCTCGAAACACACTGTAGTCACTGGATACTCTCGGGTGTCCCCATGCACACAAATAACGGCTACCTTGCTATTCCCAGAGACCTCTGTTTTAACTAACTCAGCCTTTATCAGGGTCACAAGGCTACCTGAATCCAGCAATACCACAACATTTCTACCATTAATACACATTTTGCATAAATGTTTCTCAGTTCCCCGAATGGCAGTGCATGCGACTGTCGCACACAGCGACTGACGTCTGCCCGTCAGAAAGTCACACTGCATGGGTTCCTCCACAACCGGGCAATTTGCTGCAATATGTCCCGCTTGCCGGCAGCGGTAGCAAACGATCCTTCTTGCGGCCTCTTGAGCCGCTGATTTCCCAGGCTGTTCTCGCCAAACTTGGGGTAGAGCTCCCACCCTCTCACTCTCTCCACCCTCACCCCTTGGAATCCTCTTATCCGCCCCTGGGGATGGTCTGGTCTTAGGGTGGAAAGTCCGAGTGTCTCTGGAAGAGGCCGTCAGGTTCTCTGTAGCCAAGTATTTCTCCACACGATCCACAAGACCATCGGCCGTCTCTGGGTCTCCATGGCTTACCCACTTTTGGATGGCAGTAGGAAGAGCTCTCAAAAACCGATCCATTACAACACGTTCCACAATCTTTGGTGCGGACAAAGTCTCTGGCTGTAGCCACTTTCTGCTCAGGTGAATGAGATCATACATTTGAGACCTGGGGGGTTTTCCAAGCTGGAAAGTCCAGTTATGCACACGCTGAGCCCGGACAGCCAGGGTGACACCCAGCCTTGCCAATATTTCAGCTTTTAGCATCACATAGTCTTTTGCTTGGTTAGGCTCTAGGTCATAGTAAGCTTTCTGCGATTCACCAGTTAACAGAGGAGCCACTAGTCCAGCCCACTGCTCCTCAGGCCACTTTTCTCTTTCAGCGGTCCTTTCAAATGTGGTCAAAAATACCTCTGGATCATCCTCTCCAGTCATTTTTGTCAATAAACGACTCACCCCAAAGGACGCGGTATTAGTGGGACGGCTTTCCTCACTGGTCTGCGGACGTTGCTGCATTACTGCTTCCATCTGTTGTTGTAGTCTCTGCTCTTGCTTCTGCAACAGGTCTATGAAGCGGGCCTCAGATTGCTGTTGGGCTTGTTGCTGAGCCTCCAGACTCTGTTGTAAAGTTGCAAGGCTCTGTTGATGAGCTTGCTGCTGGGCTGCAAGGCTCCTTTGCAAACCTGCATTTGTCTGCTGTTGATTGGCATTTGCTAGAGCCAGCTGTTTCAGTATCTCCTCCATGCTGGCTTAAAAAAAAACTGCCCGCATTCTCCACCAACTGTGAGGGGGTTAGCTCGGCAGCGGGTGTGTGTGACCCCCGGGATGGGCTCCCCACCCAAAAACAGGCCCAGCAGACGGAGGTTGTGGTTTTCAAAATCAAAAAGGTGCGGTTTATTTTCTATTTACAGTGACAAAAACACAGCAAGGCAAAAAAAAACATAAACAAAATAAATCCTGGTCAACTTGACCTCTGACTAAACATACAGGTTTCCTAACTAACAACTGGGATCAGCCTAGTGCTGTCCTAGTCCCTAAGTCCCTGGTTTTAAATGTCCAAGCAAATATATAGCCACACAGGCTTTCTCTCACCGCACAGGGGTTCACTCTCCCTAGACAGTCCACACAGGTCTGCTTCCAGGCATGAGCTAACATCTAATGAATCTGGGAGTTTCTTATAGAGGCCTAAATGAGCTGACAAGGTTCAGCTGGTCTCATCAACTCCCTGTCTGCACGACGCCCAGCCCTCTCCCTAGAGGTATGAGTCATCCATGAGCCCACTAGTCTCAGCTGGGCTTATACAACTCTCCACCTAGCTGTATAAGTCGGCGTAAAGCCTGAATCTGGGCGAAATATATCTACCCCCCTGGATGCAACCAGGTGACTTTACCTTCCTGCTGTCACAATATATATATTGTGAGGGGGTTAGCTCGGCAGCGGGTGTGTGTGACCCCCGGGATGGGCTCCCCACACAAAACAGGCCCAGCAAACGGAGGTTGTGGTTTTCAAAATCAAAAAAAAAGGTGCGGTTTATTTTCTATTTACAGTGACAAAACACAGCAAAGCAAAAGAAACATAACCAAAATAAATCCTGGTCAAGTTGACCTCTGACTAAACATACAGGTTTCCTAACTAACAACTGGGATCAGCCTAGTGCTGTCCTAGTCCCTAAGTCCCTGGATTTAAATGTCCAAGCAAATAGCCACACAGGCTTGTCTCACCGCACAGGGGTTCACTCTCCCTAGACAGTCCACACAGGTCTGGTTCCAGGCATGAGCTAACATCTAATGAAGCTGGGAGTTCTTATAGAGGCCTAAATGAGCTGACAAGGTTCAGCTGGTCTCCTCATCTCTGTCTGCACGACGCCCCACACTCTCCCTAGAGGTATGAGTCATACATGAGCCCACTAGCCTTATACAACTCTCCACCTAGTTGTATAAGTCGGCGTAAAGCCTGAATCTGGGCGAAATATATCTACCCCCCTGGATGCAACCAGGTGACTTTACCTTCCTGCTGTCACAATATATATATATATATCATGAAGGTTGCCTCTATGGTATAATTAAGATAGGGGGGGTGCCATCCCCGGGACGCAGCGGCCGTTCCGGAGTACCATTGCGCATGCGCGTGTGCAATTCGCGCATGCGTGTGCGCACGGGCAACGTGCGCGCGCAGGAGCACGCTCCTAATTCCCTTTGGCGCCAGCTTGCCTACTTAAAGGATGCTCTGACTTCTGACAAGTGCTGACTGGTCTTCAGCAAGTACCCTGATACCTGAACTCTGTTTAAACCTGGCTTGATCCCTGTTGCTGAACCTTGGCTTCCCTTTGACCTTGCTTCCGGACTTGAATACTTGATTACTGGTTCCTGATCTCGGCTTCCCATCTGACCTCCCTCCTGCCTGTGCCTTGTACCTCGCTGCCCGTCTGCTACCGAACCCGGCCACCCTTGTGATTCTGCACCAGCCTCCTGCTTGGCTTAACGCTGTCTCCAGTGCCTGTGCTAGCTGTCCATCCTACCAGCTTTCCTGAGTCCAGTTCCTTACCAGATGCTCTGCCTGCATCTCCACGTCTGCAACTCATCTGACAAGTTCTGCACGCAACTACAGGCACTCGTGTAACTCCTCACCCTAGCCACCATCTGTCCCATCCTCAGTGGGGCTTGGTTGGAGATACAAGGTCATTCCAGACTCCTACCAGGTACGTGACAGCATGGTTCATCCTGTGATACAGAAACAATTGAATAAAAGCATTAACAATAAAAACAATATTTCTGTGAAATACAGGTATAGTATAAACCGGACAGAACCTGTTGATGGACATATACATTGACACGGTATGATGCAGGGGGGGGGGGGGGACAGGGAGGGGAAAAGGGGAGGGGGGAAGGAGGGGGAACAAGGGAGGGGGAGGAAAAAAGAGGGGGATGGGAGGGGGAGGGGGAAACAAAGGGGGGGGGGAGGGTATAAGGGAACCAAGGGGATTGGATGATAAATAGCTAAGGGATTAGGAGGAAGCAAGATCAACAACAGTGCAATGGGTGAAGTCCGCTGGGTAGGCCTGATGTAAGGAGGGACTCCGCTGGGGACGCCTGATGTAAGGAAGGACTCCGCTGGGTATGCCTGATGTAAGAAAGGACTCCGCTGGGTACGCCTGATGTAAGGAAGGACTCCGCTGGGACGTGGCAGGTGACACACTCGGGGCTAACACTGATTAAGCATTATGGTGAGTTGAATGATTTCATTTTAAATTAAAATGTAATAATAGAAATAATGCGCTTCAATCATCCTGACACCATAACAACCATGGTGCCGGGATAATTGAAGAGCTAACACCAGATGTTTGTAGTATCTTTATCTGCTGATTGTTAAACTCTAGAATACACATATTTCTATTGTGGTGTAGGATCTGGGCCTGCTGTCCCTCCATCCTTCCTTCTCTCTCCTTCCCTCCCTCCCTCTTTCTTTCTCCCTCCATCCCTCATTCATCTCAGACTCTAACCACACCCCCTTTGAGCCACGCACATTTAAGCCACTCCCACTACCCGCGTAAACTGCGCCGCATTTTTCTACTAGAGTGTGACACACCTACAAACGAATGCCCCACCCCCTAATTATAGCAAGGCTCGGCCTACATGCAAAAAAGTGTCCCGGATTTATTTTTTTGCGAAGTTGGCAACTATGCATGTGTGTGCTATAATCTGTTTTGTACTGTCTTTGGTCTTATAGCAGCACCCTCTTAGATGTATAGCATTTTTAGGGTGTGGCCCCCAAGTATGTCTTTGTATGTTGTATAGACCCTGACCAGGTCTCTTGGGCTGGAGCACCCCTCCCCCTCTTCATTACCTCTTATTAGTGGCCACCAGTACATAGGAGGAATTCCTTTCAGTTCTCCCATATAGAGGAGTTTATCTCCCAAGGTTGAGACACTAGGTTCCTTCATTCTATTAACAGGTTAGGACCCACTAATTCGGGGTACTTTGTCGCAGTGTGACCAAACCCCCATATTTTTGAATATGTCCAGGTGTTTTTAACTAGCCTTGCAGGATAAATGTCATTTTTGCATGTGTGCGCTATAATCTGTTTTGCCTAGGTGATCAGAGTGCAGCACAGGGAACACAGCGATAAAAGCTTTCATTTCAATTGCCGTGTTCGCGCCGCTTAACGTCATATACAGCCCCGCCTCCCTGTCCGGGAGAACATTGATTGTCACCGGGATTGGACAGGTGACCTGTCTATCAAAGTCCCGGGACCAGAAAGAGGGGCTGTATCTGACAGCGAGCGACGTGGAACATGGCAATTGAAATGAAAACTGTTATCGCTGTGTTCTAAACATCCGGACGTCTCTCTCTCTCTCTTCCTCTCCGCGATCGCTGGGAGAAGGACTCCCATTCCACACCAGGCTGCCGGCGGTGCTTGCCCCCCCCCCCCCCCCGCTCCCAGGCAGCTCTTCCTCGCCAGCCCTCAAAATCCACTTACAAAATGCGAGCAGGCGAGTGGATGTTTATATATATATATATATATTGTGAGGGGGTTAGCTCGGCAGCGGGTGTGTGTGACCCCCGGGATGGGCTCCCCACACAAAACAGGCCCAGCAAACGGAGGTTGTGGTTTTCAAAATCAAAAAGGTGCGGTTTATTTTCTATTTACAGTGACAAAACACAGCAAAGCAAAAGAAACATAACCAAAATAAATCCTGGTCAAGTTGACCTCTGACTAAACATACAGGTTTCCTAACTAACAACTGGGATCAGCCTAGTGCTGTCCTAGTCCCTAAGTCCCTGGTTTTAAATGTCCAAGCAAATAGCCACACAGGCTTTGTCTCACCGCACAGGGGTTCACTCTCCCTAGACAGTCCACACAGGTCTGGTTCCAGGCATGAGCTAACATCTAATGAAGCTGGGAGTTTCTTATAGAGGCCTAAATGAGCTGACAAGCTTCAGCTGGTCTCATCAACTCCCTGTCTGTACGACGCCCCACACTCTCCCTAGAGGTATGAGTCATCCATGAGCCCACTAGCCTTATACAACTCTCCACCTAGTTGTATAAGTCGGCGTAAAGCCTGAATCTGGGCGAAATATATCTACCCCCCTGGATGCAACCAGGTGACTTTACCTTCCTGCTGTCACATACCCCCCCCTCTTGTTTTAACCTCGGGGTTGGAACACCAGCAATCAGGCATTCATGTACTCGAGACAAAGCATCCACATTCCCCATTTGAACGCCAGGGCGATGCTTTACTGTGAAGTTGAATTCCTGGAGGGCCAGGAACCACCTATTCACTCTTCTATTTGTTTCCTTGTTTTGAGCCATCCACTTTAACGGAGCGTGATCCGTAACCATGTCAAAGTGCCTACCTAGCAGGTAGTACCGAAGGGAATCTAGAGCCCACTTCACCGCTAAACACTCCTTTTCAACGGTGGCGTAATTTACCTCATGGGACTTCAACTTCCTGCTGAGGTAAATGACTGGGTGCTCTTCCCCGTTCCAGACCTGGGACAATACTGCTCCTAACCCCACATCTGACGCATCACTTTGTACGACAAAGTCTTTAGAGAAGTCGGGTGAGTACAACACTGGCTGGCTACATAAGGCTTGTTTCAAGAATTGGAATGCTGCCTCAGCCTCGGGGGTCCATTTAATCATGACCGACCCTTTCCCCTTCGTCAGGTTGGTTAGGGGCACAGCCTTAGAAGCAAAGTGGGGAATGAATCGCCGATAATACCCAGCGATTCCCAGAAAGGCTCGTACCTGCTTCTTGCTGTTGGGACGTGGCCAACTCTGGATGGCCTCGACTTTGTTGAGTTGGGGTTTTATTACTCCCCTCCCAATGGTGTACCCAAGATATTTGGCCTCCTCCTGCCCAATGGTACACTTCTTGGGGTTAGCCGTAAACCCCGCTTCCCGAACAGAGTCCAGGACTGCTTGCACTTTTGGCAGATGTGAGGCCCAATCTGTGCTATGGACAATTACGTCATCCAGGTAAGCCGCAGCATACTTCCGATGGGGCCTCAGCATCTGGTCCATTTTCCGCTGGAATGTGGCCGGCGCATTCTGTAACCCGAACGGCATTCTTTTATATTGGAACGCCCCGTCTGGGGTTACAAATGCGGTTTTCTCTTTGGCCGACTTGGCCAGGGGGATTTGCCAATACCCTTTTGTGAGGTCAAGAGTCGTCATGTATCGGGCTGTTCCCAGCCGGTCGATCAACTCATCTATACGTGGCATGGGGTAGGTGTCAAATTTTGTAACTTTGTTCAACTGACGAAAATCGTTACAATATCGCCAGCTCCCATCCGGTTTAGGCACCAACACGATGGGACTAGACCAATCACTTTGGGACTCCTCTATCACCCCTAAGTTCAGCATTTTCTGTACTTCCTCCCGTATTGCCTCCCGTCGAGCCTCTAGGATCCGATAGGGTTTTAACTTCACCCTTTCACCGGGCGGGGTAATGATGTCATGCTCTACCCCAGATGTTTGTCCCGGCAGCTCAGAGAATACCTCCTTGTTGCGAAGCACAAACTCCTTAACCTCCTGTTGTTGGGGTTGTGACAAGGTGGCTGCTATTCCAACCTCAGGAATCACGCAACGAGTTTGAGCTGGTGACCAAGTGTCTGCGACTAAGGACTCTCTATCCCTCCAGGCTTTCAACAGATTAACGTGATAGATCTGTTCGGGCTTTCGCCTTCCTGGTTGTCTGACCTTGTAATTCACTTCGCTCACTTTTTCCATTATCTCGTAGGGGCCTTGCCATTTGGCAAGGAATTTACTTTCAACCGTAGGGACAAGTACCAATATCCTATCCCCCGGGGAAAAGGTACGGGTCTTGGCTCCACGGTTGTACACTCTCTGCTGTGCCAACTGCGCTTGGGCCAAATGTTCCTTCACGATGGGCATTACCTGTGCAATTCGATCTTGCATCAGGGCGACATGCTCAATCACACTCCTGTGGGGAGAACTCTCACTTTCCCAAGTTTCCTTGGCAATATCCAACAGCCCTCTTGGGTGTCTCCCATACAGTAACTCAAAGGGGGAGAATCCCGTAGAGGATTGGGGCACCTCCCTAATAGCAAACATCAAATAAGGAAGTAAACAGTCCCAATCCTTTCCATCTCTATCCACCACTTTCTTCAACATTTGTTTTAGGGTTTTGTTGAATCTTTCAACCAGCCCATCGGTTTGGGGGTGATACACAGACGTACGCAATTGCGTCACTTTGAACAATTTACACAGCTCTTTCATAACCCGGGACATAAAGGGTTACCTTGGTCCGTAAGCAGTTCTTTACAAATACCCACCCGGCTAAAAACAAGAGATAGCTCTTTGGCTATGGTTTTGGCCGAGGTATTTCGGAGAGGGATCGCTTCTGGATAACGGGTGGCATAGTCCATTATAACTAATATGTACTGGTGCCCCCTAGCGGACTTGATTATAGGACCTACCAAATCCATGGCGATCCTCTCAAACGGGACCTCAATGATGGGTAGAGGGACCAGCGGGCTACGGAAATGTGGCATCGGGGCCAACCTCTGACACACAGGGCAGGAGGAACAATAATTTTCTACGTCCTTCATCACCCCCGGCCAATAGAATCTCTGTAATACCCTCTCTCGGGTTTTCTCTGTCCCCAGATGACCTCCAAGAATGTGCCCATGGGCCAACTCCAACACCAACTTCCTGTAAGGTTTGGGCACCACAAGCTGCTCAACGGTTTCTTCTGCCCTTTTTGCCACCCGATACAGTAGGTCCTTCTCTACGCTGAAGTATGGGTAAGTGCAGGTATTATCTGGGTTCACTAACTCGCCATCTATTTTCACTACGTTTTCCCGTGCCTTTATTAGGGCGGGGTCTTTCAACTGTTCTGTGGCAAAGTTTTCCCTGTGAACCTCAAGATCAGAAAACTCCACAGACGGTAGGTTTTCGTCTGAGGAGGTGGGCTCCTCTCCAGTTTCTTGAGTCTCCCCTGCCAATACTGATAAGGGAAATTCCGGAGAGTCCTCACCACTCTCAGGGGAGTTCTGGCTATCACATTCCTGGTACATAGGGGCACCAGTGAGGGGCTCAGGATCATCCCACAGTTCCCAGAACTTCGGAAAATCCCTTCCCACAATGGCGTCATGCGGTAACTGAGATACTAAGCCCACTGGATGAGAGAGGGTACCTTTGGGGGTCTCGAAACACACTGTAGTCACTGGATACTCTCGGGTGTCCCCATGCACACAAATAACAGCTACCTTGCTATTCCCAGAGACCTCTGTTTTAACTAACTCAGCCTTTATCAGGGTCACAAGGCTACCTGAATCCAGCAATACCACAACATTTCTACCATTAACACACATTTTGCATAAATGTTTCTCAGTTCCTCGAATGGCAGTGCATGCGACTGTCGCACACAGCGACTGACGTCTGCCCGTCAGAAAGTCACACTGCATGGGTTCCTCCACAACCGGGCAATTGGCTGCAATATGTCCCGCTTGCCGGCAGCGGTAGCAAACGATCCTTCTTGCCGCCTCTTGAGCCGCTGATTTCCCAGGCTGTTCTCGCCAAACTTGGGGTAGAGCTCCCACCCTCTCACTCTCTCCACCCTCACCCCTTGGAATCCTCTTATCCGCCCCTGGGGATGGTCTGGTCTTAGGGTGGAAAGTCCGAGTGTCTCTGGAAGAGGCCGTCAGGTTCTCTGTAGCCAAGTATTTCTCCACACGATCCACAAGACCATCGGCCGTCTCTGGGTCTCCATGGCTTACCCACTTTTGGATGGCAGTAGGAAGGGCTCTCAAAAACCGATCCATTACAACACGTTCCACAATCTTTGGTGCGGACAAAGTCTCTGGCTGTAGCCACTTTCTGCTCAGGTGAATGAGATCATACATTTGAGACCTGGGGGGTTTTCCAAGCTGGAAAGTCCAGTTATGCACACGCTGAGCCCGGACAGCCTGGGTGACACCCAGCCTTGCCAAAATTTCAGCTTTTAGCATCACATAGTCTTTTGCTTGGTTAGGCTCTAGGTCATAGTAAGCTTTCTGCGATTCACCAGTTAACAGAGGAGCCACCAGTCCAGCCCACTGCTCCTCAGGCCACTTTTCTCTTTCAGCGGTCCTTTCAAATGTGGTCAAAAATACCTCTGGATCATCCTCTCCAGTCATTTTTGTCAATAAACGACTCACCCCAAAGGACGCGGTATTAGTGGGACGGCTTTCCTCACTGGTCTGCGGACGTTGCTGCATTACTGCTTCCATTTGTTGTAGTCTCTGCTCTTGCTTCTGTAACAGGTCTATGAAGCGGGCCTCAGATTGCTGCTGGGCTTGTTGCTGAGCTTCCAGACTCTGTTGGTGAGCTTGCTGCTGGGCTGCAAGGCTCTGTTGATGAGCTTGCTGCTGGGCTGCAAGGCTCCTTTGCAAACCTGCATTTGTCTGCTGTTGATTGGCATTTGCTAGAGCCAGCTGTTTCAGTATCTCCTCCATGCTGGCTTAAAAAAAAACTGCCACTGGTTCTCCACCAACTGTGAGGGGGTTAGCTCGGCAGCGGGTGTGTGTGACCCCCGGGATGGGCTCCCCACACAAAACAGGCCCAGCAAACGGAGGTTGTGGTTTTCAAAATCAAAAAGGTGCGGTTTATTTTCTATTTACAGTGACAAAACACAGCAAAGCAAAAGAAACATAACCAAAATAAATCCTGGTCAAGTTGACCTCTGACTAAACATACAGGTTTCCTAACTAACAACTGGGATCAGCCTAGTGCTGTCCTAGTCCCTAAGTCCCTGGTTTTAAATGTCCAAGCAAATAGCCACACAGGCTTTGTCTCACCGCACAGGGGTTCACTCTCCCTAGACAGTCCACACAGGTCTGGTTCCAGGCATGAGCTAACATCTAATGAAGCTGGGAGTTCTTATAGAGGCCTAAATGAGCTGACAAGCTTCAGCTGGTCTCATCAACTCCCTGTCTGTACGACGCCCCACACTCTCCCTAGAGGTATGAGTCATCCATGAGCCCACTAGCCTTATACAACTCTCCACCTAGTTGTATAAGTCGGCGTAAAGCCTGAATCTGGGCGAAATATATCTACCCCCCTGGATGCAACCAGGTGACTTTACCTTCCTGCTGTCACAATATATATATATATATATATATATATATATATATATATATATACTAAACTGCCTGCACGCCACTAACTAACCTTCCTCTAGCTAACGTTCTCTCATTCATAAGCATAACACTATATATGACCTTATATAGTGTGGGGCGTGGACAACCTGAGCCATGGTTTGGCCAATCATGGCTTTCACAGCAGAGCACGCTGCGATTTGCCAAAGCATGCAGGTCAGGTGCATGCTTTGGCCAATCATCAGATGGCAATGCACTCTGATCTCGCAGTGCATTATGGGGCATTCTGCGGCGCTCAAATTTCCCGCGAACGCCCCATAATGTTCGGGATTCAGCGAACGGGCGAACACCTGATGTTCCAGTCAAACTCGAATATCGGGCCCATCCCTAGTGCCCAGCAACACAGCCTGATCAGTGCCCAGCAACGCAGCCTGATCAGTGCCCAGCAACGCAGCCTGATCAGTGCCCAGCGATGCAACCATACCAGTGCCCAGCAATGCAGCCTTACCAGGGCCCAGCAGCGCAGCCTTACTAGTGTCTGGATGGATCTTGAAATTTAAATATCCCGGCACGTCCGTCCTCCCCTCCCTCGGTCCTCCTTCTCCAGCGGCCACTATAACAAGGTCCCACCTCTTATAATACACATCACACTGATTCAATTTGCATTTGGCATTGGATCAGTGTTCCGCCTATCACTAAATCTAGGAGGCGGGACTTTGTTACAGTGGAGGAGGAGGACTGAGGGAGGGTAGGACGGGCGTGCTTAAATGACACTCCCCCCACAATGTGTGGCACCCAGGGCGGACCACCCCCCGTTGACATGGACAACATCCCCTCCCCTTCCCGCACATCCACACTGCCTGCCACAGCTCACAGTCCTGCAGAATGTGGCTGCTAACGGGAACAGCATTCCTGTTGTGGAAAAGGTACAGGAATAACGTTCCCGTGCGTTCCTGCAGGACTCAAGCCCTGCCTTACTGCCCCCCTAATCCATGCGCCCGGCATCTAATCTACATGCAGGGTGCCCAACGCATGGATTTCAATGTTTTTTTTTTAAGCACATGATTAGAGCCTGAGGCTCTAATTGGCTTCACAAAAGGATGGTCTCAGGGTGCAGAGCTCTGTGCCCTGAGCCTACCCAGTTGTGTGACAATAGCGAATTGATATTCGCTATTGTCTTCCTGATTGGTCTTAGGACTCCCTGGCCAATTGTGTCTCAGGACAGACTTCCTGTTCGACCGGGAGGAGAATGTCTCTCTTTGTGCTGCATCATAATGCACGGACTCACCCCACCATGCAGACGATGTCTTTGAAGTCGAGAGGCAGGAAAAGCGATCAGAGTGGCCCCGGCATTCCCTTCCCCCTGCCTCCTAAAGTAAGGCATCTGATTGCCACATTCATGTCCGTCTCCCGCGGGTGGAGGGAATCGCCACCGCCTGTCTCCCACTAGGGGCAATAATCGTTGCCGCCCGTCTCCCGCGCGCAGGGGGGGGTGGTGTTAGTTTGCCGCCACTCCCAAAATATCGAGCACCAGCCACCACTGGTAAAAAGATTATTAAATATAGATAGGCCCCATAACAGATGAACAAGGGAAGCTGGTTACAAAAGGGAAAAGGCAGATGTTGTAGATTTTGTTAAGTTTTTACAGATGAAAAAGACAGGTTTGATAGTCTTAACAGTAATATTAACAATGTTTTACCTTTATGGCAAAATTTTGAGTATAGCCTCATATAGAACTCAATAATAATTTAGCAAGAAAGTACCATCATCCAAATTTGAATATAAAAAGGTTGAACCAAGTGAACACATGGTGGCAGTTGCTGATGCTGCCTGGACCAATATGTGGTCACCTAGAGGAAGAATTGGTTGGACTGTCTCGGTACTGATAACATTGACAAATGTAGTATCATAAAAAATTATTTATTACATATAAAATGATACAACATTCTAAAAAACACGAGCCATACCCCACCCGAGAACAACAAGTTACTACTAGCGGGTGACCCCGTGAAGTTTCTGTTGTGGTGGAGTATAGCAGTATCTTCTACCGGTTTCGCAGACTCAGCTGCTTCTTCAGGAGGAATAATCTGTATAGCAGATAATACAATAAACCAAAACATAATGAACAGCATGCATACAATAATACAGAATATATAAAAGTTGTGTGCAATCATTGTTTGTAATAAAAAGACATGCTCACCCAATTAGGGCCGTTGACCAGCGAAGGCCCATGAAAGACTCCCCGCGGCGAACGTGGGGGAGTATGAGTGCCACTCTCTGATAAAAGTAATATAATCATGATATGATTAATAGTGATAGCCCAAGAAGAATAGAACACCACGTGGGTAAGTTCAAGATAAAAGGGGGGAAGGGAGAGGGGGAGAGGGGTGTTCACTTGGTTCAACCTTTTGATGTTTTACCTTTACCAAAGGTACCTGTATGGTTGACTGAAAACAAGGTACAAAAGAGACTGGAGAAACATAGGAACTTACCTTAGTTATGGGAACAAAGGGGCGCCAGACTGAGTGCAGTATAAGCAAGTAGTAACTCACAGGTTAAATTAGATGAGTTCAGTATGTGGTGAAAATTGCCAGTCCTGGAGTCTCATAAACGTCTAATCTAACATTTAATTTAACCTGTGAGTTACTACTTGTTTTTTTTTTTAACTTTATATTCTTTATTATTTTTCCATGTTACAAAAAATACATACACATAATATACTTTAAAATAATGTTTTACAGGTAATCCCCCCCCCCCCCACCCTGACCCATCTCTTTTCACATTCCAAAAAACAGAGAAAGACGAAACCAAAAAATACATTCTACCACACTCTTATGTTATTGCCAAGAAAGAACTATATTGCTTTTTCTTTATTTCGTTTTCTCTCTCCCCCTGTTTCCATTCCCCTTCCTTCCTCCTGGTCTTCTGACATATTTAACTTCTCTGCCCAAGGTCCATAGCTTCTCTTTCTGCCCCTCCTCTATCCGCCCTTCCTATTTCAGCCATCTGGTTTCCACCTTTAGGTCCATTCTTTTACTCTTCTTCCTTACCGCGCCTGTTAGGGCGGACACCCCATTTTCCTCAACCAGGGATCCCACATTGTTTTAAATTTTTTATAGTTACCCCGTTTGGTCAAAACTACTTTTTCCTTCCACATTGTTGCATTTATTACATTGACCCACTCTGCTGATGTCGGTGCTTTCTGTGCTTGCCAGTTTTGTGCTATTACCTTCCTGGCCTGGAACAGGCATCTCAGCACTACTTCCAGAATGTCTTTTTGTCCGTGTCTCTCCTCTATACCCAATAGGCACACCCTGGCCTCCGGTTCCAGAGCTGTCCCAAAGGTCATATTTATGATGTGCAATACCTTATCCCAGTACCTTTGTAACTTAGGGCACTTCCACATCATGTGTATGAGGTCCCCTGTATCTTGGCATCTGGGGCACTTATCATCTGCTCTCCTTCCAAACATGTGTAGCCTCTTTGGGGTGTAATAAGCTCTGCGCACTAAGAACAGATGTGACACTCTCTGTGATGGGGAGAGTGATACCACTGTCCCCTGTTCCAGTATCCGTTCCCATTGTACAGTGGTTATAGGGCCTATATCCTCTTCCCACTTTGCTTTATTCTTAGCCAACCTCTTCTCAGTTATAAAACCCCTCTTAATCTGTGAATATAATTCTGAAATAAGGCCTTTTGATGTTCCTGTCTTAATTAACCGTTGGAGGTGGGGAATTCTTTGCCAGCACACCGGGTGTGTTTTAAATTGGGCTTGAAGTGCGTGTCTTATCTGCAGATAGGTATAAAACAAAGAGTTTGGGATGGCGTACTCTCTGCTTAGTTCTGAGAATGCTTTTAATATGTTGCCTTCATATAACTGCGTCAATCTGGTTATACCTCTCTTTTCCCATTCCTTTAACTTTCCCATAGCTTGGATTTCTGGTAGGTATTTATTTTCCCAGAGAGGTGTATATTCTGTTAACCCTTTATACCCCATAGCTTGTTTTCCTTCCTGCCATGTGCTTATGGCCGCCTTCAGTGTTGGATTCCTAACAGGAAAGGAATCAGCCTCCAAGTTTTCTATTATGGTGTTGTGTGGGGCCCCCATTAACATAATTTTCCCAGTGGCCCCTCCTCCTCCCTCTATTGTACATCCCCTCAGATGCTGTAGCTGGGCCGCTATAAAATAACTGTAAGGGTGTGGGATGGCCAGCCCTCCCTCTTTTATTGACAGCTGTAATACTTGGAGACTAATTCTTGCCCTGCCCTTCTTCCAGATTAATTCCCTGAAGAGGGTCTCTATTTTTTTGAACCAGGCCTTCCCAATCCATACTGGGGCATTATGAAGTACGTAAAGTAGCTGTGGCATCCAAATCATCTTAATGAGATTACTTCTTCCCGCTACTGACAGAGGAAGGCGTTCCCAGATGTCGGCCTTTTGCTTAAACTTAGCTAGTAGTGGCTTTAAATTATTATCAATGTATTGATCTGGGTCTCGTGTCACCACTATCCCCAGGTAATCCATTTTTTCCGCCACCTTTAATAGAGGGATGCCTTCACAGACGGTGTTATCTACTGGATCCACCGGCAGAAGTACAGACTTCTCCCAGTTTATCACCAGGCCCGAAAATCGACCAAATACTTCTACCATCTGTATCGCCATTTTTAGTGACGTTGAGGAATCCCCCCAAAAAAGCAAGATATCATCCGCGTAAAGTGCGATTTTCTCCTCCCCCATTTTCCTCTGAAATCCCTGTATTGCCTTTTGGGATCTGATCGCTATTGCTAAGGGCTCTATTGCTACCGTGAAGAGAAGGGGGGACAGGGGACATCCCTGCCTTGTCCCCCTCTCTAAACTAAAGCTCTTTGAGTATTCATTGTTAATTTTTATTTTTGCGCACCCTGACCCATCTCTTTTCACATTCCAAAAAACAGAGAAAGACGAAACCAAAAAATACATTCTACCACACTCTTATGTTATTGCCGAGAAAGAACTATATTGCTTTTTCTTTATTTCGTTTTCTCTCTCCCCCTGTTTCCATTCCCCTTTTCCCTTCCTTCCTCTTGGTCTTCTGACATATTTAACTTCTCTGCCCAAGGTCCATAGCTTTTCTTTCTGCCCCTCCTCTATCCGCCCTTTCTATCTCAGCCATCTGGTTTCCACCTTTAGGTCCATTCTTTTACTCTTCTTCCTTACCGCGCCCGTTAGGGCGGACACCCCATTTTCCTCAACCAGGGATCCCACATTGTTTTACATTTTTTATAGTTACCCCATTTGGTCAAAACTACTTTTTCCTTCCACATTGTTGCATTTATTACATTGACCCACTCTGCTGATGTCGGTGCTTTCTGTGCTTGCCAGTTTTGTGCTATTACCTTCCTGGCCTGGAACAGGCATCTCAGCACTACTTCTGGAATGTCTTTTTGTCCGTGTCTCTCCTCTATACCCAATAGGCACACCCTGGCCTCCGGTTCCAGAGCTGTCCCAAAGGTCATATTTATGATGTGCAATACCTTATCCCAGTACCTTTGTAACTTCGGGCACTTCCACATCATGTGTATGAGGTCCCCTGTATCTTGGCATCTGGGGCACTTATCATCTGCTCTCCTTCCAAACATGTGTAGCCTCTTTGGGGTGTAATAAGCTCTGTGCACTAAGAACAGATGTGACACTCTCTGTGATGGGGAGAGTGATATCACTGTCCCCTGTTCCAGTATCCGTTCCAATTGTACAGTGGTTATAGGGCCTATATCCTCTTCCCACTTTGCTTTATTCTTACCCAACCTCTTCTCAGTTATAAAACCCCTCTTAATCTGTGAATATAATTCTGAAATAAGGCCTTTTGATGTTCCTGTCTTAATTAACCGTTGGAGGTGGGGAATTCTTTGCCAGCACACCGGGTGTGTTTTAAATTGGGCTTGAAGTGCGTGTCTTATCTGCAGATAGGTATAAAACAAAGAGTTTGGGATGGCGTACTCTCTGCTTAGTTCTGAGAATGCTTTTAATATGTTGCCTTCATATAACTGCGTCAATCTGGTTATACCTCTCTTTTCCCATTCCTTTAACTTTCCCATAGCTTGGATTTCTGGTAGGTATTTATTTTCCCAGAGAGGTGTATATTCTGTTAACCCTTTATACCCCATAGCTTGTTTTCCTTCCTGCCATGTGCTTATGGCCGCCTTCAGTGTTGGATTCTTAACAGGAAAGGAATCAGCCTCCAAGTTTTTTATTATGGTGTTGTGTGGGGCCCCCATTAACATAATTTTCCCACTGGCCCCTCCTCCTCCCTCTATTGTACATCCCCTCAGATGCTGTAGCTGGGCCGCTATAAAATAACTGTAAGGGTGTGGGATGGCCAGCCCTCCCTCTTTTATTGACAGCTGTAATACTTGGAGACTAATTCTTGCCCTGCCCTTCTTCCAGATTAATTCCCTGAAGAGGGTCTCTATTTTTTTGAACCAGGCCTTCCCAATCCATACTGGGGCATTATGAAGTACGTAAAGTAGCTGTGGCATCCAAATCATCTTAATGAGATTACTTCTTCCCGCTACTGACAGAGGAAGGCGTTCCCAGATGTCGGCCTTTTGCTTAAACTTAGCTAGTAGTGGCTTTAAATTATTATCAATGTATTGATCTGGGTCTCGTGTCACCACTATCCCCAGGTAATCCATTTTTTCCGCCACCTTTAATAGAGGGATGCCTTCACAGATGGTGTTATCTACTGGATCCACCGGCAGAAGTACAGACTTCTACCAGTTTATCACCAGGCCCGAAAATCGACCAAATACTTCTACCATCTGTATCGCCATTTTTAGTGACGTTGAGGAATCCCCCAAAAAAAGCAAGATATCATCCGCCTAAAGTGCGATTTTCTCCTCCCCCATTTTCCTCTGAAATCCCTGTATTGCCTTTTGGGATCTGATCGCTATTGCTAAGGGCTCTATTGCTACCGTGAAGAGAAGGGGGGACAGGGGACATCCCTGCCTTGTCCCCCTCACTAAACTAAAGCTCTTTGAGTATTCATTGTTAATTTTTATTTTTGCGCTTGGGAAGTTATGAAGCGTTTTTACCCATTTAATAAAGACAGAACCAAATCCAAATTTCTCTAACACGTGCCAGAGGTAATCCCATTCTAGGCTATCAAAAGCCTTGGTAGCATCCAGGGATAAGATAGCTCTGCCGCTTCTGTTCTCAGTTGGCGTCTGTAAGTTCAGATACAATCTTCTGATATTGGTGCTGGTAGCCCTATTAGGGATGAATCCGGATTGATCCGGATGTATTAATTTCTGAATATATTTATTCATCCTGGCTGCCAGCACTTTAGCCAATATCTTAACGTCTGAACACAGCAATGAAATTGGTCTATAAGATGAAGTGTCTAATTGATCTTTCCCCTCTTTTTGGAGTACTATTATGGTGGCCTCTGACATTGAGGCCGGCAGCTTCCCCCCTTCTACCTCCCAATTCAGCACCCTTAACAGTTCCGGGAGGAGCACCTCCCCGTACTGTTTGTAAATTTCCACCGGTAAACCGTCTGGCCCGGGGGACTTTTGATTAGACATTTCCGCTACTGCTAATTGGAGTTCCTCTAGGGTTATCGGTGACTCTATAGCTCTTCTATCTTCCTCAGTTAAGGCCAGTGTTTCTATCCCCCCCCCAAAAAATTCATCCATTTGTAACGTCTCATCTACCCTCTTTGACTTATATAAGTCCTGATAATAAGCCTCAAATGTTTCCAAAATTTCAGATGACTGAGAGGATATCTCTCCCCCCACCTTCCTTATTGCAGGGATACTAGAGGGGGCTGAGTTAGTTTTAGCCAATAGGGCCAGAGTATGGCCTACACTCTCCCCTTCTGCAAAGGTACTCTGTCTTTGAAATAGACGTTTGTTCTCTACTTTCCTTACCACTGCCATTTTGTACTCCTGTTGTTTCTCATGCCATTTCCTTTGTTTCATCGACGTTGGATCCTCCACATATTGTTCTTCTGCTTCTCTCACCTCTTTCCTAATCTTCTCTTCCCATTCCCTAGAGTTTTTTTTTAATTTTGGCTATTTGTTGAATCAATATTCCCCTAAGGAAGGCCTTTAGGGTGTCCCATATCACTCCCATCGGCGCTGTCCCTTCGTTAAAGCCCACCATCTCACTCAATTTTATATTTATCTCCTCTGGTTTTCCCATTAGTTCTAACCAGAAGGGGCTTATTTTCCAATTGCTTGGGGGGCACTTTTTCCCTGTGTTTATAGTCAGCACCAGTGGTGTGTGATCCGACACCCCTCTTGGGCAATAAACAATTTTACTAACCCGTTGCAGACTCATCTCGTTTCCTAGGGCCATATCTATTCTAGATAATGTGGAATATGAGCTTGAGAAACAGGAGTACTGCCTCTCATCTGGGTTTCCCATTCTCCAGATATCGCACCATCCGACCTCTTTCAAAAACTGAGTTAAACGTCCCTCTCCCCTCCCGATCATCCCTATCCCCGGTGGAAATCTGTCTACTGTCCTGTCCAATACTGCGTTAAAGTCCCCAACTGCTATTATGTAGCTTTCTTCCTTATTTAGCGCAAATTCCGCAAATTTGTACAAGACCTCCATATTAAAAGGTGGCGGAACATAGATATTTGCCAATACATATGGTTCATTTTCTATCAAGCAATGCAAAAAAATAAAGCGCCCCAATTCATCCAACCTGACCTCTCTACAAACAAAAGACACCCCCTTTTTCACCAGTATACTCACCCCCCTAGAGTAAGAAGAATAAACTGAATGATACTGGCATTGATATTTCCTATTGAATAATTTCACCTTTGTTTCTTTTGTTAAATGGGTCTCTTGGATGCAAATTACCTCCACCCCGTACCATTCAAATGTGGAAAATATTACAGCTCTTTTTATCGGGTCCCCCAACCCCCGGACATTTCAGGAGCCTATATTAAATGTTTTGGGCCGCATATCAATACAGTCGCATAATAACTACAAAAAAATGAAAAACAAGCATATGGGAGAAAAAAACCTATCTGGGCCCCACAGAGTTCAACCTTGGGCAAAAGAGAGTTCCATGTTCCATTGTACCAAAAAAAGGAGGAGGTGCTAAACTAGAATAAACTTCGGGAGAAATCCTTAATGTGCCAATCACAAAAAAAGAAGAAAACAGCAAAAAACAGAGAAAAAAAAATGAAAAAATAAACAGATACAGAGAAAACCGATTACTCTGCTATTCCCTTTTTGTCCCTGATCTGTTACTAAATTAATTTTCTTTAAGTATAAAAAACAACCCATCTTTTTATTTAAACTGTAATAATCATAATTTTGTGCACCAAGCGGGGAAGCCTTACTTTCTATCATAAAAAATAAATGAAAAAAAGGAAAAAAAAGTTGATAGTGCAAAAAAAATAAGGGAAGAGTTACTTCTTTTAAATGTGTCTTTGCTAAAATATGGGTTACCCCAAGTTACCTTCATCTCATGTTTCCCTCTCTCCTGTGTTTGAAGTGTGACATTTGTGAATTTGTGCAATTTTATCCCCCCCTTCTGTCTCCTACCCCACCCACCCTCCCTCCCTCCACCCCCAGCCTATCTAGGCATACCCTAGGGGCTGTACTTGTGACCACTACCTGCCATCCCTCCCTTTCATACCCCTCCAAATTCATATCCTCTTGTGACCTTCCCCCTCCTCTCCCACTATTCCCCCCCCCCCTTTCCCCCCAAAGATAATTAAAAAAAAAAATAATTTGTGCATCGGAGAGCTTCATATTTGGTGTTTCCTATTCATACATTCATGTATTTGGTGCTCAGCTATAAGGATTCATCCCCTAATTTGTAAAAAACAAACAAAATAATTCCCCCCCCCCCTTTTTCCCCACCACCCTCATCCCTCCAAGGGAGCCGTTTAAAAAAAAAAAAAAAAAGTGAAATGTTAGTTCATAGTGTATTCCAATCTTCCCGAGATTGAGACGTTATCTAGACTCTCCCATCAGTATAGTGTCTATAGTTTAGTTTTATTTTCTTCCAGCCACTGTGCTGCTTTCTCTGGTGAATCAAAGAATTGAGGGCCCTTCAAAGTCATTATCCTTAGACGTGCTGGGTACAGTAGTGCATATGTAATTTTGTTTTTTAAAAGGTTACGTTTGACTGATATGAACTCGGCTCTACGTTTACTTAATTCCGGTGAAAAATCTGGGTATAATAAAATTCTTGACCCTTTATAGAAGATGTCCCCCTTCTCTCTTGCTTTTTGCAATGCAGTTGTCTTGTCAGTGTAATTAAGAAATTTCACTAGTAAGGGCCTGGGGTATCCATCTTTTAGGTGAGCTCTAAATGGAACTCTATGGGCTCTTTCTATCGCAAAGAGAGGTGAAAAGAAAATCTCCCCAAACGTATCTCTGAGCCAGTCCTCTAGAAAACTAATAGGGTGGGTACCCTTACTACGTTTCGGGAGGCCCACCACCCGTATATTGTTTCTACGTAACCTGTTTTCAATTTCATCAAGTTTTGATGCCTGCCACCCCATTTGTTCTTTCATTGCCTTAATCTCCTGTTTTAATGGGTACACCTCATCTTCCACTTGGCTCACTCTCTCCTCTACAGCTGTTGTCCTTAACACAGTCCTCTGCAGTTCTTGGCCCATAGTCGCTAATTGCTCCTTTATCCCCTTTATCTGTTCAGATACGCTATCCAATGACCCTCTGCATGCATTCACGGCCCTTAGTACCTCTTTTAGCGTTGGCTCTTCCTCCCCAGATAGAACAGCATCTGGGCCTGTTATAGGGTTTACCGTTTGGTTTATTGCAGGTACAGCCGCAACCCCTAAAGTCTCTCCCGCAGAGCCCTTTTTACTCCCTGTTTTCGGGCCTGTTGTACCATGGCCTAAGCTTTTCCTATCTACCACAGTAACTGTTTGATTTCTTCCCCCCTGTGTTTGTTGATGTTGAGTTCCTTTACCTGGTGAGGTTGCTGAGGTATGGGCAAATCTCTCCAATTTAGCTGCAGTAGCTGCCGCCGCCGCTTGCATTGCTCTCTCTTTTTCTTTTGCCGCGTGCGTTGTTTGAGAACCCCCATTTTCTGGGTTAGGGTGTTATTTTTTTGTTGACATCCTGTACTCTGTGCTCTGGCCAACTACTGGTAACCGCTATTTAATTAGGCAATTTGAGTAAAAGAGAGTAAGAGAGAGATGGAGGTCCTAGCTGAGAATAAGTAGGGGTAGGATAAGTTTTAACTTGCTGTCGGGTCACAGTTCAATTCAATGTAATTCAGTGTACTGCAGTACAGTCCTCAACTGTTATCGATCACTCTAGTACCAGTTAATGGCAGGGAGACCGGTTTCTGGGTCTGCTTTACCAGCTCAGTTCAATTCCTTATTCAGAATGCACAAAATGCACCATTCATAGTGCGCAGCCTACTGCCCTGCTACACAAACCATCCAACCAAACCCTGAAAAACGTATTAACTGTCCAGGTACATTAGTGTGTATAGTAACCTCCACCACCGCTCCCCCCAGCAATCTTTAAACAATTTTTGCTAGTGTGGCTGCTGCCACTGCTGTACTTTCAGTCACAGTCTTTCTTCTCACATCTAAGCAGGCTGCACATACCAGTGTAAAGTGGTTCACAGGGTCCCCGCTGCCTCCATCGCGTAAATAGCCGCTGTTCCTGGTGTGTCGATCTCCTCTCCCCTCCTTCTCCTCCTCTCCTCCTCGACTCGCAGCTCCTGCCACACAATACCCGATCTCGCAGTTTCTCACAAGGTATCGCAGGATTACGAAGGACAATCCCGGGAGGTAATACTGCCGCTAGTGCACCGAGCACATCTCTGTGCTCCCACTCTCACTGCCCGGCTCATCCCCGACAACAAAGGTTGGGGGAAAGAAAGTCGTCTGTGCTCATATCCCGCGACAATGCATCCAGCGCCAGCCAGCCTCCTTCCCACTGCAGTTGTCCGGGGGGTAGAGCAAGGGAGCAGAGCGGGCGGCGGTCACACAGTCATTCTCACTCCTCGCTCCTCACACACTCCCATCTCCTCCATCAACGTCCGGTCACGCCCCTCTCCCATTCATGCAATTACAATTCTTGATCTCACTACTTGTTTTTTTTAAATATATGATTAATACTGCACTCAGTCTGGCGCCCCTCTGTTCGGAGCCTACAGCTGTTTTATGGATCTGTCCTTTGCCACTAAACATCAGATACCACTACAACCCAAGGCTCAGAGACTCTGTACATCTAGCAGACGGGTCTGCCAACAAATCTGAATTAGTCACACAAAAAACAATCCCACTGTCTGCCACCATTGCCACTAACCACAAAAAACTGCCACGCCTGGATGCCATTGCCTCACCCTTATTTCCCTATTATACTTGGCATGCCATGGCTACAAGCTCATAACCCTCATAATAATTGGGCCACAGGGGACATCAAGTTTCATTCTCCCTACTGCCAACAGCATTGTCTACAGGAAACCTTATGTGGCCCACCTTCCCTGATGTGCCTGCACTCTGACTCTGATGCCTTCCAATCTGTTACGGCAGTTTATCAAGATTTCATGGATGTCTTCAGTAAAAAGGGAGCAGAGACTATTACTCCCCACAGGTCTTATGACTGCCCAATTGCTTCTCCCTGGGGCCGAAGTTCCTTTTGGAATAATTTTTCCCCTAACTGAACTTGAGCTTGCAGCATTAAAGGAATACATTGACGATAGTCTAAGGAAGGGGTTCATTCGCCCATCCACTTCCCCGGCAGGAGCAGGCATTTTCTTTGTAGAAAAGAATGATCACTCTCTGCGGCCCTGTGTAGATTATCGTGAACTCAACATAGTCACAGTCAAAAAACATTACCCTCTCCCCTTGGTGCCTGAACTGTCCAAAGGCTTGGATCAGCAACTATATTCACGAAGTTGGATCTTTGAGGAGCCTACAATCTGGTCCATATCCGGAAGGGGGATGAATGAAAGACAGCCTTTCGCACCAGATTCGGGCACTTTGAATATCTAGTAATGTCTTTTGGCCTGTGTAATGCTCCTGCTATGTTTCAGCATTTCATCAACAATATTTTCCGATATTACCTGGACCTGTTTGTCATAGTATACCTGGACGATATTTCGATTTTTTCCTTCTCCGTGGACAGTCATGGTAGACATGTCAGGAATGTGATTGTCCGACTCAGTATTGCCTATATGCCAAACCCGAGAAATGCGAATTTAAACGTCAAAGCAATCAATTCCTGGGACTGATTATCTCCATTGAAGGTGTAAAGATGGACCCCCAAAAAGTTGCTGGCATTCTGGACTGGCCACCTCCTGCAGATAAGAAAGGTATATAGCGTTTTGTGGGGTTCGCTAATTTTTTACCGTAAATTTATCAAGGGGTTTTCAGCTATAATTTTCCCCATCACGCAACTAACTAAGCAAGGCAACCGGATTCACTGGTCCTCCGAAGCTCAGTCTGCTTTCAAGACTCTTAAGGGCTTGTTTACCTCTGCATCTGTTCTAAGGCATCCCGATCCAGCCCTGCCATACGTCTTGGAAGTAGACGCATCAGAAAAATAAGTTGGGGCAGTGCTTTCCCAAAGGCAAGGGTCCAAGGTTCTTTTATACCCAGTTGAATTCTTTTCCCGTAAATTGTCGGCAGCAGAAAGGAACTACGCTGTGGGGGACCGCGAACTTCTAGCAATCAAGGTCGCACTAGAAGAATGGAGATACCTCTTGGAAGGAGCAGCACACCCAATCTTAATTTATACAGATCACAAGAATCTGGAATATCTAAGAGCAGCAAAACGGTTGAAACCATGTCAAGCCAGGTGGGCATTATTATTTTCTAGATTATTTTTCCATCTAACTTACAGGCCCCGGTCAAAGAACACTAAACCTGATGTGCTCTCCTGCATGTTTAGCGAAGAATCTTCACCTTTCTGATACTATCCTGTCCCCGGGTAACTTTCTTTTGCTTCAAGAATATCTGCTTTTGCAAATCAAATAGGCTTCAGTGGGGATTCCCTCACCTCCAGAAACAACCTTGCAGGCGAAGGATGGCCTCCTATAGTACAAAGGCAAAATCTTTGTACCAGAAAACTTACTGGTTTCTATCCTGGGGTTGTGCCATGACCACATATTAGCTGGATATTTTGGTATTAGCAGGACCTCTGAACTAGTGCAACATACGTCCTGGTGGCCCCATGTTGAAATGGACTGTAAGAAGTATGTGGAAGCCTGCATCACATGCATTCTTAACAAGATTAGCAATGCCAAAGCCTGGGGACTGCTGAAACCACTACCCATCCTAGATAGACCTTGGAAGAAGATTTTGGTTGATTTCATTGTGGAAATTCCTCCATCAGAAGGCTACACTACCATCTTTGTGATGGTGGATTGGTTGTCCAAGATGGCACACTTCTTACCTATGAAAGGTACACCATCAGCTCTCGAGAAAGCACAAATTTTTGTCAAAGAAATTATAAGGCTCCATGGAATTCCAGCTAACATTGTGTCTGATCGAGGGGTGCAGTTCACTTCCAAAATTTGAAAAGCCTTATGTGAAACTCCTAAAATTGAACTATACTTCTCCTCAGCCCCTCACCCACAAAACTAATAGTCAGACGGAAAGGACCAGACCCTCGAGCAATACCTACGCTGCTTTTCCTAATTTTCTCAGAATGACTGGGTTTCACTACTACCTTGAGCCTGGGTTCATACATATGCGAACACAGACATCGCATGTGATTAGCACCCGCTTTGCTGTGCCAATCACATGCGATGTCTGTGCAATGCGAGTTCAGCCATACAGTTGTATGGCTGAACTCGCTGAACTCGCATTGGATTGGCACAAAAAAAGGTGCAGGGACTTTTTTCCCCCGCACTGGAATCGGATCGCATGGGTGTTCACACCCATGCAATCTGATTCCTGTCCGAATCCACAGTCCGCACTACGATCTGTGAACCGATCTGAGGGTGTCATTAACATTGTATTGACAACCGCAGCGGTTCACAGAGGGCAGTGTGAACTGCCTGCGAGAGATATGATATGCGGGAATGTTCAGTACCAGCTGTTCTTGAGACAATGAACTTGACCAATGACCAATAACAAACTGTTGCAAGAAAGATGGCCAAAACACAGGAGTACAACAAGAAAGAAGAAGAATTTGAAGTCGAAGCAATTCTGGATTGCAGGAAGAGGAGAAATCAAGTTCAGTACTTGATCAAATGGAACGGGCATGGGCCCAAGGAAAATTCATGGAAACCCGAAGGCAATGTTCACGCCAAGAGGCTCATCCAATCGTTCAAGAGGTCCCATCCTGAGAAGTTGGCCTGGTTGGGCAGCTGGAGGCTGCCCATTGGGGGGGGGCAATTTCAGGAAGGGCACTCCAGCAATCAAGAAGGCGACCGCAGAAGATATCCTGTGCTCTGCACTCCTTTGAGAAGAGGTACACAGGCGCGGGCGCGCTTGCGTGCCCCAAGGCGCATGCGCGCCAATGGAGATCGGGATGCTAATAGATGTGCACTTGCACGCACTGGCGCACGCCCGTGTGCCCTGTGACAGATGTTGGCGCCAAGTGTACTAATTAAACTGGGTCAGTACCCAGGATCAGTGCTGTCTACAGCATTCCCAGTAAAACCTGTGACCTGCTACTCTGTACCTGTTCCAGTTATTGGCTTGGCTTGTTCCTGACTACTCCTGTTCTCCGCCTGCATTGACCCTGGCTTGTCTTTGACTCTGCATCTGCCTGTTCCTATTGGTACCTCGCTATATCTGTTCCTGACCTGCCTGCCTGTGTATGACCCGACCTGTCTGTGTTCCAGTCTTCACTGAAGTTCTACTCCGCTAGCTGCTGTACCTGTTTCCTTGTCTGCTGCATCCAAGTACCAGCCTGTTCCAGTCCACAGTTTGCCTGCTGTCCTCAGGCTTCCCACCTTGCTGGTGACCCTCCACGACTTCATCAAAAGTTCCGGTCCAGCTCCACCGCTAGCGATCCTGCCAGGCACTCGTGCCACTCTGCACTCCGCTGCCATCTGTCTGCTCTATCATGGGCCTCAAGTCAGAGGTGTAAGAGAGGCCTTCCTCTGCATATCAGGCTCTTCCACCAGGTACGTGACAGCCTGAAATGCTTTCAATGCTTTGGGAGGCCAATTCTTGTGATCAGCATCCTTCTGTATAAGGCCCCTTTCACATGGACGGATAGAATGGTGCTTTTAGCTGTGGATTTTCTAGTTTTCTACCGCAGCTAAAAGCACACAATGCTTTCCTATGGCCCCATTCACACACAGCGTTTAGCTGCGATTTCGTTACATGCGGTTCGGTGCCAATAGAATTGAATGCGTCCAGGTGCGATGTAGCGCAGCTATCTGCACATAACTGCAGGTTATCGCAGTGCACTGTGTCAGCTGCGGATAGCAGCGTGAACAAAAGAAAAAAACAACAGGAAGCACATCAAAATAAAAATGGTTACTATGGGGATGACAATAATGGCCAACCGCAGCTAAACGCAGTTTCATGTAAATGCATGTAAACACAGCTAATCGCAGTGTACAAATGCAGCTGATCGCTGTGCCTGGGGTCTTGAATTTCAAAAGAAAGAAACATGCTTTTAACTGCGGCAGAACAGCCGCCTGTGTGAAAGGGGCCTAAGGGCTGTGATTGGTAAGGTAAGGAAAGAATTATTATATATTAAAGCCCAGTACTAATTAAAAAGGCCTAGGAAGTTCTAATTCGCCTTGAGACTGTTGGGCAAAAGTTAGTTGGAGACAGCAGCATTGTTCTCAGGGTCCGTGAAAAGAATGTCCTTAGACACAGTGTAGCCAACGTAGCGTACTTTGTGGATGTCACCAAGACATTATAGGACTGTACACAGATAATGACTGTGAGTTAGCAAATCAAGAAAAAGATTAACATATCATTTGGGTAAATGATCACAATTACAAAAATCAGGTTGGGGCATTACAAAGAGTAAATGGCTTTACTGGATGTTAATAATGGCTACTTGGGTGTTGAATACAGCTTTCCATTTGTCATCCTCTTTTATGAGAATCAGATTGCAGGCACCTTGCAGATCAAGTTTTGTGAAAACCTGGTCTCCATGGAGATGACTGAATAGCTCAGTAATGAGAAGTGGGTGTAGCTTGTTCAGTCTAGCACATTTCTGAAATAGATGAGTCCTCCATAGGGAGCATACAGTTTCTTGTCACCTTCATCCTCAGACAGTGAAACCTGAGATTTAGAATCATGCAATAGGTAAAGTTTGGATAAGTGTCTCAGAAAATTAAGGCTCTTGTCTGTCTTTTTCCATTCTTCAAACATCAAGTGCCATAATCAAAAAAAACAAAATGTAGAAAGCCTATCCAGGCATACAAAGCTCTTTTTAGGCTTCTTAGGGATTTCTGTAGTTTTCTACCATTGTATGGCATAATAAACAGCCTGACAAGAACAAAGTTACAGCTTGATAGAGCAAATAATTATTCTAAAGCCTTGTACACACGACCGAGTTTCTCATCAAAAAACGACAAGAAACTTGCTGACAGAGCTTTCTTGCCGAGTAAATCGGTCGTGTGTACGCGGCTATCAGGTTTCTCGTCAAGAAAACCGCCAAGAATCTCAACGAGAAAAATAGAGAACCTGCTATCTATTTTCTCGTCAGGATTCTCCATTTTCTCGTCAAGATTCTCGTCAGCATGTTTCTCGACGAGAAAAGTGTGTGTGTGTACACTTACCTGTCGCCGTGGAAACCCGCATAGGCATAGGTAGGGTGTAGCAAGATGGCAGCGACAGCATCGAATGTGACGAGCGCACGCTCGTCGTAGTCGATTACGTCACCGCGTTCGCTCCATTCAAAGAACCGCGGGTTCTTTGAATCGAGCGTGTGTACACTCGGCCGGGACAAGTTTCTTGTCCAAGAATCTCGTCAAGAAAAACAACAAGTTTTTTCCTGAAGAGATTCTCGGCCGTGTGTACGAGGCTTTAATCTTCTCCCTCTGTATTATTTGAGAGAGTGTCCATTTCCTACTGTGGAACTGGTTTTACCAACATTGAAGACTTATGCCGCGTGCACACGATAGGACATTCCCACAACAAAACCGTGGTTTTTTTTCCGACGGACGTTCGCTCAAACTTGTCTTGCATACACACGGTCACACAAATGTTGTCGAAAATTCCGAACGTCAAGAACGCGGTAACGTGCAATACGTTCGACGAGCCAAGAACAATGATTTTCGATACCAGTGCGGCTCTTCTGCTTGATTCTGAGCATGCGTGGACATTTGTACATCGAAAATGTGTACACACGGTCGGAATTTCCGACAACAAGCTTTGTTGTCGGAAAATTTGAGAACTAGCTCTCAAATTTTTGTTGTAGGAAGTTCCGACAGCAAATGTTCGATGGAGCCTACACACGGTCGGAATTTCCGTCAACAAGCTCCCATCGAACATTTCTTGTCGGAAAATCCGACCGTGTGTACGCGGCATTAGAGTAAATATTTGAAAGCCTGGTAGAACCTTATTGCCCACAAATTGCTTCATTGACTCATGTATTATTTGCTTCATGAAGGAGACTACTTCTCGCTTCTTCCCTTCCTTATTGTGTATGCCCATAAAACAGGACTCCATCAGCAATTTTCTTCTCGTTTTTGCATGTAGATGAGAGAGAGCAATCATCCCTTCTATGTGATGAACAGCCTATACACAAACTGTGGTATCTTAGAGGAACTTCACTCCCCCTACATTTTTTGTATTTTAACCCCCTCTTACCTTTTGTGCAGTTGTCCTCAATTTTTTTAAATCAAATAAGTTGTCCTCAATTTTACATACATATCTACCCAGCGAATCCAACATTGCCTTGCTGTGTTTCACTGCTCAGGTGTCACAGCTGGATCCTATTCCTTGGCTGACTGGCTCTGCCAGGTTCAGGCAGCTATTCCATGATGACACACACTACTTAGGCCCCTTTCACACGGAGGGTCCGTTCAGGTCCGCCTGTCAGTTTTTTAGGCGGACCTGAACGGATCCTCCATGTAGCCCTATGGAGCCACGGATGTCAGCGGTGACATGTCCGACCCGCTCCGCTCCGCCAAAGTGTGACGGAGGAAAACCCTATTTTTCCTTCCGTCGGCGGAGCGGATCGGATGACAACGGACTCTACAGTCCGTCGTCATCCGATCCTCCCATAGGGGAGAGCGGCGCTCTGACAGGGCGGTCCCTGCACAGTGTGCGGGGACCGCCCAGTCATCCGCCGGCTCAGCGGGGATCAACGGAGCGATCCCCGCTGAGCAAGCAGAGCTTCACGGGGCGGATCTTCACGGATCCGTCCCATGTGAAAGAGCCCTAACTCTGCCCATGGCCGCTTTGTGTCCCTACTTCTACAGCCACCTAGATTATTTGATGGAGTAATCCTAGGAATATACAGAACAGTGGCATATCAATCTCACTTGGGCAAAAATGGCAGCAGGGACAGGGCTAGCAAAAAATAAACAAAAAAATGCTGTTTTATATTGCAGAAGGGTTAAGGAGGGCAGAGACCCTAAATCACGCATGAGATTGAAGGTCTGCTTTAAGTGGGAGGAGGAGGCCCGCTGGTGATGCTTCTAATCCCTCAATGTCCTTTTGGATGTTTTCTGATGAGATTCCTCATGAACAGGGTTGTAAAAGGAGGCGCAATCCCTGTTATTTTTCACTTATTTTTTCCATACTTACCAGAAAGATTGTAGCCATCCTAGTGGGCTGTTGTAATCTCATATTTTGTAAAGAGGAAAAAAAGGTCACAACAGGAAGACGCTGAAGGTGAGATGGGGGCCTTTTTTAAGGGACTGGAGGTCCTGACCCTTTTAGAGAAGGATAGAGAAATAATGGATGCCCCTCTAACTCTGGAAGAATTACAACAGGCGGTAGCAGCCATGACAAATCAAAAATCCCCTGGGCCGGATGGTCTTCCAGTGGAAATCTATAAACAGTATGGGGGGGGGGGTATTGCTTCCTGAACTATTAAAGTACTAAATTGGGCAGCCATGGAAAAAAGATTACCCCCCTCTATGATGGAAGCCACTATAGTCATTATTCCCAAAGAAAGCAAAGATCCTCTTGAGGCGTCCTCATATAGGCCTATATCCCTATTGTGCACGGATGTTACAATTCTGGTGAAAGTGTTGGCAGCTAGATTGAATAAGATCATCCAGAAACTTATACATCCAGACCAATCTGGCTTTATACCAGATAGGTCCACTAGCATGAACATAAGGCGGGTATATTTAAACCTACAGACCCAAACAGATAACGAGGGGTCATGGGCCATCCTGTCACTGGATGCTGTTAAGGCTTTTGACAGCCTGGAATGGCACTATCTCTGGTGGGGTCTTGTGGAGTTCCAGTTTGGCCATTTCTTTGTTAACTGGATTAAAATACTTTAGGAGGCACCGAAAGCGAAAGTTAGCGTAAATAACAAATTCCAATTAATGAGCGGAATGAAACAGGGGTGCCCTTTATCCCCCCTGCTCTTCGCCCTTGCGATGGAGCTTTTGACAATAGCTATTAGATCATCTCTAGATATGCAGGGCTTTCGAAGGGCTGTGGGAGAAGAAAAGTTTGCATTAAATGCAGATGCTGTATGGCTGTTTCTGGAGGATACTCAGCTCTCCCTGGTGACAGCAATAAATATAATCAAATACTTTTTTTTTTCAGGATTAACTACAAACTGGGGAAAATCGGCACTTCTTCCTGTAGACCATCTCAGTAATCCCTTACCAACTGAAACCCCCCAACTAGAAGTAGTAAAGAAAATGAAATACCTAGGAATACATATCACTAGGGATGGGCGAACGGTTCGGCCTGAGCATAAGTTCGGGCCGAACTTTCGTTCTTCGGTCGTTCGGTAAACAGCTGAACAAACGGGTCGTTTGACCGTTTTTTCGCCCCCCCCCGAACCGACCACAATGCATTGCAAGCCCTGATTGGCTGACGCAGTGAAAGCTTCAGCCAATCAGGGCACAGAGCACTGTCAGAGTAATGATTGGACACTGTCATTATGACTTTATCCAATCATGGCTCATTCCCGCCCCACAGTATAAAAGTATTCTTTCAATGGCAGCCATTTTCAGTGTTATTTTGGCATAGAGAGAGATAGAACAGGTGTTAGGACCTGGGCTTGAACCTGGGACCTCTGGTGTGTCTGGTGGTGACTCTGCTTGCTGAGCCTCCTGGAATGCTGGACAGCTCCTTGGACAATTCCTTGAATGATCTTTCTTGTCTTGAATCTTGTTTGCTTTCAACCTTGAACCCTTTGCTCCTCCCATGAACTTCCTGATTTAAGCCATGTCCCTGCACTTCCTGGTTGCCAGAATATTGTGTCTTCACCAGCCAATATCTTGCTCCTGTCTACTGCTGCCGACCGCATCTTTGCTACCACTCACCACCGACTTTTGGCTCCTCCCCGATCATGCTTCTGCTGAATCCCAACCTGCAACTATCTGTTACTGACTTTTGACTCATCCCCGACTACGCTTCTGCTTGATCCCTACCTGTATTATCTGCTTCCGGACCCCTGCTTGCTTACCTCCTGGTGGGGCTAACCTGAGGACCGCGACCTGGCACTGACACGCAGCGAAGCCCATCTCCACCTTTAGGAGCCCTGGTGAATACCGGTCAGTGCTTAGACCCCGCACCTCAGGTGAACCCGTGTCATCAGCCAGGGAGCCCTGGTGAATACCTGCTCTGCTGCTATAGCTACTGGCCTCTGAGCCTGACTCCAGACCGTGACAGAATATTCTGGCCCAAAACATGGAGGCCGTTGTAGCAGCTGCTGTAGCTCCTCTCAGGGTGCAAATCGCTGAGTTGCAGACATTTGATGTTAACTACCAGAAAAAACTTTCTGAGTTACAGATTGAAGTGAAAGCACTACAAGAGGAAATCCTTGATCTGAATAAACAATTGCGGGATTTTCGTGCCCGAGATACTGCTGCCGTAGATACTAATGCACGAATGCCCCTACCACTTAAGTTTAACGGAGACCGCCACCATTATAGAGGGTTCCTTAATCAATGTCGTATATACTTTCAGATGAAAATTGATGCATTTACTTCTGACAGGAAAAAGGTGCTGTTTATTATCAACCTCCTGACTGAGGATGCTTTAGCCTGGGCCTCCCCTTATGTGGAGAAAGATGATGTCGTCCTAGATGATTTAGATTCTTTTGTGGCTGCGATGAACCAAGTTTTCGATGATCCTAACCACTGCGCTACTGCTAAGGCAAAATTTCACAATTTATGGCAGGGTAGACGCTCTGTTGCAGAGTACACAACTGAATTCCGACGTTGGATCTCAGATACCAATTAGAATCCAGCAGCACAAAAAAGTCTGTTCCGTCAAGGACTCTCGGAGCAAGTAAAAGATGAGCTTGCCAGAGTAGAAAGTCCTGACGACCTTGAGGCTTTTATTAAATTATGTATTCGAATTGATCAGAGACTTACTGAAAGGAGAAAGGAGAGACTGTCATGGATATGCAGTAGTGTTTGTCTGCCATCTTACCTTCCTCCTCATGTGTTCATCTAGAGACCAGACCTCCTTCACCTGGCTTCCTTTATAATCTCCTCCCAGCCTGACTCCACCCCAGGCCCTATCACTGAACACTATATTAACCTGTGCACTGCAAGCCTGCTTTGCTGATCAACGTGTTTGTTAGGCATTGTGTGTTTGGGTTCCTGCCTGCCGTGTGCTACGTCTGTCTCTCTGTTACGTTATTGGCTTGTCCCCGACCATCCCTGTCTGCTCGTGACCCTTGACCTTCGGCTCGTTCTTCGTTATCCTTGTCTGCTTGTGGCCCCTGACCTTCGGCTTGTTATTCGGTTCTCTCTATCGTGTGCCGCTGCTTCCCCTTATCCTACGGGGCGTGAGCTAGGAAACTCCAGGGGCCGCGACCTGGTCCCAGCCTGCAGTGTAACATCCTCACCACTAGAGGCCCTGGAGAAGACCAGCTGGGTCTTAGACTCCGCGCCCTGGGGAATCTTGGCTCTCGCTTCCGTTGGGATCCCGGTTGTGCTCCTCTGGTCCCGCTTTCCACAACCACCCAGTTTCCTACCCACAGAAGCCAGCCATAGGGTTCACTACCTCGCGGTGCACTCCTGTCCCCCTACGGTGTGCATCTGTCACCTGGCCACAGGTGACCCTGACAGTTTGATCAGCCATGAACCCGGCTGACATCCCGTTACCCGTGGATGATCCGTTGCAGGGCATAGTTTGCAGACTTGAAACCCAGGAATCGAATCAGACTCAGGTGATGCGATTCCTCCAGGATCTGGCTTCTCGCTTTGAGCAGCTTCAGGCCTCCTTGGGAACCCTGAATCCGCAACCTCAAATACAACCAGCGGCTGCACCTATTGCACCAGTCGCAGCCACACACTCACTACAACTGCCAGCTCCGTCCCGTTTCTCTGGGGACTCCAAGGCTTGCAGGGGGTTCCTTAGTCAATGCACAATTCATTTTGAGCTCCAGCCCCAAAACTTCCTGTCTGATCGGGCTAAGGTAGCCTATATCATTTCCCTCCTCTCTGGTGAAGCTTTAGCCTGGGCAGCCCCTCTGTGGGAACTGAATGATCCAGTGGTTTCTAGCCTGTCTGGCTTCTTGAAACTTTTTCGGAATATCTTCGAAGAACCGGCTCGTGTCTCTTCAGCGGCCAGCACCCTTTTACGTCTCCGCCAAGAGTCTGCTTCTGTGGGACAGTATGCCCTTCATTTCCGCATACTGTCGGCTGAGTTGAGCTGGAACAATGAGGCCTTAGTCGCAACCTTTTTGCATGGCCTGTCTGATAGAGTGAAGGATGAATTAGCAGGAAGAACCATCCCCACTGATCTGGCCGGCGTTATCTCCTTGTGTAACCAGATCGATATTCGCTTTCAGGAGAGGACCTTAGAAAAGCAACGCCAGCACTCCTTGGTTCTTAGTCAGCCTGAGCTCCCCTCTCTTCGACCCGTAGAGCATCTCCTACCAGCTGAGGAACCCATGCAGCTGGGTCGGACCAGGCTATCCCCCGAGGAACGTGCTAGGCGCAGAACTCTTGGTCTGTGTCTTTACTGTGGGGGCAAAGGTCATTTTCGTGACACTTGCTCTCTTTGTCCAGAAAAACGTCCGGGTCCACTTCATCTGGAAAGTGGAGTATTGGACCCAGAAATATCACCTTCCCCTTCTCGTCTTCTGCTTTCTGTGTTCCTTCATGTTGGTGCTTCTTCTCATTCGGTCTCAGCATATCTGGATTCCGGAGCCGCTGGTAATTTCATGGACTGGGAAATCGCATCGTCCATGAGACTTACTCTTTTGCCCCTCACCACGCCATTGGTGGTCTTGGCGATTGATGGTACTGTTCTCCCAGGGGGACCTATCCGCTTCCAGACCCTCCCTGTTAAGATGTCGGTGGGTACACTCCACCAGGAGTGGATATCCTTCCTTATCTTACCCAAGGCCTCAACGCCTATAATTTTGGGTCTCCCATGGTTACAGCTCCATTCTCCTCATGTGGACTGGACTACTGGACAGATCCTGGCTTGGGGTCCCTCCTGTTCCTCGTCCTGCCTACCCAAGGTTGCCCCCTGTGAATCTGAGCCGGTCATTCATTCCAGGTTGCATAACCATTTACATTTCTCTGTCCCTAACCACCCTTGGACGCACAGCCAGGCTAGCTTGTCTACAAGTCCTGCAGTCGCTACGTCTTGCGATGCGATTCAGGTAGTCGCTACACCTGACTCAGCTATTCACTCTGCCTCTGTACTAGTTATGCCAGTCCAGCCCATGCCCAGTGAGCCTCTCACTTTTTCTTGTTCGGGACATTCTGCTTGTCCTTCAGCTATTCAGCTTGACTCCGGCGACATGTCACCTTCTAACCAACCTGACTTCAGGGTTCCACTGACATCTGCCCAGTCTGATGGTCCTGTGCAAGATGACCAGTTCCCCTTTAAGGGTCTAGGGGACCCTCCTCAGATTCCTGTTGATCGTCTCATGCCCTTGCTTATTCCTAGAGAGCCTTTGGTCCTCAATAGATCTTCTTGTCATCTCCCTACCTCGTTTTCAGTCTCTGAGGATAATCTTAAGTACGAGGTTAGACAAGTTCTGGATTCTCGGCTCTGCAGAGGCATTCTTCAGTACCTTGTGCATTGGAGAGGTTTTGGTCCTGAGGAGGCGTCTTGGATCGCTGCATCTGATGTCGCTGCACCTCATCTGTTGAGAAGGTTTCATCAGAGATTTCCCTTTAAGCCTGGGTCCAGGCGGGGGAGGGCCCATAAGAGGGAGGGTACTGTCATGGATATGCAGTAGTGTTTGTCTGCCATCTTACCTTCCTCCTCATGTGTTCATCTAGAGACCAGACCTCCTTCACCTGGCTTCCTTTATAATCTCCTCCCAGCCTGACTCCACCCCAGGCCCTATCACTGAACACTATATTAACCTGTGCACTGCAAGCCTGCTTTGCTGATCAACGTGTTTGTTAGGCATTGTGTGTTTGGGTTCCTGCCTGCCGTGTGCTACGTCTGTCTCTCTGTTACGTTATTGGCTTGTCCCCGACCATCCCTGTCTGCTCGTGACCCTTGACCTTCGGCTCGTTCTTCGTTATCCTTGTCTGCTTGTGGCCCCTGACCTTCGGCTTGTTATTCGGTTCTCTCTATCGTGTGCCGCTGCTTCCCCTTATCCTACGGGGCGTGAGCTAGGAAACTCCAGGGGCCGCGACCTGGTCCCAGCCTGCAGCGTAACATCCTCACCACTAGAGGCCCTGGAGAAGACCAGCTGGGTCTTAGACTCCGCGCCCTGGGGAATCTTGGCTCTCGCTTCCGTTGGGATCCCGGTTGTGCTCCTCTGGTCCCGCTTTCCACAACCACCCAGTTTCCTACCCACAGAAGCCAGCCATAGGGTTCACTACCTCGCGGTGCACTCCTGTCCCCCTACGGTGTGCATCTGTCACCTGGCCACAGGTGACCCTGACAGAGACTGGGAATCCTAGGCAGTAATGGTGGCATGCGTTTTTCTACTACTCAGTATCCTCCTAAGGGTCCAAGAGCTTTTCCTGATTCTGACACTCCTGAACCTATGCAGGTGGATGCTATTAAAAGATCTATTACCACTCAGGAGAAAGAAAGACGACGTTCAGAGAACTTGTGTCTTTATTGTGGAGACTCTGGACATTATGCAGTTAATTGTCCCAATAAATTTAAAAGAACAATTGCAGCAACAGATGTTACAGTATCTGAACAAATAAACTCAATTTCTCAGTCCGTCTCTCCTTTGATTCAGGAAGCAAATAAAGTTAATTCTTTATCAACTCACTTTGTCATCCCAATAAGGCTTATTGTGGAAAGCAATGAAATATCTTGCGCTGCTATGCTGGACTCAGGGGCCGGGGGAAACTTCATGGACATCGAATTTGCCCAAAGTAATAACCTTCAAATAAGAAATAAGCTTGCCCCTATTGATATGGAAACTGTGGATGGCTCACCTTTGTCTTCAGGTCCAGTTACCCACGAGACCATCCCGCTTAAACTCCTAATCGAGACTGACCATCAGGAGACTATCAGCTTTGAGCTGATCACATCACCCAAGTTCCCTATTATTCTGGGCATCCCTTGGTTCTCTATCCATAATCCCTCCATCAACTGGGAAACACGTTCTTTAAGCTTTACATCTGACCATTGCAAAAGACATTGCAAAGAATCTTATCAAATAAGCCCTCCACCAACCCAAGATTTACAAGCAGTTTTGGCAACTACCAAACCATACGACAAGCTACCTCCACAATATCTTGAGTTTCAGGACGTTTGTGATAAAAAGAACGCAGATCAGCTGCCTCCTTATCACTCTTATGATTGTCCCATTGAATTGCTTCCAGGGGCAGAAATACCATTTGGGCACCTTTATTCTTTATCAGAACCTGAACTGAAGGTCCTCATGGAGTGGATTAATGAGAATCTAGAGAAGGGTTTTATCAGACTTTCAAACCTCTTCTGCTGGGGCAGCCTTATTCTTCGTGGTGAAAAAGGACTCCACCCTGCGTCCGTGTATTGACTACAGAGATTTAAATAGGATCACAATTAAGAATCGCTATCCACTCCCACTGATTCCAGAAATGCTTGAGAGACTCCGCTCCGCCAAGCTCTTTACTAAATTAAATTTACGGGGGGCATACAACCTTGTCCGCATTCGTCCCGGAGATGAATGCAAAAACTGCTTTCAGAACCAGATATGGACATTTTGAGTCTTTGGTCATGCCCTTTGGGCTCTGCAATGCTCCTGCAACTTTTCAACATTTTATTAATGATGTTTTTCGAGATTTGCTTGATCAGTTTGTAATAGCATATTTGGATGACATTCTCATTTTCTCTGATACTTTGGAAGAACACCGCAAGCATGTCTGTATTGTTTTCAAGAGACTAAGGCGGAATCAACTTTACATCAAACTAGAGAAATGTGAGTTTGAACAAACTCAGATCCAGTTCTTGGGATACATAATCTCTTCTGAAGGGGTAAGCATGGGTCCTGATAAGATCAAAGCAGTGGTGGATTGGCCTGTCCCTAGGAATGTTAAGGAGATACAGCGATTTGCTGGATTTGCCAACTTTTACAGAAGATTTATAAGGAATTTCTCCAAGGTAATTGCTCCAATTACACAGCTGACAAAGAAAGGGGTGCCCTTTTTGTGGTCACCTGAGGCACAGACTGCCTTTAGTAAACTGAAAACTCTCCTCACTTCTGCACCAATACTGGTACATCCAGATCCAGAACCACCTTTCATCCTAGAAGTTGATGCTTCTAATTCTGCTGTGGGAGCTATCCTTTCTCAGCGAATTGGAGAAAAAATGCAGCTTCATCCTTGCGCTTATTTCTCTCGAATGATGTCTCCAGCCGAGAAGAATTATGACATTGGAAACAAGGAACTGCTGGCAATTAACCACTTAACAACCACCTGCCGACAAATAACGTCGACAAGGTGGTTGCTTAACTCTGGGAGGACGTTATATAACGTCCTCCCAGAATCGCGCTCCCGCGCGCCCCCTGGGGCGCGCACACGGGAAACTCCGTGACCGCCGGGTCCAGAGGACCCGGCGGATCACGAATCGCGGTAAATCGCCGCCGATAGCGGCCGTTTACCACGTGATCGCTCCGTCAAATGACGGAGCAATCACTTGTAAACAGACCGGCGTCATTTGATGACGCCGGTTCCTCCCTCCCCTCTCTGTACCGATCGGTACAGTGTGAGAGGAGAGGGGAGGGAGCGGATGGCAGCAGCAGCTCTGTGGGCTGGATCTGTGACAATTTCAGTCACAGATCCAGCCATCCATCCATCCCTGCTCAGCCATCCCTGGTGCAATACTCTGCAATACACCCTGCCAATACTCTGCAATACACCCTGCCAATACTCTGCAAAATACCCTGCCAATACTCTGCAAAATACCCTGCGCAATACTCTGCAAAATACTCTGCAATACCCTGGTGCAATACTCTGCAATACCCTGGCGCAATACTCTGCAATACCCTGCGCAATACTCTGCAATACCCTGCGCAATACTCTGCAATACCCTGGCGCAATACTCTGCAATACCCTGCGCAATACTCTGCAATACCCTGCGCAATACTCTGCAATACCATGCAATACCCTGCACAATACCCTGTGCAATACTCTGCAATACCCTGCGCAATACTCTGCAAAATACCCTGCACAATACTCTGCAATACGCTGCGCAATACTCTGCAATACCCTGCGCAATACTCTGCAATACCCTGTGCAATACTCTGCAATACCCTGTGCAATACTCTGCAATACCCTGCGCAATACTCTGCAATACCCTGCACAATACTCTGCAATACCCTGCACAATACTCTGCAATACCCTGTGCAATACCCCGTGCAATACCCTGCCATACTCCGCAATACCCTGCCATAGTCCGCAATACTCCGCAATGCCCTGCAATGCCCGGCAATACTCCGCAATGCCCACTTCCCGCCCGCCGGCCGTCATATGACGTCCTTGATTTTGTGCAGGGATATCTGAATGATGGGTGCAGCTACAGGCATCATTCAGATATCAGCTTTTTCAGCCGGCGATTCCCTACACCATAAGAACAATCATAGCGACTGTTCTGCTGCTTGATCACTCTTACGGGAGGCGAGAGGGGATGTCCCCCCCTCCCGCTGCCCTCCGGTGCTTCTACCGACTCACCGCTACGATCAAAGCCAGGATTGTTGTTTTTTTTGGGGGTTTTTTTCAGGCTTCCCAGCCTAGAGGTGAGATGTGGGGTCTTATTGACCCCATATCTCACTGTAAAGAGGACCTGTCATGCCATATTCCTATTACAAGGGATGTTTACGTTCCTTGTAATAGGTATAAAAGTGATCAAAAAAAATTTTGGGGCGGAAAAACATGTCAAACTAAAATAAATAAAGTAAAATGAACAATAAAAAAATATTTTTTTTTTTTAAAGCGCCCCTGTCCCCGTGAGCTCGCATACAGAAGTGAACGCATACGTAAGTCCCGCCCACATATGAAAACGGTTTTCAAACCACACATGTGAGGTATCTCTGCGAACGTTAGAGCGAGAGCAATAATTCTGGCCCTAGACCTCCTCTGTAACTCAAAACATGTAACCAGTAAAAATATTTAAAGCGTCGCCTATGGGGATTTTTTTAAGTAGCAAAGTTTGGCGCCATTCCACGAGTGTGTGCAATTGTTAAGGGTGACATGTTAGGTATCTATTTACTCAGCGTAACTTTATCTTTCACATTATGCAAAAACATTGGGCTAACTTTACTGTGTTTTTTTTTTTTTTTAAGCACAAAACATTTTTTTCGCCGTAAAAAACGCGTTAAAAAAATTGCTGCGCAAATATCGTGCGAGATAAAAAGTTGCAACAACCACCATTATATTCTCTAAGGTCTTTGCTAAAAAAACATATATAATGTTTTGGGTTTCTATGTAATTTTCTAGCAAATAAATGATGATTTTTACATGTAGGAGAGAAATGTCAGAATTGGCCTGGGTGCTCCAGAACGCCTGAACGGGCTCCCTGCATGTTGGGCCTCTGTATGTGGCCACGCTGTGTAAAAGTCTCACACATGTGGTATCGCCATACTCGGGAGGAATAGCAGAATGTGTTTTGGGGTGTAATTTGTGGAATGCATATGCTGTGTGTGAGAAATAACCTGCTAATATGAAAAATTTGTGAAAAAAAAAAAAGAGAAAAAAAAAATCTTGATTTTGCAAAGAATTGTGGGAAAAAATGACAACTTCAAAAAACTCACAATGCCTCTTTCTGAATACCTTGGAATGTCTTCTTTCCAAAAAGGGGTCATTTGGGGGGTATTTGTACTTTTCTGGCATGTTAGGGTCTCAAGAAATGAGATCGGCCGTCAGTACTTCAGGTGTGATCAATTTTCAGATATTGGCACCATAGCTTGTGGACTCTATAACTTTCACAAAGACCAAATAATATCCACCAATTTGTACTTATTTTTACCAAATATATGTAGCAGTATAAATTTTGGCCAAAATTTATGAAGAAAAAATAGTAATTTGCAAAATTTTATAACAGAAACGAAAAAAAAATCATTTTTTTACAAAATTTTCAGTCTTTTTTCTCTTATAGCGCAAAAAATAAAAAACCCAACAGTGATTAAATACCACCAAAAGAAAGCTCTATTTGTGTGAAAAAAAGGACAAAAAATTCATATGGGTACAGTGTTGTATGACTGAGTAATTGTCATTCAAAATGTGAGAGCACCGAAAGCTGAAAATTGGTCTGGTTATTAAGGGGGTTTAAGTGCCCAGTGGTCAAGTGGTTAAGGAAGCATTTTCTGAGTGGAGGCATCTGTTGGAAGGGGCTAAGCACCCTGTAACCGTTCTCACCGATCATAGAAATTTTGAATTTATTAGGTCTGCTAAAAGGTTGTCATCTAGACAAGCACGTTGGACCCTTTTCTTCTCCAGGTTCAATTTTGTTATCTCATACTGCCCTGGGTCAAGGAATGGTAAGGCTGATGCCCTATCACGAATGTTGCCTGGGCCTCTCCAGGAAAGCAACTCTGAATGTACAATCCTGTCTCAAAATAACTTTCTAGGGGCCACGAGTTCAAAGACATTTCTTAATCTCCTCAAGGAGGGGTATGAGAATGACCCGCTTCTTAATAACCCTCCTAAAGACATAAACCTCAAGTACAACAATGGTTTTTGGACTCAAGCGCATTGCCTCTATGGACCTGAATCAGTTCGGGTAGAAGCCCTCAGGTTGGTACACGACTCTAAACTTGCTTGTCATTTTGGGGTTTCTAAGACAGAAGAACTCTTATCACGTTCCTTTTGGTGGCCTGGGTACAAGAAAGATGTAAAGAGATATGTGGCTTCATGTCTAACCTGTGCTCGCAATAAGACACCCCGATCTTCTCCTCTGGGGTTACTTCTACCACTGCCTGTCCCATCTAGGCCATGGGGGTCAATTTATATGAACTTTGTGGTCGACCTTCCTCTTTCAAAAGGGATGACCACCATTCTGGTAGTCGTTGACCGTCTCACTAAGATGGCTCATTTTATTCCAGTTAAGGGGGTACCCTCCGCCGAACATACTGCTGAGGTAATGGTTAGAGAAGTTTTTAAACTTCATGGAATTCCTGATGATGTGGTGTCTGACAGAGGGGTACAGTTTACCTCAAAATTTTGGAGAAGTTTTTGCTCAGCTTTGGGTGTAACAATTAATCTGTCCTCAGCTTTTCATCCACAGTCTAATGGTCAGACCGAGAGGACCAATCAAACTCTGGAGCAATACCTTCGATGTTTTGAGAGTTATCTCCAGGATGACTGGGTGGACTACCTTCCTACGGCAGAGTTTGCTTATAATAACTCTAAACATAGCTCCACTTCCCAAAGCCCATTTTTCTTAAACACCGGGTATCATCCAGTTTTTATTTCTGACCTCCCTATCTCAACTTCAATTCCTGCTGTTACCAACAGACTAACTTCATTACATGAGATCCAGGAGAGATTGACTGATACATTGAAGGAGGCACAGGAATATTACAAGAAGACCGCTGACAGACACCGTAGGTCTATTCCCACCTTTCACGTAGGTGATAAAGTTTGGTTATCTACCAAAAATTAAAAGGTTCAGGTTCCATGTGCTAAGTTGGGTCAAAAGTTTATGGGACCTTTTGAGATTTCTGCTCAAATCAACCCGGTCACTTTTCGCCTAAAACTTCCTGACAATTCGAAGATTCACCCTGTTTTTCATATATCGCTTTCATAATTCTTGACTCCAGGATCTCTAGGAACAAATTGCAATATTTGCTTCAATGGGAAGGATATGGGCCAGAGGAAAATTCTTGGGAGCCTGAAAAGAATGTTCATGCCCCTAGATTAACAAGGGAATTCCACCAGAGGTTTCCTCAGAAACCTGGCCCTAAGACATCCAGGGGACATCCTGGAAGCAGGGGAGTACTGTTAGGTCCTGGGCTTGAACCTGGGACCTCTGGTGTGTCTGGTGGTAACTCTGCTTGCTGAGCCACCTGGAATGCTGGATAGCTCCTTGGACAATTCCTTGAATGATCTTTCTTGTCTTGAATCTTGTTTGCCTTGAACCTTGAACCCTTTGCTCCTCCCATGAACTTCCTGATTTAAGCCATGTCCCTGCACTTCCTGGTTGCCAGAATATTGTGTCTTCACCAGCCAATATCTTGCTCTTGTCTACTGCTGCCGACCGCATCTTTGCTACCACTCACTACCGACTTTTGGCTCGTCCCCGACTACGCTTCTGCTTGATCCCTACCTGTATTATCTACTTCCGAACCCCGGCTTGCTCACCTCCTGGTGGGGCTAACCTGAGGACCGCGACCTGGCACTGACACGCAGCAAAGCCCATCTCCACCTTTAGGAGTCCTGGTGAATACCGGTCAGTGCTTAGACCCCGCACCTCAGGTGAACCCGTGTCATCAGCCAGGGAGCCCTGGTGAATACCTGCTCTGCTGCTATAGCTACTGGCCTCTGAGCCTGACTCCAGACCGTGACAACAGGGCTCTGTGCAGTGCTATTAGTTAGTTAGTGCTATACTGTGCTATTTTGCTTCAATTGTCAGTGTAGAATATTAGTTTCATTTCAGTCTAGGGATAGTGTGAGTGTAGTGAGGAGGACGATCATTCAGCTTTGCATAGTGTGCAGCTAGAGTAGGGACAGCTCAGATAGTTTCAGTGTAGTGTAGTGAGACCGTGTTATTCCTACATACATTAGTGTAGAGTAGGGTGACCACGTGTCCCGGATTGCCCGGGACAGTCCCGCATTTTGCAGGTCTGTCCCGGGCACATTCATTACATGAGAATACAGTGTCCCGGAATGAAACTGACACAGCCACCCCCCCGGGCCAATCTGATGCCCCCAAAAAAGGCCACCACATCACCGCTTTACTCACTGACAGTACTTGTCCTGGCCGGGAATGCCTGGAGGAGCACAATCCCGCCCCGTGCTTGTGATTGGAGAAATCATAAATCCCACCTCTTGTGTCCAATCACTGTGCTGTGATTCGTTACAGCACAAGCTGATTTTTGGGAAGGGAGGGTGTCCCTCAATGGTAGTTTGGAAATGTGGTCACCCTAGTGTAGAGTAGGGACAGCTCAGATTGTTTCAGTGTAGTGTAGTGAGACCGTGTCATTCCTACATACACAGGGCCGTTTTAAGGAATTTGGGGGCCCCAAGCAAAATGGACATGGAGGCCCCCCCCCCCCCCCCGCACTCACGCAAAGCCTACAGGAACCACAGCATAGCGATACAGAAACACATCAACATTAAGATGCTGTTTAGGACTGTTTATGGACAGTGGGATGGACAGGGGGACCGTGGGATGGACAGGGGGACAGTGGGATGGACAGGGGGACAGTGGGATGGACAGGGGGACCGTGGGATGGACAGGGGGACCGTGTGATATCCACATTATCTCCCCCACTGTAATATCCACATCATCTCCCCCACTGTAATGTCCACATCTCCCCCCTGTAATGTCCACATCTCCCCCTGTACTGTCCACATCTCCCCCCTGTACTGTCCACATCTCCCCCCTGTAATGTCCACATCTCTCCCCCCTGTAATGTCCACATCTCCCCCTGTAATGTCCACATCTCCCCCTGTACACATCTCCCCACATCTCACCTCGGCCGCTGCCGCCGGGTGTACCAAGATGGCCGCCGCTCCGGAGCTAGGCCGAAGCCGCGGCCTTTCCTATGGCCGCAATCCGTGGATCGGCTTGGGCGGCTCGGCTGCTCGAGTCCTGTAAAAGGAACGGCATTCCTGCTGTAAAAAAAAGTGCAGGAATGCCGTTCCCATGCGTTCCCGCAGGACTCGAGCTCTGAACCCAGGGCGGAAATCCAGGACAGTGACAGGCAGCAGGCAGGCAGCAGGCATGCAGGCACCCTAGGCGGGGGCCCCAGGCCAGCTCGGGGCCCCAAGCAATTGCTTGTTTTGCCTGTCCTGTTGCGACGGCCCTGTACATACATTAGTGTAGAGTAGGCACAGCTCAGATAGTTTCAGTGTAGTGTAGTGAGACCATGTCAGTAATCTTGACATTAGTGTATAGCTAGAGTAGGGGCAGTTCAGATAGCGTCAGTGTAGTGACGGTTGAACACAGTCTATTTGATTGCGTTACTGCCAGTTTAACGCCATTTACTTCTGTGTGCGTTACTGCCAGTTTAACGCCATTTACTTCTGTGTGCATTACTGCCAGTTTAACGCCATATCATTTGCGTGCTTACTGCCAGTTTAACACCATATAGTTCTGTGTGCATTACTGCCAGTTTAATGCCATATCGTTTTGCGTGCGTTACTGCCAGTTTAACGCCATATAGTTTTGCGTGTGTTACTGCCAGTTTAACGCCATTTATTTCTGTGTGTGCGTTACTGTCAGTTTAACGCCATATCGTTTTGTGTGCGTTACTGCCAGTTTAACGCCATATCGTTTTGCGTGCGTTACTGCCAGTTTAACACCATATAGTTCTGTGTGCGTTACTGGCAGTTTAACGTCATATCGTTTTGCGTGCGTTACTGCCAGTTTAACGCCATATTGTTCTGTGTGCATTACTACCAGTTTAACACCATTTACTTCTGTGTGCGTTACTGCCTGTTTAACGCTATTTACTTCTGTGTGCGTTACTGCCAGTTTAACGCCATATAGTTTTGCGTGCGTTACTGACAGTTTTTTTTTTTTTTTTTAACAACAAGGTTGGTCTTTATTGAAAGTTGAGTCGATCACAAAAGGCAGTCATTAAGGTATCAAAATACAAATCAGGTGAAATTGTACAAATTAGAGTCTCAGAAACTCAGACGTGGACAATAGCAGGTAAACATACATTCCAATATCTGTACAGAAAGAAAAAAAATAAAAATAAAGAAGAGAAAAAAATATATATATATATTTTTTTTCTCGCAACATAGATGGAGTGCTCACATCAAAGGAAATCCTGCACATATCAGCGGGAGGGGAGGGCCAGCCGGCCACCCCCCCTAAGAGGACATTTCAGACACCAGTCCTGAGGTCCATCACCCCAGAACTCCCACCTACTCTGTCCAGGGCAACCAAAGGCGATCACATTTTTGAGGACAGCCCCTATTAATATAAGTCCGTTTGTACAATGGCATCACTGAATTTATGGAGGAATCCCAGGACTCGACTGTAGGGGGCGAGGAGGACAACCACCTGAGCAATATTTCCTTTTTAGCATAGAATAGAACGTAGGAGATAAGCTGCTTAGTATACCTAGGCCTCTGTTCATCGTCCTGAATGCCTAGCAGTGCCAGTTCAGGGGACATGGGAAGGGACAGCTGCAAGCGCACATTTATACACTAAAAAAACGCACCCCAATAACCAGCCAGGGAAGGGCAGGTCCAGAACATGTGCAAGAACGTGCTGTCCGGGGAGCGACACCTAGGACACTCCCGGGACCTCTGTGGATAGATCCTATGCAGCCTTTGTGGTGTGTAATATACCCGATGTAAAAATTTGGTGTGTATAAGCTTATCCCTAGAGGAAAACATCAGTCTAGAACCCGCTTCAAAGCACTCCTCCCAGGTCTCCCTATCTAAGTCAGGGATGTCAGTCCTCCACTTCTCCCATAAGGTCTCCATTCTCTGCGAGGTCCCCCCGAGGAGAGCTAAGTATAGTGTAGAAAGGGTCTTTTGAAAAGTTTCCCGCGCCAAAAGCGCTTCGATAGAGTCTGCTTCAAGCGTTATAGGGAGTGGGAATTGAGCTCTCGCCGCATGCCTCAGCTGGTAATATCTAAATTTTTAAAAAAGTGGATAATCCGCGCTAACTTATCTATACCAAAAGTGATGCCCAGTGAAATATAAACCAATATATTGGACAAATAAATGGAAAACTGAATAAAAATGTGACAGGTGCCGCAAACTTATAACCAGCTGGAATGGCAGCTGTAAACGTATGTGCAAAATATATATAAATCAATGCGCAACCTATTAAATAAGCCAACACAGTGCTATAACCATACAAGTAGGGATGTATGTGAAAATAAACTCGTGAAGAAATGGACACTTAAATAAATGTCCTATGATTACACCATATTAATTAGTGAAAATAATTGGTAAAAATAATGAGCAAAAAAACAAAAAACAACAATATATATTATCCCCTAAGGACAATATAATCGTGCGTGCACGGTTCAAGTGTTTTAAAGTTCATAAAGATGACATCTGATGGTTTTCATCAAGCAAAACTCCTGATCTGAAGATTTAGGCAAAAAAAGAGGCTTTTACAACTTGCTTGAATGAATAATAGAGGCAATGGAGGCTTACCAGCTCAGGTGGATCCCTATTACAGAGATCTTAAGGGGCTCACACATGGATAGAGATGTCCACTGACATGCAGCAAACCGATACCACCGACCACCCGATATCCCGATCCTCCAGAAGCCTTCAGAGTAGGGTATTTAAAAAAGGGGACCCCCCTCGCTCATAAAGCAGGAAAGGATGTTGAAATGACAAAAAGAAAAAACTTCATGGTGCAATACTTCTTGGTTTTAAAAGAAGATACCCTTTATTAGATTCGGGCAAATAAAATCGCTTCACATGGAGTTTACAGAGGAAAAGCGGCAATATTAAAAACGGATCGTACTCAGCTGCTGAGTTGCAGTCAGCTGTAGCGTAGTGACGTCCCGATCAAAAGCTCCACCCGACGCGGCGTTTCGTCATACAAGGCGTCCACTGGGAAAGGAGGTAATATCTAAATAACATCCCTCCCGGCAGGCCAAACTTACCCGAAAGATCCGCAAACTCCAGGAGTGACCCCCGGGGCATAATATCCTGAAGCGTCTTAATCCCAAAACGGGTCCAGAGCTGCTGGTCAGGAAGCATCCTAAAGTGCGGGAGCATGGGGTTGCCCCACAAAGTACAGAAGGGAGAGTAGTGACGTGCTCGAAGGAATCGCCTCCTAGCCACCCCCCATACCTTCAGGGTCACTCTAGTCGGGGCTGGGAGCGAGGGGTACGCAGTGACGCCCCTATATACCAAATTGCAGAGTTCCCGGAGGGAACCCAAAATGTCCGCTTCCAAACACGTGGCCGCATTGGATCTGGATTGCTCGAACCACCAGCGTACTGTCACTAACATAGCCACACAGAAGTACACTTTCAGGTTGGGTGACGCGAGACCCCCACAACCCACAGGGAGCTGCAGGGTCGATTTAGCCAGCCTAGGATTAGACCCCCTCCATAGAAACGAGGATATGCAGCTGTCCAGCTCCTTAAAAAAAGCAGCCGGGAGCCACACCGGGCAGTTACGGAACACATAATTAAACCTAGGCAAGTAGATCATTTTTAGTACATTAATGCGGCCGAGAAGGTTCAGGGGTAAATCCCGCCATCTAGAGCACTGGGCGTTACTGCCAGTTTACGCCATATAGTTCTGTGCGTCACTGTACGTTTGGCGCATTATATTGCAGTATATTATAGTGTATCCGTGGAGTGTGTCTGTGTAGTGTGAGTACTCAAATTAAAGGGCACCAAAGACCTCTTTACATTGATTAAAGTGCATCTACGTACAGATTTCAACTTCTTCTTTACATTTGCTTATAAGCACCGCCCCCTCCCTCCCAATAATGTCTCAGAGGACAACAAGGAGAGGCAGACGTTTCCTTGGCACTGTAAGGGGGCCAGCAACAAATGTGTCCACAGGCAAAGGTGGACGTGGTGATCAGTCCTCAGGCAGGGCATCATTTCCTCTGTTTAGTGAGTTTGCCCGTGCTATCCAGCCACAGCATGAAGAGGAGGTGGTGGACTGGCTTACTAAACCCTCCTCATCCTCTGTCACGCAAGCAGAGACAAATGTGCCATCCTGCAGTTGCCAGAATGGATAAACCTGCCTCCTTGTCCACATCTATTCCTGCCATAGCCCCAACATCAGCCATTAAGGAGTCAGCTGATTTTTTGACCACAGCATCAGCCACTTGCTCCTTGATGATGCCCAGCCATTACTGGATTCAGATGTTGGTTCTGAGGTTGAGGATGACAGGAACATGTGTCTAGAGAGAGGGAGGAACACTGGTAGACAAATTGGCATTCATGTTCCCCAAGCGGCAGCGTATTGCCAAGTTGTCTCCAGGGGTAATGATGAAGATGGAGGAGATGGAGATGAAGATGAGGTCACTGGTGCAACTTAAGTGCAGAGGAGGAAACTGAAGGTGAGGCGGCACAATCCCAAGGAGGCCGACGTCAAGAAAGAGTAGAGAGCAGCCACCCTATTTCATCACATTCTGTAGCTGTTATCTCCCGTCCCACTTCCCAAAGCTCAGCTGTCTGGGCCTATTTCAGCACATCTGCAGTGGATCACACTGTTGCTATCTGCAAACTGTGTCTCAGGCACATCAAACGTGGCAAAAACACCAACCATTTGGGTACCACATGCCTAACAAGGCATTTAACGTCCAACCACTCAGCCCGTTGGCAAGAGCACCTAAAAGCCACACAAAAGGGGCACAAATCTGTCCCTCCTCTTCCTCCTCCTCCTTACCCACTTCAGTCTGCCCCTGCAATACCTAGTCATTACCTTTCAGCAGCCTCCTCTGACAGGGATGATGGTATAGCACAGGGTGTCCCAGGTCCTAGCAGCTAATCTGCCAGCAGCACATCACCGGCTGTATACTGTAGCCGGAAAATTTCTCTGCCCTATCTTCTGCAGCATAAAAAAAAAATACAGTCCCTGCCACCCACATGCCCAGCGTCTGAATGATAGCTTGTCAAAGCTGTTAGCTCTCCAACTTCTGCCTTTCAGCCTGGTGGATTCTGCCCCCTTCCGTGAATTTGCACAATGTGCTGTACCACAATGGAAGGTTCCCAGTCGCTACTACTTTTCACATAAGGCCGTTCCATCTCTCTGCCATCATGTGGAAGGGAATGTTCTGGCATCGTTGGGCAAGGCAGACAGCCGTAAAATCCACCTTACTTCTGACACGTGGTCCAGCAAGCATGGGCAGGGACGATATATTTCGTTCACAGCACACTGGGTAATGCTGCTTGCAACTCGAAAAGGATGCAGGACAGGGCTCGGTGCTGCAGCTTGTTGTGCCCCCACATCTCCATTAGTGATGAGCCGAACACCCCCGGGTTCGGTTCGCACCAGAACCCGCGAACGGACCGGAAGTTCGAACGAACATTAGAACCCTATTAAATACAATGGATGCGAACGTTCGAATTCTAAAGTGCTAATTATAACAACTATTATGCATGTTATTGTCCTAAAAAGGGTTTGGGAACCCGGGTTCTGCACCAGGGGACATGTATCAATGCAAAAAGAAGTTTTAAAAACGGTCGTTTTTCGGGAGCAGTCATTTTAATGATGCATAAAGTGAAAAAAAAAAAGTCAAATATTCCTTTAAATATCGTACCTGGGGGGTGTCTAAAGTATGCCTGTGAAGTGCCACGTGTTTCCCGTGTTTAGAACTGTCCCTGCACAAAATGACACTTCTAAAGGAAAAAAAAGCCATTTAAAACTGCTTGCGGCTTTAATGTAATGTCTGGTCCCGGTAATATGGATGAAATTCTTTAAGAAAAATGGCATAGCTACCCCATGACCCCCCCCCCCCTACCCCAGCCCATTACCAGCCCCTTTGGGTCTTGTATGGATATTAAGGGGAACCCCGCACATAAAATAAAAAAGGCCCTATATACTCTGAACAGCCGTATACAGGCGGTGCATACAAGACAGGGACTGTAGGTTTGTTCTTATGTAGAATCTGTTTGTAATTTTGAACAGGTACATTGTTGAAGTGTAGCTCCAGCCCAAAAATCTATTTTTAAACTTTTTGGAAAACATAGGTAAGGGTTATCACCCCTGTAACATTTGTTTTGCTGTCTGTGCCCCTGTTCAGAACATTTCACCTCACTTTCCGTCCCAATGACAACTGTTTTTGAAATGTGGTGTTTTTCTTGAAACAAGGATTGCTGATAAAGCATCAGTACAGAGGAGACACCTTTCTCCCATATTTATTCTTACAGGAGAGAATTTTCCTTCCTAGTGGTAGATTTCCTCTCACTTCCTGTTGTCTTCTTGCGTTTGCAAGTAGGAGTCGTTTGTAAGTTGGATGTTTGAAAGTAGGGACCTGCCGTATATACTCTGCAGAAATAGGCCCCTTAGTTGTTGGTGTTGGCACAACACTGTAAGCACTCACAGTTACTCTTGGTTGGTGCTGGAACGCCCTGCTGTCAACTATTATATCAGGAATTTTAATTACATATAATTGTTGAACAGTGGTAGTAAAAATTGGGCCTTTGATGGTGGTGCTGGTGCCACAACACTGTAAGCCCTGACAGTTACTCTTGGTGGGTGCAGCAATGGGCCCTGCTGTGAATTATTAGATCAAGAATTGTAATTACATGCCCCTGTTGAACAGGGGCTGAAAAATTGGGCCTTAGGCACTGGTGGCACAACACTGCAACCCCTCACAGATACTGAACTTGGAGCACAGCAATGAGCCCTGTTGCAAAGTATTGCTTCAAAAATTGTAATGACACGCCCCTGTTAAACAGGGGCTGAAAAATTGGGCCTTAGGCACTGGTGGCACAACACTGCAACTCCTCACAGATACTGTACTTGGAGCACAGCAATGAGCCCTGTTGCAAAGTATTGCTTCAAAAATTGTAATTACACGCCCCTGTTAAACAGGGGCTGAAAAATTGGGCGTTAGGCACTGGTGGCGGCACCCATAAACAAAAATGATCTTCCAAGCTATCATCATCAATCGTATCATTGAGGACTCGGAGGAGGAGGATAGGCAGTCAACATAACAGCACAGGCACTCAGCATCAGCATCAGTCTTGAAGGGATGTGACATTTTAAAATCAATTAGTCTGTTATATCAGCATCAGGTGTGTGGTAGCTGGTGGTGATCCAAGACTGGTTCATCTTGATGAAAGTCAGTCGATCAACCGAGTCGGTGGACAGGCGCACCCTGTGATCCGTGACAAATCCTCCAGCAGCACTGAATGTGCGTTCCGAAAGAACGCTGGATGCAGGACAGGCCAGTAGCTCAATTGCATACTGTGCAAGCTCTGGCCAGTGATCCATCCTCAAGACCCAGTAAGCCAGAGGATTTTCGGTGGGGAAGGTGTCCAAGTCTGACCTTGCCCCTAGATATTCCTGCACCATGTTTATCAGACGCTGGCGATGGTTGCTGGAACCAATCATACTTTGGGGCTGCGGACTAAAGAATTGTCTGAACGCATCGGTCAGACGGCCACCTTCCCCACCGCTCCTTCTTTGACTGGCCGAAGCCTCAGCAACTCGTTGTCCAGGACCAGGAGTTTGCAACCTCCCAGTCTCTGGGAACGCGTTGCACAGACCTTTCTGCAAGGCCTCCCGGAGTTGTCTCATCCTCTGCTCCCTCTGCGACGGTAACATAAGGTCCGCAACCTTACCCTTGTACCGTGGATCAAGGAGAGTGGCCAGCCAGTAATGGTCCCTCTCCTTGATCCGAAGAATACGAGGATCCTTCCGCAGACTTTGCAGGATCAGGGAGGCCATGCAGCGTAGGTTTGCTGAGGCATTCGCTCCGGAGTCCTCTGGGTCACTAAGGACGACATGATCCGCAGCCACCTCCTCCCAGCCACGTACAAGTCCACTGGTTTCTTGGGACTGTAAATCATCCCTAAAAGACTGCTGCTGATGATGCTGAGTGCCAGCCTCCACCTCCATGCTGACACAATCCTCCTCCTCCTCCTCCTCCTCCTCCTCTTCCTGTGCGATGGGTGGGACAGAAGGAACACTGTCTGGGTAAAGGGGGCCTTGAGAGGCAAGGAAGTCCTCCTCTTCCTGCCTCTGTTCTGCCTCAAGTGCCCTGTCCATTATTCCACGCAGCGTGTGCTCCAACAGGTGGACAAGAGGTACAGTGTCACTGATGCATGCACTGTCACTGCTCACCATCCTCGTGGCCTCCTCAAATGGTGCCAGGACAGTGCATGCATCCCTGATCATGCCCCACTGGCGTGGAGAAAAAAAACCAAGCTCCCCTGACCCTGTCCTGGTGCCGTAGTCGCACAGGTACTCATTGATGGCCCTCTGCTGCGTGTGCAGCCGCTGCAGCATGGCCAACGTTGAGTTCCACCTGGTGGGCATGTCACATATAAGGCGGTTCTTGGGCAGGTTCAACTCCTTTTGCAGCTCAGCCAGGCGAGCACTGGCATTATAAGATCTGCGGAAATGCACACAGACTTTCCTGGCCTGCCTCAGGACATCCTGTAAGCCCGGGTACCTGCCCAAGAACCGCTGCACCACCAGGTTAAGGACGTGAGCCACACAGGGCACATGGGTCAGTTGTCCCTGTCGGAGGGCGGAGAGGAGGTTGGTGCCATTGTCGCAAACCACCATTCCTGGCTTAAGCTGGCGTGGCGTCAACCACCTCTCGGCCTGGCCCTGCAGAGCAGACAGGACCTCTGCCCCAGTGTGGCTTCTGTCCCCCAAACACACCAGCGCAAGCACGGCATGGCATCTTTTTGCCTGCGTACTTGCGTAGCCCCGTGAACGGCTACGGAGCACCGCTGGTTCATAGGACAAACCACAGGAAGAGGCCATGGAGGAAGAAGAAGAGGAGGGGGTGGAGGAGAGAGGTGTGTCACAACCAGTAGTAGCATTTTGGAGGCGTGGCGGTGGGACAACCTCCAACACTACTGCACCTTGTCCTGAATCCTTCCCAGCTGCCAAAAGAGTGACCCAATGGGCCGTGAAAGAAAGGTAACGTCCCTGTCCATGCCTGCTGGACCATGAGTCAGCGGTAATATGCACCTTACCGCTGACCGCCCTGTCCAGCGAGGCCAAGACATTGCCTTCCACATGCCGGTAGAGAGCCGGAATAGCCTTCCGTGAGAAAAAGTGGCGTTTGGGAACCTGCCACTGAGGAACCGCACATTGCACAAACTCACGGAAGGGGGCCGAGTCTACCAACTGAAAAGGCAGCAGTTGAAGCGCTAGCAATTTAGCCAAGCTAGCATTCAACCGCTGGGCATGTGGATGGCTGGGAGTGAACTTCTTTCGACGGTCCAGCAGCTGGGGCAGGGAAATTTGCCTGCTAGAATCGGACGTCGGTGTACTGCTAGCAGAGTGGGCGCAAGTACTTGGCTGTGACACACCTAATTCTACACCTTCATTCCTCTCAGTGCATGTTTCAGAGAGGACTGAAGTTATAGTGGGGTTGGAGATCCCAGCTGATGCGGTGCAAGGAGAGGTCCGCTTTGTTCTTTGGTGTGGGTCTTTGAGGTAGGCTTGCCAACGAGCTGCATGGCAGGTCAACATATGTCTGGTCAGGCATGTGGTACCCAAGCGGCTGATGTTTTGGCCACGCGATATACGCTTGAGACATATGTTGCAAACAGCAGCTGTGCGATCTGATGCACTAGCCTCAAAAAAGGCCCACACCAAAGAACTTTTTGAATGACGGGCAGAGGCAGCGCCCTGCACAGGCGGAGCTCTGCGGTGTGATTCCGTCGGTGTACTGCCCTTACGCTGGCCACCAAAGGGCATCCTGCCTCGTTGGAGATGTGCCTCCTCCTCATCCTCCTCCTCCTCCTCTCTCCTATTAGGCACCCACGTGGAGTCATTGACCTCATCATCCCCTCCCTCCTCATCACTGGAGCCAATCTGGCAGTATGCTGCAGCTGCTGGAACATGACTGCCAGATTGGTGTCCTTCTTGAGCATCCCCTCTGTCTGCTCTCACGCTACTGCCTTCCTCTAGCTGGGTTTCATCATCAGACCCTTCGAAACGCTGGGCATCCTCCTGGAGCATGTACCCAACACTGTGCTGAAACAGTTCGGGGGACTCCTCAGGAGGAGGACATGGTGGGTCTAGGGAAGGAGTGACTGATGATTTGTCTGACATTGATACCAGGGAAGACGACGCTTTGGCAGCTGCTTTTCCAGTACCCTGAGCCTGGGTGAGAGAGGATGAGGAGGAGGAGGAGGGCTTGGTCATCCACTCTACCAAGTCTTCGGCATGATGTGGCTCAACATGTCCAGCTGCCGAAAAGAAGGACAAGCGTGTCCCATGGCCATGTGCTGATGACAATGCACCGCGTCCACGACCAGCACTGTTGCCCCCAGACACAGAGCCTGCTTGCCCTCTTTTATTGCCTCCTGACTGTCTGCCTCTCCTTGTTTGCCTTCCAGACATTCTAATAGATGGCCTGCAGGGAGATGGGAAAAAAGCAATAAGGGCTACCTTCAGGTGTCCTTCTCTGTCCCTGGAAACAAGGACTTGCAGAGTGAAAGAAAAAAAACACTCTCCCTACCTACAGTTTTCTGTCCCTAGAAAAAATGTTTTTTTTAATCACAATATAGCACAAGGAAAATTAACTCACTGTCCTTACAGGTCCCTGGAAACAAGGACTTGCAGAGTGAAAGAAAAAAAACACTCTCCCTACCTACAGTTTTCTGTCCCTAGAAAAAAATGTTTTTTTTAATCACAATATAGCAAAAGGACAATTCACTCACTGTCCTTCCAGGTCCCTGGAAACAAGGACTTGCAGAGTGAAAGAAACTGATACTGTCCCTACCTAGAGTTTTCTGTCCCTAGAATAAATGTTTTTTTTAATCACAATATAGCACAAGGAAAATTAACTCACTGTCCTTACAGGTCCCTGGAAACAAGGACTTGCAGAGTGAAAGAAAAAAAATACTCTCCCTACCTACAGTTTTCTGTCCCTAGAAAAAAATGTTTTTTTTAATCACAATATAGCAAAAGGACAATTCACTCACTGTCCTTCCAGGTCCCTGGAAACAAGGACTTGCAGAGTGAAAGAAAAAAAATACTCTCCCTACCTACAGTTTTCTGTCCCTAGAAAAAAATGTTTTTTTTAATCACAATATAGCAAAAGGACAATTCACTCACTGTCCTTCCAGGTCCCTGGAAACAAGGACTTGCAGAGTGAAAGAAACTGACACTGTCCCTACCTAGAGTTTTCTGTCCCTAGAATAAATGTTTTTTTTAATCACAATATAGCAAAAGGACAATTCACTCACTGTCCTTCCAGGTCCCTGGAAACAAGGACTTGCAGAGTGAAAGAAAAAAAACACTCTCCCTACCTACAGTTTTCTGTCCCTAGAAAAAAATGTTTTTTTTTATCACAATATAGCAAAAGGACAATTCACTCACTGTCCTTCCAGGTCCCTGGAAACAAGGACTTGCAGAGTGAAAGAAACTGACACTGTCCCTACCTAGAGTTTTCTGTCCCTAGAATAAATGTTTTTTTTAATCACAATATAGCAAAAGGACAATTCACTCACTGTCCTTCCAGGTCCCTGGAAACAAGGACTTGCAGAGTGAAAGAAACTGACACTGTCCCTACCTAGAGTTTTCTGTCCCTGGAATAAATGTTTTTTTCAGCACAATATAGCACAAGGACAATTAACTCACTGTCCTTACAGGTCCCTGGAAACAAGGACTTGCAGAGTGAAAGAAAAAAAATACTCTCCCTACCTACAGTTTTCTGTCCCTAGAAAAAATGTTTTTTTTAATCACAATATAGCAAAAGGACAATTCACTCACTGTCCTTCCAGGTCCCTGGAAACAAGGACTTGCAGAGTGAAAGAAACTGACACTGTCCCTACCTAGAGTTTTCTGTCCCTAGAATAAATGTTTTTTTTAATCACAATATAGCAAAAGGACAATTCACTCACTGTCCTTCCAGGTCCCTGGAAACAAGGACTTGCAGAGTGAAAGAAACTGACACTGTCCCTACCTAGAGTTTTCTGTCCCTGGAATAAATGTTTTTTTTAATCACAATATAGCACAAGGAAAATTAACTCACTGTCCTTACAGGTCCCTGGAAACAAGGACTTGCAGAGTGAAAGAAAAAAAACACTCTCCCTACCTACAGTTTTCTGTCCCTAGAAAAAAATGTTTTTTTTAATCACAATATAGCAAAAGGACAATTCACTCACTGTCCTTCCAGGTCCCTGGAAACAAGGACTTGCAGAGTGAAAGAAACTGACACTGTCCCTACCTAGAGTTTTCTGTCCCTAGAATAAATGTTTTTTTTAATCACAATATAGCAAAAGGACAATTCACTCACTGTCCTTCCAGGTCCCTGGAAACAAGGACTTGCAGAGTGAAAGAAACTGACACTGTCCCTACCTAGAGTTTTCTGTCCCTAGAATAAATGTTTTTTTTAATCACAATATAGCACAAGGAAAATTAACTCACTGTCCTTACAGGTCCCTGGAAACAAGGACTTGCAGAGTGAAAGAAAAAAAACACTCTCCCTACCTACAGTTTTCTGTCCCTAGAAAAAAATGTTTTTTTTAATCACAATATAGCAAAAGGACAATTCACTCACTGTCCTTCCAGGTCCCTGGAAACAAGGACTTGCAGAGTGAAAGAAACTGACACTGTCCCTACCTAGAGTTTTCTGTCCCTAGAATAAATGTTTTTTTTAATCACAATATAGCAAAAGGACAATTCACTCACTGTCCTTCCAGGTCCCTGGAAACAAGGACTTGCAGAGTGAAAGAAACTGACACTGTCCCTACCTAGAGTTTTCTGTCCCTGGAATAAATGTTTTTTTCAGCACAATATAGCACAAGGACAATTAACTCACTGTCCTTACAGGTCCCTGGAAACAAGGACTTGCAGAGTGAAAGAAAAAAAATACTCTCCCTACCTACAGTTTTCTGTCCCTAGAAAAAATGTTTTTTTTAATCACAATATAGCAAAAGGACAATTCACTCACTGTCCTTCCAGGTCCCTGGAAACAAGGACTTGCAGAGTGAAAGAAACTGACACTGTCCCTACCTAGAGTTTTCTGTCCCTAGAATAAATGTTTTTTTTAATCACAATATAGCAAAAGGACAATTCACTCACTGTCCTTCCAGGTCCCTGGAAACAAGGACTTGCAGAGTGAAAGAAACTGACACTGTCCCTACCTAGAGTTTTCTGTCCCTGGAATAAATGTTTTTTTTAATCACAATATAGCACAAGGAAAATTAACTCACTGTCCTTACAGGTCCCTGGAAACAAGGACTTGCAGAGTGAAAGAAAAAAAACACTCTCCCTACCTACAGTTTTCTGTCCCTAGAAAAAAATGTTTTTTTTAATCACAATATAGCAAAAGGACAATTCACTCACTGTCCTTCCAGGTCCCTGGAAACAAGGACTTGCAGAGTGAAAGAAACTGACACTGTCCCTACCTAGAGTTTTCTGTCCCTAGAATAAATGTTTTTTTTAATCACAATATAGCAAAAGGACAATTCACTCACTGTCCTTCCAGGTCCCTGGAAACAAGGACTTGCAGAGTGAAAGAAACTGACACTGTCCCTACCTAGAGTTTTCTGTCCCTAGAATAAATGTTTTTTTTAATCACAATATAGCACAAGGAAAATTAACTCACTGTCCTTACAGGTCCCTGGAAACAAGGACTTGCAGAGTGAAAGAAAAAAAACACTCTCCCTACCTACAGTTTTCTGTCCCTAGAAAAAAATGTTTTTTTTAATCACAATATAGCAAAAGGACAATTCACTCACTGTCCTTCCAGGTCCCTGGAAACAAGGACTTGCAGAGTGAAAGAAACTGACACTGTCCCTACCTAGAGTTTTCTGTCCCTGGAATAAATGTTTTTTTCAGCACAATATAGCACAAGGACAATTAACTCACTGTCCTTACAGGTCCCTGGAAACAAGGACTTGCAGAGTGAAAGAAAAAAAATACTCTCCCTACCTACAGTTTTCTGTCCCTAGAAAAAAATGTTTTTTTTAATCACAATATAGCAAAAGGACAATTCACTCACTGTCCTTCCAGGTCCCTGGAAACAAGGACTTGCAGAGTGAAAGAAACTGACACTGTCCCTACCTAGAGTTTTCTGTCCCTAGAATAAATGTTTTTTTTAATCACAATATAGCAAAAGGACAATTCACTCACTGTCCTTCCAGGTCCCTGGAAACAAGGACTTGCAGAGTGAAAGAAACTGACACTGTCCCTACCTAGAGTTTTCTGTCCCTAGAATAAATGTTTTTTTTAATCACAATATAGCACAAGGAAAATTAACTCACTGTCCTTACAGGTCCCTGGAAACAAGGACTTGCAGAGTGAAAGAAAAAAAACACTCTCCCTACCTACAGTTTTCTGTCCCTAGAAAAAAATGTTTTTTTTAATCACAATATAGCAAAAGGACAATTCACTCACTGTCCTTCCAGGTCCCTGGAAACAAGGACTTGCAGAGTGAAAGAAACTGACACTGTCCCTACCTAGAGTTTTCTGTCCCTGGAATAAATGTTTTTTTCAGCACAATATAGCACAAGGACAATTAACTCACTGTCCTTACAGGTCCCTGGAAACAAGGACTTGCAGAGTGAAAGAAAAAAAATACTCTCCCTACCTACAGTTTTCTGTCCCTAGAAAAAAATGTTTTTTTTAATCACAATATAGCAAAAGGACAATTCACTCACTGTCCTTCCAGGTCCCTGGAAACAAGGACTTGCAGAGTGAAAGAAACTGACACTGTCCCTACCTAGAGTTTTCTGTCCCTAGAATAAATGTTTTTTTTAATCACAATATAGCAAAAGGACAATTCACTCACTGTCCTTCCAGGTCCCTGGAAACAAGGACTTGCAGAGTGAAAGAAACTGACACTGTCCCTACCTAGAGTTTTCTGTCCCTGGAATAAATGTTTTTTTCAGCACAATATAGCACAAGGACAATTAACTCACTGTCCTTACAGGTCCCTGGAAACAAGGACTTGCAGAGTGAAAGAAAAAAAATACTCTCCCTACCTACAGTTTTCTGTCCCTAGAAAAAAATGTTTTTTTTAATCACAATATAGCAAAAGGACAATTCACTCACTGTCCTTCCAGGTCCCTGGAAACAAGGACTTGCAGAGTGAAAGAAAAAAAATACTCTCCCTACCTACAGTTTTCTGTCCCTAGAAAAAAATGTTTTTTTTAATCACAATATAGCAAAAGGACAATTCACTCACTGTCCTTCCAGGTCCCTGGAAACAAGGACTTGCAGAGTGAAAGAAACTGACACTGTCCCTACCTAGAGTTTTCTGTCCCTAGAATAAATGTTTTTTTTAATCACAATATAGCAAAAGGACAATTCACTCACTGTCCTTCCAGGTCCCTGGAAACAAGGACTTGCAGAGTGAAAGAAAAAAAACACTCTCCCTACCTACAGTTTTCTGTCCCTAGAAAAAAATGGTTTTTTTTATCACAATATAGCAAAAGGACAATTCACTCACTGTCCTTCCAGGTCCCTGGAAACAAGGACTTGCAGAGTGAAAGAAACTGACACTGTCCCTACCTAGAGTTTTCTGTCCCTAGAATAAATGTTTTTTTTAATCACAATATAGCAAAAGGACAATTCACTCACTGTCCTTCCAGGTCCCTGGAAACAAGGACTTGCAGAGTGAAAGAAACTGACACTGTCCCTACCTAGAGTTTTCTGTCCCTAGAATAAATGTTTTTTTTAATCACAATATAGCAAAAGGACAATTCACTCACTGTCCTTCCAGGTCCCTGGAAACAAGGACTTGCAGAGTGAAAGAAACTGACACTGTCCCTACCTAGAGTTTTCTGTCCCTAGAATAAATGTTTTTTTTTAAGCACACTATAGCAGAAGCACAAAACACACTGACACTCTCCCTACCTATCCTTCTCTTTCCCTAAACTAAAGGAATCCAGGTTAAGCAAGAAAGAAATAACAGTCACTGTCCCTGCCTATGCTACTCTATCCCTGCTCCGGAACACACTACACTAGGCCGCCGTGCTGGCGGCCTTTTATAGTGTGGGGCGTGTACTAAACACCCTCAGCAATAATTGGCCACAGGCATCCTGCCTGTGGCCAATCATTGCTCTCCTCGCTGCCGGCGCTGTGATTGGCCAAGCATGCGGGGTCACAGTGCATGCTTGGCCAATCACAGCGCCTGGATGACACTGCGATGGCGTAGTGCATTGTGGGCCGTTCGCGTCACTCGAATTTGGCGCGAACGGCCCAAATCGTTCGATCTTCGTCGAACGATCGAACAGCCAATGTTCGAGTCGAACGTATGTTCGACTCGAACACGAAGCTCATCCCTAATCTCCATACAGCTGGTGGTGATAATGCCAGACCTGTGAGCTCTACCCCCTCCTCCTCCGGCACCTCCATGCCCTTCTCTGCAGAATTGTCCTATGAACATCAGGTACCTCCTAAGTGTTCAAAGGGCTATTCCCAGAGTCAGGCTAAAAGGTGCCATGCAGTGCTTCAGCTGGTGTGTTTAGGGGACAGGAACCACACCGGAGCAGAGATTCTTGCAGTTTTGCAAGGACATGTCCAGAGATGGTTCACACCACGCCAGCTGGAGCCAGAAATGGTGATGTCCGATAATGGCTCAAACCTATTGTCCGCCCTTAGACAGGGAAAGTTGACACATGTGCCATGCCTGGCACATGTCCTCAATTTGGTGGTGCAGCGTTTCCTAAGTACGTACCCAGGGTTGCAAGATGTACTAATGCAGGCCAGAAGAGTCTGTAGCCATTTCAGGCGGTCATACACAGCCAGTGCTCGGTTGGCTGAAATTCAGCGGGAATTCCACCTGCCCGTAAACCGCCTGATTTGTGGCATGCCCACCAGGTGGAACTCAACTTTGGGAATGCTGCAGCAGCTATACATGCAGCAGAGGGCCGTCAACAAGTACTTGTGTCAGTATGGCACGACGACAGGCTCAGGCCGTCTTAGCTTTTTTTCTCCACGCCAACGGCTGATCATTAAGGATGCATGCACTGTATTGTCACCATTTGAGGAGGCTACAAGGATGATGAGCAGTGACAGTGCATGCATCAGTGACACAATCCCTGTTTGTGTTCCTGCTGGAGCAGACTCTGCGTGGCATTATGGACAGGGCACTGGAGGCAGAGCAGCAGGAGGAAGAGGAGGACTTCCTTTCCTCTCAAGGCCCACTTTATCCAGACACCATCATTCCTATGTCACAGAACACATAGAAAGAGAGAGGGGAGGAGGAGGAGGATTCTGGCACTTTCATAGGCTTCGAAGAAGAGGAAGACATGCGTTAATCTGTAAGCGATGGCTTTCCAACCCCAGGACCCTTGGGAGTAGTACGTGGCTGGGAGGAGGAAGTTCCAGATGCTGTCATCCTGAGTGACCCCGAGGAGTCTGCTTCTCAAGCCTCTGCAAATTTGAGGCGTATGGGCAACCTCATGCTTCAAAGCCTGCGAAAGGACCCAAGAATACGTGGCATAAAGGAGAAGGATGATTACTGGTTGGCAACTCTCCTTGACCAACATTGTAAGGGGAAGGTCTCAGAACTCATCCCGTCCTCACAGAGAGTGCAGAGGATAAAATCTCTTGAGGGCACATTAAAAAAAGGATTTTATTGAACGTTTTTCCTGACTCTATTAGGTTACAGTGTGGTGGAAAACGTTGTTTTGAGTCTTCCGTTGGTCAAGAAAAGAGCGTTGGAGAAGTGAGGCATTTCGGAATATTTTTAGTCCTCACTGCCCAGGGCTGTCAGCTTCCACATCCCATTGGCAGTGTCTGCATCACATGGTGGACGATTACCTTGGGGCCAAAACAGAGATGGAGAGCTTTCCAGCTGACGATCCACTGGCTTACTGGGTCATGAGAATAGACCACTGGCCAGAACTTGCCCAGTATGCTATTGAGTTGTTGGGCTGCCCTGAATCCAGCATGCTTTCAGAACAAGCATTCAGTGCTGCAGGAGGTTTTGTTACTGATCAGAGAACGCGTCTGTCCACAGACTCCGTGGACCGTTTGACTTTTATAAAAATGAATCAGTCCTGGATTGCCAGCTATGAAGCCCCTGATGCCGATGTCACTGATTAAGTTTTTTTGGGATGTGGAATCTCTGCAGGACTTTGAGGCTGCCTAGCTTTGAGGGTGTTCAATCATTTCATCTGGAAGAATGTTTTTGGTATAGGTTTCATGGGCACAATTAACACCCAAAGACCAATTTTTCAGCACCTGTTTGACAGGTGCATATCATTGCAATTTTTTACAGCAAGGCCAATTCTTTCTTTCATCAAGAGTACCTCTATAGCAGGGATATGCAATTAGTGGACCTCCAGCTGTTGCAAAACTACATGTCCCATCATGCCTCTGCCTCTGGGTGTCATGCTTGCTGCTGTCAGAGTCTCGCTATGCCTCATGGGACTTGTAGTTTGGCAACAGCTGGAGGTCCGCTAATTGCATATCCCTGCTCTATAGGGTTACGGTGGGAAGGAACCACCAACACCCAAAGACCAATTTTTCTGCACCTGTTTGACAGGTGCATATCATTACAATGTTTTACAGCACGGCAAATTCTTGCTTTCATCAAGAGTACCTCTATAGGGTTACGGTGAGAAGGCACCACTGTAAGCCACTGTAAACCATTGTAAGCCCTATTACTTGCATTTAAGCCTTCAAAATGGGCACTTTTGATTTTTGACGTTCGGTCCCATTGACTTTAATGGGGTTCGTTATTCGGGTCCGAACTTTTGCGGTGTTCGGAAGTTCTGGTGCGAACCGAACAGGGGTCCGTTTGGCCCATCCCTACATATCACGAGAGACCCTAAACAATACATCAATAATAATATAATCCCTCTTCTGGCTAAATTTAAATGGAAAAGCAAGATCTGGTGTCGTTTCCCTTTGTGGGGCGATGCAATTTGATTAAAATAATATGGATGCCACAATTATTGTTTATGTTGCACAACTCACCAGTATGGATACATAAGAAATGGTTCCAAAAAATGTATACTCTTTTTAGAGAGTTAATATGGAAAAGGGGAGCTGCCAGAATACGCTTGCGCACACTACAGCTACAAAAGGATGAGGGAGGATTGGCACTACCACTTCCGTTGAGCTATTTTCTGGCAGCACAGTTACAGCAGGTGGGGGGAGCAACAGACCTGGGAGGGGCGAAGTAGGTAAAGATAATACAGTAGTGGAGGCAATGGAGGCAGATTCCTTCTCTGTTAGGAGCCCAACACTGGTATTGATGGTTAAAGTATGGGAAACAGCTAAGACCTTAATGGGATACCATGGATTTACAGAATACTCCCCCCTTTGGAATAATAAAAAACGACATAAAGTACAGATAATGGGGGAATTTAAAGAATGGAAAAATTGCGGCATAAATTGCCTAACCCATACAGTGCTGTGAAAAGTATTTGCCCCCTTCCTGATTTATTATTATTTTTTTGCATATTTCTGACACTTAAATGATGCAGATTATCGAGAAAAAAAATAATATTATGTAGCACTTACCCCCATTTAAGGGACCGGCTGGTTTTTGTTGGGTCTGTAAACTACCTCAATGGCTTCCGTTGTCAGGGTATGAGAAAGTCTTTAGAAAGGCCAATGTCCACACAATGTAAAACCCAAACAGTTAGGCTTTATTTCACTTTGCTGAGAAACTTGAGAGGAAAAGTAGGATACGAGAGAGAAAAACACAGGGGAAGGTTCAGGCACGCAGCACTAAAGTCACACTCGTCGCCACTCAAGCCTGAGTGGGTATTGCTCACCCAGATAGTCCCGTTTATTGGTCCTAGCAGCCAGAATGAAACACAAATCAATCTTTCTAGGGATACGATCAGGAATCCTCTGCCACAGGATTATTAAAACTCCCGAACCTCCCAGCCAAGCAGTAGTGAGAGAACCTTTATGCCAGATTGGCGTACTGCAGGGCTTGTAATAATGGATCCCTTTCTAGGTGAGCTCCAGGCCTCCTCCCGAGACAGCAGTACCGTCGCTAGTCTCCTCTGGGGCAGATCCTCCACTGATCTCCTTCCCTAAGCGTGAGCCTCCCGCAGGTGGGTAGCTCAGGATCCCTTCTGAAGGTATAGGCCTCAGCCAGCAGAGCTGGGCCTACTAGGTAGCGATGCAGCCTCGGGCTGAAGGTGCCCGGGGCCTAAAACACGCACCCCGTGCCATGTGGGCCACGAGGCGCACCACACAGGACCAATGGGTCCCCCGGAGCGAAAAAAAAAACAATGGCGTCTGCCCCTATGTACCCTCTCCCAGCATGCACAGCGGGTAGACCACACCCACTGCATGGCTGCCGAGAAAAGAAAACCCAAGGTGTTGTGATACCCCTTGTAGTTCAACCTATGCCGGTGATGACAGTGCCACCTACAGGCAAACAGGGAACACTACTGCCAGGCAGTATCACACCCAGAGCAGAAGCAATTTTAGAACAATCAATTGGTCTGAGCCCAACTACTGGCTCAGACTACCCATAAATTTACACATAGCGCCCCCAAATATTGGGGGGTGCTACAATTACACAAAGATAATCAGAGTAAATCCAAGATGCAGTTTTTAAATTATTATTTAATTTATTAAGGGGGAAAAGCTGTTCAAACTTGCCTGGCCCTATGTGAAAGAGTAATTTCCCCCTCCTATGCTGAATCATGAAAGAACTGTGATTAACCACATTTTTTTGGAAAGCTGAGTTAAATTTTACTGTCCACACCCAGGCCTGATTACTACCAGACCTGTTGAATCAAGAAATATAAATATAAGCTGTCTGAAAAAGTGAAGCACGCTAACAGATCACAAAAAGCAACACATGCTACAATCTAAAAAAATTCAAGATCAGACTACAAACAAAGTAATGTACATGTTAAACCTTCCCAGGAGTGGCCGGCCTACAAAAATTACTCCAAGAGCATGACGACGACTCATCCAGGTGGTCATAAAAGAACCCAGAACAACATCTAAAAAACTGCAGGCCTCACTTGCCTCAGGTAAGATCAGTGTTCATGATTCAACAATAAGAAAGAGACTGGGCCAAAATGGCATCCATGGGAGAATTCCAAGGCCAAAGCCACTGCTGACCAAAAAGAACACAAAGGCTCATCTCACATTTTCTAAAAAAACGTCTTGATTATCCCCAAGACTTTTAGGCAAATATTCTGTGGACTGATGGGACAAAAATTACATTTTTTGGAAGGTGTGCATCCAGTTTTTGGAAGGTGTGCATCCAGTTACATCTGGCATAAAACTAATACAGCATTTCATAACAAGAACATCATACCAACAGTCAGACGTGGTGGTGGTACCGTGATGATCTGGGGCTGCTTTGCAGCTTCAGGACCTGGACGGCTTACCATAATTAATGGAACCATGAATTCTGAACTCTACCAGAAAATCCTAAAGGAAAATGTCCAGGCCATCAGTTTGTGACGGACTTAAATTCAATTGAGATGCTGTATCATGACCTTACACAGGCCATTCATGCTGGAAAACCCTCCAATGTGGCTGAATTAAAACAATTCTGCAAAGAAAAGTGGACCAAAATTGCTCCACAGCAATGTGAAAGACTCATTGCCGGGTATCGCAAATGCTTGATTGCCGTTGTTGCCGCCAAGGGCGGCACAACCAGTTTTTAGGTTTAGGGGGCAATTACTTTTTCACATAAAGCCAGGCAGGTTTGGACAGCTTTTTTGCCCTAATAAATGACACCATCATTTAAAAACTGCATTTTGTATTTACTCTAGTTATCTTTGTGTAATAATACAATTTGTGCGATGATCTGAGTCATTTAACCACTTGCCGACCAGCCGCCGCAATTTTACTGCGGCAGGTTGGCTCGGCTGGGCGAAATCACGTTATATAAAGTCACTTCGGCCTTTGGCCACTAGGGGCACGAGCGCCCCCTGCTCGCCCCCGGTGCCGATGCGAGTGCCCGGCGGGCTAGTGACCCACGATCGCTCGTGTAAACACACAGCTCCCGGTTCTTTCAGGGGGAGAAATGACTGATCGTATGTTCATACAAAGTATGAACAGCGATCTGTTATTTCCCCTAGTCAGTCCCATCCACAATTCATTTAGAAGACACTTTAGGGAACATAATTAACCCCTTGATCGCCCCCTAGTGTTAACCCCTTCACTGCCAGTTACATTTTTACAGTAGTCATTGCATTTTTATAGCACTGATCACTGTAAAAATGCCAATGGTCCCAAAAATTTGTCAAAAGTGTCTGATATGTCCACCATAATGTCGAAGTCCCGATAAAAATCGCAGATCGCCGCCATTACTAGTAAAAAAAAAATGATAAAAAAAAAATACAATAATTCTATCCCCTATTTTGTAGACGCTATAACTTTTGTGCAAACCAATCAATATATGCTTATTGCGATTTTTTTACCAAAAATATGTAGAAGAATACATATTGGTCTAAACTGAGAAAAAAATTTGTTTTTTGGAAAATAATTTTGGGATATTTATTATAGCAAAAAGTAAAAGATATTGTGTTTTTTTTTAAATTGTTACTGTTCTTTTGTTTATAGCGCAAAATAAAATGCAGAGGGGATCAAATACCATCAAAATAAAGCTCTATTTGTGGGAAAAAAAGGATGCAAATTTTGTTTGGGTACAGTGTTGCACGACACGACATGCATGGGCGTAGCATAAGGAGTTGCAGGGGTCACAATAGCAACCCTTGCCCCTAGCTGCAGGGGGCCCCTGCAGCCTCCCTGTCATATTATCATATCCTCCACAAAGTCCAGCTCCGATCTGCCCTAGGGCCCCAAAGCCACGCTCCAGTACTGGGCTTCCACTTTGCCTTCCACAGTCCACACCCTTCTGTTCTCATTGGCTGGGGAGAATCTGCGATCTATTTCCCAAATGGAGAGGAGCATGGGGTGAGAACAGCCCAGGATGGGAAAGTGTCTGTGCTGTCAACATGGAATGGTAAACAATCTCAGTGAGGAAAGAGGAGGAGAGTGCCATCCTGTAGACACAATGGGACTGATGTCACTGGTGAGGTAAGACACCGCTCAGTGTCTCCTAGTCACCAGCTGGGATTCTCTGTACCCACCCAGGGATGTCCGCTTACCCCCCCCCCTGTTCCCTGACAACTGGGGAAAAAGACCTCCTCCCACTGACAGAGAACCTTCAGAAATTGCTAAAATCCCTTAACACCTCCTGAGGGGCCCCTGTGGAGCTACAGGCTCCAGATTTTGTGTCACATGGCTTTGCCCCCCCCCAGATCTAAGTTGCCCCCCACCCCAAAGCCCCCTGATCACCCCTCTGCCCGGCTGCTGAGCTCCTTTCCCATTACAGCACCCTATACTGCTCCTCCTCCGCAGGGCTGCAGTCACATTCCTTTACAACACAGCCAGTCAGCAAGGATCTGCACAGGATGTATCTGCCAACTGCAACTACACTGTCATTCCAACCAGAGAATTTTACATGTCAGAATGGCAACATAAAAGCCAGATACACCTTGTGAAGGCTGACAGACTGTGTGCAAGACCCCTTTCACACTGAGCCGCCCATAGCGTTGGCGGTAAAACGCCGCTATTTTAATCGTTGGCGCTATGGGTGGATTTGCGGCGCATTTCGGCCACTAGCGGGGGGTTTTACCCCTGCTAGCGTCCGAGAAAGGGTTAAAACCATCCGCAATGCGCTGCTAAAGCAGCGCATTGCGGGCGGTGTAGCCGCGCTGTCCCATTGATTTCAATGGGCAGAAGCAGTGGAGGAGCGGTAAACACACCGCTCCTTCTCCGCTCCAAAGATGCGGCTAGCAGGACTTTTTTTACGGTCCTGCTAGCGCAACGCTCCAGTGTGAAAGCCCTCTGGAGTGAATGTAACAGCTTTTTAAGGGCGGATTGCAGACGCTATTTTTAACGCTATAGCGCCTGTAATACGCTCCAGTGTGAAAGGGGTCTAAAGGAATGTGATTTCAGCCCTGTGTAGTGTGGGGGGAGGAGCTGTATACAGTGCTGGGCTGGGAAAGGAGCTCTGCCAAGTGACCTGCCAGAGATCCCTGTCCTCTGATTCTTCAGAGGTGATCCCTGTCCTCTGATGTAAGGAGGAACTCTGAAAACTCAAAACTCTTAAGCCACTTTGAGTATCTTGGCATGTGGTTGGTGTATCTGCATGCACGGTGGAATTGGTGGTGGTAGTGGGGAGGGGCCCAGGTCAACTTTTGCATCGGGGCCCACAAGCTTCAAGCTACGCCTCTGGATATGTGTGTTGGGTTGTGTGGAAAGAAAGGGTGTCCTTGGTGACACACAGATAGCAGTACTTAGATGTTTATATCAAGCAAGAAAATTTATTGCACAGAGATGGCAGTCGGTGACGCCCCCAACATGCGGATAAAAATTGAATATAGGAAACAACAAGGAAAGAGAGGAGAACTCATAAAGGAGAATATATATAGAAGGTAGAAGGACCATAAAAAGGGAAAGTTAAAAGGAAACAGAAAGATATTTTAATCTAAGGGAAGTGGTGAATGTAAGATATAAGGGAAAGGTAACAATAAATGGGTTAATAGAAGAGGTGTGATGTATTAACAAGGAGAAACAAACAATGGGAATGTATGAGTGAGTGAGAGAAGTAGGGGTTACTGTAGAATGAGTGAAGTATGAATGAACAAGATAATAATGTTGTAAATAGGGACATTTGTTGATTAGGAAGAAGTTTTTGATGGAAGTTTTGGTGGGTGGGAGGAATTAGGTGAATATAGTAATTGGAATAAGCACGTATTATAAAGTGAAAGCTATATTAGTGTAGTGCCCTGCTCCTGTTGGGTAGGCGCTATGTGTTAAATTTAGTTCTCTGAGCTATAGTTCAGCTCAGAAGGATTATGCAAAATTGTTGGCTCTGTTTCAGTCTAGCTGGGTTGCACGTTTTTCCACTTGACAGTAGGTCAGGGTTGCCAACTTTCAGTAAATTTACGAACAGTTTGTAAAATCTGTACTTTTTGCATCTGTCCTTGAATGTCCATTACAGACATATAGGCTGCATGTCCGTAACTGACATTCATGGACAGATGCAGCAATTATGGATTTTACAAACTGTTTGTAAATTTGCTGAAAGTTGGCAACCCTGCAGTAGGTGTCACTGTCACTACAGGTCAAGGTTGGAAATGCAGAAGGCTGGATGTATTGGGTATTGCTTTCCCAGAAGTGGCTCAGGGGGCATGGTCAACCCGCTGTGCATTCTGGGGAGGGGTACTTAAGAGACGGAGACCGCTCTAGTGGGGTTAGTTTGCCGGATCCTGACCTGAGGGCCCTCCTGGCCTCAGGGATGTGGGAGCCATTCTTGGCCTCGGGGCCTGCTGTCCCGAGACTCTGCAACTGAGAGTAGGCCCAGGAGCTTTTGGGGCCTACTAATCCAGGGATGGTCCTACGCGGTCTTGCCTGCGGGAAGAAGCGGAACAATTGGGGACTCATGTGAAGGATGCATCCTGGCCAATTTACCTCACGGTGCTGCCGGTTGGCTGAAAGATTCTGGCACCGTGAGCTGTGTACTGTCTGAGGAACTTTGCAAAGTGTCAGTGTGGTTGCACGATCTTGTGGCAGAAGATTGTGAAGCGACTCGACGGCACTCATCAAGTCTGTGGCAGAGACTTTGAACGAGCTTCGCACCGGTTGCGAGAGTAGGCCTATCTGGTGGTTGCTGAATCCAGTGTGGAACCGATTTGTCCTCTGGATCTAAGATTGTGCCCGTGATCCGCAAAGCAAGGTACCTGAAACTCCCCTATCCCTCTACCCCTCTGTTGGAACTATTTAATAAAACTCTTGAAGAAAAAGAAACCAAGTGTTGGTGTGGACATTCATGAGAGCTCTTCAAGAGGGACCCCTAGGACGAGTGTGGTGAACAGAAAGGTAACGGCAGGCCCAAATCTTAAACCAGCAGTCCCTTTGGGGGTATTGCTACATTAGTAATATATTCCATTAGAGAAAGGGATGGGGAAGGGTTGAAAGGGTAAATGTTATTTTATGGTTTGTATGTAAATGACATTTTTTTCAATAAAGAATACTGAATTAAAAAAAAAAAAAAAGAGGAAAAAAAGGGCAGTAAAGATGCTACAGAGTGAGTGGACATATGCATGAAGGACATTTCATTTACAAGGAACTTACTAGGCAGAAAGCAGAAATGCATACATGCATCTCAGCAGGGCTGGTGCTACTACTAAGCGAACTAGGCAGCCACCCAGGGTACAGCCTCTAGTTTTCCTACTCTTGGCCGCAGGAACGTAGATAAGGGGGGTTAGGGGGAATCTAATCCCCCCAGAGCACCCTGCCCAAATGCCCAGTTAGTCCCTGCTGTCGCATGAAGCAGTACCTCAGCAATCAGAGAACGTGATTGGTTGCCACAGAAGGAGGAGGGTAAGGATGTAATTTCCTCAATCAGACCTACGCAGCCAGGGCGTTACATCACTGCAGGCAGGACTTGGCATTGGGACACATGGTGAGCTTTGCACAGATGTTTCAGGCTGACCAGTGAAGCTGAGGGACTCAGGTGAGCTCAATATCCTGCTGCTGGTACCTGCAAAAATTTCTTTCCTCCTCACCCCCCACCACCTCACCTACCCCCAATACTGCCTCACCCACCCCTCATACTGCCTATCCTACCCTTCATACTGCCTCACCCACCCCCCATACTGCTTCACCCACCCCTCACACTACCCCCCTCCCATACTGCCTCACCTACCCCTCATACTGCCTGGGATGGTGCAAGTAGCTGGTCTTCCCTAGGGCATAAAATAGTCTAGCACCAGTCCTGCATCCCAGGCATGAACAAATGTCCCAGTAGGGTCTGTATTGGGGTGCCACATCATTCTTTAAAGCAAATGTGGACTGTATAAAACATAGAGCTGTAACGATTTGCATTGCTTGTTATAGCTGTTTTATGTGGTATTGTAATGCATCCTTACAGTACAGCATGAGATCAGGCAGTTGGAATAGTAGAATAGTAAATGTTCTTTAGCAAGGAACATACATTCCACATTAATAAATATGCTAACAAAATTAGTTTGTGCTGTAAATTGTCTCCAGCATTGCTCCTGTTTCTTCTTGCTGGAGGCTGCCATTTTTCTGAAGCCCAGAGCCCCTGAACAGCAGTAAATCATAAAGCAGAACCAAACCCATCGATATAACGGTTTTAAAAAACAGTTACATTCCTGGAATGTTGGGATTGCTAACTGTCACATTTGCTTGTGTCCTCAACCAAACTGTCAAACCATGAAATGTCTGGAGTCATAACTGATGACATGTGCAGCACCATGGCAGTTGCAGATCAAACAGAAGCAGCTTCCTTGGCTGTAAAGTATAGAAGGGTTTAACCACTTCAGTCCCGGAAGACTTGGCTGCTCAATGACCAGGCCATTTTTTGCGATACGGCATTGCGTCCTCTTTAACTGACAATTGCGCAGTCGTGCAATGCTGTAGCCAAACAAAATTGATGTCCTTTTTTTCCCACAAATAGAGCTTTCTTTTGGTGGTATTTGATCACCTCTGCGGTTTTTATTTTTTGCACTATAAACAAAAGAAGAGTGAAAATTTTGAAAAAAACACAATGTAACGGCACCCCAAATATAAAGGGGGTTAACGCCGTTTAAGATGTTCCCTCACCTGGACACACATTCGCTGTCGATCCTCCACAGCCAGCCGACCACTTCCCCTAGGAATTAATCCTTCTGGAAGAACGAGACGTACTCTGTATCTTCCAGGATCGAGTCTCTTTATTGAAGAAGATATTGTAACTTTTATACACATCTACTACTGCATTAGTTTAACATGAACAATGGCCCAGCTCCACCCACACATAACAGGGCCCAATACCCACTATTTTGACGTCTGTTAGGCTTCAAAACACTTTACACAATAGAACGTAACGACCTTCAATACACATCTTATAATGAAAGGGTTGGTAGACGGTCCGTCTGCCGAGTACAATGCACACAGGCATAGAGTTAACTATCCCTTTCACACCAAAAGGGTCTCCAGACCCTCCTAGACTCATTTACAACACAAGCAGGCACGTGATTAACCTGTCTGCTGCTAGTTCCACAACCTATAATTATAGGCTTAATTCCCACAAGCCACAATAGACAATAGAATGCAAATCACCTTAACTCCTCACAGCAATGATTACACAACCCCCCCCCCCCCCTCACAGTACACATTCAATCTAGATACAATGTATGTGCAGCATTGAATATGGCTATCATAGACCATATTGGGGTTTTCATTCACCCTGTGCCCCTAATAGAGACACAGGGTGGTTAAAACATAAGAGGCATTGGGGAAGCTGAAGCAAGGGTATCTCATACTTTCTAAGCGATTCTGAGTTCCCCGGGCCTTCCCGTTACACACAATATCTTTTACTTTTTGCTATAATAAATATCCCAATTAAAATATATATATATATATATATATATATATATATATATTTTTTTTCCCCTCAGTTTAGGCCGATATGTATTCTTCTACATATTTTTTGGTAAAAAAATCGCAATAAGCGTATATTGATTGGTTTGTGCAAAAGTTATAGCGTCTACAAAATAGGGCATAGATTTATGGCATTTTTAGTATTATTTTTTTTTTTTACTAGTAATGACGGTGATCTGCGATTTTTATCGGGACTGCGATATTGCGGCGGACGAATTGTACACTTTTGACACATTTTTGGGACCATTGACAATTATACAGCGATCAGTGCTATAAAAATGCACTGATTACTGTATAAATGTCACTGGCAGGGAAGGGGTTAACACTAGGGGGCGATCAAGGGGTTAACTGTGTTCCCTAGGTGTGTTCTAACTGTGGGGAGGATGGAACTAACTAGGGGAGGAGAGAGATCGGTGTCCATACTTAGTATGAACACACGATCAGTCTCCTCTCCCCTGAGAGAACCGGGATCTGTGTGTTTACACACACAGATCCCGGTTCTCGCCCTGTCATGAGTGATCCTGGGTGCCCGGCAGTCATCGCGCCCGCAGGGCACTCGCATTGGTTCCGGGCACACGCTGCGGGCGCGTGCGCACGCCTCCTACAGCATCTTAAAGGGCCGACGTACAGCTACGGTGGCTCGCCCAGGGGAGCCATTCTGCCGCAGTATAACTGCGGCTGCCGGTCGGGAACCGGTTATTTCCGTTTCAAGGCTGTCAGCAGATCGGCCTCTACAAACTCGGCAGTGCCTAAAAATGTAGAGCAACTGGGCATGTGCACAGCAGGGTGAGACATCGTATTACTACATTTTAAACAGTATAGACACTTATCTGTAATGTTTTTAAGCTATACCTGCAAAAGGGGCCAGCCTGAAGCGATCTAGCAGGACTTAATTTTCTGACTAAAGTTCCACTTTAAGCAAAATAAGCTGCCAAGTTTAAAGCATATCTAAGTTCAACACAAAAAATTCTATATATTACAGTAAAGCAATCTTTAGGTGAGGTAGTTGCATTAATTTCCTCTTTTTTCACTTGGTAATCCTGGGAACAACACACTTTCTGTCTGTGGATGGCTATGGTTAACCCTCCTCTGCATCTATGGAGGCAGCCATGGTTGCCACTTGAGCTGGACTACTAATATGTCTGCCTTTGTTCCTACCCATTACAAGGTCGCTATGGGATCTTTAGTTTACAGAAAGATAACGTATTTTATCAGTGCATCCCACACGAAGTAACAAGGACACTACATTTCTGGCAAGATCAATGGGTATTCTCTGTACTTGCCAAACTGTTATTAGATTTAGGTATGCTTAATCTTTTGTATTCTTTCTTGCATAATCCTAATCATAATTGAATTTCTTTAAAAAGAGTTTGTCTAGACTGGGCCTCTGCACAGATTTGAATACTTTGTGTAGTCAGATTTAGGATCAATCTGATCAATATTCCTATCGCACACGTTCCTGGCAAATATGGCTCATAAAATGGTGGGTGCTGAAATGATTACCAGTTGGGTTCTGGAAACATCAAACAAGCTTACATACTCGCCAGCACACCATGGATCGACAACTTCCGTCCAAAAGTTTTAATGAAAAAAGATCACATCACAAGGGATAGTGCAATGTTTCGGAGCCAGGCAGGGCCCCTTCGTCAGGCATGTGATGAGATTTAGGATCAAGACACTCTTGACATCCAGAATACCTTGGTCAATGACATCCTGTTGACTGGGCTTAAAAGAAGCAGCAGCACAACTAATAATACTAATAAATATTCCTCTGCTTTCTCCTCCTGTCAGCATGTTCACTGTTTGCACATATACACTGCAGCAGAGAATTACTGGCGCTGACCCTCCCTCTTCTAGTCTGACTTTTTCTGTACAGGGAAATATTAGGGGGGCTGATATTAAGACAAATTCAGTTAATCAGGGGAAATCATGCAACAGAAACAAAATAACTAAATGAAATATGAGTCCAGAGCAAGGGTCTCCAAGCTTGCTAAACAAAGGGCCAGCAGCATTAGTGGGAGTAGACAATGTCTCAGGCTTGGTGGTCAGTGGGAGTAGTAAAATATTACATAGTGTCTGTGGTCAGTAGGTGGAGGAATAGTGCCTCATTGATGGTGTCAGTGGGAGGAATAACGAATAATTTTTTATATCAGTGGGAAGAATTATGCCCCATCGTTAGTGTCAGTGGAAAAACCTGTGCCATATTATTGGTGTCAGTAAAGGAATAATGCCCCAACGTTGGTGTCAGTGGGAGAAAGTATGCCCCACTGTCAGTTCAGTGGATAAAATGGTGCCTCATTATTGGTGTCAGTGGGAGGAATAGTGCCTCATTCATAGGCCAGATAAAGGCAAGCAAGGGGCCACATTTTTGAGACCACTGGTCCAAAGGATGCCTAGCTAATAAAGGTAATGACGGACATCTTGTGGCATCTGCTCTTCATCAACTTATATTTTATAGTATTGTACTTACATCACAAACAGGCTGTTTTGATTTTCTACTTTTTGATAAAAAAATTGATTTCAACCAGGATCATGGCTGCAGCTGCCTTGTGGTCTGCATTGCAGTGAGAACTGGGCACATGGAAAACAATTGTTTTCTAGGTGCCTTAGCTGTGACTGGCATTCTTTCTGTCCAGAAAAATGCCAGTCATTGCTCTAGTGTAAACAGGCCCCTAAAAGTGAGTTCCAGTCTAGTGCATATCACTACATGGAAGCCTTATTTAAGAAAAAAAAATGTGTGCACAAAGTTGCACCTATTCTCATGGTACAGGTGGGCAGTAGTAGCAATCATGGCCTGGGCATATGTATGAAAGCAGGTGCAGTTGACTAGTCTGCCACTAGGTAGTTCTGTCCCAGTATAGTGTGTGGTTACTAGGGATGAGCTCGGTGTTCGAGTCGAACATACGTTCGTCTCGAACATCGGCTGTTCGACCGTTCGGCGAACATCGAACGATTTGGGCCGTTCGCACCAAATTCGAGTGACGCGAATGGCCCACAATACACTGCGCCATCGCAGTGCAATCCTGGCGCTGTGATTGGCCAAGCATGCACTGTGACCCCGCATGCTTGGCCAATCACAGCACCGGCAGCTAGGAGAGCCATAATTGGCCACAGGCAGGTTGCCTGTGGCCAATTATAGCTCAGGGGGTTTAGCACACGCCCCACACTATAAAAGGCCGCAAGCGCGGCGGCCTTGTGTAGTGTGTTCCGGCGCAGGGAAAGAGTTACATAGGCAGGGACAGTGTCAGTGCTATTTGTACCTCAAACTTGTGTGTAGGGAGAGGGAAGGATAGGCAGGGAGAGTGTCAGTGTCATATTCTTTGCTAAACCTTGTGTGCAGGGAGAGAGAAGGATAGGCAGGGGACAGTGTCAGTGTCACATTCTTTGCTAAACCTTGTGTGCAGGGAGAGAGAAGGATAGGCAGGGAGAGTGTCAGTGTCATATTCTTTGATAAACCTTGTGTGCAGGGAGAGAGAAGGATAGGCAGGGAACAGTGTCAGTGTCATATTCTTTGCTAAACCTTGTGTGCAGGGAGATAGAAGGATAGGCAGGGAGAGTGTCAGTGTCATATACTTTGATAAACCTTGTGTGCAGGGAGAGAGAAGAATAGGCAGGGGACAGTGTCAGTGTCATTGTTGCTAAGCCTCCTGCACATTATACACCTGAAGTTAGCCCGTATTGCTGTGTTTTCCTGGTGTGTTACACCAACAGGCATTTGCAGCACTTACAGCGGGCGGAGTGTGCCTCCTGCACCTTATACACCTGAAGTTAGCCTGTATTGCTGCGTTTTCCTGGTGTGTTACACCAACAGGCATTTGCAGCACTTACAGCGGGCGGAGTGTGCCTCCTGCACCTTATACACCTGAAGTTAGCCTGTATTGCTGCGTTTTCCTGGTGTGTTACACCAACAGGCATTTGCAGCACTTACAGCGGGCGGAGTGTGCCTCCTGATCATATTACACCTGAAGTTAGCCCGTATTGCTGTGTGTTTCCTGGTGTGTTACACCAACAGGCATTTGCAGCACTTACAGCGGGCGGAGTGTGCCTCCTGCACCTTATACACCTGAAGTTAGCCTGTATTGCTGCGTTTTCCTGGTGTGTTACACCAACAGGCATTTGCAGCACTTACAGCGGGCGGAGTGTGCCTCCTGCACATTATACACCTGAAGTTAGCCTGTATTGCTGCGTTTTCCTGGTGTGTTACACCAACAGGCATTTGCAGCACCTACAGCAGGCGTAGTGTGATTCCTGCAAAATATACTCCTGAAGCTAGGCCTTATTGCTAGTTTTCCCATTTCCCTGCAGGCCATTAGAATGTCTGGAAGGCAAACAAGGAGAGGCAGACAGTCAGGAGCCAATAAAAGAGGGCAAGCAGGCTCTGTGTCTAGAGACAACAGTGCTGGTCGTGGACGCGGTGCATCGCCATCAGCAAGTGGCCATGGGACACGCTTGTCCTTCTTTTCGGCAGCTGGACGTGTTGAGCCGCATCATGCCGAAGACTTGGTAGAGTGGATGACCAAGCCCTCCTTATCCTCCTCATCCTCTCTCACCCAGGCTCAGGGTACTGGCAAAGCAGCTGCCAAAGCGTCCTTTTCCCTGGTATCAATGTCATCATCAGTCACTCCTTCCCTAGACCAACCATGTCCTCCTGAGTAGTCCCCCGAACTGTTTGAGCACAGTGTTGGGTACATGCTCCAGGAGGATGCCCAGCGTTTCGAAGGGTCTGATGATGATACCCAGCTAGAGGAAGGCAGTAGCGTGAGAGCAGAGAGAGGGGATGCTCAAGAAGGACACCAATCTGGCAGTCATGTTCCAGCAGCTGCAGCATACTGCCAGATTGGCTCCAGTGATGAGGAGGGAGGGGATGATGAGGTCACTGACTCCACGTGGGTGCCTAATAGGAGAGAGGAGGAGGAGGATGAGGAGGAGGCACATCTCCAACGAGGCAGGATGCCCTCGGGGGGCCAGCGTAAGGGCAGCACACCGACGGAATCACACCGCAGAGCTCCGCCTGTGCAGGGCGCTGCCCGTTATTCAAAAAGTTCTTTGGTGTGGGCCTTTTTTGAGTCGAGTGCATCAGATCGCACAGCTGCTATTTGCAACATATGTCTCAAGCGTATATCGCGTGGCCAAAACATCACCCGCTTGGGCACCACATGCTTGACCAGACATATGTTGACCTGCCATGCAGCTCGTTGGCAAGCCTACCTTAAAAACCCACACCAAAGAACAAAGCGGACCTCTCCTTGCACCGCATCAGCTGGGATCTCCAACCCCACTATACCTTTAGTCCTCTCTGAAACCTGCACTGAGAGGAATGAAGGTGTAGAATTAGGTGTGTCACAGCCAAGTACTTGCGGGCACTCTGCTAGCAGTACACCGATGTCCGATTCTAGCAGGCAAATTTCCCTGCCCCAGCTGCTGGACCGTCGAAAGAAGTTCACTCCCAGCCATCCACATGCCCAGCGGTTGAATGCTAGCTTGGCTAAATTGCTAGCGCTTCAACTGCTGCCTTTTCAGTTGGTAGACTTGGCCCCCTTCCGTGAGTTTGTGCAATGTGCGGTTCCTCAGTGGCAGGTTCCCAAACGCCACTTTTTCTCACGGAAGGCGATTCCGGCTCTCTACCAGCATGTGAAAGGCAATGTCTTGGCCTCGCTGGACAGGGCAGTCAGCGGTAAGGTGCATATTACCACTGACTCATGGTCCAGCAGGCATGGACAGGGACGTTACATTTCTTTCACGGCCCATTGGGTCACTCTTTTGGCAGCTGGGAAGGATGCAGGACAAGGTGCAGTAGTGTTGGAGGTTGTTCCGCCGCCACGCCTCCAAAATGCTACTACTGGTTGTGACACACCTCTCTCCTCCACCCCCTCCTCTTCTTCTTCCTCCATGGCCTCTTCCTGTGCCTTGTCCTCGGAACCAGCGGTGCTCCGTAGGTGTTCAAGGGGCTACGCAAGTACGCAGGCAAAAAGATGCCATGCCGTGCTTGCGCTGGTGTGTTTGGGGGACAGGAGCCACACTGGGGCAGAGGTTCTGTCTGCTCTGCAGGGGCAGGCCGAGAGGTGGTTGACGCCACGCCAGCTTAAGCCAGGAATGGTGGTTTGCGACAATGGCACCAACCTCCTCTCCGCCCTCCGACAGGGACAACTGACCCATGTGCTCTGTGTGGCTCACGTCCTTAACCTGGTGGTGCAGCAGTTCTTGGACAGGTACCCGGGCATACAGGATGTCCTGAGGCAGGCCAGGAAAGTCTGTGTGCATTTCCGTAGATCTTATAATGCCAGTGCTCGCCTGGCTTAGCTGCAAAAGGAGTTGAACCTGCCCAAGACCCGCCTTATATGTGACATGCCCACCAGGTGGAACTCAACGTTGGCCATGCTGCAGCGGCTGCACACGCAGCAGAGGGCCATCAATGAGTACCTGTGCGACTACGGCACCAGGACAGGGTCAGGGGAGCTCGGGTTTTTTTCACCACGCCAGTGGGGCATGATCAGGGATGCATGCACTGTCCTGGCACCATTTGAGGAGGCCACGAGGATGGTGAGCAGTGACAGTGCATGCATCAGTGACACTGTACCTCTTGTCCACCTGTTGGAACATACGCTGCGTGGAATAATGGACTGTCATGGAAACCCTGTCAGGAACAGACGCCCTGGACTTCCTGGTTCCCGCCCCCGCAGGTGACGCCCGAAGGGCTATTTAAACTCCTCACTTGCAGACAGTCCCTGCTGTCTGCGCTACATCGTTTATCCCAAGTGACCTGATCTGCCTTGTTTACCTGTATCTGATCCGGCTTCCTGTGACCCTCCTGCTATCTGCCTGTACCTGACCATCGGCCTGTTTTCTGACTTCGGTATTGCCTGATCCTTTTGTGCCTCGCTGCCTGCCAGTTTACCCGACCCCGGCTTGTCTGACGATCCTGCCTGACCTTGGCTCTTGTTCACCTGCTGCTGCCTAGTGGTTCCAGTTTACCTGCTGTGCCTCCCGGTCCAGGTCATCTGCTGAGTTCCTGGTTCCTGTCTGCTCATCTGCTGGTTCCTGTCTGCTCATCTGCTGGTTCCTGTTCACCTGCTGCTGCCCAGTGGTTCCAGTCTACCTGCTGTGCCTCCCGGTCCGGGTCATCTGCCGAGTTCCTGGTTCCTGTCTACTCACCTGCTGCAGTTCCTGGTTCCTGTCTGCTCATCTGCTGGTTCCTGTCTGCTCATCTGCTGGTTCCTGTCTGCTCATCTGCTGGTTCCTGTTTATCTGCTGCTGCCCAGTGGTTCCAGTCTACCTGCTGTGCCTCCCGGTCCTGGTCCTCTTCTGAGTTCCTGGTTCCTGTCTACTCACCTGCTGTAGTTCCTGGTTCCTGTCCACTCACCTGCTGTAGTTCCTGGTTCCTGCCTCCTCACCTGCTGGTTCCTGATCACCTGCGGTAGTTCTTGATCCTGCCAGGCACTCGTACCCCTTCCACCTCCGTGCTTCCTGTTATACCACCAGGGGCCGCCGGTGGGAGCCGTAAGGGAGGCCTCCCTCTGCTAACCGGGCTCGTCACCGTCAGGTACGTGACAGTAGCAGACAGCCATGTCTGAGCCCGAGCAGGGAGCCTCACCTATGGAGGAACTATGCCGACACCTGGCGGGACTGACCGAGGCCGTTAAGAGCCTCCAGCAAGGCTACACTCACCTGGAAGGACAAGTCCGGGCCCTCACCAACCCCGATGGAGCTCAAGGGGGTCCACGTGCCTCCACTTCTTCCGCCGGGGCAGGAGCTGCGCCCACGGTGGTCATGCTTCCCCCTGAACCCAGGGTCCCTACACCCGAAAGATTCTCTGGGGACCGGAGCAAGTTCAGGGCTTTCCGGAACTCTTGTGAGTTGTACTTTGCCTTACAGCCCCGCACCTTTTCCTTAGAAGCTACCAAGGTGGGCTTTGTAATTTCGCTGCTTTCCGGAGACCCACAGAACTGGGCCCACCGCCTGCTAGAACGCAAAGATGCGTCCTTGGACAGCCTTACACTTTTTTTTGACGCCATTGCCCAATTGTACGAGGACCCTCAGCTCTCGGTCACTGCAGAGAACGCCCTGCGGACCCTTCAGCAGGGACGCAGAGCAGCGGAAGATTATGCAGCTGAATTCAGGCGCTGGAGCGCAGACACCAGCTGGAATGACGCTGCCCTCCGTCACCAGTTTCGTATAGGCCTTTCTGACCCCCTGAAGGACGAACTGGCTAGGGTAGGAATACCAGAAAATTTGAACCTACTGATCGATCTGACAATTCAGATCGACCGACGCCTGAGGGAACGGAGGGTTGAGAGGGCCACGGGCTTCACCCGGCCGACCTGGATGCTTCCCCGGGTCCCCAGTCATCCGCACCCAGCTTCTGCAGCACCCTTGACCCCCTCGTACGATGCTCCTGAACCCATGCAGCTTGGGGTCCTCCGCCCTTCCCTTACTCCGGAGGAATGCCAACGCCGACGCGCGCACAACCTGTGCCTGTACTGCGGGGAGCCCGGTCACTTCGTTAGGAACTGTCCCCTGAAGTTCCGTAAGTGCTTGTCAGTATTCCCTGCTGTGATCAACCCTCAGACTAAATCCTCCTCTCACTTCGCTCTTTCTATCTCCCTGCAGCTCCCAGGAAGGACCCTGCAAGTCGTCGCAATTATTGACTCTGGGGCTTCTAGTTGCTTCATGGACTCAACTTTTGCCCGTACTCAACTTATTCCTCTACTTCCCAAGACCCATGGACTACGGGTTCACCTGGCTGATGGGTCCCTTATCAAGTCGAGGCCCGTGGTCGAAGAGACGGCTCCCCTACCTGTCACTGTCTTCTCCTCTACCGGGGTGCACCGAGAATATCTACGGCTGGATATTATCTCCTCTCCACTGTTCCCCATAATTCTCGGTATGCCCTGGCTACAAGCCCATAATCCTACCATTAACTGGGTCATGGGGGTGATCACGTTTCCTTCCTCCTACTGCCAACGGTCCTGTGGCTGACATAAACCCCCTGGGCCTGCCACCTTAATGTGTACCGACACTGAGGCCGGAATACGTCAGGCCATCCCTGATGCTTACCTGGACTTTCTCGATGTGTTTAGTAAACAGGGGGCAGAGACACTACCACCCCACCGAGCCTACGACTGCCCCATTGATCTACTTCCTGGAGCAGCTATTCCTTTCGGTAGGATTTTCCCTTTAACGGAGGTGGAACAGGGGGCCCTGAAGGACTACATCGATGAGAACCTTTTAAAGGGGTTCATTCGCCCCTCTACGTCGCCAGCAGGCGCAGGCATTTTCTTTGTAGAAAAGAAGGACCATACCCTCAGGCCATGTGTGGACTACCGTGAACTAAATAAGGTCACCATTAAAAATCGTTATCCTCTTCCTCTGGTACCAGAGTTGTTCCAAAGATTGGGAGCTGCCGTTATTTTTACTAAGCTTGACCTCCGGGGAGCCTATAACCTGGTCCGAATCAAGGAGGGCGATGAGTGGAAAACCGCCTTCCGCTCCCGGTTCGGACATTTCGAATATTTAGTGATGCCCTTCGGGCTGTGCAATGCCCCTGCCACCTTCCAGTATTTAATTAATCATGTTCTTCGGGACTTTTTAGATCTCTTTGTGATTGCTTATTTAGATGACATACTAATCTTCTCTTCCTCCCTTGACTCTCATCGCAGGCATGTCAGAAGTGTGTTAGACCGGCTTCGGCAGCATAAACTATATGCGAAGGCTGAGAAATGCGAGTTTGAGCGGGAGAGCATAGCATTTCTGGGATTAATCATCTCTGGCGAAGGCATCAGGATGGACCCACAGAAGATCACCGCAATCTTGGACTGGCCAGCGCCAGTGGATAAGAAGGGTATCCAACGGTTCGTTGGATTCGCCAACTTTTATCGTAAATTCATCCGGGGGTTCTCCGCCATCATTGCACCCATTACTCAGCTAACCAAGCAAGGTACCCGCTTCCACTGGTCCCCTGAGGCCCAAAAGGCCTTTGAGGATCTCAAAGGGCTCTTCACCTCTGCATCCATCTTAAAACACCCAGATTCCTCCCTACCATTTGTACTTGAGGTAGATGCTTCTGAGGTTGCAGTAGGGGCAATATTGTCACAGAGGCAAGGAACCAAAGCTTTGCTTCATCCGGTGGCTTTCTTTTCTCGCAAATTATCTGCGGCAGAAAAGAACTATGACGTGGGAGACCGGGAACTCTTGGCGATTAAGTCCGCCCTGGAAGAATGGAGGTACTTACTTGAAGGTGCTGCTCACCCGATCTTAGTATTCACCGACCATAAGAACTTAGAGTACCTGAAAACTGCAAAAAGACTAAAACCACGACAAGCCAGATGGGCCCTGTTTTTTTCCCGGTTCTCCTTCCATGTGACATACCGCCCCGGTGCCAAGAACACTAAACCTGACGCCTTGTCCCGAATGTTTCATGGATCCAAAGAGCTCTCCTCACCCGATACAATCCTCGCTCCTGGGAATTTTCTCCTACTTCAGGAGGACCTACTCTCCCAGATCAGACAAGCCACCACTAGACAGGAACCCTCTCCTGAACTGGATCTGCAAACCAAGGATGGATTACTCTGGCACCAAGACAGGATATTCATACCAGAAGAACTAAAGATAACTGTGCTAGAGCTCTGCCACGATCATGCCCTTGCTGGGCACTTTGGCGTGGCTAAGACCACTGAGTTGGTACAACGTACCTTCTGGTGGCCTCGACTACGCGAGGATTGCAGGAGGTTCGTGGAGTCCTGTACTACATGTACCCGGAATAAAGGGTCCAGATCCAAAGCCTGGGGACTACTGAAGCCCTTACCCGTTCCAGAGAGACCGTGGAAAATGCTTTCTATCGACTTCATAGTTGAACTCCCCCCGGCTGAGAATCACACCACCATCTTTGTGATTGTGGACCGTCTGTCCAAGATGGCACATTTTGTTCCTATGAGAGGGACCCCCTCGGCCCCGGAAACTGCACAAATGTTCATTAAAGAAGTCGTCAGGCTCCACGGGGTACCTGCTAATATAGTCTCCGATCGGGGGGTACAATTTACCTCCCGGTTCTGGAGGTCCCTCTGCAAGACTCTGGGAATAGAGCTATCATTCTCTTCGGCTTACCACCCTCAAACCAACGGACAGACTGAGAGAACAAATCAGACCCTCGAGCAATATTTGCGTTGTTTCTCCTCCTTTGCTCAGAATGACTGGCTCTCCCTGCTTCCGCTAGCGGAGTTCTCCTACAATAACTCCATCCACTCCGCAACTAACCAGACCCCATTTTTTGCGAACTTCGGGTTTCACCCCACATTTCTGCCCAACTCTCTCCCTGAGTGCTCAGTGCCCGCAGTTCTGGAAAAAGTGAATTTCTTCTCCTATAACAACCAGCTTCTACGCGAAGCCATGGCAAAAACTCAGGAGTATAACAAGACGGTCTACAACAGGAGGAGACGGGGTGAATTAGCGCTGGCACCGGGCGACCAAGTATGGCTTTCCACCATCAATCTAAGATTGGCTTGCCCGTCCAAGAAATTGGGCCCCAAGTTTCTAGGGCCTTTTCCTATCAAAAGGAAAATCAACGAGGTGGCCTACGAGCTGGAGCTCCCCGACTCCCTGAGGGTCCACCCTGTTTTTCATGTTTCTCTATTGAAACCGTCAGTCTCCAACCCATTTCCAGGTCGGACCCCGACTCGCCCTGATCCCGTCATCATAGACGGGGAACAGGAATTCGAGGTAGAAGCTATTTTAGACGCACGAAGAAGAAATAGCCAGAGTCAATTTTTAATAAAATGGAAGGGTTACGGACCAGAGGAGAACTCCTGGGAACCCGAAGAGAACATTCACGCCAAAGACCTGATACAAGCCTTCAGGAGGTCTCACCCCGAGAAGTTTGCTCCTAGGGGCATCCGGAGGCTGCCCCTTGGGGGGGGGCAATGTCATGGAAACCCTGTCAGGAACAGACGCCCTGGACTTCCTGGTTCCCGCCCCCGCAGGTGACGCCCGAAGGGCTATTTAAACTCCTCACTTGCAGACAGTCCCTGCTGTCTGCGCTACAGCGTTTATCCCAAGTGACCTGATCTGCCTTGTTTACCTGTATCTGATCCGGCTTCCTGTGACCCTCCTGCTATCTGCCTGTACCTGATCATCGGCCTGTTTTCTGACTTCGGTATTGCCTGATCCTTTTGTGCCTCGCTGCCTGCCAGTTTACCCGACCCCGGCTTGTCTGACGATCCTGCCTGACCTTGGCTCTTGTTCACCTGCTGCTGCCTAGTTGTTCCAGTTTACCTGCTGTGCCTCCCGGTCCAGGTCATCTGCTGAGTTCCTGGTTCCTGTCTGCTCATCTGCTGGTTCCTGTCTGCTCATCTGCTGGTTCCTGTCTGCTCATCTGCTGGTTCCTGTTCACCTGCTGCTGCCCAGTGGTTCCAGTCTACCTGCTGTGCCTCCCGGTCCGGGTCATCTGCTGAGTTCCTGGTTCCTGTCTACTCACCTGCTGCAGTTCCTGGTTCCTGTCTGCTCATCTGCTGGTTCCTGTCTGCTCATCTGCTGGTTCCTGTCTGCTCATCTGCTGGTTCCTGTTCATCTGCTGCTGCCCAGTGGTTCCAGTCTACCTGCTGTGCCTCCCGGTCCGGGTCATCTTCTGAGTTCCTGGTTCCTGTCTACTCACCTGCTGTAGTTCCTGGTTCCTGTCCACTCACCTGCTGTAGTTCCTGGTTCCTGCCTCCTCACCTGCTGGTTCCTGATCACCTGCGGTAGTTCTTGATCCTGCCAGGCACTCGTACCCCTTCCACCTCCGTGCTTCCTGTTATACCACCAGGGGCCGCCGGTGGGAGCCGTAAGGGAGGCCTCCCTCTGCTAACCGGGCTCGTCACCGTCAGGTACGTGACATGGACAGGGCACTTGAGGCAGAACAGAGGCAGGAAGAGGAGGACTTCCTTGCCTCTCAAGGCCCTCTTTACCCAGACAGTGTTCCTTCTGTCCCACCCATCGCACAGGAGGAGGAGGATTGTGTCAGCATGGAGGTGGAGCCTGGCACTCAGCATCATCAGCAGCAGTCTTTTAGGGATGATTTACAGTCCCAAGAAACCAGTGGACTTGTACGTGGCTGGGAGGAGGTGGCTGCGGATCATGTCGTCCTTAGTGACCCAGAGGACTCCGGACTGAATGCCTCAGCTAACCTACGCTGCATGGCCTCCCTGATCCTGCAAAGTCTGCGGAAGGATCCTCGTATTCTTCGAATCAAGGAGAGGGACCATTACTGGCTGGCCACTCTCCTTGATCCACGGTACAAGGGTAAGGTTGCGGACCTTATCTTACCGTCGCAGAGGGAGCAGAGGATGAGACAACTCCGGGAGGCCTTGCAGAAAGGTCTGTGCAACGCGTTCCCAGAGACTGGGAGGTTACAAACTCCTGGTCCTGGACAACGAGTTGCTGAGGCTTCGGTCAGTCAAAGAAGGAGCGGTGGGGAAGGTGGCCGTCTGACCGATGCGCTCAGACAATTCTTTAGTCCGCAGCCCCAAGGTATGATCGGTTCCAGCAACCATCGCCAGCGTCTGATATACATGGTGCAGGAATACCTAGGGGCAAGGTCAGACTTGGACACCTTCCCCACCGAAAATCCTCTGGCTTACTGGGTCTTGAGGATGGATCACTGGCCAGAGCTTGCACAGTATGCAATTGAGCTACTGGCCTGTCCTGCATCCAGCGTTCTTTCAGAACGCACATTCAGTGCTGCTGGAGGATTTGTCACGGATCACAGGGTGCGCCTGTCCACCGACTCGGTTGATCAACTGACCTTCATAAAGATGAACCAGTCTTGGATCACCACCAGCTACCAAACACCTGAAGCTGATATAACAGACTAATTTATTTTCAAATGTCACATCCCTTCAAGACTGATGCTGATGCTGAGAGACTGTCCTGTTATGTTGACTGACTATCCTCCTCCTCTTCAATGATCCGATTGATGATGATAGCTTGGAAGAACATTTTTGTTTCTGGGTGCCGCCACCAGTGGCTAAGGCCCAATTTTTCAGCCCCTGTTTAACAGGGGCATGTAATTACAATTTTTTATGCAATGCTTTGCAGCAGGGCTCATTCCTGCACTCCAACTAGAGTATCTGGGAGAGGTTGCAGTGTCGTGGCACCAGCACCAGTGGCTAAGGCCCAATTTTTCAGCCCCTGTTTAACAGGGGCGTGTAATTACAATTTTTGATGCAATACTTTGCAACAGGGCTCATTGCTGTGCTCCAAGTACAGTATCTGTGAGGGGTTGCAGTGTTGTGGCACCAGTGCCTAAGGCCAAATTTTTCTGCCCCTGTTTAACAGGGGCATGTAATTACAATTTTTTATGCAATGCTTTGCAGCAGGGCTCATTCCTGCACTCCAACTAGAGCATCTGGGAGAGGTTGCAGTGTCGTGGCACCAGCACCAGTGGCTAAGGCCCAATTTTTCAGCCCCTGTTTAATAGGGGCGTGTAATTACAATTTTTGATGCAATACTTTGCAACAGGGCTCATTGCTGTGCTCCAAGTACAGTATCTGTGAGGGGTTGCAGTGTTGCGGCACCAGTGCCTAAGGCCCAATTTTTCTGCCCCTGTTTAACAGGGGCATGTAATTACAATTCTTGATCTAATAATTCACAGCAGGGCCCATTCCTGCGCCCACCAAGAGTAACTGTGAGGCCTTACAGTGTTGTGTCAACACCACCACCACCACCACCAAAGGCCCAATTTTTCAGCCCCTGTTCAACAGGGGCATGCAATTACAATTCTTGATCTAATAATTCACAGCAGGGCCCATTCATGCGCCCACCAAGAGTAACTGTGAGGGCTCACAGTGTTGTGGCAACACCAACATGTAAGGGGCAAATTTCAGCTGAGTATATATGGCAGGCCCCTACTTTTAAACATCCAACTTACAAACGACTCCTCCTTGCAAACGGAAGGATACAACAGGAAGTGAGAGGAAATCTACCCCTAGGAAGGCAAATTCTCTCCTGTAAGAGTTAATTAGGGGAAAAAAGTGTCTCCTCTCCACTGATGCTTTATCACCAATTCTTGTTTCAATAAAAACCCAAAATTTTCAAAAAACATTTGTCATTAGGACGTAAAGTGAGGTGAGGTGAACTGTTCTGAACAGGTGCACACTGCACAGACAGCAAAACAAATGTTACAGGGGTGATAACCCTTCCCTATGTTTTCCAAAAAGCTTAAAAATAGATTTTTTGGCTGGAGCTACACTTAAACAATGTACGTGTTCAAAATTACAAACAGATTCTACATAAGAACAAACCTACAGTCCCTGTCTTGTATGCACCGCCTGTATACGGCTGTTCAGAGTATATAGGGCCTTTTTTATTTTGTGTGCGGGGTTCCCCTTAATATCCATACAAGACCCAAAGGGGCTGCTAATGGGCTGGGGTAGGGGGGGGGGGGCTGTGATGGAGTAGCTATGCCATTTTTCTTAAAGATTTTCATCCATATTACCGGGACCAGACATTACATTAAAGCCGCAAGCAGTTTTAAATGGCTTTTTTTCCTTTAGAAATGTAATTTTGTGCAGGGACAGTTCTAAACACGGGAAACACGTGGCACTTCACAGGCATACTTTAGACACCCCCCAGGTACGATATTTAAAGGAATATTTGACTTTTTTTTTCACTTTATGCATCATTAAAATGACTGCTCCCGAAAAACGGCCGTTTTTAAAACTTATTTTTTGCATTGATACATGTCCCCTGGTGCAGAACCCGGGTTCCCAAACCCTTTTTAGGACAATAACATGCATATTAGTCGTTATAATTGGCACTTTAGATTTCGAACATTCGCATCCATTGTATTTAATAGGGTTCTAAAGTTTGTGCGAACTTTCAGTCCGTTCGCGGGTTCTGGTGCGAACCGAACCCGGGGGTGTTCGGCTCATCGCTAGTGGTTACAGAGAATAGTGTAAACAGGGGCTGGGTCCCTTTTAGCTGGAGCCCTCCTGTAGTGATGTTATGTGTGAGACGGTGCCCACTTATAAGCCAGGTTGGGAGGAGTTGGGGCATAGGGGCCAGAGACTTTACCATCAGGCAGATGTAGTCATCAAATAGAGGCTGTGGACAGGGCAGAAGGACAGGGAGAGGTTGAGTTTAGGGCAGGTTGCAAAAAGCCTTTTAGGCCAAGCCAAGTGTTTCCTGCAGTGAGGCTATTCCCCTGGAGGACCTAGGAGAGGTGTACCCAAGCTAATAAATGAAAAGTTAGCATTTGAGATTAAAGTGGTTGTATCCCTTACATATACCCAGTTGTACCTGTCTATCTGCAGTCTTCGTTTATCTACATCTATTTTCAATCTACATCTCCTCCCTGGGTCAGCTGATAGCCTCCCACGGCTTCCAATACCATCTCTACGCTGACGACACACAAATCTATTTCTCTACCCCTCAACTCACTTCATCATTCTCCTCACGTATCACTAATTTACTATCAGATATATCAGTTTGGATGTCACACCACTTCCTCAAACTTAATCTATCCAAAACTGAACTTATAATTTTTCCTCCCCCACAAGCCTCTTCCCCTGATCTCTCTGTCAAAATCGATGGTACAACTATCAGGCCATCCCCACATGCCAAGGTCCTAGGAGTAGTTTTGGTAATCACTGTCCAAATCTTGCCGCCTCAACCTCTGCAACATCTCCAAAATACACCCCTTTCTTTCTCGTACATCACGGGACACAGAGCGACATAGTCATTACTAATGGGTTATATAGATACCGTCAGGTGCTGGCACTGGCAACTTCCAAAACCGGAAGTACCCGCCCCTATATAAGCCCCTCCCATCCGGGAGCACCTCAGTTTTTTGCCAGTGTCTAAGGTGTTGGCCAAGAAGAAACATGTGTTTTTCACTGAGCTTGCGTACAGGTTCTTTTGGGCCTCAGTAAGCTATTCCGGATCCGACCAAAAAAGCTTCATAGCTAAACGGTCGGTACCCGGGCCTTGCAGAGAAGAGCAAGGTTTTGCCTGTAATGCTTCTCTTAGGAGAGCTGGACCCTGGGATCCAGAGCTCTGGTCATACCCACGACCAAGATGTTTTCTGTGCAGGGTGCTATACAGGTCCAGGGGAGTGGAATCCTTGGGAACCCGGTCCCTGAAGGTTTGATTACAATGCCTGCCGTGATAGGTGAAGTTTGGGCTTTTGTGGACCAAACAAAGTCCTGCGGCGGGGAACAGGTAAGTGGGGGCCCCCAGGAACTTGGTTCTATTGGGGGACCCCCAAGCCTAATTTGTCTTTCTGTCTGTTACCTAATGGTATTCCCGCAAAATTCTGTGCATGCCTGTAACTACTAAAAAAATGTAATAATTTTTAATGGTGGTCAAGAAAAAAAAATAAAATTTTTTTTTTTATATATATATGTAATATATTAGACTGCGGTACCTGTGTTTGTCCACTAGAGGCCGCTGTGGAATGTTTTCTTGTCATGTGGACTAGCTTCTTCTCAGCAGAGCAAAGTCCAGGCAGATGGTGAGTTCTCTTATAGGAAACTGCTTCCTCTGCCATGTTGCAGTGCTCGTCCATCCCCCGGCCTGCGGCAAAGAGGGGCCCTGGCTCCTGTCCCTTGTTACCATATTTGAAATTAGCGCCGAAGGCGCACGTGCCCGCGCGCGTGCGCGTGCACGCGCCTCTATATATAGAGGTGAGCCGGGAAAGGGGGCGGAGCCTGGGGGATGACGCTCTGTGCACGCCGCAGCGCTTCTGCGCATGTGCGGGCGTCCCAGCAGTTTAAAAAAAAAACCACAATATTGTAGTGAGCTGGCTATGAAGTACAGAGACAGAGCTGGCAACATTTAAAGGCATACAGCAAGCGGTTGATACAGGCATCCCCTAGAAAGGCACATTAGTAGACACCAACTGTGATATAGCAGCAATTGTGCTAGACTATTCTCAGTAAAAGTGGTGTATTACGGCTGGAATACCTCAGCTTTAGGCTTAGGAATATGCCGTCCAGAAGCTCCGGAACTGAATCTTCCAGGAAGCGAAGGGGGTCTCATCGGGCTCGGAGGATCTTGGGCATACTCCTGCTGCACCAGTCTCCCCTGAAGTTCAGAGGTAAGTGACCGTAGAGACCCCGCAGGGGTACTTGGTACTGTGGCTGTCCTCAGTTCACCTGCTCCTGTGTATGTAACAGAGGAGGTTTTTTCCTCAGCTCTGGGAGGATTAGAGAGAAATTGTCAACATTTATCGCTGCCTCCCTGTCAGGGAAAGCACGCCCGATCTCCGTCTCCTCTTTCAGAGTGCCTGTTAGCAGAGCAACAGTCCCATACAGGGATCGACCTGCCTGAAGGGGATCAGGATGAGGTTGATTCTGTTATAGAGGAATCAACAGTGGGGGAACCTTTTCTCAGCATCTCAAGCTGAAAGATTATGGGTTCAGTCTCTGACTAACATGGTCCGATCAGCATTTAAAAATGCACCTTGCGGAACCATCAACCACTACTGTATCCTCGTTGGGGTCGCTAGAAGCCCCCAGACTGTTTGTTCTTTTCCACTTCACCCTTTACTGAAAGGGCTCATTTACCAGGATTGGGAACGTCCTGAGAAAATATTTATTCCCCCAAGAGATTTCCGGTGGTCTATCCCATGGAGGATAAGTTCATCAAAAAAAAAAAAATGGAAGGTCCCTACAGTGGACGCAGCCATCTCTTGTATGTATAAATCACTGACATGTCCAGTGGATAATGTCCAAATGTTCAAGAACCCAATAGATAAAAGATTGGAGTCCTTATGAAAATCTGCTTGGTGATACAACCAGCAGTAGCAGCTATTGGGGTCTGCTAAGCAGTGAAGGATCAGTTGAAACAGGTCTTGAGGGACTTGACAGATCAGCAGGCTTTGCCCTAGCTGATCTACCTAGAGCCTTAGGCTTTGCGGTTGACGCCATAGAGGATTCAGTCCATCAGGCCTCCCGCCTTACGCTGTCTATAGTACATATGCGTAGGCTCCTATGGCTCAAAAACTGGTCTGCTGAAGCTCCCTGTAAAGAATGGCTGGTTAGCGTCCCATTTCATGGTGAACGCTTATTCAGGGAAAACCTGGACAAATATATCCAGAAAATTTCCAGCGGTAAAAATACGCTCTTGCCGGTTAAAAGCAGAGTTAGAGGTCCCTCTTTAAGAGGCCTGCTTCTCCAGTCCCTGGGGCATCGGCTGTGTAACAGTTCCGACGGCCTCCTCGGTCAAATCCCGGGGGTAAAAAACAGGGACAGTAGCAGGGTAATGAGAAACCCTGGGTCAGGGGAGGTACAAAACCTCCCCCAAAGTTAAATTCATTGAAGCCCCCACTCAGTCGGGTGGGGGGAGGACTCCAGTTGTTCGCAAGAGACCTGGCGGGACACGATCAAGACAGATAGGTGCTCTCCGCAGTAGGTTTGGGATACAGTTTGGAGTTAAAAGACTCTCCTCCTTCCCATTTTTAAGGTCAAACGTGCCAAGGGATCCCCGGAAGAGAGAGTCCCTCCTGTTGGCACTAGAACAACTATTGCTCCAAGGAGTAATTATGGAGGTTCCCCTGGAAAATGAGGGTTCGGGTTAACCTCTTTACAGTCCCGAAGCAAACGCGGACGGGAGGCCCATATTAATTCTAAAAGGGCTATACAAATTCCTGTATATCAGGACTTTCCGATGGAGTCGATCCGATCGGTGGCCACTGCCCTACAAGGGGAGGATTGGTTAGCCACGATCGACATCAAAGATGCTTATTTGCACATTCCCATCTTTCCAGTCCACCAAAAATTTCTACGCTTTGCAGTAGAAGGGCGCCATTTTCAGTTCAGAGCCTTACCCTTCGGTTTGGCCACAGCACCACGAGTGTTTACAAAAATTCTGGCCCTTTATTGGCCAATCTAAGAACACAAGGTGTAATGATAATGGCATATCTGGATGACTTGTTGCTGATAGACAACTCAGTGAAAAAACTAGACGTGGTCAGGTATCTGGAATCTCACGGTTGGATTATCAACCGAGACAAGTCAGCCCTAAAAACCAGTCAAAAGTCTGGAATACTTGGAGCTAAGGTTGGATTCAGGCCAGAGAAAAATATTCTTGCCTCGAGGAAAGGTGTTGTCTTTGAAAGATTTGATCCACTTAGTGGGTACAAAAAAGACAGCCGTCCATACGCCTGTATATGAGGCTGCTGGGAAAAATGGTGGCATCATTCGAAACAGTACCCTACGGTCAGTTCCATTCAAGGAATTTGCAAGGGGCCATACTGTCAGCCTGGAACAAAAAAGTTCAGGCCCTAGACTTACAATGTCCTTGTCCCCTTCCGTTCGCAAGAGCCTCCGTTGGTGGTTGGTTCCCCAGAATCTGGAAAAAAGGAAATCCTTCAGTCAGATTTCTTGGAAGGTGGTCACTACAGATGCCAGCCTTATAGGCTGGGGAGCAGTACTGGAGCAATAGTCTCTCCAGGGCAGATGGTCGGATGCAGAAAAGGCCCTGCCCATCAATCTCTTAGAGATACGAGCAGCCCGGTATGCCCTAGTAGCATGGACATCCAAACTCCAAGGGTCCCCTGTCAGAATTCAATCAGACAATGCCACAGCAGTGGCATATATCAATCATCAGGGGGGCACCAGGAGTTGTGCAGCCCAGAGGGAAGTGAATTACATCCTGAAATGGGCAGAAAAATATGTCCCAGCCATATCTGCGGTATTCATTCCAGGAGTGGAGAATTGGAAGGCGGACTTTCTAAGTCGCCAGCAATTAGGCCCAGAGGAAGGGTCCCTTCACCCCGAGGTTTTCTGGACAATATGTCAGCGGTGGGGAACATCGGATGTAGATCTTCTAGCATCCAGATTCAACGCAAAGGGGGACAGGTTTGTCTCTCGGACAAGGGATCCCCTAGCTTGCGGCTCGGATGCCCTAGTGTTCCCTTGGGATCAGTTCAAGCTGATATATGCATTCACACCGCCACAATGGTTACCTCGATTACTCCGCAGAATCAGGGTAGAAAAGAAACCAGTGATTCCGGTGGCTCCAGCGTGGCCCCGAAGAGCGTGGTACGCGGAGATTGTAAAATTTCAGTGGGGAGTCCTTGGACTCTCCCACGTCGTCCGGCTTTCGCAAGGACCGATATACCACCCTTCCTTACCAGCCCTAGGTTTGACGGCCTGGCTATTGAAGCCCACATTCTAAAAAAGAGAGGGCTCTCTAATGCTGTGGTATCTACCATGATCAATGCCAGGAAGCCGGTATCCAGGCAGATCTACTATAGAATCTGGAAGGCGTACATCGCGTGGTGTGAGGCCAAGAAATGGCATCCACATAAGTACGTAATAGGTAGGATTCTGGACTTCCTACAGTGGGCTGTAGATAGAAAGCTTGCCTTGAGTACTATCAAGGGTCAGATTTCGGCCTTGTCAATATTTTTTCAAAGGCCCTTGGCTTCGCATTCACTAGTCAAAGCCTTTATACAAGGAGTGATGCGTATTAGTCCTCCGGTTAATATTCCCATATGTCCATGGGATCTAAACTTGGTTCTGTCGGTTCTACAGAAACAACCATTTGAACCATTACAGCATATTTCCTTGGTGCTTCTCACCAGGAAATTGATTTTTCTAGTAGCCATTTGTTCGGCTAAAAGAGTATCGGAATTAGCAGCTATGTCCTGTAGGGAGCCATATCTGGTTATCCATAAGGACAGAGTAGTGTTACGTCCTCATCCAGCCTTTCTTCCTAAGGTGGTATCGAGGTTTCATTTGAACCAAGATGTGGTTCTTCCTTCTTTTTTCCCCAAACTTACTTTGGTAGAGGAAAAGTTATTGCATTCTTTGGATGTAGTAAGAGCAGTTAAAGCTTATCTAAAAGCCACTGCTCAGATTCGCAGAACGGATACTTTGTTTATTCTGCCGGAAGGCCCCAGAAAGGGTCAGGCAGCGTCAAAATCTACTTTAGCCAAGTGGATTCGACAGGTCATTATGCAAGCTTATGGCTTGAGAAGGAGACCGCCTCCGTTCAAAGTTAGAGCGCACTCCACGAGAGCAGTTGGAACTTCATGGGCAGTGCATCACCAGGCCTCCCTGGCTCAAATCTGTAAGGCCGCAACATGGTCTTCGGTACACACGTTTACTAGGTCCTACCAGGTGGACGTTAGAAGTCAGGAGGATGTCGCCTTTGGGCGCAGTGTGTTGCAGGCCGCAAAAGATCCTCATGTCTGATAGCGCTCAGCTTATATATGGTGTACCCCCCCCCTCATTTGGCATTGCTTTAGGACATCCCATTAGTAATGACTATGTCGCTCTGTGTCCCGTGATGTACGAGAAAGAAAATAGGATTTTTATAACAGCTTACCTGTAAAATCCTTTTCTTGGAGTACATCACGGGACACAGAGCTCCCGCCCCTCTTTAGGGACACTTATTGCTTTGCTACAAAACTGAGGTGCTCCCGGATGGGAGGGGCTTATATAGGGGAGGGTACTTCCGGTTTTGGAAGTTGCCAGTGCCAGCACCTGACGGTATCTATATAACCCATTAGTAATGACTATGTCGCTCTGTGTCCCGTGATGTACTCCAAGAAAAGGATTTTACAGGTAAGCTGTTATAAAAATCCTATTTTCTAACCAATGACACAACAAAGCTCCTAATTCACTCCCTGGTCATCTCTTGCCTTGATTACTGCAAGTCCCTCCTCATTGGCTTACCTCTGCATACTCTATCCCCCCTTCAGTCCATCATGAATGCTGCTGCCAGACTCATCCACCTTACCAACCGCTCTGTCTCTGCTACTCCTCTCTGTCAATCCCTTCACTGGCTTCCGCTCACCCAACAAATTAAATTCAAAATACTAACAACTACCTACAAAGCCATCCACAACTCTTCCCCCAGCTACATCACTGACCTATTCTCTAAATACTAACCTAATTGTTCTCTTCGTTCTTCTCAAGACCTCTCTAGCTCTCTCATCACCTGCTCCCATGCTCATCTCCAGGACTTTTCCAGAGCCTCTCCAAGCCTATGGAACTCCTTACCCCAATCTGTTCATCTATCTCCTTCTCTATTAGCTTTTAGAGGATCCCCGAAAGCCCTCCTCTTCAGAGAAGCCTATCCTACCCACAAATAACAACTGTATTTTCATTTTTGTCCATCTGATCATCCCCCCCAGCTACTACCCTTTGTTCCACGTGACCCTCCCTTCTAGACTGTAAGCTCTAATGAGCAGGGCCCTCTGATCCCTTCTGTATTGAATTGTATTGTGACTGTACTGTCTTCCCTGATGTAAAGCGCTGCGCAAACTGTTGGCGCTATATAAATCCTTTATAATAATAATAATAATAATAATCTGTTCAAAATGCTGAATTTATAAGCTTGCCTGAGAGTTCAGAAAAAGGGGACAGAGAGCTAAAGTAATGCCGCGTACACACGGTCGGACTTGCCAAAGGGTAAACCTCCGTCGGAATTTCCGACGGAAAAATAGAGAACCTGCTCTCTATCTAAGTCCGTCGGAAATTCCGACAGAAAAAGTCCGATGGGGCATACACACGGTCGGAATATCCGACCAAAAGCTCTCATCAGACTTTTTCTGTCGGATATTCTGACCGTGTGTACGTGGCATTACACTGCAAAGCTCAGTGAGCAAAGCCCTGAGAGCTGATTGGAGGGGAGACACTCCTCCTTTCACACAGCAACAGAGCTGAAGCTGTCAATCAGCTGGAGCCCCCCCCCCCCCCCAATACATCTATTTTCTCTTGGTGTCAGGAAATCTTGTCAGAAGTGAAGCCCACTCACTGGCACCCACATCTCTCCTCTGGTCTGCTTCTGGATTCAGGATCTTTGGCTGTCTTGAGTGGCTGCACTGCAATGGTGTAACTCCTGAGCATGTGCAGAGGTTGATCTCACAACATGTGAGATACAAACAAAGGGAGATTTGGCTTGTGTTTCACATAGTAACTGGATTTTGGTCTTGTTTAGACTGTCATAATCAAGCCTTCAGTTGTACTCTAATAAAATCCGATTAAATTTTCCATCGGAATTCCGTTCAAGCTGTCTTGCATACACACTGTCAGACCAAATTCCGACTGTCCAAAACGCAGTGACGTAAAACACTACGACAAGCCGAGAAAAATGAAGTTCAATGCTTCCGAGCATGCGTCGACTTGATTCTGAGCATGTTTTTTTCTCCGTCGGAGTTCCACAAAGACGATCGGAATTTCCGATAGGATTTTTTTCCATCGGAAAAAAATAAAACATGTTCTATTTCTGAATTTCGACGGAAAAAAGTCCGATGAGGCCTACACACAAATTCCTGACTTTTTTCATCGGAAATTCCGATCGTGTGTACAAGGCATTAGAGTGGCTATAGATGGATCAAAATTTGACTGGTTCAGCACAAACTGGCCAAATTCTAATCAGTGTTTGGCCACCCTCATTCAACCTAAGTCGATTGTTAGATCAACTTCTGTCAAATGAAGTTGGAAAATGTTTATCTATCATGGGCTGCACGGTGTGTTCTCAGTGTTTTCTGACAGCGCCAAGTCCCACTGTGAGAATCTGCTTTCTTTTTTTTCAGCCCACCCCATCACCTATGGCCAGCTTAAGTGTCTTTATGCCCTATACATCTGTGCTTTTAAATTTAGAAAATGTTCTGAAATGGCTAAGGTGAACCTAGCCTTTAGGTCTCATTTGGATGGATAACTTAAAGTGATTGTAAACCCCAGACATGAAATATAAACAAAGCATATCCCTCTATAGTGTGTACTTGTCTCAATTAAGAGCACTAAGTATCATTTCTGTCTGCCGTCCTGTACCTCTGCTATCAGCATCTACATGACATGACAAGTTTTCCTGACACCAAGAGAAAAAAGGTGACCAGCTGACTGACAGCCTCAGCTCTGTTCCTGTGTGAAGGGGGTGTGTCCTATCCCTCCAATTAGCTCTCAGAGGTCTCCTCACTGAGCTCTGCAGAGTGTAACTTCAGCTCTCTTTCCCCTTTTTCTCACAGCCTTTATGAATTCTGGACTCTGAATGGCTGTAGAGAAGAGAATACTGAAAACAAACAGGTATATGTAAGGATTTACAACCACTTTAAAGCAAGCTGACAGTTACTTTTACACCCAGGAGAGCCTTTCTCTGATTTAGCTTCACTTTGTAACTGGCGCCTCACTTCCTGTGACTTTATTACTAAGCACTACCATCTGCGATTTCACTGTTCAATCAGACTCAGTGGCCAGTAAAGTCAGGTTCCAGGACCAAAGTGAAACTAAATAAAAGAAAGTCACAGAAGGGACAATTTCACTTGACTAATAATGGCAACAGGGGGCATGTTAGGCAGAATAAGCACTTTTAACCACTTCCATACTGGGCACTTAAACACCTTCCTGCCCAGACCAATTTTCAGCTTTCTGCACTGTTGCACTTTGAATGACAATTGCGCGGTCATGCTACACTGTACCCAAACAAAATTACTCTTTCGTCCATGGACCGACACAGCTTCTCTATTGACAAAGTGGGTATTATCCGTTAATTAGGAGTGACTAGGCAGAAAAACTTGTAAAAAGTGTTGCATCACACCTTCTACAGTACCGCCCAGGGGGCGGACCCTCTGGGTATACCCTCTCAGTCTGCACATCGCAGATCAGTTTTTTTCTGTCTAGCAAGGAGTAGGACATGGCTCCCTTCGGGCTCATTGGTCCGGGGAAAAAAGATATATATATTTTTTATTTTTTTGCTACATTTGTTGTTTCCTGCGATCTTCGATCAACTGCCGACTGGGTGACAGGCTGGATCCTCGATCCTTGTAGTCTCCCCAGTTTCGGCCATCGAGCGTGTGCCGACCCTAGCTACGCGCTGGGTTTTCCACGACATGCCCGTCGCTCCACGGGTGGCCGGTGAGCCTACGCTCCAGGGCCTGCATCGGACCGCTCAGCTTCGGCTGACCTTACGGCCGAGTCGCAGCAGCCTGGCCGGTGAGCTTACGCTCCAAGGCTTGCATCGGACCGCTCAGCTTCGGCTGACCTTACGGCCGAGTCGCAGCAGCCTGTCCGGTGAGCGTCATGCTCCAGGGCATACATATGATCGTCCCTTCTGGGTCCAATCACAGCATGCCTGGCCAACAGTCACCTTCCGTGCGCGGACGATGATCTGTTTGAAATGTCTTCCAGCAGAATACATGCAGGATAGGTAAGTAAAACTCCCCTTCCTCGGCTGGGTGATTTAGCTGGACATTCCTGGAGAGATCAAGTAAGTGGTTGTGGCCCCTTTCTTCCCTCTCTCCCTGCCTTTCCCTCCTCCCTGGGCTTCTAGCTAAAGGTTGCTGGGTGCTGGGGGTCACCTAGGGGGTCCCACTGGAGCGGGGCTGGCTGTAACTAACATTTAAAAGAAATGTCATTTTTGCTTACCTGTGTTTCTGTGTCTCCATGCTGTCGGCGGCCATTTTGAGGTGGTCCATGCCAAGTTTGGCCTCTTGTAACTGCCTGGCGGCCATCTTCCTGTAGTTCGGCCACACCCACTGGCCCCTATCAGGTGATCGGCGGCCATGTTTGTCCACCCTGTATGCAGATATTGCCATTCGGCGGCCATCTTTTTTGTGGGCTATGGCTGCCTGACCTCTATCTTCTGTCGGCGGCCATTTTCTTAGAGCCCACATTATCTTCCATACAGACGGTTTTGGCAACCATTTTGCGAGAGCCTCCGGCCTCTAGGGTGCATTACACTGGCGCGAAAATTCACACAGGAAGTGCTGATAAAAGAAGCAGACTGACACAGCAGCAAGGGGACAGCATCATAGGCGCAGCATAGCAGTACCTATCCAGGGTGGTGAGTCCTCTGGGTAACCCAGCATCTCTGCAGCGCAGGAGGGTGGCCTATTGATATCTTGCCTGGAGCCCTGTGAGTGTCAGCGTGTGGTCAGCATGGCATCTGAGCCAGATGTCTTCTCCCCTGAAACACCAGATTTAGCAGCTGGTGTCCCTGAGGTGTCTATGGACGCTATGTCGGCAATCCTAGAGGCGTTTGCTGCCAGGGTGGAAGCAGCACACGGGAATACAGGGGGTAATAAACGCCCCCGTCCCCTGCAATCTTCTGGGGATATTTCTGATGCAGAACCAGGTCCAGCTACGGCTCATGGCCCAGATTCTGATGCATCAGAGACTGCAGACCGTGACCGATCGGACAGTGAGGAGGACTCCAAGTCCAGGTCAGTACGCGAGACGGCTTTGGTATCTGACCTTATTACTGCAGTGCGGGATACGCTAAAGTTGGAAAGGACTGAAGAAGTAGCAGATACTCCAGTCCCCTTTGGGTTTCGTAAACCTGCCCGCACTGCTAAGGTGTTCCCTTGTGTGTCTTATTTTGACAAACTCTTATACAAGGAATGGGAGAACCCACTGAGGGCCTTTACAGCCCCAAAGAGGTTTGCAGTACGGTACCCCTTTGAGGAGAGTTTTCTGAAGATATGGACCTCTCCCCCTATAGTGGACCCTTCGGTGTCCAGACTTAATAGAGCCACCACTATTCCAGTAGAAGGGGCTCCTGTTTTCAAGGACCCTGTGGATAAGAAGGCTGAAGCACTCGCTCGCTACCTATACTCAGTGGTAGGCTCAGCAGTACGCCCGGCATTGGCGGGGGCCCTAGTGTCTCAGACACTTACTGAATGGGCAAAATTGCTACTCCAGGGGTTAAAGGAGCGAGATGCTCCTCCTAATGAGATAACTTTGGCCGACCAGTTGGTCCAGGGCCTTAAGTTTGTCTGCGAGTCAGACATGGATACTATTCCCCTGCTGTCAAGAGCTTCGGTTTATGCAGTAGCAATACGCCGCCTGATCTGGCTAAAGGGCTGGTCTGCGGACCAGACTTCCAAGAAAGCCCTATTGGATCTGCCTTTTAAGGGCGACAGACTTTTTGGGGCTTCTCTGGATGACATCATCAAGGATGCTACAGGAGGTAAAAGCACTTTGCTTCCCCAAACTAGCAAGGGTAGGGGACCACGCCAAGGGCAAGGGCCCTCCTTTACTGCACGTAAGCGTTTTTTTCGCCCTCTTAAGGCGACAGGGAAAAGACCCCAGGCCGATAAAGCGCCTGCCCAAGGACAAAAGCGTCCTTGGTCCCGCAGACCCAACAAGCCTGTGGACAAATCTGCGTCCACATGAAGTTCCGCCCCCACCCAGCTCTCGGGTGGGGGGACGTCTTCGCAAATTCGCGACTCAGTGGACTGCTCTAGTCTCCGACAGGTGGGTTTGCAAAGTAATCTCCTCAGGCTACAAGATAGAATTTCTCTCTTGTCCACCAGACAGATTCATCACCTCCAATCTCCAGCTACTACCGACCCGTCGGGAGGCCCTGTATGGGGCGGTCCAGGGTCTACTGGAACGCGGGGTAGTTATTCCAGTTCCAGAACAGGAACGGGGTCAGGGTTTTTACTCAAATATGTTCATTGTGCCAAAGAAGGAGGGGGTTCGTCCAATCTTGGATCTCAGAGCCCTCAATTGCTTTGTGAAGGTACAAAGATTTCGGATGGAGTCGGTTCGATCCGTAGTCACGGCTCTCCATCCGGGGGACTTTCTGGCCTCCTTGGACATCAAGGACGCATACCTGCATGTCCCCATATACTCCAGACACCAGAGGTTTCTGCGATTTGCTATCGGGAAGAACCACTACCAGTTTGTGGCCCTCCCGTTTGGCCTTGCCTCAGCACCCAGGACGTTCACCAAGGTGCTCGCTCCGATTCTGGCACTTTTAAGACAGCGGGGTATCGCTATCACAGGTTACTTGGACGACCTTCTGCTGAAGGGCCCTTCAAGCTCAGAATTAGAGGTAAGCGTGTCCATTACCTGTCAGACTCTTCGAGACTGTGGTTGGATACTAAACACGCAAAAGTCAGTATTGGTGCCCACTCAACGCCTAGTGTACCTGGGGTTGATTCTGGATTCCTCAGAGGCAAAGGTATTCCTCCCTGTGGAGAAGTTGCAGACCCTCCGGGCTGCAGTACGGCAGCTGACTTCCAGGAATTGGTCGTCACTCCGTTTTTGCATGCGAGTGTTGGGCCTCATGGTAGCCTCCTTCGAGGCGGTCCCATATGCTCAATACCACACTCGAGTGTTACAGAGGGAAGTTCTGTCCAGATGGAACAGATGCCCTTCATCTCTGGATTATCAAATCCGAGTGAGCCACCTAGTCAGGAGATCCCTGGTATGGTGGCTGACAGCACCGGCTCTAATGGCCGGGAAGTCATTTCTTCCGGTTTACTGGATAGTGATCACGACGGACGCCAGCCTTACAGGTTGGGGGGGAGTCTGGGGTGTCCAGTCGGCGCAAGGTCGCTGGACCCCAGAGGAAGCCCTCCTGCCGATCAATGTCCTGGAGATCCGGGCGATCAAGCTGTGCCTCTTCAAATGGTCTCAGAGACTGCAAGGGCGTCCAGTCAGGATCCAGTCAGACAACGCCACAGCAGTGGCATATGTCAATCATCAAGGAGGAACAAGAAGCTCAGCTGCAGCATCGGAGATCGCTCGCATCCTGAAGTGGGCAGAGAGGAGCGTACCGGCACTGTCGGCCGTGTACATTCCGGGTGTGGAAAACTGGCAGGCGGACTACCTGAGCCGCCAGATGCTGGACCAGGGAGAATGGTCCTTACACCCGGAGGTGTTCCAACTCCTCTGCCAAAGATGGGGCACACCAGACGTAGATCTTCTGGCTTCCCGACTCAATCGGAAGGTATTGAGGTTTGTGGCCCGGTCAAGAGACCCATGGGCAGACGCAACGGACGCGTTGGTAGCATCGTGGGGCCAGTATCGGCTAATCTATGCCTTCCCTCCCTTAAGGCTTCTTCCTCTTCTGCTCCGCAGAGTGGAGGCAGAGGGAATTCCAATGATCCTAATCGCTCCAGATTGGCCTCAGCGTCCTTGGTACGCCGATCTAGTACGTCTGGTAGCAGACGTCCCCTGGCGCCTACCACTACGGAAGGACCTGCTGTCGCAAGGTCCCATATTCCATCCTGCTTTACAGTCATTGGCTTTAACGGCATGGCTGTTGAGAACCAGGTACTGAGAGACCGGGGCCTGTCAGACTCAGTAATTTCTACTATGAGAAGTGCTCGGAAACCGTCCTCTAGGAAGGTCTATCACCGCACTTGGAGGGCCTACATCTCCATGTGTGAGGAAATGAAATGGCATCCGCGTACCTATTTGGTTTCCAGAATCCTGCTGTTTTTACAGCATGGGGTAGACCAAAGGCTTGCCCTAAGTACGATTAAGGGACAGATATCTGCCCTGGCTGTCTTTTTTCAGCGACCCCTGGCGACTCACTCTCTCGTGAGTACATTTGTGCAGGGGGTTCGACATGTGGCCCCTCCGGTCCGCCCCCCGTTACCTCCGTGGGACTTGAACCTGGTCCTCTCGGTGCTTCAGAAGGCACCGTTTGAGAATATTAGAGATATTCCCCTGTTGACACTTTCTCAGAAGGTGGTCTTTTTGGTGGCTGTTACGTCAGTTAGACGAGTCTCTGAGCTGGCAGCCTTGTCCTGCAAGGCTCCCTATTTGATTTTCCACAAGGATAAGGTGGTGCTGCGGCCGCAGCCTTCCTTTCTTCCGAAGGTCGTTTCGGCTTTTCATCTCAACGAAGACATTGTACTTCCATCCTTGTGTCCTCAGCCGTCGAATCCTAAGGAGTCGGCGTTGCATTCCTTGGACGTTGTCCGAGCTTTGAGAGTATACATATCTGCTACTTCCCTGTTCCGGAAGTCAGACTCACTGTTTGTTTCGGTGGCTGGTCCCAAGAAGGGCCAAGCAGTCTCATCGGCCACCATCTCTAGGTGGATCCGACAGATAGTAATCCAGGCTTACGCCTTAAAGGGTCAGGCGCCCCCCTTTCCTGTCACGGCGCATTCGACCAGGGCAATAGGTGCCTCTTGGGCTTTCCGACATCAAGCGTCTGTTTCCCAACTATGTAAAGCGGCGACTTGGTCGTCCGCTCACACTTTCACAAAATTCTACAAAGTTGATGTAGGTGCATCTTCGGATGCCTCTTTCGGCCGCAAGGTTTTGCAGGCGGCTGTTTAGAGTTGCAACTCCTCCGTTGGAGGAGTGCTGTTTTGTGTTTTGGGGTGAAGTTTGTTTTTATGCTGTTACCACCCCTCGTTTTTTCTCTGACACTGCTTTGGGACGTCCCACTTTGTCAATAGAGAAGCTGTGTCGGTCCATGGACGAAAGAGTAAATAGGATTTTTTACTCACCGTAAAATCCTTTTCTCTGAGTCCATGGACCGACACAGCACCCACCCCTCCTTTTAAGTTTGTACTGCTTTTTGACGAACTGATCTGCGATGTGCAGACTGAGAGGGTATACCCAGAGGGTCCGCCCCCTGGGCGGTACTGTAGAAGGTGTGATGCAACACTTTTTACAAGTTTTTCTGCCTAGTCACTCCTAATTAACGGATAATACCCACTTTGTCAATAGAGAAGCTGTGTCGGTCCATGGACTCAGAGAAAAGGATTTTACGGTGAGTAAAAAATCCTATTTTTTATCATTTTTTCCCCACAAATAGAGCTTTCTTTTGGTGGTATTTGATCACCTCTGGGATTTTTATTTTCTGCAAAAAATAAATAAAAAAAGACCAAAAATGTTGAAAAAAAAAGTATTTTTTTTGTTTCAGTTACAAAACTTTTTAAATAAGTAAGTTTTCTCCTTCACTGATGGGGCTGCACTGACGGGCACCGATGAGGTGGCACCAATGAGGTGGCACTGATGAGGTGGCATTGATGGGCACTGATGATGGGCACTAATATGCGGCACTGATAGGTGGAACGGATAATCGGCACGGATAGGCGGCACAGATGGGCACGGATAGGCGGCACATATGGGCGCTGATAGGCGGCACATATGGGCACTGATAGGCGGCACGAATGGGCACTGATAGGCGGCACGGATGGGTAATGATAGGCGACACGGATGGGCACTGATAGGCAGCATGGATGGGCACTGATAGGCGGCAGGGATGGGCATGGATGGGCACTGATAGGTGGCACGGATGGGCATGGATGGGCACTGATAGGTGGCACGGGTGGGCACTGATAGGCGGCACTGATGTACTGTAATGGATGCCAATCAGTGCCAAACAAAAATGCCTGCCAATCAGTGATGCCCATTGTGGGCACTGATTGGCATCCATTGTGGGCACTGATTGGCATCCATTAGGGGGCACTAACTGGCATCCCTGGTGGTCTAGGGTGGCATACCTGGTGCTGGCATCCCTGGTGGTCCAGTGGCATCCCTGGTGGTCCAGTGGGGGCATCCTCGGGGGGGCTGTGCTGATAATCGATCAGCACAAACCCCCCCCCCGTCAGAGGAGCAGCCGATCGGCTCTCCTCTACTCGCGTCTGACAGACGCGAGTGAGGAAAAGCCGATGACCGGCTTTTCCTGTTTACACTGTGATCAGCCGTGATTGGACACGGCTGATCACGTGGTAAAGAGTCTCCGTCGGAGACTCTTTACCTAGATCGGAGTTGCGGGGTGTCAGACTGACACCCCGCAGCAACGATCGCCGCGATGTGCGCCCCCGGGGGCGCGCAGCGGCTCAAAATCCTGAGGACGTCATATGACATCCTGTCAGGATTTTGCAACCACTTTGCCGACGTCAATCCGCTATAGGGCGGGCGGCAAGTGGTTAAAGTGGTTGTAAAGCCTAAACATTTTTTTTACTTAACGCATTCCGTGTATTAAGGTGAAAAAAATGTCAGTGTGTGTATCACACCCGCACACTTACCTGAGCCCCATCTCGATTCAGCGATGTGCCTGTCTGTAGCAGGTCTCTCTTCTCTCACAGGCTTTGCTGAGAGTAGAAAAAGCCATTGGCTCCAGCTGCTGTCAGTCAAATCCTGTGACCAGGGAGCAGGGGTAGGGCTGGGGCTGAGCCTCACTGTCTGTGTCTATAGGCACAGGCATCCCGGCTCGGGATCGAGCCTGCAGGTGTGTGACAAAATGAAGCAGTTTACTATGGTGGCACACTAAGAAGAGGAGGAGCCAGCAGCACTGGCATGGAACTCCAGAAGAGGAGCATCAGTGCCACTTTGTGCAATTGTATTGCCCAGAGCAGGTAAGTATAACATGTTTGTTATTTTGAAAGAAAAACATTTGACTTTATAAACGGTTTAAGTTTAAAATCGAGCAATGTTCCCTTTGGGATCTGTTCTCTTAACACTTATTTTGCACTCCTGTGACCCAGAATCAGCCATTGCTGCAGCATGGAGGTATGTAGTTTTGTTTTTTGATTCCCAAAGTTCTCCTTTGAAGTAAACTTGTACCAAAAAAAATCTGAATTACTCCCTGCAAGAGAAGACAATACATACTTACCTCACCGATGTAAATAAGACTCCCCCCTGCCAGAAAGGTAATTAGTTAGTCTCTTTTCTTCTGAAGAACTGCTTCCAGCAGGGAGCAGTTCTTCCAAACACTTTGGTAAAGCGACATAATCACTTTAAGCATATTAACTTTCCAATTTTCTTTGGACAGGTGGTTTGTTAGCCAGTCCAAATTCTTGTAGTTTGTATGTGTTTATAGAGAATCGTGAAGAGTTCGATTTTTGTGCAGCCCATGATAAAATATATATATCGTACTTCTATCTCTTTTTCTGATCACGCCACTACGTATTGTTTTCTTCGCTACTTTTTGTATGGCAATATAATAAAATGTAATTAAAACAAATGAACATATAACACATAAATACGTAAGACAGGGAATGTTTTATTGACAAACCCAAAACAGAAATGCGCTGACTGGATCTGTCATCGAGTTTCAAGTGTTTTGGACCAGAACAGTTAAATGCAGCAAAAATAGATTGGAAAATAAAGTTGCTACACACAAACGAACTGGCTGAGTAAAGAAATGTGTGTTTCTCAGATGTTTTGTTGTTCCCTGTGAAAAGCAGCACCGTTTTGACATTTAATATTCTTCTCCTTCCTCTTCACCATCTCCTTCCACAGAATCTACACCAACTTCCTCATAATCCTTCTCCAGGGCAGCCATGTCCTCACGGGCCTCAGAGAACTCTCCCTCCTCCATACCCTCACCCACATACCAGTGCACAAAGGCACGCTTGGCATACATAAGATCAAACTTATGATCCAGGCGAGCCCAGGCCTCTGCAATAGCAGTGGTATTGCTCAGCATGCACACAGCACGTTGTACCTTGGCCAGATCACCACCTGGTACAACAGTTGGTGGTTGATAGTTGATACCAACCTTGAAACCAGTAGGACACCAGTCCACAAACTGAATGGTACGCTTGGTCTTGATGGTGGCAATAGCTGCATTAACATCTTTGGGGACCACGTCACCACGGTATAACAGGCAGCAAGCCATATATTTACCATGGCGTGGGTCACATTTCACCATCTGGTTAGCTGGCTCAAAGCAAGCATTAGTGATCTCAGCTACAGAAAGCTGTTCATGGTAGGCTTTCTCAGCTGAGATAACTGGGGCGTAAGTGGCAAGAGGGAAGTGGATACGGGGGTAGGGCACCAAGTTGGTCTGGAACTCTGTCAGATCTACATTCAAGGCTCCATCAAATCGGAGAGAAGCTGTAATAGAGGACACAATCTGACCAATGAGCCTATTAAGGTTAGTGTAGGTGGGGCGCTCAATATCTAGATTTCTACGGCAGATGTCATAGATGGCCTCATTGTCCACCATGAAAGCACAGTCGGAGTGCTCCAGGGTGGTGTGAGTGGTAAGGATGGAGTTGTAGGGCTCAACAACTGCTGTTGAAACCTGGGGAGCTGGATAGATGGAGAATTCCAGCTTAGACTTCTTCCCATAATCAACAGAGAGACGTTCCATCAGCAGAGAGGTGAAGCCAGATCCAGTACCGCCACCAAAGCTGTGGAAGACCAGGAAACCTTGAAGACCTGTGCACTGGTCAGCCTGTGGATAAATAAAAAGAGTATAATAATACATGTAATAATGTATAATTTTCCTAGGAGCATATTGAAACTTCATGTCAGAAGTTAACATGTTACCATTTAGGAAAACTAAAGAAAAGACAGAAAGAGAGACTTTCAGAGAGATCTATAGATTGATAGATAAATTAGGTTGTTAATGTTGTGGGTCAGCATAACTTTTAGATTACAGTTATTATATTCCCTAAGCCCCCAGCAAAGTGTAAACTGATAGAATCAGATGTACTTCATAAGCCGTTTTTGAATATAAGTGCATGATAAAGTTCTAAGCTTACCAGTTTGCGGATCCTGTCCAGCACCAGATCAATGATTTCCTTGCCAATTGTGTAGTGACCACGCGCATAGTTGTTAGCAGCATCCTCTTTTCCAGTGATTAGCTGTTCTGGATGAAATAGCTGTCGGTATGTGCCTGTGCGTACCTCGTCTGCAAGAAAGGAAAAGCTTAAACTGAAAATGCAAAGAACGCTTACATACTGAGCACTAGCAAAAGGCTTAAATGGAATGTGTCACTAAGGAAAGAGTGCTGGGACAGGCATTAGATCAATAATTAAATATTATATTCTTTACCTACTTTGAATAAAGTGCCCATTGATGTAAACCTTATATTTTCATTTTTGCCAGGTGCCAGAAAACAAAAACCACAAGATTGCTTTTTAATATCTCTTAAGGACTGTGGTGGTGAGATCTCTACCCTTGAGTTCTTGTGTCCACTATGATGATGTCCCACTGTCCCTGGTGGATGTGTTATTTATTTTATATTGTGGTGAATGCAACAGTAAGCAATGGAACACAGAAAGATGAACAGAATAACCCCAAACTTTTAGATGAATAGGAAAAGTTGGGGATTTTAGCAGACAGATCTGTGATGGAATATCAAATATATATGAGAAGTAAGGGGCTGAGTCAGTCCACAAAAAATCCCCTGTAAAAAAATATATCGCTCTCGCTGAACCTTTAATGTTACAGTTTTATTAAATTAACTCTGATTGTGGATATTTTTAAATTGTATTTGTTATATAAAGGCAGACAGCAGTGCCCAGAAGCCCCAGACGTGTGGATTCCTGTCACAAAGCTGGAGATAAAAAAAAAAGGTAGGCATAAAACTGCCAATTAACCAGCAACTACATCATGAGTTTACAAAGCTATCACTGTAATCTTATAACTGTAGAAACCCTTCCTTTTATTACAATGTGCACTGTGTTTAGAGATATACATACTGGGACAACACCTACATAATAATAGGGCTGATATCAATACAATGAATGTGCAGGTGGCGCCCATAGTAAAAAGGTCATACTCTTCTTTTTTTTTTTTTATGAAAAAATGAATGCTTGTTTATAATTACTTGCTACGGTCAGCAGTTTAGTTCCTTTATGTAAGACACATTTTTATTTCTATGTACCTTTCATTACTAATTTAATTAATTAACCACACATAAGGCAAGATCACAAATTTGCAGAACAGGCTGAATTTATTTTTCACATGTGTCTTGCCGTTACTAGGCACTGATGTAATAATTATGAGTATTTAAAAATCCTCCAGTGTTCTACAATGCTCCAAGTCTAGATATTACAAATAAATGTTCAAAAGGCTACAAATAAAGTATATTTATTAATGTAACGCAACATTAACCTTGGTGAACATAATTTGATTATTTTTTTGTATTATTAATATATATATATATATATATATATATATATACACACACACACATTAAAATACCAAAAAAAATCTAATTATGTTCACATATATCACTGTAACAATATGATATTACCTTTTGTCTTTTTCTACACAAGCCAAGCAAGAAGGCTCTTACCAATGACTGTTGGTTCCAGGTCCACAAAGACAGCCCTAGGGACGTGCTTGCCAGCTCCAGTCTCACTGAAGAAGGTGTTGAAAGAATCGTCCCCTCCTCCAATGGTCTTGTCACTGGGCATCTGCCCATCAGGCTGGATGCCATGTTCCAGGCAGTACAACTCCCAGCAGGCATTACCAATCTGCACACCAGCCTGACCAACGTGGATAGAGATGCACTCACGCTGCACAGGAAACAGAGAAAAGGTTGTCACTGATTAGTTTCAGTGTCAGTGTTCTGTTTAATAGCTCTTTATACGGTAATAAATACATCATTTGTTTATAAGCCACTTAAATTTTACAATGGGAACCTTTAAGCAAATGCCAGAAAAAGGAAAGTAGTCATAAATTAGCTGATTTCCTCTGCCCTCCATTTTTTATTACAATATCTAGAGAATATATGTAAAAAGGCACTTGTGCATTGCATTATGGTTTGTGATTGTATATAAGACTGTTATATATAATATATAGATGAATATATAAAAAATATGTGTGTGTAAAAGCATATACTATATCTACATATACTCTATATACATATAAAAAGATTTATAAAAAATCCAGCAGTATACCTGATGTCACAAGGATATGGTGCTTCTTTGGGCTTAGGTAAAACAATGAGAAATGGAGACGGCTGGTGCTGATGCCACACCCAATGCAGCAGTAAGATCTGTGTGAATGGCTGTATGTGGGTGTGTGATTCCCCTGGCATTTCCTTCCCCATTCACCTTACTACCAGCCCCAAACATGCCAGCTTATACCAGTCATATAAGAAACTACAAATCCTTACCAGAAATGAATTTATTTTATTGTTTTACGCTAAAAACAGCTGATATTCTTTCTTCTTTCATCCTGCTTTTTTCACAGTGTCCTCTGACATCATACTGGCAGATGGGTGGGTAAGGCAAGCAGAAAAAACCTCCATTCACATGCCATGCTCTGTCTCACATACCCATAACACAGCTATTACCCAGATGAGGAGTATTCTATGCCTGATCTTCCAGTCAATGCTGCTACAGTGATAAATTCTTACAGGTGTGAGATCCATGACTGTCATTATAACTGAACAAAGACAAGCTGTCATCAGCAGCCTGCACATCCCCATGGCCATGGGAGGGTTAATGGGAGAGGGCTAGAGCCAGGAAAATGTGAGTGCTGCTGTGCTGGAATGGAGCTCAGAGCTGGATGTGGCCTCAGAGGGCAGGGCGTGGTATGCAGAGCTCCAGACATGCACTTACATAGACAAAAATGACATAAAACAGTCTCTGAGCAATGTCACCGCTCCTGGAATATGTGCTTGAAGGTGCATGGGACAGACAGCAATACAATTCATAGAGGGCATCATACATCCAATACCAGATCACAGATCCAATACCAGATGATAAGTCATATAAACTAATGACAGATCCAATACCAGATGACAAGTCATATAACTAATGACAGATCCAATGTCAGATCACAAGTCGTATAACTAATGACAGATCCAATGTCAGATCACAAGTCATATAACTAATGTCAGACCCAATGTCAGATCACAAGTCATATAACTAATGACAGATCCAATACCAGGTGACAAGTCATATAACTAATGACAGATCCAATACCAGATCACAAGTCATATAACTAATGTCAGATCACAAGTCATATAACTAATGACAGATCCAATGTCAGATCACAAGTCATATAACTAATGACAGATCCAATACCAGATGAAAAGTCATATAACTAATGACAGATCAAATGTCATATCACAAGTCATATAACTAATGACAGATCAAATGTCAGATCACAAGTCATATAACTAATGACAGATCCAATGTCAGATCACAAGTCATATAACTAATGACAGATCCAATACCAGATCACAAGTCATATAACTAATGACAGATCAAATGTCAGATCACAAAAGTCATATAACTAATGACAGATCCAATGTCAGATCACAAGTCATATAACTAATGACAGATCCAATGTCAGATCACAAAAGTCATATAACTAATGACAGATCCAATGTCAGATCACAAGTCATATAACTAATGACAGATCAAATGTCAGATCACAAGTCATATAACTAATGACAGATCAAATGTCAGATCACCAGTCATATAACTAATGACAGATCCAATGTCAGATCACAAGTCATATAACTAATGACAGATCACAAGTCATATAACTAATGACAGATCAAATGTCAGATCACAAGTCATATAACTAATGACAGATCCAATGTCAGATCACAAGTTATATAACTAATGACAGATCCAATACCAGATCACAAGTCATATAACTAATGACAGATCCAATGTCAGATCACAAGTCATATAACTAATGACAGATCACAAGTCATATAACTAATGACAGATCAAATGTCAGATCACAAGTCATATAACTAATGACAGATCCAATGTCAGATCACAAGTTATATAACTAATGACAGATCCAATACCAGATCACAAGTCATATAACTAATGACAGATCAAATGTCAGATCACAAGTCATATAACTAATGACAGATCAAATGTCAGATCACCAGTCATATAACTAATGACAGATCCAATGTCAGATCACAAGTTATATAACTAATGACAGATCCAATACCAGATCACCAGTCATATAACTAATAACTCATCAAATAACTGACCACAGATCCAATACCAGATCACACATCATATAATTGATCACAAGTCATATAAGGGATCACAGATCCAATAGCAGATCACAAGTCATATAAAGGATCACAGATCCAATAGGAGATCACAAGTCATATAAGAGATGACACCCCATGAAGAATTGTCAGCAGCATCTGATGACAGGAGAGACTATTAGACAAAGCCCCCCATCCCCCCCTCCTTGCGGCTCAGCGAATGAATGCAGCCACAGCCCTGTATTGTTAGAAGGATGCTTTCCTCCCAATCTACAAGCAGCCGCAGCCATGCTGATCAGAGAAGATCTAAACAAACAAAGCATGTTCTTTTTTTCCCATCACCCCCTCCCCCTTTGTCTAACCCCCCATGGAGAGGTCCTTACCATGCTTGCTGTGCTGCTGAGCAGTGGGTGAGAGGAAGGAGGAGAGGAGAAGGATGGATGCCTTCTTACAATACGACTCTAAGGAGGTCGGTGTAAGAGAACTTGCAACACATGGTCCTACACTGCTCGTTATATACAATGCTGTCGTTATGGAAACCAGGCTGGCGGATTTCTCATTGGAGCAGACATTTCCGACTGCCTGCAGGCGCCGGGAGATCGGGGCTGCGATTGGCTGGACGGTGAACGGATGAGGTAATGATCCCCGCCCATCATTAGGAGTATGCATGCTATTAGTGGGACAAAGAGGGGCTGGACCATTCTCCTGACCATCCATCATCTTATCCCGGAAAATGGTGTCACTGGCATAACCAAAGGAGACGGGCAAACAAAGAGACAGACAGACAGGGCATGGCCATACAGGGGTGATCAGCTATGGGATGTGTAACTCCCATCCTATAGTATACATGTAGATCAGACATCACCTGTACATTCCCTGCCAGGAGTTCATCCCTAGCTCACACATCTGTACTGGGCAAGAAGAAGAGAGAATACAGGACATCCACACCAGGTCACAGCTCAGCACAGGAATAACTGTCATTTTTAACCACTTCAATACCAGGCACTTACACCCCCTTCCTGCCCAGGCCAATTTTCAGCTTTCTGCTCAGCCGCTGTTTAAATGACAATTGCGCGGTCATGCTACACTGCAACAGAATTTTTATCATTTTTTTCCCACAAATAGAGCTTTATTTTGGTGGTATTTGATCACCTCTGCGGTTTTTATTTTTTGCTAAACAAAGAACGAAAATTTTGAAACAAAAAAAGTTTTTATTTTGTTTCTGTTATAAAATTTTGTAAATAAGTTAAGCCGCGTACACGTGCAGCGATACCCCCAGTTAAGAGGGCTGCCTGTATTGATTTTGGGCCCTGTAGTGCACCGCTGTCAACCCCTGGCAATCGGCTCTAACCTCCCTTGGCACAGTTAGAGGGGGATGATAGGATTGTGAGGCCTGTAACTCACAGCGGCACAATCCTTTGACAAGAATACACAGTAATGTTTTAAAACTTCCTTTACCTATTTCTTCTGCAAAGTAAAGAACACAGACACCAATGTACTTAACCCTTGTATGTTTACTCAGATTAGTGGGTAAGCAGTAAAACCAGTGGCGGCTGGTGCTTAAAATTTTTGGGGGGGCGCAAACAAACTGAAAAAAAAAACAATTGCCGCCACTGTGCCCATTAAACGCAGCCACTGTGCCCAAACGCCACTAGTTTGCCCCCTCAAATACAGCCAGTTTGTTTCCATATACAGCCAGTGTGCCCCCATATATATATAACCAGTGTGCCCCCATATATACAGCCAGTGTGCCCCCATATACAGCCAGTGTGCCCCCATATACAGCCAGTGTGCCCCCATATACAGCCAGTTTGTCCCCATATATAGCCAGTGTGCCCCCATATATATAGCCAGTGTGCCCCCATATACAGCCAGTTTGTCCCCATATATATAGCCAGTGTGCCCCCATATACAGCCAGTGTGTCCCCATATATATAGCCAGTGTGCCCCCATATACAGCCAGTTTGTCCCCATATACAGCCATTCCCCCCAAATGCAGCCAGTTTGTCCCCCATATACAGCCAGTTCCCCCCAAATGCAGCCAGTTTGTCCCCCATATACAGCCAGTTCCCCCAAATGCAGCCAGTTTGTCCCCCATATACAGCCAGTTCCCCCAAATGCAGCCAGCGTGTCCCCCATATACAGCCAGTTCCCCCCAAATGCAGACAGTTTGTCCCCCATATACAGCCAGTTCTCCCCAAATGCAGCCAGCGTGTCCCCCATATACAGCCAGTTCCCCCCAAATTCAGCCAGCGTGTCCCCCATATACAGCCAGTTCCCCCCATATTCAGCCAGTTTGTCCCCCATATTCAGCCAGTTCCCCCCAAATGCAGCCAGTTTATCCCCATATACAGCCAGTTCCCCCCAAATGCAGGCAGTTTGTCCCCCATATTCAGCCAGTTTGTCCCCCATATTCAGCCAGTTTGTCCCCCATATTCAGCCAGTTCCCCCCATATTCAGCCAGTTTGTCCCCCATATTCAGCCAGTTTGTCCCCCATATACAGCCAGTTCCCCCCATATTCAGCCAGTTCCCCCCAAATGCAGCCAGTTTGTCCCCCATATTCAGCCAGTTTGTCCCCCAAATGCAGCCTGTTCCCCCCAAATGCAGCCAGTTTGTCCCCCATATACAGCCAGTTCCCCCCAAATGCAGCCTGTCCCCCCCCCCCCAGCCCTGCACTTACCTTCCTTGGTCTGCGCCGTCCTCGATGTGTTCTCCCGCCCTCGATGTCGCTTCAGCCAATCAGGTTACCGGTAACCAGATCCGGTGAACCTGATTGGCTGAAACCTCCACACAGTCTTCTCCAAGGAATGCACCCCCGTGCGTACCTGGGAGGAGTTTTTAGAAGCTGAATACAGCGTGAGAGCTGTATTCGGAAAGCCTATCAGAGCCGCTGGCTCTGATAGGCACTTCCAAGTTACACCCACCGCCGGCCGCCGCTCTAATTCATATGGCCGGCGCTCACCAGGAGGCCGGCCATATGTATAGTGGGCAGCGCGGCAGCGGTGACAATACACAGATTCATGCAATGCATGAATCTGTGTATTGTCTTTCAGTGGCGGTGCGGGAGCAAGAGGGGGCGGCGCTCCGGCGCCCTCTATGGACGCACCGCCACTGAGTTAAACAGGTGGGTACATGTCATAAGGAGAGCCCTGCGATAAATAGTATTAACAAGCAAACAAGTATTCAACGTTTTTCAACTCTAACAGTCCCCTTTGCAGCTACTTCCCCTCATGGGCAATATGGCGCCCAGGAATGTCTATGCTACCCAGTCAGGCCTGACTGAACTAAAGTGGAAATCCTGTAGGGAAATCTTCGCTAGCAACGGTGGTGCACTTGAAGAACAGAATTGTAATCCACCAAGGTAACAAGGGTACTGTGTCTATTTATGAGCAGGTGCTCTCTCACCCATCCGGACCAGTCCGCGTCCGTTTCTTCCGCTGCAGTGCCTAAACACACCGATCCCGTGACATCCGGGTCTTCGGTCCTCCTGGCAAAGGTGCAGTATAAAGGAGAGACGTCCCTCAGGTTCCTCGGTGCGCACAGAAGGCTCTTTGGAGAAAACGGCCAGGCTTCTGGCCTAAAGTCACAGGAGCTCAGACAGCAGTTCAGCTTGCTGGGCGGGCGGTGTCCGAAGAGAAAGAACTGGGGCCCGCCTCTCCCTTATAAAGTCCACCCCAGCAGTCCTTGCGCGGGGCAAGGCACCCTGGGTGCCTAAAAGTGTACTGGGTAATGTAGTCTCTGAGGGATTTAAAAGGCAATACCCTGCTACACACACGATCGGTTTTACCAATGAAAACAGTCCGATGGATTTTTTTCATTGGACAAACCAATCGTGTATGGGCCCCATCGGTTTTTTTTCCATCGGTGTCAAAAAATAGAACATGTTTTAAATTTTTCCGATAGATAAAAAACCGATAGACTTGCCCATAGACAATCGGAATTTGCTATCGGTTAAAAAACCCACGCATGCTCAGATTGAATTATGAGACGGGAGCGCTCGTTCTGGTAAAACTAGCGTTCCTAATGGAGAGAGCACATTCGTCATTCTGCAAATGTTTGCCTCGTTTAATGCAGCCCATTGTTTTCTTCCTTATAATGGTCTTTAAACTGTTTTTTGGCTGCAGATCTTTATCCCGAGTTCTGTCAAACTTATTTCTTTATAGTTTCTTGTCATCTCTAGAATAATTTTATATATTTTTAAAGCCAGTTCTCCCTAATTTTAATTGTTATTTAGAATCAAGATATACTATTTTTTTTTATTTTATTAGATTTTGGTTCTTGTGGGCTCATTTTTTTGGGTGTCAAGTTCTCACAACAACATATTTTTAATTTTTTTTCCTCATGGAGGTTGGTGTCTCTTGTTAATTACACATTGTATTTATGACATCTTATTGCTACTCCCAATAAAAAAACATAGGCAAGTATTTTTCCGAAATCAAAAAAACATTTATTCTGGCAAAAAATAAATAAACAGGAAGGGCAACAATTGTTAAATTAGTGGAATTTATGAAGACTTTGGACCCCAAAGGCAGACATTACTATGATGAACAATAAAATCAACAACATGAGGAAATCAGGAGCAGCAGCCGAAGACATACATCATCACAAGCTGTGGTACTCCTACAAACTGCAACTTCTGGAAGAGCAGCTTGAAGCCAGGGAATCACCTTCTGCTCTTCTTGGTAGCCTTCCCTCCACACTTCCCTCCAGCATTTGTTCCACGGCCCTCTCCACCCACCCTTCCAGGCTGTGGCTCTGTTGTTGGTAATGTGGCAGGAGGAGGAGGAGAAGGATGGGGCAGATGGCAGAGATGAGTGAGTGGCCTCTGTCAACTGCCCCATCACCGCCATGTGAATGGCCGTATAAACCAGGTGCTAACAGAGGGCACGTTGTCCCTCCTCCAGTTTCATCAGCTTTTTGGACAGATAGTTACTAAAGCCCTCAACTGGGTTGAGGGGGGCCCTCATTATGACAGCAGCCTCCCTTATCATCTTAAGTGACTCCTCCTTCACCTTTGACATCCGCCGATGTTTTGGGGGTCTGACGTGGAGGGGAGCCACTTGGGAGTGTGTGCTGCCACTAGGCCTGGGGACCTGGTGAGTGCCACTTGGGCCGGCCTCCTCCTGGCTGCCACTCACCCCTGCCTCCTCCTGCCTGCCACATTCCGGAGCCTCTTCCTCCTGGCTGAGCTCATCCTGTGTAGAAAAAAGGGACATAGTTTTTGTTTTTGTTGAATCAATCACACACAATTTTCATCTCATGACTATTGCAATTTGAATCGTAAAAAAATATAAAAGACTCTCATTGTGACCCCTGCTTTTTGATATACTGTACCAATCCTTTTTATTTTTTTAATTATTTTTTTAACATTTAAATTTTGTCATTTGTGAATAATAACATCTAGTTCTCAAAAATCAATTAAGGACAATAAATATCCTAGAAAATAATATACCTGGCTGAAGATGCGCAGATCCGGCTCTTCAAGCTCAGGTGGCTTCTCCTCCCCCTCTGCAGGGGTGGAGAGAAGGGTGGAAGGAACGCTGGAGGGAAGGGTGGAAGGAAGGGTTGAGGGAAGGGTGGAAAGTGATTCCCTGGCCTTAATCTGGTCATCCAGAAATTGCAGATGCTTGTAGTACCACAGCTTGGGCTTAACTACTTCGTCTGCTGCTGCTCCTGATCTCATAGAAGCACGCACTTCTTTATATATTTTTTTGTACGCATTCCTCATGTTGTTGATTTTGCTATTCATCATAGTATAGTCTGCCTCTGGGATCCAGGTCTTCATATATTCCACTAATTTAACAATTGTTGCCTTGCGTACTTGGCTATTATTGTAGGAGCTATTTTTTTAGCTCCCAGAGGTTGCGCATTTCCTTATACTTTTCTATAAAAATTAACATGATGTCTGGCTCACGCAATTTATGCATAGTTCAGTCTACAAGATAAAACACAAGACAAAAACAGGAGGTCAGCTTCAATTGTCCTAATCATAGCCCAATATAGGCCTCTACAATCATGAACCAGTATAGGCCACTGATGCCCAAGTTAATGTATTACCTTCGTAAAGATTCGTTCGGCACTTCCGGTCGTCCTTACTCCGCGCAACCACAACCTCGTTTACCCTTTATATACCCTGCGCATGTGTGAAATTACGGCCGCGTCGCCCACCCATGACGGTCTTTTTCAGACTTTCCCCACCCCTTCTCGTTCGGCGCACAGTGGGAGACGACGACATGGCGGTGACACAGATGCGTGCTTTATTAATAAGTACCGACGAGGAAAGCCCGGAGGCGGGAACGTCCAGATCCAGGAATAAAAGATTCATGGCGACTAATATGTAATTTGCTGAGATGGCGGAGATGGTGGACATCCTGCAAAGGAAGGATTACGATGGGAAGCATGGGCCATACGACACCCCTAATCTCAGGAAGTCTAAAATACTGGACAAAGTGGCGACGAGTCTCTATAATAAATTTGGGGTCAGGAGATCCAAGGAGCAGCTCCGTAAAAGTTGGTCTGACCTGAAGCTGAGGGAGCCGGACCAGTATAGGAAGCTTAAAAAATTCCTGGACAAAAGTAAGTTTTTTGTTTTACTGTCTTTAATCTAATTGGAATATGTATTCTTGCATGTTTTGCTCCATGTGCTTGGATTGTCTGGTTTCATATTGTAGAATGGCAACTTTCATGTGAAGTTGAGTGGACTAATTTTTGGGAATGTTTCCTAGTAAACAGCGAACGTGAAAAAAATAACATGTTTTGCACATATACACGTAAACCATTTGGCGTAAAACAACGTTTATATATACATTGTTGTCTAGATGATGTGTTGTAAGTTAAGTAGAATGTTAAATGGTAAACTAGATTCTGGGTAAAGGAGAGGACACTCAGGCAGCTGGTTACACATCTTGACTCAGGAGCACTATAGTGTGGGCCACCCGAACAACCTTTTTAGGGTGTCACACACAGGTGCTCCAGTGGATACCTTGGGGTGTCTCCTTTTTATTTTTGAGGACCAAGAATGAAAGTATTCTTGCTTTGTTGAATTACCAAAATATCATATGTTCATCTTGGAACTCTGGCAAAACCAACAATTGTACCCCACTACCAGTCAAACTACCAGGCAAACTTATAAAATTATGCCCTCAAATCTATGTATGCTAAAGGATACCTTTTGATTGTTTCATTCTCATAGGGGAGAGGAGACTGGGAGGACACCAATGTGAGGAGCCTAGGAAGCAAAGACCACATAAAGAAAACCAAGATCCAAAAGAACCCCAAGATCAGCATGTGGAGGAAGCAGAGGTGGAGGAAGGAAAGGAGAGGTGGAGGAAGGAGAGGTGGAGCTTATCACCACAACAGGTCAGTGTCTGTCACCACAGCTTCTGGTCAAAAGAGATGTAGGCCTGAAAATTTCTAATCCATTAATTTTTTTAGGGGATGAACATAGTGGTGTGTCAGAAACTCAGACAACTCCATTCTCAAGTGCTAGTGCCCAAATCGTCATTCAAGAAATAATGGAATGTAGTAGCGAAATGGACATTATGAGGAAAAGGATGAATGTGATTGAGCAAAAATATAAAAACATCAATGATATTATGGGGCGAATAGTCTGAACCACACCCCCCCCCTTTTTTAGTTTTCCTTTGTTTTCCAAAATTGCCATTTGTTTTAACACAAGCCCAAATTACAAGATGCACACAGTGTGTCAACATGTGCTATCTGCCGTCACAGGATATCTATGTCCCAGTTTTGAGGGTGCAACCTTTTCCTTGCTACTCAAGTAGGTGAGAGGAAGGGTTTGCACCCCCAAAACACGTCCATTGTTCCCCTATGATGGCATATAGCACATGTTGACTTTAGCCATAGGATCAGGATGAAAAAAAACATTTTGCACATCCAAAACTGTGTGCATCTTCTAATTTTGGATGGTTCAGGGGTTACATCACCCCATCTCATGTTTACATTTTTAAGGTTTGTAAGTTCTTTTCTTTTTTTTTTGACCCATGCATGTTTCTGCAAACCCAAAAAAAATAAAAATTCTCCACAATTTGGAGGCCAAAATGTCAAGATTGTATTTTGAATAAAAAATGACCGCACATGTTGTGCACAGAGTAAAAAAAAATTGGTACACTCAACAATGTGTGGCTTGTTCTTTCTATGCTCAATAGCAGTTATCTAAAATGGGAAAGGTCAGGTTTTTAAGTGTGACAATTGTGGCTATTTACTAAAGACAAATACACTTGGCACTACTACAAAGTGTACTATGATAACCTGGGAGACTCTGGCCATTAAAAACCCTCCTCTCCGGGGTGAGGGTCCTCTGTGGGAACGGCCGCATCAGGTGGGGTCCAAGTCCAAAGGCTTCATCCGCTATAAAAACAAAGGGAAGTCCATCCACGTTGTCTGCATCTGGAGGCAGTTCCAGGCCCCCAGACTGCAGAAGGTGAGCGAACACTCCGCCATCGGACATCCGGCCGTTCTTTCCCACGTTCACATACAGGAACTCATAGCGTGCCGACACCACCACAGAGAAATTAGTACTTTTGCACATTACATTGCAAGCAGATTACCCAAATACATTCTTGGCCAACGTCAGTATAACATTTATTAGGAGTATTTAAGCACAAAAATAGAAGGCCCACTTATCAGATGACTCACCCCCGCTGATGGGCCATTGGAACAAATTATAAGGGGGAGAATGTTGTTTAAGCAGATTTTGTGCCCCGCAACAAAAGGCTCTACCACTCTGCTGACCTTGAATGTGCAAAAAAACGTTATGACACATTTTGGGGGGGGGGGGGGGGGTTCAAAAGTACAATGGCGCAGAGAAAAAGATCATTAAAGAACAGACTAGGCTAGGTGTATATGGGCCCAGGATAGCATGCAGGAGAGGTTAGTGAAGGTAAATAGGCATGTAGGCAAAAAAAAAACTAAATATAAAAGAAAAAACATGCATGGGGAGAAAGGGGACATTCCCAGAATCTTGGCAATTTGGGAAGGATGAAAAAAAAAATACAATACTTTAGCAAACCATCAAAACATATAATGTGATGTTAAAGGATAAAAATTACCTTCATATAGTCCTTCTGCATGACTTGTATGATGGCAGAACACGTTTCAGGGATAATGATCCCAAGAGCCTGGGGGGGAGATGCCTGTTGAGAACTTGAGGTCCTGCAAGCTTCTCCCAGTTGCCAGGTATCTCAACGTGGCAATAAGCCTCTGCTCGGCAGTGATCGCCTGGCGCATCACAGTGTCCTGCCTCGTGATATAGGGGGACAGCAAATCCAACAGACGGTGAAAAACGGGGTCTGTCATCCGGAGATAATTCCTGAAATCATCAGGATTATTCTCCTGGATTTCCCGCAGCAGAGGCATATGAGAGAATTGGTCCCGCTGGAGCAGCCAATTCTTGGTCCATGAACTCCTCCTCACCCAGTTCATGGACTGAACTCGGGTTACAGTGTTAACCGCAACACCAAGTTCATAGCCAGCACGAGCTCTACGACAAGAACGTACTTCAAACATGGCTTTAAACCGGTCGGCTGGTCAGAACGAACTCAAACAGTACGCAACGAGGAACAGCAAGACCTGAGAAGAACGACCTGAAAAACAGTAAACGAACGGCCAAGAAGGCACTGCAAAACAGTAGCGACCTGACTGCACGCACTGAATGACAAATACGAACCCACAAGCACAAACTGAACACCTGAAAACGATCTGAAAAGCACGGAGACTGAAAAGCGCGAACCTGCTCTCACCAAACTTTTACTAACACGCGGTAACACGAAATCAGCAAAAGCAGCCCAAAAGGGTGGCGCCATTAGATTTGAACTTCCCCTTTATAGTGCCGTCATACGTGGTGCACGTCACGTCGTTTTGGTGCGGTCGGTTTTTTGACTGATGGTGTGTAGGCAAGACTGATGGAAGACAGTTTCATCGGATTTCCGATGGAAAAATCCATCGGATTAGAATCCATAGGATATCCGATCGTGTGTACAGGGCTTTAGTTCTCTCCTTCACTGATGGGCACTGATAAGGCGGCACTAACGGGCACTGATCAGGCGGCACCGATGAGTTGGCACCAATGAGGTGGCACTGATGGGCAGTGATAGGCGGCACTGATGGGCACTGGTAGGCGGCACTGATGGGCATTGATAGGCGGCACTGATGGGCACTCATGGGTGGCACTGATAGGCACTGATAGGCAGCACTGATATGCAGCACTGATAGGCAGCGCTGATGGTACTGGCAGGCATTGGGGATGGGCACTGATTGGCAGATGCCTGGGCACTGATTGGCATTATCCTGGTGGTCTAGGGTGGCATACCTGGTGGTCCAGTGTGATGGCCATCCCTGGTGGTCCTGGCGGCATCCTGGTGGTCCTGGGTGGGCTTCCGAGGGGGGGCTGCGCTGATAAACAATCAGCACAGACCCCCCTGTCAGGAGAGCAGCCGATCGGCTCTCCTGTACTCGCGTCTGACAGACGGCTCTTCCTGTTTACATCGTGATCAGCCGTGATTGGACACGGCAGATCATGTGGTAAAGAGCCTCTTTCCCGAGATCGGTGTAGCGGTGTGTCGCCGCCGCGACTGTTATCCTGCTGGATGTCATATGACATCCAGTCAGGATAACTGAACCACCGCCCGGCTATCATTTTGTTATAGGCCGGGTGGGAAGTAGTTAAGCATCATTGAAAATAACTGTCACTTTCCAGAAAATAAGGCCCCTTTCACATGGAGCGGATCCGTCCAAGAGCAATCCGCCTGCTCAGTGGGGATCTGTCTACTGATCCCTGCTGAGCAGGCGGATGACAGGTCCGTGTCCAATCCACTATGCAGAGCGCACACAAACACAGCCCGCTCTGCTCTATGGGGCGATCAAATGGATACGCAATCGTGTCACGGAGAGGCAGAGCAGGGGGATGCCTGTGTAAACAAGGCATTTCCCTGTTCTGCCTTGTGACTGTGATTGGGAGCAGTGATCACTGTCGTGTCACATGTAGCCCAGCCCCCCCCCCCACAGTTAGAATCACTCCCTAGGACACACTTAACCCCTTCCCCGCCCCCTAGTGGTTAACCCCTTCTCTGCCAGTGTCATTTACACAGTAATCAGTGCATTTTTACAGCACTGATCGCTGTATAAATGACAATGGTCCCAAAATAGCATCAAAAGTGTCAGATGTCTCCGCCATAATTTCACAGTTACGATAAAAATCGCAGATCGCCGCCATTTCTAATAAAAAAAAAATATTAATAAAAATGCCATAAAACTATCCCCTATTTTGTAGACGCTATAACTTTTGCACAGACCAATCAATATACGCTTATTGCGATTTTTTTAACCAAAAATATGTAGAAGAATACTTATCGGCCTAAACTGAGGAGAAAAATCGTTTTTTTATATATTTTTTGGGGATATTTATTATAGCAAAAAGTAATAAATATTGCTTTTTTTCAAAATTGACGCTCTTTTTTGTTTATAACGCAAAAAATAAAAACTGCAGAGGTGATCAAATACCACCAAAAGAAAGCTCTATTTGTGGGAAAAAAAGGATGCAAATTTTGTTTGGGAGCCACATCGCAGGACCGCGCAATTGTCAGTTAAAGCGACGCAGTGCCGAATCGCAAAATACGGCCTGGTCATTGGGGAGCCAAATCCTCCGGGGCTGAAGTGGTTAAACCCACAAGTGCTTTTTTAACACTACAATTCCTTTATATTGGATTTTGGAATTTGCAAATGCAGCAATTTAGAAATCAGATGAAAGGTTTAGCACTGGGAAACACTTTTTGATAGATAAAAAGTGCATTTTATATACAACTATAGAGATCAGACCAAAATGAGGGACAGAGGGACATTGCTCCAAATCAGGGACAGTCCCTCGAAATCAGAGACAGTTGGGAGCTATACCACTGCTAAACCAGACTAATGCAGTTCAACGGGACCGCCATGCAACTGCAGCCGCACAATATTGCAGCATTTGACTACCTTCTTTTGAACAGCAATCTACACTCAGATGGCTTTTCAGAGTTGTTTGACAGGTGGTGAGGAGGCAAAATGCCATCTCCTCACTTCCTGATTTAACCCAATAAATGCCGTACTACCGATCAATTTATTGTACTCCCATGTGCAGTTAGTAGCCATAGCGTAATTGTCCCTATGCCCTGCATGGTGCCGTTGCGAGTTGAGTAGCAGTTGCAGGGTGGCCCCATAGAACTGCATTAGTCGTGTTCAGCAGTGGCATTGCCCACCTAAAGCAACATGCTGTTTAAGAATGAGCCCTAAATGACATAATCAAGCAGGAAAAGCAGAGAAGCCGGGTTGGATTTTTCAGGGCAATCAGTACCATACCCCGAAGACTAAAGCCGCGTACACACGATCGGTTCTACCGATGAAAACAGTCCGATGGATTTTTTTCATCGGACAAACCGATCGTGTATGGGCCCCATCTGTCTTTTTTCCATCGGTGTCAAAAAATAGAACATGTTTTAAATTTTTCCGATGGATAAAAAACCGATAGCAAATTCCGATCGTCTATGGGCAAGTCCATCGGTTAAAAAACCCACGCATGCTTAGAATCAAGTCGAAGCATTGAACTTCATTTTTCTCGGCTCATCTCGGCTCATCGGAGTGTTTTACGTCACCGCGTTTGGAACGAACAGTTTTTAGACTGATGGTGTGTGGGCAAGACTGATGGAAGACAGTTTCATCGGATTAGAATCCATAGGATATCCGATCGTGTGTACAGGGCTAAAGTGGCAATGGCTGCTCAAAAACAGCCCAATAAATCCAAACAAGGTTTTTTTTTTTGTGCATACAGGCAATTAAAGGAGTTGTAAAGGTTTGTTTTTTATTTTCTAAATAGGTTGCTTTAAGCTAGTGCATTGTTGGTTCACTTACCTTTTCCTTCGATTTTTCTTCAAAATGTTTTTTTTTCTTTGTCTGAATTTCTCACTTCCTGTTCCTCCTCAGTAAGCTGTTCTGGCTGACTAACCGGATGATGGGGGCAAGCTTACTGAGGAGGAACAGGAAGTGAGAAATTCAGACAAAAAAAAAAAACATTTAGAAAGGAAATCAAAGGAAAAGGTAAGTGAACCAACAATGCACTAGCTTAAAGGAACCTATTTAGAAAATAAAAAAACAAACCTTTACAACCCCTTTAAGCTATGACTACTAACTGCTAGGGATGAGCTTCGAGTTCGAGTCGAACCCATGTTCGACTCGAACATCGGCTGTTCGACCGTTCGTCGAATTTCGAACATTATGGGCCGTTCGCGCCAAATTCGAGTGGCGTGTCTCGGCCCATAATTCACTGCAGTGCATTGCTGGCTGATGATTGCCCAAGCATGCACTATGACCCGCATGCTTGGCCAATCACAGCGCCGTAGGTACAGAGAGCCGTAATTGGCCAAAGCCAATTATGGCTAAGTGCACACCCCACATTATATATGGCCGCCGGCTTGGCGGCCTTGTGTAGTGTGTTGGCGTTGGTTAAAGGAAAGAGACAGAGAGAGAGACAGTGGGGCTGATTTACTAATAACAGTGCGCTGCGCTGCTTCTAACCTTAATTGGTGCGCCTGATAACTCCTTCACTGGGCGCAGGAAGCAGCGGCGCACTGTTATAGTAAATAGAAATGTCAGCGGCGCTCTATTGAAAATGAATGGTTCCCTATGGGAGCCCATTGATTTGAATAGAGGTCGCCCGGGAAGTCGGATCCGACTTGCGGGCGACTCGTGTGCCGGCTGACACAGGGACAGCGCGACTTTGCGAGGCGATCTGGACACGACCTGAGCGTGCAGCAGCCGCTCAAGTCGTGTCCTAGAGGCGACTAGCCAGCCGAGAATGTGTCCAGCGCAATGTCATCGCGCTGGTCCTCGGCAGCCTCGCTGTCCCATGTTTTGGTATGAATCATGAAGGGGAACTCCAGGCTAAATTTTAATGAAAAAACCGGCATGGGTTCCCCTCAGGAGCATACCAAGCCCTTAGGTCTGGTCTGGATTCTAAGGTGAACCCCCTAAGCCGAAAAACGGCATGGGGTCCCCCCAAAATCCAAACCAGACCCTTAGGCACATGGCCCCGGAGCATGTGACTGTGACGTCATGGGAACATGTGACTGTGACGTCATGAGAAGCCTATATTAATCTCTGCAGACCGAAAATTTTGCATTACTGCGAGAGGAAGCGACGAGTCAACATCGAGGAGGAGAAGAGAGAAGAAGACGCCGACGGCGACGACGGAGAAGACCGGCCCCTCCACTAGCAAAAGAGCTAAAGAAGTTAGTGGAGGGGCCGGCAGAAGAAAGAAGCGGGAGAAGAACCGGGAGAAGAACCGGATAGCGGGAGAAGAAGAAGGCGACGGAGAAGACCGGGCCCTCCACTAGCAAAAGAGCTAAAGAAGTTAGTGGAGGGGCCGGCAGAAGAAAGAAGCGGTAGAAAAACCGGGAGAAGAACCGGATAGCGGGAGAAGAAGAAGAAGGCGACGGAGAAGACCGGGCCTCCGCTAGCAAAAGAGCTAAAAGAAGTTAGCGGAGGCCCGGCAGAAGAAAGGAAGAACCGGAGAGAAGAAGAGGGGAGAAGGCGACGGAGAAGACCAGGCCTCCGCTAGCAAAAGAGCTAAAGAAGTTAGTGGTGGCCCGGCAGAAGAAAACCGGAGAGCGCGGCGACGACACCGGAGACCCCCGAAGTCGGAAGAAGACCCCTGAGCTGTGCAATAAAATACTTTAAAAAGCTGTGTGGTTTTTTTATTGCAATTTTTTTCCACCAGGTGAATGGGTAGGGGTACGATGTACCCCATACTCATTCACATAGGGTGGGGGACCGGGATCCGGGGGCCCCTTTATTAAAGGGGGCTCCCGGATTCCGATAAGCCCCCCGCCCGCAGACCCCGACAACCAACGGCCAGGGTTGTCGGGAAGAGGCCCTTGTCCTCATCAACATGGGGGCAGGGTGCTTTGGGGTGGGGGGGCCGCAGGTCGCCCCCCTGCCCCGAAGCACCAAACCCCCCATGTTGAGGGCATGCGGCCTGGTACGGTTCAGGAGGGAGGGGGGGCCGCTCTCGTCCCCCCCTTTTCCCCTGCGGCCTGCCAGGTTGCGTGCTCGGATAAGGGTCTGGTTAAGATTTTGGGGGGACCCCCACGCCATTTTTCGGCTTAAGGGGTTCACCTTAAAATCCAGACCAGACCCAAGAGCCTGGTATGCTCCTGGAGGTGGAACCCATGCCGGTTTTTTATTTAAAATTTGGCCTGGAGTTCCCCCTCAAGATTCATACCAAACACAGTGCCTGCTATTGGCGGGGATCCAAGTCGGATCCCTGTTCATTGAAAGTCGGACATATGTCGGATTCATGTCGCAGGGCAAAGTCGGATCCAAAGTAGGACAGATGTCGTGTCGCACTAGTGTGAACCCAGCCTAAATACAACTACACTGCTGCTCTCAGCTGCTCATATCACTCTGGTCTCACTAAATAGCTAAAATCGTAAATAATACTGTTTTTGGAGCTTAGGGCGGCTCCTTATCATATAAATGCAAATGTGGTAAAACACGGCATGCAAACGCCACAAAGCGCGCCTTTCTAAACGCCACTTTCAACCTTAGTTCAGAACACTTTGCACCAGCGTCCCGTCTACATGGGGCCTAAAAACGCCTATGCCATTTACTGCTCCAAAACGCCATGGTGGCCATGAGGCCATAGGCTAACATGGAGAGATGTTTTTAAGCTGCAAAAAATGCTCAAACAAGCGGTTGGAAAAACGTCCGTGTGCATGTAGCCTTATATTAACCACTTGCGCACTGTCCAGACCAAGTTTCACATTTCAGCGCTGATGCACTTTTAATGACACTTGCGCGCTCATACAACACTGTAACCCAATGAAAATGTTTTATTTGTTGGCACACAAATAGAGCTTGCTTTTGGTGCTATTTAATCACCTTTGTGTTTTATTTTTATTTTTTTTCTATAAATACAAAAGACCGAGTTTAAAAAAAAAAAAATGGATATTTTACCCACTTCAGCACTGGGCCTATTCTGGCACTTCTCTCCTTCATGTAAAAATCATAAATTTATGGCTATAAAATTACTTCAAAACACCAAACATTATATATTTTTTTGGAGCAGACACCCTAGGGAATAAGATGGCGGTCATTGCAAATTTTTATCTCGCTCGGTATTTGCGCAATAAATTTTCAAACGCCTTTTGTTTGCTAAAAATATTACAAAACAGTAAAGTTAAGGCCAATTTTTTGGTATAATGTGAAAGATGTTGTTATGCTGAGTAAATAGATACCTAACACGTCACGCTTTAAAATTGCGCACACACATGGCATGACACCAAACTTCAGTAATTAAAAATCTCCCTAGGCGATGCTTAATTTTTTTTTACACGTTACCATTTTGGCATTACAGAGGGGGTCTAGTGCTAGAATTGCTGCACTCGTTCTAACGCCTGCAGCAATAACTCACATGTGTGGTTTGAACGGCGTTTACATATGTGGGCGGGACTTACGTGTGTGTTCGCTTCTGAGCGCGAGCTACCGGGGACATGGGCGTTTTTTCTTATTTTTTTTATTTTTTTTGTTTTTGTTTTTTGACTTTTTTGTATTTCTTACACTTTTTTAATTTTTTTTTATTTTTTGGGATCTCTTGTATTCCTATTACAAGGAATGTAAACATCCCTTGTAATAGGAATGTGTGTGACAGGTCCTCTTTATGGAGAGATGCAGGGTCAATAAGACCCCGCATCTCTCCTCCAGGCTGAAAAGCATGATATTGTTCCAAAAAAATCACCAATCTCATGCTGACAGCCAAGATCACGGCTTGGTTAACATACGGGAACACGGCATGATGTCATAACTTCGTGCCCGCGCCTCCGACGGTCATAGAGATGACTGATGACCATCTGGTCACCAGTCATCTCCAAATCGTTCTCCGAGTCCCAGATGGCACGGGAGAGCCCGGAGAAGCACCGGATGGCGGCAAGAGAGGGGGGGGGACGTCCCCTCCCCCCGCCTATAAGAACGATCAAGCGGCGGAACTGCCACTATGATCATTTTTATTGTGCACAGAATCGCCGGCTGAAAAGAATGATATCTGAATGATGCCTGCAACTGCAGGCATCATTCAGATGTCACCGCCCAAAGCCAAGGATGTCATTTGATGGTGGGCGGTAGGAAACTGGTTAATATTTTTAAAAAAGGTAATTTTTCTTCTTCATTGATGTACACTGATGAGACTGCACTGATGGGCACCGATAAGGTGGCAAGGGTGGGCACTGAGAGGTGGCATTGCTATTTAGCACTGGTGGGCAGTGAGAAGTGGCACTGCTAGGTGGCAATGATAGTTGGCAGTGATGGGCACTGATAGGCACTGGCAGCACTGCTAGGTGCCACTGATTGGCACCAGTGGTGGGCATTGATAGGTGGCACTGGCAGGGGCTACTAATTGTCACAGATGATGCAGAATTGCCTCTTCCTCTTCGGGCCCCATGTCCCTTGCACATAAGCCGGTGATTGCCTTTTTTTTTATGCTCACGCTGTCAGCACAAGGAGAAAACAAAAACCATTACCCAGCTTTTGTTTACATCACGTGATCAGCTGTCATTTGCTGACAGCTGATCACATGGTGAAGGGCAGGGATCGGCCCCTTACTCGGATCTGTCATCACCCGAGTCACAGTGACTCTGTGACCACAGCGCGCGCAAAGGGGAGGACGTTTATTGACGGACTCCCGGCAATTGAGGACCATGCTGTGGCCGTCGATCAGTTATAGCGCTGATCTCAAGTGATTAAAGAGGGTCTAAATGGACCATTGACATGCATCACAATTCAACTTAGGAATGAGTCTTTGAAAAGTTAAACTAAATAATTTGGCCACTTTATCCTTCCAAATAATTCACTTCCTGTCACATAGCCACACAGGAAGTGAGGGAAAATCCCTAACAATGTCTTTCCTTGGGGACACACAGGTCAGTCTAAATACTTTCCCCATTATGCACATTGCACTCGAGCATATTGCACTTGAGCATATTGCGGGGTACACCACAACTTATTATTAGGTAGTTTGGACTGTGGGGTTTATTTACTAAAGGCAAATCTACTTTGCACTATAAGTGCACTTGCTGTATATCTGAGGGGGACATGCAAGCCAAAAAAAAACAACATCTTTGCTTTTACATGATTGTAACATCCAATCACCAGTACTTTCCCTCAGATTTTCAGCAGCTACACCTTTACTGCAGAGTGGATTTGTCTTTACTAAACCCCAAACTACCCAATGATTTGGGGTGTACACAACAAAGTGCTAGAGTGCAATTTGCTTAATGGGGACACTAGTTAGATTGATCTGTGTGTCCCCAAGAAAAGCCATTGGTAGGGTTTTACCTTCACTTCCTGTTTAGCTGTGTGACAGGAAGTGAAGCCAATGTTAAGAAAAGGAGACAAAGGCCAAACTACAAAAAAAAAAATAAAAAAAAAAACCACACACGCAGGGGTTCCAACACTTACTTTGTTTCCCTCAAAATGCCCACAATTAGAATTGTATGGCCTTGAGCTATTTTTAAGTGCAGTGCTCTAAATCAGTGCTTCTCAAGTACCCCCAACAGGCCATGTTTGCAGGTTTTCCTTCATCTTGCACATGTGCTTTAAATCACAGTCAATGGTTTTGATTTTTGGACAGCAATTCTCGATAAGATAAATTCACAAAACATGTCCTGTTGGGGGTACTTTAGGACTGAGGCTGAGAACCACTGCAGTAAAAAAAGGAAAATTGAATACTTACCGCTCTGTATTTCATTTCCTGGTGACGCTCCATGGCAACACACAATCCATGCATATACTACCATGAAGGCACCAGGGTAGACAAATCACACCTGTTTTGTTTTGACATGCCAATCAGCTGTCACATTTGTTGCAAAGAAAACACAAAACAAACATCAAAACTTTCCATCTAATTTTATTGTTCAACAAAACAAAAGGGAAGGCAAAATAAAAAACATGGTCAATTTGAAACAGTTACAGACTCAACATCTTGAGCAATTTTTGGCCAAAAAAATGCAGCAGACAATTAAATCAAAGTGAACAAACACACATTAACAACATCAGAATTATTTCAGGGGAACATATCTCCCCCACACCAAAAATATACAATCCACATAAGTTAACCAATCACTTGTTTTACAAAGACATAACAAATAAAATACATGTGTTACAAACACGATAAGGACACCAACATGTACATTTTACCCCTCCCACACACACACACTTGCCTCTTCTTAAGGCAATCGACCGAATGCTCTGTGAGCTTTATATAACATATGTTTGTGTGCTAATGAGGCAATTGAAAACACATGCACAGTCCATGGAACACCCAAAATGCAAGTTCTCCCAATGTAGAGACTGAAATTCAAAGTGGGCACACCTGTTAAGATGTCCTTCAATTTCTAACCCATAAAATCACTCTCTGAGTGAGCATGCCCAGAAATATTCAGGCGCTGTTCACACACAAAAAGCACGCCAAAAAAAAATAACTGGCTGGGCATGTGCAGAACAACACCAATGCAGCTAGCAAAAAATACCCCCCCTCCCCCCGTCCAAAATTAAGCACATCATCCAGCATGCTACAAAGTTAGAGATGGGACAATCACCCCTCCCCCCCCACCAACAAATACTATTGCAGTCTATGGGAACTGACTTGTTAATTTTGCTAGTCCCCACTTGGCTGGCTTATCTTCTGTGGCCTTAAAATGGGGGCCCAGGTCCCACCCTAAAGGACATATATCAATGTCACCAATTTGGAAAACACCAAAAACAAAACAAGGAGAAGGGTCTTTAAATATGCCAAATTGCTTAAGGGCCATTTCACACCACATACAGTCCATTGCGTTTTTTATGCATCCAAAATGCATGGAAAGTTGGTTATATGGTTCTAAATGGCAGTGTTTGTTCCAGTGCGTTCCAGTTCCACCAAAAAAGTAGAACATGCTGCATTTTACCTGCACTGGACTGTACTGGAACGCATCAAAACGCATCATAAACGCACTGGAACGCACAGGAACACACCTAAATGCACCAAAAACGCACTGGAACACACTTGTCCTTATCTATGGTTAATAAAAAAGAGGGGTGAAAACAAAGCACTGGACTGCATCAAAAACTTACCAAAAATGCACCGGAACGCATGAAAAAAGTGCATGCAGAAAAGCACCTGGAACACATCCGGATTGTGTTTCTATGGTGTGAACTGGCCCTAGTTCACACTATAGAAACGCAGTCTGGGTGCGTTTGAGGTGCTTTTCTGCATGCGCGTTTTTGACACATTCCAGTGCATTTTTGAGGCGCTTTTGATGCAGTCCAGTGTTTTTTTCCGCCTCTTTTCACTTAGGACAAGTGTGTTGCTGTAACGCCGAGCGCTCCGGGTGTCCCATCCTTCCTGGAGCGCTCACGGCGTCGGTCCCCCTGCAGCGCCCCGGTCAGCCCTCCTGGCCGTGGGCGCTGCTCTGTCACCGGCGGGGATAAGATCCACGCGGCGGCACATCTCCGTCCGCGGATCGCATCCCATCCTTCTCACCTTCCCCCTCCTGCTCCTTTCCGGCGCGCGCGGCCCCGCTGCGCTCTAGGGCGCGCGCGCCAGTCTTCTAAGATTTAAAGGGCCAGCGCACCATTGATTGGTGCCTGGTCCAATTACTGTGTGAACACCCAAAACATATATAAACCCACTTCCCCTTCCTGTCCTTGCCGGATCTTGTTGTCCTAGTACCCTGTGGAAGTGTTTTGTGACTTGCCTTGCCTGTGTATCTGACCTACTGCCATTGTCTCTGACTACGAACCATTGCCGCCTGCCCTGACCCTCTGCTACGTCTGACCTTGCCTCTGCCTAGTCCTTTTGTACCGCATCTATCTCAGCCGCCAGAGAGGTGGAGTCGCTACTGGAGGACACGACCTGGTTGCTACCGCCGCAGCAAGTCCATCCCGCTTTGCGGTGGGCTCTGGTGAAAACCGGTAGCTGCTTAGAACCGGTCCCTCAGTACGACCCGTGCCATCCCCTCTCTGGTACAGAGGATCCACCTCTTGTGTTCCCACTAGCCGTCAGTCCGGCTCGTGAAAGTAGATCCGGCCATGGATCCCGCTGACGTGCCGCTGCCTACTCTCGCTGATCTCACTACCGTGGTTGCCCAGCAGTCACAATTGATTGCCCAGCAAGGACAGCAGCTGTCGCAGTTGACCGCCATGATCCAGCAGCGTCTGCCGCCACAAGCTCCAGCATCTTCCCCTCCCCGAGCTGCCGCTACTACCTCGAAGATCCGCTTGTCTCTTCCGGAGAAATTTGACGGGGATCCTAGGAGGTGCCAGGGATTCTTGTCCCAATGTTCCCTGCATCTTGAGATGATGTCAGACTAGTTTTCCACAGAACGGTCTAAGGTGGCATTCGTGGTCTGTCTGTTGTCTGGGAAGGCCTTGGCCTGGGCCACGCCACTCTGGGACCGCAATGACCCTGCTACAGCCACCGTTCAGTCCTTCCTCGCTGAGGTTCGTAGCGTTTTTGAGGAACCAGGCCGAGCCTCATCCGCTGAAACCGCCCTGCTTAACCTTGTCCAAGGAAACTCCTCTGTGGGCGAATATGCCATACAGTTCCGCACACTGGCCTCAGAGCTATCCTGGAATAATGAGGCTCTCTGCGCGACCTTCAAGAAAGGCTTATCCAGCCACATCAAGGATTGTCTGGCCGCACGAGAGATACCCTCCTCCCTGACGGAGCTCATCCACTTAGCTACCCGCATTGACATACGCTACGTTGAAAGACGCCAAGAGCTTCGCCAGGAGAAAGATCTTGTTCGCACCAGGCGTTATCCGCGCCTGGCTCCTCTCTTCCTGAATCCAACGCATCCTGATACTATGCCTTCTGTCGAGGAGGCCATGCAGGTGGACCGATCTCGCCTGACCCTACAAGAGAGGACTCGCCGTAGGAATGAGAACTTATGCCTTTATTGTGCGAGCTCTGAACATTTCCTAAAGGACTGCTCTATTCGTCCTCTACGTCAGGGAAACGCCCGCACCTAGTGAACATGGGAGAGGCGTTACTAGGTGTGAATTCTTCCTCTCCACGTCTGACTATTCCTGTGCGGATTACCCCTTCTGCTGGCTCCCCCTTCTCTGCGGTGGCCTTCCTGGACTCTGGTTCTGCAGGAAACTTTATTGAAGCCTCTTTCATCAACAGGTTCAACGTTCCTGTTATCCGTCTCATCAAACCCTTCTTCATTTCCTCTGTAAATGGAGAGAATCTGGATTGTACCGTGCGTTACCGCACCGAACCCCTGCTCATGTCCGTTGGTGTTCTTCACCAAGAAAAAATAGAATTCTTTGTTTTGCCGAACTGTACTTCTGACATCCTTCTTGGCCTACCCTGGCTCCAGCGCCACTCTCCTACCCTCGACTGGACCACTGGGGACATCAAATCCTAGGGCTACTCCTGCCACAAGCATTGTCTTAAGTCTGTAACCCCCAGTCAAGTTCCCATCGCTACTCCTTTGCCCGGCCTTCCCAAGGCCTATCAGGACTTTTCTGATGTCTTTTGCAAAAAACAGGCGGAGGTCTTACCACCACATAGACCCTACGACTGCCCCATTGACTTGCTTCCAGGTACTACACCACCCCGTGGCAGAATTTACCCTCTCTCCTCTCCAGAAACCAAGGCCATGACTGATTACATACAGGAGAACCTCAAGAGAGGTTTTATTAGGAAATCATCTTCTCCAGCCGGAGCGGGGTTCTTCTTCGTTGCCAAGAAGGACGGATCACTACGCCCTTGCATAGACTATCGTGGTCTCAATAAAATCACTATTAAAAATCGCTACCCTCTGCCTCTCATCTCGGAGCTCTTTGACCGTCTGCGCGGAGCAAAAGTTTTTTCGAAATTGGACCTCAGGGGCGCTTATAACCTCATCAGAATCCGTGAAGGAGATGAATGGAAAACCGCATTTAACACCAGAGATGGTCACTTTGAATATCTCGTCATGCCTTTCGGACTTTGCAGCGCTCCTGCAGTCTTTCAGGATTTTGTCAATGAAATCTTTCGGGACTTACTGTATACCTGTGTGGTTGTCTATCTTGACGACATCCTAATCTTCTCTACCAACCTTGAGGAACATCGGCTCCATGTCCGTCAAGTGCTCCAGCGCCTCCGCGTAAATCATCTTTACGCTAAATTTGAAAAATGCCTTTTTGAGCGCAGCAGCCTTCCTTTCCTAGGTTATCTGGTCTCAGGACAAGGCCTTCAAATGGACCCTGACAAGCTCTCCGCAGTCTTGGATTGGCCACGCCCCTCTGGACTCCGTGCTATCCAACGCTTCCTTGGATTCGCCAACTACTATCGTCAGTTCATACCCCACTTCTCCACCATCGTTGCTCCTATAGGGGCACTGACTAAGAAAAACGCGAATCCAAGGTCCTGGCCGCCTCAAGCTGAAGAAGCCTTTACTCGCCTTAAGACCGCCTTCTCCTCTGCACCTGCCCTGTCTCGACCAGACCCCACAAAGCCGTTCTTCCTTGAAGTTGACGCCTCCTCGGTAGGAGCCGGAGCTGTTCTTCTTCAAAAAACGCTAAAGGAAGAAACGTCACGTGTGTTTTTTTCTCTAAAACCTTCTCCCCTCCTGAAAAAAACTATTCCATAGGTGACCGTGAACTGTTGGCCATCAAGCTGGCATTAGAAGAGTGGAGACATCTCCTGGAAGGATCCCTTCACCCTATCTCCATTTACACTGACCATAAAAATTTGTCCTACCTTCAGTCCGCTCAGCGCTTAAATCCTCGCCAGGCCAGGTGGTCATTGTTCTTTGCCCGGTTCAATTTCCAGATCCATTTTCATCCCGCAGACAAGAATGTCAGGGCTGATGCCTTGTCCCGTTCCTCTGATGCCTCTGAAACCGGGACTCCCCCGCAACACATCGTACCCCCTGAGTGTCTGATTTCCTCTGCTCCTGCGTCTCTGATGCCAGTTCCTCCAGGAAAAACTTTCGTTCCTCCACGCCTTCGTCTCCAGATACTCAGGTGGGGCCATTCCTCCCATCTAGCCGGTCACGCTGGGATCAAAAAATCCATACAATTGATGGCCAGACACTATTGGTGGCCTACCCAGGAAAAAGATATGACTGACTTTGTACGGGCCTGCACTATCTGTGCACGTGACAAGACTCCACGCCAGAAGCCTGCAGGTCTTCTCCTTCCTCTACCTGTGCCTGAACAACCATGGTCCCACATTGCCATGGATTTCATCACGGACCTTCCTTTGTCTCATAGTAACACTGTCATCTGGGTGGTCGTTGACCGCTTTTCGAAAATGGCTCATTTTGTACCGCTTCCTGGTCTGCCTACTGCACCTCAGTTGGCGAAGCATTTTTTTCTTCAAATTTTCCGTCTCCATGGGCTACCCTCACATATCGTCTCTGATAGAGGCGTTCAATTCATCTCAAAATTTTGGAGAGCTCTCTGTACTCAACTAAAGATTAAGTTGAATTTTTCTTCCGCTTATCACCCGCAATCCAATGGACAGGTGGAGAGAGTTAACCAGGTCCTTGGTGACTACTTACGACATTTTGTCTCAGCCCGTCAAGACGATTGGGTCGACCTATTACCCTGGGCAGAATTCTCATACAATTTCAAGAACTCTGAATCGTCCTCCAAATCACCTTTCTTTGTGGTCTACGGCCGTCACCCATTGCCCCCCCTCCCCATCCCCACTTCTTCTGGAGTTCCTGCCGTGGATGAATTAACTCAAGACTTCACCTCTATCTGGAAAGAGACTCAAAAGTCGCTATCACTGACCTCTGCCCGCATGAAGAGACATGCAGATAAAAAAAGAAGAATTCCTCCTGTCTATGTCCCGGGTGACAAAGTGTGGCTCTCCTCCAAATATGTTCGGTTTTGGGTACCTAGCTACAAGCTGGGCCCTCGTTACCTCGGACCTTTTAAAATCAAAAACCAAATCAATTCTGTCTCTTACAAACTCCATCTTCCTCCTTCTCTTCGTATCCCCAATTCTTTTCATGTGTCTCTTCTCAAACCCCTCATTCTTAACCGATTTTCCCCCAAGGTCACTGCTCCTGCTCCTGTCTCTGGTTCTTCCGATGTCTTCTCGGTGAAAGAAATCCTCGCCTCCAAGGTCATCCGAGGTAAAATATTTTTTTTAGTGGATTGGGAGAACTGTGGTCCTGAAGAGAGATCCTGGGAGCCTGAGACCAACATTTTAGACAAGGAGCTCATCCGTAGATTCTTGGGTTCCAAGAAAAGGGGGAGACCTAAGGGGGGGGTACTGTAACGCCGAGCGCTCCGGGTCTCCCATCCTTCCCGGAGCGCTCACGGCGTCGGTCCCCCTGCAGCGCCCCGGTCAGCCCTCCTGGCCGTGGGCGCTGCTCTGTCACTGGCGGGGATGCAATCCACACGGCGGCACATCTCCGTCCGCGGATCGCATCCCATCCTTCTCACCTTCCCCCTCCTGCTCCTTTCCGGCGCGCGCGGCTCCGCTGCGCTCTAGGGCGCGCGCGCGCCGGCCTTCTAAGATTTGAAAAGGCCAGCGCACCATTGATTGGTGCCTGGTCCAATTACTGTGTGAACACCCAAAACATATATAAACCCACTTCCCCTTCCTGTCCTTGCCGGATCTTGTTGTCCTAGTACCCTGTGGAAGTGTTTTGTGACTTGCCTTGCCTGTGTATCTGACCTACTGCCATTGTCTCTGACTACGAACCATTGCCGCCTGCCCTGACCCTCTGCTACATCTGACCTTGCCTCTGCCTAGTCCTTTTGTACCGCGTCTATCTCAGCCGCCAGAGAGGTGGAGTCGCTACTGGAGGACACGACCTGGTTGCTACCGCCGCAGCAAGTCCATCCCGCTTTGCGGCGGGCTCTGGTGAAAACCGGTAGCTGCTTAGAACCGGTCCCTCAGTACGACCCGTGCCATCCCCTCTCTGGTACAGAGGATCCACCTCTTGTGTTCCCACTAGCTGTCAGTCCGGCTCGTGACAGTTGCAGTGCGTCTTTGGTGCATTTAGGTGCGTTGCGGTGCATTCCAGTGCATTTTTGGTACGTTCCGTTGCGTTTTTGATGTGTTTTACTGGGGTCCAGTACAGTTTTGTACCTAAAAAATGCAGCATGACCAATTATTTTTAGGCTTTCTGAAATGCACTGGAACGGACTGCAGTGGGGTGAACTATGCCATTGGCATTAATGTGATCAACTTTCTTTGCGTTTTTTTCAGGTCTGGAATGGATATTAAGGGGAACCCCGCTGCAAATTTTTTAAAAAAATGACGTGGGGTTCCCCCCAAATATCCAAACCAGGCCCTTCAGATCTGGCATGGATTTTAAGGGGAACTCCACCCCAAATTTAAAAAATAAATGGCGTGGAGTCCCCCTAAAAATCCACACCAGACCCTTTATCCGAGCACATAACCTGGCCGGCCGCAGGGGAAGAGGGGGAGACGAGAGAGCGGGCCCCCCTCCCTCCTGAACCGTACCAGGCCACATGCCCTCAACATGGGGAGGATGTCCCCATGTTGATGGGGACAAGGGCCTCATCCCCACAACCCTTGCCCGGTGGTTGTGGGGGTCTGCGGGCGGGGGGCTTATCAGAATCTGGAAGACCCCTTTAACAAAGGGGACCCCCAGATCCCGCCCCCCCCTGTGTGAAATGGTAATGGGGTACAAATGTACCCCTACCATTTCACAAGGAAAGTGTAAAAAATGTAAAAAATGACAAGAGCCGGTTTTTGACAATTCCTTTATTAATGTCATCTCTTTTCTTCCATCTTCTTCCTTCTTCTTCCATCTTCTTCTTCCATCTTCTTCTTTTCTCCATTCGGGTTTCTTCCTCCATCTTCATCTTCATCTTCATCTTCATCTTCCTTCTTCCTTCGGTGTTCTCGTCCAGCATCTTGCCCCGGCGTCTTCCCTTCTTCTTTCTTCTCCGGCCGCTCCGTTTGAATTGGAGGTTCCCGCTGTGCGACGCTTCAGTTCTCCACTTGGTCCGCTTACACCCGGTGGCTCCGCCCCCCTCTGTCACCACGGGGAAAGTCCCAGTGAAATCCATGTGCGTCAGAGGGGGGCGGGGTCACGGGTGTAAGCGGACCCAGAGGCGAACTGAAGCGTCGCACAGCGGGAACCTCCAATTCAAACGGAGCGGCCGGAGAAGAAAGAAGAAGGGAAGACGCCGGGGCAAGATGCTGGACGAGAACACCGAAGGAAGAAGGAAGGTGAAGATAAAGATAAAGATGAAGAGGAAGATGAAGATGGAGGAAGAAACCCGAATGGAGAAAAGAAGAAGATGGAAGAGGAAGAAGATGGAAGAAAAGAAAAGACATTAACCACTTCCTTACTGGGCACATAAACCCCCTTCCTGCCCAGGTGAAATTTCAGCTTTCGGCACTGTCACACTTTGAATGACAATTGCGCGGTCGTGCGACGTGGCTCCCAAAAAAAGTTGACGTCCTTTTTTTCCCACAAATAGAGCTTTCTTTTGGTGGTGTTTGATCACCTCTGCGGTTTTTATTTTTTGCGCTACAAACAAAGAAATAGCGACGAATTTTGAAAAAAACAATATTTTTTGATTTTGCTATAATAAATATCCTAATTTTTTTTTTTTTTTAAATATTTTTTTCCTCAATTTAGGCCGATACGTATTCTTTTACATATTTTTCGTAAAAAAAAACGCAATCGGCGTTTATTGACTGGTTTGCGCAAAAGTTATAGCGTTTACAAAATAGGGGATAGATTTATGCCATTTTTATAAAAAAAATTTTTTTTATTAGTAATGGCGGCAATCAGTGATTTTTTTCGTGACTGCGACATTATGGCGGACACATCGGACACTTTTGACACATTTTTGGGACCATTCACATTTATACAGCGAACAGTGCTATAAATATGCACTGATTACTGTATAAATGTGACTGGCAGGGAAGGGGTTAACACTAGGGAACGAGGAAGGGGTTAAATGTATTCCCTATTGGTGATTCTTACTGTGGGGGGAGGGGACTGACTGGGGGAGGAGACCGATCTGTGTCCCTATGTACAAGGGACACAGCATCGGTCTCCTCTCCCTGACAGGACATGGATCTGTGTGTTTACACACACAGATCCATGTCCTTATCTGTGTACCGGCCGATCGCGGGTGCCTGGCCGACATCGCGGCCGCCAGGCACGCGCATCTGCATCACAGTGACGCACCCCCCAGTGGCCAAAGAAGCGGAGGCCGTAAAAAGACGGCCTCCTGGGTTTGTAGAGCCACCTTGTGGCCTTATATAGTCGTAAGGCCGGCGCGAGGTGGTTAATAAAAGAAATTGTCAAAAACCGGCTCTTGTCATTTTTTACATTTTTGACACTTTCCTTGTGAAATGGTAGGGGTACATTTGTACCCCATTACCATTTCACACAGGGGGGGGGGCGCCGGGATCTGGGGGTCCCCTTTGTTAAAGGGGTCTTCCAGATTCTGATAAGCCCCCCGCCCGCAGACCCCCACAACCACCGGGCAAGGGTTGTGGGGATGAGGCCCTTGTCCCCATCAACATGGGGACATCCTCCCCATGTTGAGGGCATGTGGCCTGGTACGGTTCAGGAGGGAGGGGGGCCCGCTCTCTCGTCTCCCCCTCTTCCCCTGCGGCCGGCCAGGTTATGTGCTTGGATAAAGGGTCTGGTGTGGATTTTTAGGGGGACTCCACGCCATTTATTTTTTAAATTTGGGGTGGAGTTCCCCTTAAAATCCATGCCAGATCTGAAGGGCCTGGTTTGGATATTTGGGGGGAACCCCACGTCATTTTTTTAAAAAATTTGCAGCGGGGTTCCCCTTAATATCCATTCCAGACCTGAAGGGCCTGGTTATGGAATTTGGGGGAACCCCCACACATTTTTTTTTGGTTAGCAAAGACTTTCAATGACTTTTATCTGTATTGACAGGAACCAGCAATTCATTACAGCGGCAAGGACTTTTAAATGACTATTATTTGCCCTCAACATGGGGAGGATGTCCCCATGTTGATGGGGACAAGGGCCTCATCCCCACAACCCTTGCCCGGTGGTTGTGGGGGTCTGCGGGCGGGAGTCTTATCAGAATCTGGAAGACCCCTTTAACAAAGGGGACCCCCAGATCCCGCCCCCCCCTGTGTGAAATGTTAATGGGGTACAAATGTACCCCTACCATTTCACAAGGAAAGTGTCAAAAATGTAAAAAATGACAAGAGCCGGTTTTTGACAATTTCTTTTATTAACCACCTCGCGCCGGCCGTACGACTATATACGGCCGCAAGGTGGCTCTACAAATCCGGGAGGCCGTCTTTTTACGGCCTCTGCTTCTTTGGCCACTGGGGGGCGCGCGCGCGCGCGCGTGTGCCCGGCGCGTCACTGTGATGCAGATGCGCGTGCCTGGCGACCGCGATGTCCGCCAGGCACCCGCGATCGGCCGGTACACAGATAAGGACATGGATCTGTGTGTGTAAACACACAGATCCATGTCCTGTCAGGGAGAGGAGACCGATGCTGTGTCCCTTGTACATAGGGACACAGATCGGTCTCCTCCCCCAGTCGGTCCCCTCCCCCCACAGTAAGAATCACCAATAGGGAATACATTTAACCCCTTCCTCGCTCCCTAGTGTTAACCCCTTCCCTGCCAGTCACATTTATGCAGTAATCAGTGCATATTTATAGCACTGTTCGCTGTATAAATGTGAATGGTCCCAAAAATGTGTCAAAATTTTCCGATGTGTCCGCCATAATGTCGCAGTCACGAAAAAAATCACTGATCGCCGCCATTACTAATAAAAAATTTTTTTTTTTATAAAAATGCCATAAATCTATCCCCTATTTTGTAAACGCTATAACTTTTGCGAAAACCAGTCAATAAACGCCGATTGCGTTTTTTTTTACGAAAAATATGTAAAAGAATACGTATCGGCCTAAATTGAGGAAAAAAATATTAAAAAAAAAAAAAAAATTGGGATATTTATTATAGCAAAAATCAAAAAATATTGTGTTTTTTTCAAAATTGTCGCTATTTCTTTGTTTGTAGCGCAAAAAATAAAAACCGCAGAGGTGATCAAACACCACTAAAAGAAAGCTCTATTTGTGGGAAAAAAAGGACGTCAACTTTTTTTGGGAGCCACGTCGCACGACCGCGCAATTGTCATTCAAAGCGTGACAGTGCCGAAAGCTGAAATTTCGCCTGGGCAGGAAGGGGGTTTATGTGCCCAGTAAGGAAGTGGTTAATGTATTTTCTTTTCTTCCATCTTCTTCCTTCTTCTTCCATCTTCTTCTTTTCTCCATTCGGGTTTCTTCCTCCATCTTCATCTTCCTCTTCATCTTTATCTTTATCTTCATCTTCCTTCTTCCTTCGGTGTTCTCGTCTAGCATCTTGCCCTGGCGTCTTCCCTTCTTCTTTCTTCTCCGGCCGCTCCGTTTGAATTGGAGGTTCCCGCTGTGCGACGCTTCAGTTCGCCTCTGGGTCCGCTTACACCCGTGACCCCGCCCCCCTCTGACGCACATGGATTTCACTGGGACTTTCCCCGTGGTGACAGAGGGGGGCGGAGCCACCGGTGTAAGCGGACCAAGTGGAGAACTGAAGCGTCGCACAGCGGGAACCTCCAATTCAAACGGAGCGGCCGGAGAAGAAAGAAGAAGGGAAGACGCCGGGGCAAGATGCTGGACGAGAACACCGAAGGAAGAAGGAAGATGAAGATGAAGATGAAGATAAAGATGAAGAGGAAGATGAAGATGGAGGAAGAAACCCGAATGGAGAAAAGAAGAAGATAGAAGAAGAAGAAGATGGAAGAAAAGAGATGACATTAATAAAGGAATTGTCAAAAACCGGCTCTTGTCATTTTTTAAATTTTTGACACTTTCCTTGTGAAATGGTAGGGGTACATTTGTACCTCATTACCATTTCACACAGGGGGGGGCCGGGATCTGGGCTGGGGGTCCCCTTTGTTAAAGGGGTCTTCCAGATTCCGATAAGCCCCCCGCCCGCAGACCCCCACAACCACCGGGCAAGGGTTGTGGGGATGAGGCCCTTGTCCCCATCAACATGGGGACATCCTCCCCATGTTGAGGGCAAATAATAGTCATTTAAAAGTCCTTGCGGCTGTAATGAATTATGTGCTGGGATAAGGGTCTGGTGTGGATTTTTGGGGGGACTCCACGCCATTTTTTTAGAAAATTTGGGGTGGAGTTCCCCTTAAAATCCATGCCAGATCTGAAGGGCCTGGTTTGGATATTTGGGGGGAACCCGCACGTCATTTTTTTTAAAAAATTTGTAGCGGGGTTCCCCTTAATATCCATTCCAGACCTGAAGGGCCTGGTTATGGAATTTGGGGGGACCCCCACGCTTTTTTTTTTGGTTAGCAAAGACTTTCAAAGACTTTTCTCTATATTGCCGGGAGCCGACAATTCATTACAGCCGCGGTACTTTTAAATGTTTTTTTTTCCTTTAGAAATGTCATTTTGCTGGCGCACTGGGAAGGTCAGGGCTGCGCCTGTTCAACTTATGCAAATTAAGTTATGTGACTTGACATTTACTAAGATTTTGCCGGCGCAGTGTCCCGGCGCATTTAAACCATTGAAATTCCCGCGCTGAGCTAAAAAAAAACTCCCGCAGCTCGAATCGTACTTGCCGGCGCAGCGGGCTGGTTTTGAAAAACTTACTTTCCCTCTCTATTTTGGCCATGTTTGTTATTTGGGCGGGTGTCACTACACTTCCTCACATCACCCCATGTCACCCCCATTATATTCTCACTTCCAACTTCTTTATATTTAGATTTTAACATGCTGTGCGCCAGGTCCATAGTAGCGCACTGAGCGCCTCCTCCCGGGCGCAGAGAACACTATAGTAAATGGGAAATAGGGCTGCGCTACAGGCGCCAATGTTTTGTAAATACCAAAACAGCCATTGCGCACGCAGATGCGCCAATACTCATGGCGCAAACGTTTGGTAAATCAGCCCCATTGTAATTTGATTTGAGTTAGATAGAGCAGGCAGGCGAGTCAGTTAGCTGCAGTTACAGTGTGTAGAGGATATATATGCATCCTAGGTGTTGTATATATATTTACACACTGTATTCAGCTTAGCTAGATCCGTTCCTGTTATTCTCTATACTGACAGGCAGAAAGGTGATTGTGCTAGCTGCAGTGTTTCACTTAGTGTACTGTATCCTTTGCACAGTGTGCACCAAAAGCTTACCTGAATACAATTGCTGGTGTTCTGATACAAATACAGGCAGGGAGCTGCAGTATTTTGCTTTAGTGTCCTTTGCACAGTGTGCACCAAAAGCTTACCTGAATACAATTGCTGGTGTTCTGATACAAATACAGGCAGGGAGCTACACTATTTTGCTTTAGTGTCCTTTGCACAGTGTGCACCAAAAGCTTACCTGAATACAATTGCTGGTGTTCTGATACAAATACAGGCAGGGAGCTGCAGTATTTTGCTTTAGTGTCCTTTGCACAGTGTGCACCTAAAGCTTACCTCAATACAATTGCTGTTGTTCTAATACAAATACAAGCAGGGAGCTGAAGTATTTTGCTTTAGTGTCCTTTGCACAGTGTGCACCTAAAGCTTACCTCAATACAATTGCTGGTGTTCTCATACAAATACAGGCAGGGAGCTGCAGTATTTTGCTTTAGTGTCCTTTGCACAGTGTGCACTTAAAGCTTACCTGAATACAATTGCTGGTGTTCTGATACAAATACAGGCAGGGAGCTGCAGTATTTTGCTTTAGTGTTCTTTGCACAGTGTGCACCAAAAGCTTACCTGAATACAATTGCTGGTGTTCTGATACAAATACAGGCAGGGAACTGCAGTATTTTGCTTTAGTGTCCTTTGCACAGTGTGCACCTAAAGCTTACCTCAATACAATTGCTGGTGTTCTGATACAAATACAGGCAGGGAGCTGCAGTATTTTGCTTTAGTGTCCTTTGCACAGTTTGCACCAAAAGCTTACCTGAATACAATTGCTGGTGTTCTGATACAAATACAGGCAGGGAGCTGCAGTATTTTGCTTTAGTGTCCTTTGCACAGTGTGCACCTAAAGCTTACCTCAATACAATTGCTGGTGTTCTGATACAAATGCAGCTGCAGTATTTTGCTTTAGTGTCCTTTGCACAGTGTGCACCTAAAGCTTACCCTAATACAATTGCTGGTGTTCTGATACAAATACAGGCAGGGAGCTGCAGTATTTGGATTTAGTGTCCTTTGCACAGTGTGCACCTAAAGCTTACCTGAATACAATTGCTGGTGTTCTCATACTAATACCACAGGCAGGGAGTTTAAAATTACAAACAGATTCTACGTAACAACAAACCTACAGTCCCTGTCTTGTTTGCACCGCCTGTATACTGCTGTTCAGAGTATATAGGGCCTGGGGGCCCCCACGCCTTTCCTTTTTTTTATTTGGTTGCGGGATTCCCCTTAATATCCATACAAGACCCAAAGGGGCTGGTAATGGGCTGGGGGGGGGGGGGGTAACCATGCCATTTTTCTCAATGATTTTCATCCATATTGCGGGACCAGACATTACATTAAAGCTGCAAGCAGTTTTAAATGACTTTTTTTCCTTTAGAAATGTCATTTTGTGCAGGGACAGTTCTAAACACGGGAAACACGTGCCACTTCACAGGCATACTATAGACACCCCCCAGGTACGATATTTAAAGGAATATTTCCCTTTTTTTCACTTTATGCATCATTAAAATCACTGCTCCCAAAAAAACTGCAGTTTTTAAACTTATTTTTGCATTGATACATGTCCCCTGGGGCAGGACCCGGGTCCCCAAACCCTTTTTAGGACAATAACTTGCATATTAGCCTTTAAAATTAGCACTTTTGATTTCGAACGTTTGAGTCCCATAGACTTTAATAGGGTTCTAAAGTTCGCGCAAACTTTCGGTCCGTTCGCAGGTTCTGGTGCGAACCGAACCGGGGGGGTGTTCGGCTCATCCCTACTAACTGCACACGGGTGTACAATAAGTTGGGTTCAGAGATCTGTAATTTATAGAGATCTGATCACTGCAATATTATATGCTGTGGGTCCATTTACACCACTCCGCTTTGGTCCATAGTGTTAAAGGGTTAGTTCACCCTTACCAAAAAAAAATGTCTATGCAGATAAGGGATGTCTGTAGATATAAACAAACTGTGCAGCTCTGACTGAAGTCAAATAATACCCTTCCTGTAGGTGTAGACTATTTACATACCTCCCAAAGCCAGACTGGAATATTCCCAGGATGTTGCTAGGATGTTGCTAAGTGAGGCCTAGTCATCACTGCTCACCTCCACCATCACAGGAGTGAGTTCTCGAATAGTGAACTCAGCTGTGGCGGCCCGTCCATTAAGGACGCCCGTGTGCCGCCCCCTCTCCTCGCCAGCCCCTATATGAGTAATGGATAGATTCATGCATTGGGCCACCGGGCGCATGAATTACAGTTTTTTTTAAGCATCTGATTAGAGCCACAGGCTCTAATAGGCTTCAAAATATGGTGGGCTAGGGATCAGGGCCATCTTTAATATGGTTTGGGCCCTGGGCAAACATTTTTTTGGGGCCTCCCCTCCAGCTTATTTTGGGCCTGGCTGGTTCACATGTATGTGTTTTGGCAGCCCTCATTTGCGCAGGCACAGCAGCCCATTCATTTGAATGGGCTGCCATGCCTTTGTTTCTTGCAGAAAAAAAGGTGCATGCTGCATTTTAAAAATGCAGTTGCCTTGAAATCCATTCTGCTTTTGCACCATACAACTTACCTGAAGTTCCTGCACACACAAACGCACTGTGTTTTTAAAAGCGTGACCTAAACATCTAAAAATGCAGTAAGTTTGCCGGTGCAGGAACTGCAGATCAGTCACATGGTGCAAAAGCAGAATGGACAGACAGTGCTGTATTTCATTGCTTGGTGGGCATAGGTGTGCCGTGTGCGCAGCCTTTTACATGATGCATGCACTTTTTTTATTGCAGGAAACGCAGGCATGGCAGCCCATTCATATGAAAGCAGTATAATAGGAGGGGTGTTAGTGGAGGGCAGTATAATGGGAGGGGTGTTAGTGGAGGGCAGTATAATGGGAGGGGTGGTAGTGGAGGGCAGTATAATGGGAGAGGTGTTAGTGGTGGGCAGTTTAATGGGAGGGGTGTTAGTGGAGGGCAGTATAATGGGAGGGATGTTAGTGGAGGGCAGTATAATGGGAGGGGTGTTAGTGGAGGGCAGTATAATGGGAGGGGTGGTAATGGAGGGCAGTATAATGGGAGAGGTGTTAGTGGTGGGCAGTTTAATGGGAGGGGTGTTAGTGGAGGGCAGTATAATGGGAGGGGTGTTAGTGGAGGGCAGTATAATGGGAGGGGTGTTAGTGGAGGGCAGTATAATGGGAGGGGTGTTAGTGGAGGGCAGTATAATGGGAGGGGTGTTAGTGGAGGGCAGCATAATGGGGGGTAGTGGAGGGCAGTATAATGGGGGGTAGTGGAGGGCAGTATGGGGGGACTGTACAGCATGACTGTGTATGGGAGGGAGCAGAGTGACTATGAGCTACTCAGGGCAGTGCAGGGAGCATTTCTCCTACCTTTCTTCCAGCGGCAGGAACGGCCTTCACCTTCAGGGAAGACTCAGAGTCGGGGGCGGAGTCGGGGGGCGGAGCTTAACTGCGAGGAGGAGGAATCCGAATGTTGGGGCTCTGCTCTCCTCGTTGTGATGTCACCAGGCAGGCAGCAGTGACTGTAAGGTGCGGGGCCAGAGCGTCACTGGCGCTCAAGGCCCCGCCCACCCGCGGCCAGCTCCTCCATTGAAAGAATGCAGCACTGGCACTCAGTGCTGGGACAAGGCCATTTGGTGCCCAGGGCGAAGATGGCAAACTGTGCCCCCCCCTGTTTTTAATAAAGAATCAATGTCCCCATCAGAGTGTCCCTTTACATCAGGGGTCCCCATTACAGTGCCCCTTTACATCAGGTGTCCCCATCAGAGTGTCCCTTTACCTTAGGGGTCCCCTTTAGAGTGCCCCTTCACATCAGGGTTCCCCATCAGAGTGCCCCCTTACATCAGGTGTTTCCATCAGAGTGTCCCTTTACATCAGGGGGCCCCATTACAGTGCCCCTTTACATCAGGTGTCCCCATCAGAGTGTCCCTTTACCTCAGGGGTCCCCTTTAGAGTGCCCCTTCACATCAGGGTTCCCCATCAGAGTGCCCTCTTACATCAGGTGTCCTCATCAGAGTGCCCCTTACCATTAGGTATTCCAGTTAGAGTGCCCCCTTACATCAGTTGTCCCCATTACTTCAGGTGTCCCCGTCAGAGTGCCCCCTTAACATAATATGTGCCCATCAGCGTACCCCCACTAACATAATATGTGCTCATCAGCGTACCCCCACTAACATAATATGTGCCCATCAGTGTGTCCCCTTAAAATAAAATGTGCCCATCAGCATGACCCTTATTTTATGTTAGGGGGCACTCTGATGTGTACATTTTACATTAAGGGGCATACTGATGGGCACATTTTGTTGTGCCCATCACCGTGCCACTTAACATAAAATGTGCCCATCGGAGTGCCCCTTAACATAAAATGTGCCCATCAGAGTGACCCTTAACATAAAATGTGCCTATCAGCATGTCCCTTAACATAAAACGAGGGGCATGCTGATGGGCACGATTTATGTTAAGGGGCACTCTGATGAGCACAACAAAACGTGTCCATCTGCGTGCCCCTTAACATAAAATGTGCCTATCGGTGTTGCTCTTAAAATAAAATATGCCCAACAGAGTGCCCCTTAACATAAAATATGCCCATCAGAGTGCCCCTTAACATACAATGTGCCCATCAGCATGACCCTTAACATAAAATAAGTAGCATGCTGATGGGCACATTTCATGTTAAGGGGCACTCTGATAGGCACATTTCATGTTAAGGGGCACCCTGATGGGCACAATTTATGTTAAAGGGCACTCTGATGGGCACAACAAAATGTGTGCCCTACTGCCCCTTAACAAAATATCCCCATCAGTGTGCACCTTAACGAATTCTGCCCATCGGTATGCACCTTAACAGATTATGCCCCACATACCTTGAGGGCAGGAGAGAGCACATTTGGCAAGCTGCAGGGGGGTGGAAGCTGCGAGATATACCTCACATGAGAGCCAGAAGCAGGGAGCCGGGAGCCGCCAGCAGCAGGGGGGCGGAGCGCGCGTGACGTCACGCCCGGCCGAGAGAGAGCGAGAGCCGCGGTGAGGAGCAGGAGGCGGGGCGCACACACGTGACGTCATTGGTTGCTGGGAAACCCGCGGTCCCAGCAAACAAATGACTGGTACTACACTGGCTGCCTGGCGGTCTGGGCAATAGCGTCCCACCCACGCCTTGTATCGGCTCTGCTGGCACTGCTGCACTGTGTGCGGAACGCAGTACTGTGTGTGTGTGTGGGTTTTCAGCGCTGATTTGCGGGCAGAACGCGGGCTTAATGGCAGCTCTGCCTTGGGCCCCAAACAGTGACAGGGCCCTGGGCAGCTGCCCCGGTTTGCCCTGCGGTAAAGACGGCCCTGCTAGGGATGTTGAGGATGTGTTCAGAGCCCACCCAGTTGTGTTGCAACAGCGAATGAATGTTGCAACACTGATCCTCCTCCCGGCCAATCAGGAAGCGCAACTGATACCCATCACACGATTGGCTGAAAGGACAGGCGTTCCTATTGGATGCCTAGGAGGAGGGCTTTTTGGGGTGCTGTCAGGACGCTGTCCTTACAGCAGGGATCAGATGAGTCTTTCAGGACTGGAGTGGACACTGAATACACACACGCTGGCAGGCAACTGCAATTAGATTACAGAGGAAAAAAAAAAAAGCAGACTGATGTACTAGCCCTAAAAAGGGCTTTTTGGGGTGCTGTCAGGACGCTGTCCTTACAGCAGAGATCAGATGAGTCTTTCAGGACTGGAGTGGACACTGAATACACACACGCTGGCAGGCAACTGCAATTAGATTACAGAGGAAAAAAAATAAAAGCAGACTGATGTACTAGCCCTAAAAAGGGCTTTTTGGGGTGCTGTCAGGACGCTGTCCTTACAGCAGAGATCAGATGAGTCTTTCAGGACTGGAGTGGACACTGAATACACACACGCTGGCAGGCAACTGCAATTAGATTACAGAGGGAAAAAAAAGCAGACTGATGTACTAGCCCTAAAAAGGGCTTTTTGGGGTGCTGTCAGGACGCTGTCTTTACAGCAGAGATCAGAAGAGTCTTTCAGGACTGGAGTGGACACTGAATACACACACGCTGGCAGGCAACTGCAATTAGATTACAGAGGAAAAAAAAAAGAAGCAGACTGATGTACTAGCCCTAAAAAGGGCTTTTTGGGGTGCTGTCAGGATGCTGTCCTTACAGCAGAGATCAGATGAGTCTTTCAGGACTGGAGTGGACACTGAATACACACACGCTGGCAGGCAACTGCAATTAGAATACAGAGGAAAAAAAGACTGATGTACTAGCCCTAAAAATCAGGAAGCGCAACTGATACCCGTCACACGATTGGCTGAAAGGACAGGCGTTCCTATTGGATGCCTAGGAGGAGGGCTTTTTGGGGTGCTGTCAGGACGCTGTCCTTACAGCAGAGATCAGATGAGTCTTTCAGGACTGGAGTGGACACTGAATACACACACGCTGGCAGGCAACTGCAATTAGATTACAGAGGAAAAAAAATAAAAGCAGACTGATATACTAGCTCTAAAAACAGCTTTTTGGGGTGCTGTCAGGACGCTGTCCTTACAGCAGAGATCAGAGGAGTCTTTCAGGACTGGAGTGGACACTGAATACACACACGCTGGCAGGCAACTGCAATTAGATTACAGAGGAAAAAAAATAAAAGCAGACTGATGTGCTAGCCCTAAAAAGGGCTTTTTGGGGTGCTGTCAGGACGCTGTCCTTACAGCAGAGATCAGATGAGTCTTTCAGGACTGGAGTGAACACTGAATACACACACGCTGGCAGGCAACTGCAATTAGATTACAGAGGAAAAAAATAAAAGCAGACTGATGTACTAGCCCTAAAAAGGGCTTTTTGGGGTGCTGTCAGGACGCTGTCCTTACAGCAGAGATCAGATGAGTCTTTCAGGACTGGAGTGGACACTGAATACACACACGCTGGCAGGCAACTGCAATTAGATTACAGAGGGAAAAAAAAAGCAGACTGATGTACTAGCCCTAAAAAGGGCTTTTTGGGGTGCTGTCAGGACGCTGTCTTTACAGCAGAGATCAGAAGAGTCTTTCAGGACTGGAATGGACACTGAATACACACACGCTGGCAGGCAACTGCAATTAGATTACAGAGGAAAAAAAAAGAAGCAGACTGATGTACTAGCCCTAAAAAGGGCTTTTTGGGGTGCTGTCAGGACGCTGTCCTTACAGCAGAAATCAGATGAGTCTTTCAGGACTGGAGTGGACACTGACTACACACACGCTGGCTGGCAACTGCAGTTAGATTACAGAGAAAAAAAAAAAGCAGACTGATGTACTAGCCCTAAAAAGGGCTTTTTGGGGTGTTGTCAGGACGCTGTCGTTACAGCAGAGATCAGATGAGTCTTTCAGGACTGGAGTGGACACTGAATACACACACGCTGGCAGGCAACTGCAATTAGAATACAGAGGAAAAAAAGACTGATGTACTAGCCCTAAAAATCAGGAAGCGCAACTGATACCCGTCACACGATTGGCTGAAAGGACAGGCGTTCCTATTGGATGCCTAGGAGGAGGGCTTTTTGGGGTGCTGTCAGGACGCTGTCCTTACAGCAGAGATCAGATGAGTCTTTCAGGACTGGAGTGGACACTGAATACACACACGCTGGCAGGCAACTGCAATTAGATTACAGAGGAAAAAAAATAAAAGCAGACTGATATACTAGCTCTAAAAACGGCTTTTTGGGGTGCTGTCAGGACGCTGTCCTTACAGCAGAGATCAGAGGAGTCTTTCAGGACTGGAGTGAACACTGAATACACACACGCTGGCAGGCAACTGCAATTAGATTACAGAGGAAAAAAATAAAGCAGACTGATGTACTAGCCCTAAAAAGGGCTTTTTGGGGTGCTGTCAGGACGCTGTCCTTACAGCAGAGATCAGATGAGTCTTTCAGAACTGGAGTGGACACTGAATACACACACGCTGGCAGGCAACTGCAATTAGATTACAGAGGGGAAAAAAAAGCAGACTGATGTACTAGCCCTAAAAAGGGCTTTTTGGGGTGCTGTCAGGACGCTGTCCTTACAGCAGAGATCAGATAAGTCTTTCAGGACTGGAGTGGACACTGAATACACACACGCTGGCAGGCAACTGCAATTAGAATACAGAGGAAAAAAAGACTGATGTACTAGCCCTAAAAATCAGGAAGCGCAACTGATACCCATCACACGATTGGCTGAAAGGACAGGCGTTCCTATTGGATGCCTAGGAGGAGGGCTTTTTGGGGTGCTGTCAGGATGCTGTCCTTACAGCAGAGATCAGATGAGTCTTTCAGGACTGGAGTGGACACTGAATACACACACGCTGGCAGGCAACTGCAATTAGATTACAGAGGAAAAAAAATAAAAGCAGACTGATATACTAGCTCTAAAAACGGCTTTTTGGGGTGCTGTCAGGACGCTGTCCTTACAGCAGAGATCAGAGGAGTCTTTCAGGACTGGAGTGAACACTGAATACACACACGCTGGCAGGCAACTGCAATTAGATTACAGAGGAAAAAAATAAAGCAGACTGATGTACTTGCCCTAAAAAGGGCTTTTTGGGGTGCTGTCAGGATGCTGTCCTTACAGCAGAGATCAGATGAGTCTTTCAGAACTGGAGTGGACACTGAATACACACACGCTGGCAGGCAACTGCAATTAGATTACAGAGGGAAAAAAAAAAGCAGACTGATGTACTAGCCCTAAAAAGGGCTTTTTGGGGTGCTGTCAGGACGCTGTCCTTACAGCAGAGATCAGATAAGTCTTTCAGGACTGGAGTGGACACTGAATACACACACGCTGGCAGGCAACTGCAATTAGATTACAGAGGAAAAAAAAAAAAAGCAGACTGATGTACTAGCCCTAAAAAAGGCTTTTTGGGGTGCTGTCAGGACGCTGTCCTTACAGCAGACATCAGATGAGTCTTTCAGGACTGGAGTGGACACTGAATACACACACGCTGGCAGGCAACTGCAATTAGATTACAAAGGAAAAAAAAAAGCAGACTGATGTACTGTTAGAGAAATTAGAAATTATACTTTAAATGTCAACTATGAATATGCATATTAATATGACTATATCTTCTAAAGTTAAAATGTTTGCTTTATATAACTCTATTAATACTTAAATATGCTGAATAAGCTCTAATAGCCCTAATTACTGGAATAAGTCATATGACCATATTCTATTGTGCAAAGATGTGCTGACTCTTACATCTGTCAAACATGGGCTGCGAACCATGGAATAATTTATGTGTTCATTGTATGAAATTTCCTGTCATAAGGTGTTGGCTGAAAAAGGATATTCTCATCTTCCTGCTAAAACGTCAGAATAAAAGTTGAAATTATACACGTGATCAGGACGTTACGAACAGGAAGGGGGAAGGTTTAAGGGTGATAAAAGCAGCATGTAAACTTATGACAGACAGAAATGGATCTCTGAAGCAGAAAATATACATTTAACCATTTCTCTTGCATATGCAATAAAATATCTTGACTTGTAACGAGAGTTGGTCCAAAATTACTTGACATTTTGGTCCTTCGAGCCGGAAGTCCAAATTCCTGGAAAGCACTAGCCAACAACCCAGTGAACCGATGTCCGTACGGCAAAAAACTGTAAGTCCTCCGTCTTAAATTTGACGTTAACAGAGGCCGGCTCACTGAACTAGTGCCTCCCGGGCAGCGACTTACCGGATCAGCACAAGAGACCGCTCTCGGGGCAAGGTAAGATATTTTCATTTATTATATTATACTTTTAGGCCTAAATGTGATTAGGGATTTAATGAATTAAGGGATTTTGTTACATACATCTAATATAGAGATTAATTGAATGTTTATCTGTTGTGTATATGTTTTGCTTTATCCAAGTTGAGGGAATATAAGTAGATACGTCCGTAGTTTAAATCCCTTTGATATAGGAGTATGGTCCTATTCCAATACCCGGGTGCAGATAAAGGAAATTTGTCGACAAAGGACCTAGGTCCTGACAGCCTTGTAAACTGCAGGAATTCCCGTGGGGGACACATAAATATTCCTACATCAAAAACATGAACCCCTGTTGATACAAAGGTATGGCCTGATAGATTTCCAGGTAACAAATAGAGGTAATTTGACGAGCCCTTGCGCTCAGCCAGCCTCGTATGTTGTGTAAAAAACCTGTACAGGCATTTATAAATACCGTTGAATCAACAAATATTAATGTTTTGATAAAGTGTGGGAACAACAGTCGAGAGAAATTAAGTCTCTTTTGTAATTCTGTTCATGCTCCCTACAGTTTACTGAAATATTAATGTTTTGATCAGGGGGGGTTGACCAGTCAGGTGAATTTACGTTCGCCTTGTAATTCTGTTCATGCTCCCTACAGTTTACTGAAATATTAATGTTTTGATCAGGGGGGGTTGACCAGTCAGGTGAATTTACGTTCGCCTTGTAATTCTGTTCATTCTCCCTATAAATGAATAAAACATTAAGTAAGAAGACAAGACACCAGTATTATAGCAGCACACAAGATCAATAATCTAGAAGTGATATGTCATGACTAGAAAGTTTGTGAGTAGCTGCAGAAGTGATAAGATACTGTGTGCAGGTATTGTGTCAGTGTGAGAAGACCTTACAAAAAAAAACTCTGTGTGCACGTTAAAATGAGTATGATCCATGGAAAGTCTGATGGTTTGAATGATGATGCAAAGTATATGTGTAGTCTAGACAAAGAGAATGTGAAACTCCTTAAGACATGGAAAACAAAGTATGATTTTGATGCATTTTTAAATAAGGATTGTTGTGTAATACTGTGTTGTGTAGAAAGCTTAAAAAATAAATAAAAATTATGCCGGCATGTATGTATGTATGTATGTATGTGTGTATATGTGTATGCATATGTGTATGTGTATGTATATGTATATATATATATAAAAAAAGAAAAGAAAAATAAGGAAATAGAATAAATTAGGCCTTCCCCAGGCAAAGAAATGGCTTGAGGAGGCTAACTGTAGGTTAAAATCATAAAAAATAAATCATAAAAAGACTATGTTTTTAGACAAAGAGGAGGACAATAATATGACCGTCCTCCGAAGTTTAGTGCAGCAAGTATTGACTGAACAAAATGCGACAAACCTAATGCACCCGACAGCCCCTACACACCCTTTAGAGGACTCTCCAATCCCACCGACAGACGCTGCTCCCCCTCTGACTTCACCACCCGCTCCCAATTCCCTATTGCAGACCTGCAGTCCCCACCACCAGATGGGACAGAGGTATGCAACAAGTTACCCCGCTGACCCTCCTTACAGCAATCCCAAGGTCCACATAGCTCAATTCAGGGATGGTATCATGGGAATGGTTGCTAGCTATCATCTCAATGTGAGGGAAATAGAGCAGGTCACCAGACAGGTACTGGGACCTGACTGGCATCATGTAGTGGGAGATTGGAGTGGATTAAACAACCAGGGAGGGGTGTTGCCTCAGGATGATGCAGCACTCAAAAACAGAAGAAATGCTCTTATAGCAAAGATAGAGAGAGGATAGATGGATACGTCAAGCCAACTGGTCCATTATAAATCAGTGTATATGGGGAGAAGAGGAAACAGTGGATAATTTCATTGTTAGGATAAAGAAGAATTTTAATAACCACTCTGGGATAGAAATCCCAGTAGATCAAGTGAACGATAGCCCATATGAACAACAGCTAAAGAATGCAATCCTGAAGGGGCTGCTAGTCCTTATATCAAGTTTTGTTAATGAACACATGATTAACCATAGGATCTGCAGACTCTAGGAGCTAATCAAGTATGCGAGGCATGCTGAGGGGCACTTCCAACCAAAAAAGAAAGTAAAGAAAAGGATGAGGGGGGAGTGTTTCCTGTATGGTAAAAGTGTGTCTGCAGAGAGAGAAGCAGAAGGATGGGAAAGAATCTGATATTTTGGATGTGTGTAATGTTCAAACTTGTTTGCATGCTGAAGCCAAGCCAGAAATAACCTGGGTTGCAAAGAGTAGTTGGGTAACATTTCTCTGTGACACTGGGGCTTGTAGGACCCTGATACACCCGCTGGATATGCCACCAGGGGTACAGGGAAAAGGTTTAGTATATGTAAAATCTGCAAATGGGTTGATGCACCAGGAGGCCGTGTCTGAAGGCCTTACTGTGGAAAATCCACAGACAGGTAAAAAGGCTCAGTGTAAAATTGTAATGTCAACTAAATGTCCTGTTAATTCGTTGGGTAGAGACATGTTGCATACTCTTGATATTTCTGTCGTACCAGTGGAGGGGGGCCTCAAAGCCCATCGGCTGTGTGAAAAACAAATCACAGCTGTGGATAATGAGCCCTGATACTGGTACAGCTTGGATTTACAAACTGAGGGATTAAAGATGCCCAAAACCCTGACAGAAATAATTGAAGAGCCTGTGAGGAAAGGTACAAGGTCCAGACGAACCTCTATTGCACTATCTACTACAAAAGGACCACTGGGCCTGATAGGTCCTATGAGAAACAGTTAATGAGTTGCACTAACACTGAAGTGCTCTTAAGATACCTGTACTGTGATAAGGAAGGAAATAACATGGCTACTTGTCTCCTACCACAGCCTATTCTGCAAATATACAGGCAGGATACTGTACCTCATGTTTCGGTCACGCGGAACTCCGAGGTATCATGGCATGAGCTAGGAGAACTTATCACAGACTGGGTCAAATTAACAGATGAGGAACTGAAATCCAGAGGGAATCAGAGGTACAGATTAGCGTGGTTTGTTGAATGTACAACCAGAACTTGCGTGATTGAAGTTTTGACAAAAGACAGTGACTGACACTTTTTGACCAAAGGGGAAGGGGATGCCTTAAAAGACGTCCCCGATTTCTTGTGATCAAAAGGAAAGACAGACGTAGGGCTAATTAAGACAGACAGTCAGTTCTGGTTTGCACTTATGTACAAGGGAAAACTCACAAGAAATGTTCAATGCTTTGTCTCGAGTTGTACCTCCCAGTGGGAGTCAAATTCTCTTGTATGTGGATGACATTCTGGTAGCGGCTCCTCTGGAGCGACAATGTAAAATTGGCACCTTGGCTCTGATGCATTTCCTTGCAGAACCAGGTCACAAGGTTAGCAAAATAAAATACAACTTTTGAAAAACAAGGTGAAATACCAGGGTTACATTATATCTCAAAAAGGCAGACATCCAGATGAGATCCGAAAAGAGGCCATCCTTCAAGCCCCCAAACCACGTAAAAATAAAGAAATGATGTAATTTCTTGGCATGGCAAATTTTTGTAGAGCATGGATAGCTAATTATGCTACGGAGGTGGTGCCTCTTTCTGATCTCATCTATGGTACACAAATGTCTGCAAAAGGTTCCATCCAGTGGAATGTGCAAGCAGAGGATGCATTTACAAAGGTGAAGCACCTCATTGTGGGTTCTACTGTGCTTAGCCTACCCAATTACAGTAGAAACCCTTTAGCAGACTGTAGATTGTAAAGAGGGGTACATGACTTCTGCTCTCACTCAGGTTTATGAGAACGAACACAAACTAGTTGCATTTTACTTAACTAATTTGCCCCACTGTGTACAAGCTGTAGTAGCAGCCTCATTGGCCATACGGTCATCTGCATTGATAGTATTGTTCCACCCCTGGTACTTAAAGGTCTCACATGTTATTTAGGTGATCTTACTATAAGACAGAATCTCCTATTTATCTCCAGTCAGGCATTTATCATGTATGACTACACTTCTGGGAAAACCACACGTTACAATCAAGAAGTGTACTACATTGAATCCTGCTACACTAATGCCAACACCTGGTGATGGGGATCCACATGATTGTGCAGCTCAAAATTGATGAACGGGTACTCCCTAGGAAGGATCTCACTGATGTTCCCTTTCTAGATGCTGACATTACCTTTTTTGTTGATGGGTCGTGTAGAAAAAACGATAAATCAAACGGCTTATGCTATAGTAACACATGACCAGGTCATTGAAGCTAGACCCTTTCCCAGTTCCTATTCTGCACAACAAGCTGACATTATAGCCCTGTCAAGGGCCTGCAGTCTAGGGGAAGGGAAAAATAAATAGATATTTATACTGACAGCCAATACGCTTTCTCTACACATATTTGCCCAGCACTGGAAAAAAGGGGTATGATTACGTTGCCATGGGAAACCGATCACACAGAGATCTCATTCTTGCCCTTCTAGAATATGTACAAAAACCAGCACAAGTGGCTATTTGTAAATGTGCGGCACATAGAAAGGGAACAGATCCAATTACCCTAGGGAATGCACTAGCAGACAAGACAGCAAAGGAAGCTTCTGAAGGACAGCAATGACAAACATATACAGTTTCCCAAGTAAATGATGAGGTACAGAGAGCTTTTGATGAAACATGGTTATCAGAAATGCAGAAAACATCACCGGCAGGTGAAAATTAAAGTGGTTATATACAGGGTCAACACTGGTCAATGGTATATACACATGTACAGAAGGTAAACCTAACTTATCTACATCACTATTCACGTATGCTGTGTTATTGAGTCATGGGTAGGCCCATACCTCAAAAGGAGGGATGGTACTGGGTGTACACAACATATGGGTTTACAAAACTACTCTGAAAATTTTGTCTCACATATCCGATTTGTAACAGATACCATGCACAAGGTGCCCTAAGAGCCTTAAGGGGTCATTTCCCACAACCCCCTTATCCCTTTCACACAATATGCATGGATTTTATTGAATTGAACAAATGTGAGAATAAGTACTGTCTGGTTATTGTGTACAGGTTTATAAAGTGGGTGGAAACTTTTCCTATGGCGCACACGGATGGACAGTCAGTAGCCAAAGTACTAATCAAAGAGGTGATTCCACGACAAGGGATCCCCGCGCTGATTTACAGTAACAATGGCTCCAATTTTGTAAACTAAACAATACAACTAATTGGTATATGGTACAATATCTGACCTACTAGGGAGAATCACTATTTAGGTTGTAACCCCTGGTCAGAACACCCCAGCCCCCGAGCCAACTCAGTTTCAACTTAATACCTCTTTGTTTAAAACAGATTTTACTTACAAGGAACAATTAAGTATAGAAACAGGATTTGGAGACAAAAATTAGTGGATAGAATGGGTCAGATACACAACTCAATCTAAGGGGTTAAGTGATTGTATTTCTTGTGCAAACCCAAGACCACAACTAGCTACCATTCCTCTCCCTGAAGAGGAAACAGATTTAGCTTGCATAATAAGACTGTTTTCAGAAAATATTACTGGGTCTGAATGTGCAAATGAGAAAAAGAGATACCCTAAAACTAAAATGCAAAGTACACCCCCTTCACTACAAGCATTACCAGGAAATTTTTCTAGTTTCTCTAACAAAGATAAGGATGGTACAAAGGTTGGCACTCTATCTCCTGAATACTGTGCGACCACAACATCAACTACAGACATTAAGTATCAACTAAAATGGTTTCAGGAACAGAAACGGCAACTAGCTGATGTTTGGTGGCTGTGTGGGGACAAGAAACTAAGGCTCAGACTGTCAGACTGCCACCTAGATGGGAGGGTAGTTGTGCCCTTACCCGCCTGTTGCTTCCCTTTTATATTGTTCCTATGACTAATAAATTGATGAGACTACCAGGTAAACACTATTTTAAGAGACTTAAGTGTCCAGAATCATTTTGACAACCAGGTATATATAGACTCAATAGGTGTTCCACGAGGAGTTTCCGGATGAATTTAAAGCACAGAATCAAGTAACAGCAGGACTCACCTCACTCTTCCTATGGGTACAGGCCAACAAGAACGTCGACTGGATAAACTACATCTACTACATCTACTACAACCAGCAGAGGTTTGTGAATTACACCAGAGATGCTATCAAAGGTATAGCAGCACAATTGGACGCCACCTCTTTGACAGCGTGGCAGAACCGTATAGCATTGGATATGTTGCTGGCAGAAAGGGGCGGGGTATGCGAAATGTTCGGCACCTTCTGCTGCACTTTTATTCCAAATAATACGGCACCTGATGGAAGTATCACCAAGGCTTTGCAAGGCCTACAAATGTTATCCCAGGAACTAACTGAGAACTCTGGTGTAGAGAACCCCTTAACAGGACTCTTTGAAAAATGGTTTGGTAAATGGGATGATCTTGCAAAAGGTTTGCTCATCTCTGTTGTCATGGCAGCCACGGTCCTTACGCTGTGTGGATGTTGCTGCATTCCTTGTATTAGAGGAATTCTTCAAAGACTGATTGACACATCACTAACAAAGACTATGTTTTTCCAGAACAACACTGAACTATACCCGGAACCTGATGAAGATGAACTTACAGTCCTTTCAAAAGACTTATTTGTCTAAATGATAATACCTGGTAAAATAAAGAACCTGGATATTTGAATTATTGACATTATAAGTATAAAAGGGAGCAGCTGTTAGAGAAATTAGAAATTATACTTTAAATGTCAACTATGAATATGCATATTAATATGACTATATCTTCTAAAGTTAAAATGTTTGCTTTATATAACTCTATTAATACTTAAATATGCTGAATAAGCTCTAATAGCCCTAATTACTGGAATAAGTCATATGACCATATTCTATTGTGCAAAGATGTGCTGACTCTTACATCTGTCAAACATGGGCTGCGAACCATGGAATAATTTATGTGTCCATTGTATGAAATTTCCTGTCATAAGGTGTTGGCTGAAAAAGGATATTCTCATCTTCCTGCTAAAACGTCAGAATAAAAGTTGAAATTATACACGTGATCAGGACGTTACGAACAGGAAGGGGGAAGGTTTAAGGGTGATAAAAGCAGCATGTAAACTTATGACAGGCAGAAATGGATCTCTGAAGCAGAAAATATACATTTAACCATTTCTCTTGCATATGCAATAAAATATCTTGACTTGTAACGAGAGTTGGTCCAAAATTACTTGACATGTACTAGCCCTAAAAAGGGCTTTTTGGGGTGCTGTCAGGATGCTGTCCTTACAGCAGAGATCAGATGAGTCTTTCAGGACTGGAGTGGACACTGAATACACACAGGCTGGCAGGTAACTGCAATTAGATTACAGAGGAAAAAAATAGCAGACTGATGTACTAGCCCTAAAAAGGGCTTTTTGGGGTGCTGTCAGGACGCTGTCCTTACAGTAGAGATCAGATGAGTCTTTCAGGACTGAAGTGGACACTGAATACACACACGCTGGTAGGCAACTGCAATTAGGTTACGGAAGAAAAAAAAATAAAAGCAGACTGATGTACTAGCCCTAAAAAGGGCTTTTTGGGGTGCTGTCAGGACGCTGTCCTCACAGCAGAGATCAGATGAGTCTTTCAGGACTGGAGTGGACACTGAATACACACACGCTGGCAGGCAACTGCAATTAGAATACAGAGGAAAAAAAGACTGATGTACTAGCCCTAAAAATCAGGAAGCGCAACTGATACCCGTCACACGATTGGCTGAAAGGACAGGCGTTCCTATTGGATGCCTAGGAGGAGGGCTTTTTGGGGTGCTGTCAGGACGCTGTCCTTACAGCAGAGATCAGATGAGTCTTTCAGGACTGGAGTGGACACTGAATACACACACGCTGGCAGGCAACTGCAATTAGATCACAGAGGAAAAAAAATAAAAGCAGACTGATATACTAGCTCTAAAAACGGCTTTTTGGGGTGCTGTCAGGACGCTGTCCTTACAGCAGAGATCAGAGGAGTCTTTCAGGACTGGAGTGAACACTGAATACACACACGCTGGCAGGCAACTGCAATTAGATTACAGAGGAAAAAAATAAAGCAGACTGATGTACTAGCCCTAAAAAGGGCTTTTTGGGGTGCTGTCAGAACGCTGTCCTTACAGCAGAGATCAGATGAGTCTTTCAGAACTGGAGTGGACACTGAATACACACACGCTGGCAGGCAACTGCAATTAGATTACAGAGGGAAAAAAAAAGCAGACTGATGTACTAGCCCTAAAAAGGGCTTTTTGGGGTGCTGTCAGGACGCTGTCCTTACAGCAGAGATCAGATAAATCTTTCAGGACTGGAGTGGACACTGAATACACACACACTGGCAGGCAACTGCAATTAGATTACAGAGGAAAAAAAAAAAGCAGACTGATGTACTAGCCCTAAAAAAGGCTTTTTGGGGTGCTGTCAGGACGCTGTCCTTACAGCAGAGATCAGATGAGTCTTTCAGGACTGGAGTGGACACTGAATACACACACGCTGGCAGGCAACTGCAATTAGATTACAAAGGAAAAAAAAAAGCAGACTGATGTACTAGCCCTAAAAAGGGCTTTTTGGGGTGCTGTCAGGACGCTGTCCTTACAGCAGAGATCAGATAAATCTTTCAGGACTGGAGTGGACACTGAATACACACACACTGGCAGGCAACTGCAGTTAGATTACAGAGGAAAAAAAAAAAGCAGACTGATGTACTAGCCCTAAAAAAGGCTTTTTGGGGTGCTGTCAGGACGCTGTCCTTACAGCAGAGATCAGATGAGTCTTTCAGGACTGGAGTGGACACTGAATACACACACGCTGGCAGGTAACTGCAATTAGATTACAGAGGAAAAAAAAAGCAGACTGATGTACTAGCCCTAAAAAGGGCTTTTTGGGGTGCTGTCAGGACGCTGTCCTTACAGCAGAGATCAGATGAGTCTTTCAGGACTGAAGTGGACACTGAATACACACACGCTGGTAGGCAACTGCAATTAGGTTACGGAAGAAAAAAAAATAAAAGCAGACTGATGTACTAGCCCTAAAAAGGGCTTTTTGGGGTGCTGTCAGGACGCTGTCCTCACAGCAGAGATCAGATGAGTCTTTCAGGACTGGAGTGGACACTGAATACACACACCCTGGCAGGCAACTGCAATTAGATTACAGAGGAAAAAAAAAACAGACTGATGTACTAGCCCTAAAAAGGGCTTTTTGGGGTGCTGTCAGGACGCTGTCCTTACAGCAGAGATCAGATGAGTCTTTCAGGACTGGAGTGGACACTGAATACACACATGCTGGCAGGCAACTGCAATTAGATTACAGAGGGAAAAAAAAAACAGACTGATGTACTAGCCCTAAAAAAGGCTTTTTGGGGTGCTGTCAGGACGCTGTCCTTACAGCAGAGATCAGATGAGTCTTTCAGGACTGGAGTGGATACTGAATACACACACGCTGGCAGGCAACTGCAATTAGATTACAGAGGAAAAAAAAAGCAGACTGATGTACTAGCCCTAAAAAGGGCTTTTTGGGGTGCTGTCAGGATGCTGTCCTTACAGCAGAGAACAGATGAGTCTTTCAGGACTGGAGTGGAAACTGAATACACACACGCTGGCAGGCAACTGCAATTAGATTACAGAGGAAAAAAAACAAAAACAGACTGATGTACTAGCCCTAAAAAGGGCTTTTTAGGGTGCTGTCAGGACGCTGTCCTTACAGCAGAGATCAGATGAGTCTTTCAGGACTGGAGTGGACACTGAATACACACACGCTGGCAGGTAACTGCAATTAGATTACAGAGGAAAAAAAAGCAGACTGATGTACTAGCCCTAAAAAGGGCTTTTTGGGGTGCTGTCAGGACGCTGTCCTTACAGCGGAGATCAGATGAGTCTTTCAGGACTGAAGTGGACACTGAATACACACACGCTGGTAGGCAACTGCAATTAGGTTACAGAAGAAAATAAAATAAAAGCAGACTGATGTACTAGCCCTAAAAAGGGCTTTTTGGGGTGCTGTCAGGATGCTGTCCTCACAGCAGAGATCAGATGAGTCTTTCAGGACTGGAGTGGACACTGAATACACACACGCTGGCAGGCAACTGCAATTAGATTACAGAGGAAAAAAAAAAACAGACTGATGTACTAGCCCTAAAAAGGGCTTTTTGGGGTGCTGTCAGGACGCTGTCCTTACAGCAGAGATCAAATGAGTCTTTCAGGACTGGAGTGGACACTGAATACACACATGCTGGCAGGCAACTGCAATTAGATTACAGAGGAAAAAAAAAAAGCAGACTGATGTACTAGCCCTAAAAAAGGCTTTTTGGGGTGCTGTCAGGACGCTGTCCTTACAGCAGAGATCAGATGAGTCTTTCAGGACTGGAGTGGACACTGAATACACACACACTGGCAGGCAACTGCAATTAGATTACAGAGGAAAAAAAAAAGCAGACTGATGTACTAGCCCTAAAAAGGGCTTTTTAGGGTGCTGTCAGGACGCTGTCCTTACAGCAGAGATCAGATGAGTCTTTCAGGACTGGAGTGGACACTGAATACACACACGCTGGCAGGCAACTGCAATTAGATTACAGAGAAAAAAAAAAGCAGACTGATGTACTAGCCCTAAAAAGGGCTTTTTGGGGTGCTGTCAGGACGCTGTCCTTACAGCAGAGATCAGATGAGTCTTTCAGGACTGGAGTGGACACTGAATACACACACGCTGGCAGGCAACTGAAATTAGATTACAGAGGAAAAAAAATAAAAGCAGACTGATATACTAGCCCTAAAAATGGCTTTTTGGGGTGCTGTCAGGACGCTGTCCTTACAGCAGAGATCAGATGAGTCTTTCAGGACTGGAGTGGACACTGAATACACACGCTGGCAGGCAACTGCAATTAGATTACAAAGGAAAAAAAAAGCAGACTGATGTACTAGCCCTAAAAAGGGCTTTTTGGGGTGCTGTCAGGACGCTGTCCTTACAGCAGAGATCAGATGAGTCTTTCAGGACTGGAGTGGACACTGAATACACACACGCTGGCAGGTAACTGCAATTAGATTAGAGAGGAAAAAAAAAAGCAGACTGATGTACTAGCCCTAAAAAGGGCTTTTTGGGGTGCTGTCAGGACGCTGTCCTTACAGCAGAGATCAGATGAGTCTTTCAGGACTGGAGTGGACACTGAATACACACGCTGGCAGGCAACTGCAATTAGATTACAGAGGAAAAAAAAAAAGCAGACTGATGTACTAGCCCTAAAAAGGGCTTTTTGGGGTGCTGTCAGGACGCTGTCCTTACAGCAGAGATCAGATGAGTCTTTCAGGACTGGAGTGGACACTGAATACACACACGCTGGCAGGCAACTGCAATTAGATTACAGAGGAAAAAAAAAAAGCAGACTGATGTACTAGCCCTAAAAAGGGCTTTTTGGGGTGCTGTCAGGACGCTGTCCTTACAGCAGAGATCAGATGAGTCCTTCAGGAATGAAGTGGATACTGAATACACACACGCTGGCAGGCAACTGCAATTAGATTACAGAGGTAAAAAAAAAAAGCAGACTGATGTACTAGACCTAAAAAGGGCTTTTTGGGGTGCTGTCAGGACGCTGCCCTTACAGCAGAGATCAGATGAGTCTTTCAGGACTGGAGCGGACAGTGAATGCACTGGCCTAGCTATAGATTTCCCTATTAAATCAGCAGCAGCTACACTGTCCCTCCTCTCACTAAGACTGCACCTCCTGAATTAATCTAAAATGGATGCTGTCCAGGAGGTGGGAGGGTCTGGGAGGGAGGGTATGCTGCTGATTGGCTGGAATGTGTCTGCTGACTGTGAGGTACAGGGTCAAAGTTTGCTCAATGATGACGAATAGGGGGCAAACCGAACATCCCATATGTTCGCCCGCCGCAGTGTAACCCAGATGCACTGATTGTTAGGGAATCTGAGACCCTTTTATGGTTCTTGGAGGACTCTGGTGGTGTAAGGTTCCCTGCGGCCTGCAGGTGGCGCTGTCGCCCTGGGCCGGAGCTGAACACTCACCGCAAGACTGCATCCCTTTTTGTCCTTTCCTGGCGCTGGTACAGCGGGGCGGGGAACCTGCTGTGATGGTAAGGGAGAGGAGATAAAGGGGACGGACACCCTGACCTTGGGGTTCAGAGTCGGAGGACGCAGCCCCGCCCAGGCACCTTCAGCCTGGGTGCTGGCGTTCTGGAGTTCCAGGCCCAGGTGCCCTTGACCTGGCCGGAGCGGGAGATGGAGTCCATCCCAGGCACCTTTAGCCTGGGGTGAGGTACTAATGCGGTAGCCTGGGACTCAGTACCTTCGACTGGGTTCCGCGAGGGTGGAAGAATCCGAGGGGGCCCTAACGCCTTGGGTACCCGTGTCTGAGATGAGGAGGCTGGTGAGCGGAACTTCTCCGGAAAGTCCGGCGCAGCATTTGCCGGTGACGGAGAGGCCTCCGGTAACTCTCTTGGACGGATGTCTTCCCTCTGACAGGGGCTGTGATAGCGAAGGTAATTCATGCTCTTGTTCTATATAGTCGGTGGCAGTGACTATACATCATAACCACTGGTGACACCACAGTGGTTAGCTCTACTTAAAGGATTGTGCCTTGACCTACTCCCCACAAATACTGAATGAAGTGTTCTCTGGGTCTCAACCTGTCTGTGCTGTATGACTATTTATTGCTGGAAGAGAATAAATACGAGTTGGACCTTTTCAGTGTGTGGAACTCTGGTTACTGGGAGCAAAGGGAGTCATTTCGGAGAAAGGATTTGACTCTGAGACATACACACAAAACCCGATAGTTCTGGCTTTCACCTCCAGTCTCTCTGGAGGACATGGGCCGTGGTGTATCGCATCCCTCCCCCCAGTACTAACTCCCCTAGACAAGACCAACAAGCCGAGAATGAGAAGGGGTGAGAGGGGTGAGGTCGCTACAGTAAATAAACCCCATAATGTTAACAGTGCTAGATTTATCAGCATATTTGCTGAGTTCAAAATAATGTTGTTTTTTTTATTTTAGAGAGGAACTGAACACTGGAGGTAGGAGGGTGTAAATGGATGCAAGTCCGTTTACACCTGCCAGTCCATAGGGGTGATTGGACCGTCCGATCAGGTCCGCCTGAAAAACTGACAGGTGGACCTGATCGGACCCTTTGTGTGAGAAGGGTCTAAGGATCACGTTACAATCTTTCTGCCATCAACTTTAGGTTTTTAACAAAACTAAGTAATGTGAAGATAAGAGAACTGTCTGACATCTGTAAATCCGTAAGCACCGCGTCCCTTAAATTTGAAAATTAAATGAAGAGAAATGGGACTTTTAAGGTGCATTCACAACAACGTATTTTGTAAAAATATATTTTATTCAGTAGAAAAATTTGTTCATTAACATAATTAAAAACAGCAAATCGGTTACAGTAGGAAACGATGAAATACAGACATATAATCTTGACGTTTCGCCAATTAAACTGGCTTCTTCAGGAGTGTTATTATTGTTATGTATTACTGAAACACAAAGCATATACAATAAATGTACATAAATTTTACACCAATAAATTATTAAACAACATAACATATTAAATATTTAACAAAGGAGCGATATAGGGATGGCTTCAAGGTCACTACAAAAAGCCTTCATTACCTGTATATTGTTGAAAATTTCATGATGATATAGCTGAGACTAAGTCCAAGGAATATTCTTATAGTGGAGTCATACGGTAAACCTTAGAGAGGATGCTAGCTCATAAACACACACATATATACATAATGTGCTGTGTGAAGCAATGGAAGGTGAATAGTCACCTGGAGGAAAAAGAGTGTTTTATTAGAATATCAATTAGATAATGATTTTGAGGCAAAATAGGTATACAAGGAACAACTCAATAAATATACCTTGTCTCAAGATTATATTAATATTCCAAAGAGGAACAAAATTTGATGTGTCATTCAGATGTGAAGTATCTGTTAGAGACAAATTGGAATCAGAATCATTTATAGATGAACTATATAAAGAAAAGGATAGATATTATAAAAGAATTCCAACTAGTACTTAATTCCACCACTTCCGGATATAAATCCTAGGAGTAGGGTGCCGTTTTAGGAAGAAATAAATTTGGCAATCCGTCTGTCAGATTAAAAAATATTGTCAATAAGAAAGTTGCAAACTGAAATCCATAGGAGAAGTTTGGAAAGTTCCTTAAAGTGAGAACAGTTCCTATACAGATACCTGAGTTCAATCTGAATGCACATGAAATTCCTCCAAAAGCGGCAGCTATACCACACAAGCAAGTGCCACAGCTTATATAGACATCCTCTCCCTCGCCTAAAGGATGCCAGTTTGGCGCCAAAAAAGGTAGGCGGGGCGGGCAGATCAGTTCCACCTGACCGGGAACCAATCCAAGCTGTTACTTGAAAGGCATGATGTAGATGTGGGACGGCCGGAAATGACACATCGCCGCGCACCGGAAGTGACGATTGGATGTCTCAATGCGATGAAAAACATCACAAACTGGATGCAGTCTACACACTGGCCACATGATGGCCACAGTGAGAATGGATCGAGTAAGAGACAGTAACCAATGTAAAAATGGTGGAAAAAACAGAATTAAATGTCTGATGTAAGTGACAAGGAAGGAAACCCTTTGGCGGAAGGATGGCCCCAATTTAAATGCCAATAGGCAAAAAACTGGAAGCCCCGGGCGCCCATAAGGTCACCTAAGACTTCAAAAAGAAATTCCTCTTGTTTTGGACAGCCCAGTCATAAAGTTATATAAAATATTAATTCTTAAATATTACAATAGGCATGTGTTAGCGGCAAAAAATGCAGTTTAGGAGAAGCCATCAAATCGCTCCCATGAAAAATAGCAAGACATACATATAAACACATAATGCAAAAATAAACAGATTTAACTGTTTAAGACCCAGGGACACTTAGAGAAATATACACAGTCAGTTTCTAGAGAAAGGGCTTATAGCTGATGGACTCGTTGAGTCCCGGATGGGTGGTGCCATTAAGTGAAAAAATCCACTTAGCCTCTTTTTGCAAAAGACTTTTGTCACAATCTCCACCTCTTTCGCTAATTGGAAGATATTCCAAAGCAAAGAACCTCATCTTGGAAAGGTCAAAGGCATGATATAAACCACTGTGTCAGCTGATAGGCGTTTCCATTTTTTTCTTACAAATCAGGGAAACATGGTCCCTGACTCTATGAAAAAAAGGTCTTTTGGTCTTACCAATATAGAAGGCGCTACATTCACACTTCATAATGTATACGACGCCTATCGTTTCCCCAAATGGCTACTGACCAGATGGTCTTTTAATGATTTGGACTTTCTGTAAGTAATTTGGGGGTAGGGTTGGACATATTTGGAAATGACTTTATCTGTTGATAGTAATGGCCAAAATTTGGTAATGATATTTTTAACCTTTTGGTGGTCACCTGAATATCTGGTGATCAACCTAACCTTTTGGTTTGAAGGTTTGGTTTTCGTAAGATGAATCAAGTCAGTCCTTTTTTTCTCCTTGGCTCTATGATAGGCCTTTTTTAATACCGTACGACTAGATCCTCTCTTTAGTAATCTGGACTGGCTTCAGTTTCGAAATCTTGTTCCTGACTACAGTTTCGTTTTATCCTAAGGTATTGACTATATGGTATACTTTGCACCAATGGTTTGGGATGGGAACTGGTAGCATGCAGGATGGTGTTGCCTGCAGATGGTTTCCTATAAAGTGAGGAACCCAGGGTACTATCTGAGTTTACATAGATGGAAACGTCCAGAAAGTTGATAATCTGTTGGTCACACATCATGGTGAATTTCAGATTATACCGATTGTTGATCAGTTTGGACATGAAGGTCTGCAATTCAAGATTGGACCCTGACCAGACAACAAAGATGTCATCGATAAAACGACGCCAGATAAGGACATGAGAGAAGAAGTCCCCAAATTCACCTGAAGAGAAAATCTCACGTTCCCACCCCCCCAGGTACAGATTAGCGTACGATGGGGCACACTTAGTCCCCATCGCCACGCCCTGTACCTGGAGGTAGTGGGAATGGTCAAAGATGAAAATATTGTTCATCAAAATGAACATAAGTAGTTCCAAAATAAAGTGATTATATTTGTCTGCTCCAGGTCCTCTCTCTGATAGGAAGCCCCGAACAACTTCAACCCCCCACTCATGGGGGATCGAGTTGTACAGAGCCTCCACATCAATGGACACTAGCCAAGATCCTGGTGGTATATACAGGGCATCGATGGATCTGATAAGATCCGCCGTGTCCCGTATGTAGGAACTGAGAGAACCAACATGTGGTCTAAGATAATCATCCACAAGTTTACTTGCATGTTCTGTCAGGCAGCCATTGCCTAAAACAATCGGACGCCCAGGAGGGCATTCCAAGTTTTTATGTACCTTTGGTAAGGCATATAGGGTGGGTGTTTTAGGCTTTTCCACCAATAGGAATTCACAAGTTTTTTTGTCCAATAGATTTTCTTGGTAGGCCGGGCTGATTAACAGATGAAATGTTGTCTCTGCATATTTTACTTGGGCATGAGGGATGGAACGATACCAGCTGCGGTTCGACAGAAGGTCCATTACCATTTGTTTGTAATTTTCTAAATCCATCACAACAATGTTGCCTCCCTTATCGGAAGGCTTGATAATAATTTGGTTGTTTAATTGTAAGGATAATAAGGCCTCACGATGGGACGGCTTAAGGTTGGACCCTCTGTTGAACTTCTTCCAGCTGGTATTTTTTATCTCTTTAGTGACCTGTTGGGTAAAGGCCCAAATATTGGGATTACCTTGGAAGGTTGGAAATGTTCTGGATTTGGGTTTTTAAAGGTGGGGTGGCGGAAAAAGTCTCAGTTGGAATATCTATTCCAGGATTTATTGGGACCTCCTCAAGGGGATCACCAAATGGATTTCCCTCCTCCCAGAGATCCATTAAGTCATTTAGGGCCTTAATCTCGTTAATCGTTTTATGTTGCCAAATTTCCTCTGAGGTTGTATTGGAAGAGGAAAGTTGGCAATCCTTGTCATATATGACTTTAAACATAGGTTTTCTAGCAAACAAGTTTACATCCTTGATGAGCTCAAATACATCCGCGCTCTGTTCAGGACAAAAGGTCAGGCTCAGGCCTCGTACACACGACCGATTTTCTCGGCAAGAACCAGCAAGAAACTTGCTGGCAGAGAGGTCTTGCCGAGTAAATCGGTCGTGTGTACGCTGCTAGCGTGTTTCTCGTCGAGAAAACCGACAAGAAACCTCGACGAGAAAATAGAGAACCTGCTCTCTATTTTCTCGTCGAGATTCTCCTCGGCGTGTTTCTCGACGAGAAAAGTGAGTGTGTGTACACTTACCTGTCCGCCCGGAAGCCCGCGCATGTTCGAAATGAATTTGACGCATGCGCGGTAGCTTCCTAGGCATACGTAGGGTATACCAAGATGGCGGCGACGGCATCGAATGTGACGAGCGCATGCTCGACGTAGTCGATGACGTCACCGCGTACACTCCTTTCAAAGAACCGCGGGTTCTTTGAAACGAGCGTGTGTACACTCGGCCGGGACAAGTTTCTTGTCCAAGAATCTCGTCGAAAAAAACGACATGTTTTTCTCAACGAGAATCTCGGCCGTGTGTACGAGGCCTGAGACTTAAAACCTCGGTCTGCTCAATTGTTAGTGATTGTGAGGATAAATAAATCACTTGGAGGCCACCCTGGTTCCTTTCTGAGGAACCAGAGGATTGGCTGTTTTCTTGGTTTCTAAATTGGGAGGTGAGAAAATGGGGGCTGTGCGAACATCCCCCAAATTGGGGGTTAGTGGGTCCCCCGAAGGAGTGATAGTGGGAGAGTTAATTTTAGAATTTGTGAGTGCTTGAGGAGTGATGGTAGAGGAACTAGTAAAAGAATTACCCACAGAGTGAGCTGGAATAGCTACAGATTTCAATTGGGAACGAAGTCCGGAACATGTGGTGTCTTGTGGCATTCGTTTGGAAGAGGACGCGGATGATGGGAGTCGATCTGTTTTCTTTTTAAAGGATGTAGTGGATGAATTTGAGGCCACACCTGCTTGGGAAGAGGAAGACAAAGAGGATTCAACAGAATCTGAATGATCCCAATTGGGATTGGTCTGATTACGTGCAAAGAATTTTTTCTTTTTCCATTGGGTTTCAGATGACTATTTGTAGGCAGTATTGGTCTCATAAGCTAAGCGATCACGATAAAAAATGTTGTTTTTGGTTTTCAAAATATTTGATTCAAAATTCTCCAAATGTTTTTCCACAAGGGTTTCACGATCGGAAAAAGTGTCCTCTGAAATGAGATTTGAATTATCTGTATATAATTTTTCAATCTCATTGTTTATTGTTTCCAAATCTTTTAAATAATTGCGACATAAAGCTTCCATCATCTTGAAGGAGCATGATTGTAGATTGGATTCCCAATCATTTTTAAATTCAGTCTCAATCTTAAAAAGATTTGGAAAAATTTGAACGCGTAGCCCCCAAGGGACTATGCGGTCTTCAATATATTTTTTCAAAATATTTATGGTTCCAAAATATACGTGCCTTTTTTTCTAAAAGTCTGGCCAAACTATTAAAAACACGTTCCAAATTAATACCCCCAAAGGAGGACCCTTGAGCTTGATGAATTTTGCTCATAAGGCCATCAAAAGCCTCCCCTCTATAGGTGGCCATATTCTCTAATTGGACCCTGAGTATTATAAACAAGAAAAAAATATAGGAAAATATGTTCTAAATTCTCCAAAACATGTACAATGTAACAAACATCATATAAATGTAACAAATGTATTTAGAGATGTCAGACAATTGATAATTGGGCGTTTGCGGCCCGGTTAGATTCCAAGGAAGATAAGAGAACTGTCTGACATCTGTAAATCCGTAAGCACCGCGTCCCTTAAATTTGAAAATTAAATGAAGGAAATGGGACTTTTAAGGTGCATTTACAACAAGGTATTTTGTAAAATTATATTTTATTCAGTAGAAAAATTTGTTCATTAACATAATTAAAAACAGCAAATTGGTTACAGTAGGAAACGATGAAATACAGACAAATAATCTCGACGTTTCGCCAATTAAACTGGCTTCTTCAGGAGTGTTATTATTGTCATGTGTTACTGAAACACAAAGCATATACAATAAATGTACATACATTTTACACCAATAAATTATTAAACAACATAACATATTAAATATTTAACAGAGGAGCGATATAGGGATGGCTTCAAGGTCACTACAAAAAGCCTTCATTACCTGTATATTGTTGAAAATTTCATGATGATATAGCTGAGACTAAGTCCAAGGAATATTCTTATAGTGGAGTCATACGGTAAACCTTAGAGAGGATGCTAGCTCATAAACACGCACATATATACCTAATGTGCTGTGTGAAGCAATGGAAGGTGAATAGTCACCTGGAGGAAAAAGAGTGTTATTAGAATATCAATTAGATAATGATTTTGAGGCAAAATAGGTATACAAGGAACAACTCAATAAATATACCTTGTCTCAAGATTATATTAATATTCCAAAGAGGAACAAAATTTGATGTGTCATTCAGATGTGAAGTATCTGTTAGAGACAAATTGGAATCAGAATCATTTATAGATGAACTATATAAAGAAAAGGATAGATAATATAAAAGAATTCCGACTAGTACCTAATTCCACCACTTCCGGATATAAATCCTAAGAGTAGGGTGCTGTTTTAGTAAGAAATAAATTCGGCAATCCGTCTGTCAGATTTAAAAATATTGTCAATAAGAAAGTTGCAAACAGAATTCCATAGGAGAAGTTTGGAAAGTTCCTTAAAGTGAGAAAAGTTCCTATACAGATACCTGAGTTCAATCTGAATGCACATGAAATTCCTCCAAAAGCGGCATCTATACCACACAAGCAAGTGCCACAGCTTATATAGACATCCTCTCCCTCGCCTAAAGGACGCCAGTTTGGCGCCAAAAAAGATAGGCGGGGCGGGCAGATCAGTTCCACCTGACCGGGAACCAATCCAAGCTGTTACTTGAAAGGCATGATGTAGATGTGGGGCGGCCGGAAATGACACATCGCCGCGCACCGGAAGTGACGATTGGATGTCTGAATGCGATGAAAAACATCACAAACTGGATGCAGTCTACACACCGGCCACATGATGGCCACAGTGAGAATGGATCGAGTAAGAGACAGCAAACCAATGTAAAAATGGTGGAAAAAACAGAATTAAATGTCTGATGTAAGTGACAAGGAAGGAAACCCTTTGGCGGAAGGATGGCCCCAATTTAAATGCCAATAGGCATAAAACTGGAAGCCCCGGGCGCCCATAAGGTCACCTAGGACTCCAAAAAGAAATTCCTCTTGTTTTGGACAGCCCAGTCATAAAGTTATATAAATTATTAATTCTTAAATATTACAATAGGCATGTGTTAGCGGCAGAAAATGCAGTTTAGGAGAAGCCATCAAATCGCTCCCATGAAAAATAGCAAGACATACATATAAACACATAATGCAAAAATAAACAGATTTAACTGTTTAGGACCCAGGGACACTTAGAGAAATATACACAGTCAGTTTCTAGAGAAAGGGCTTATAGCTGATGGACTCGTTGAGTCCCGGATGGGTGGTGGCATTAAGTGAAAAAATCCACTTAGCCTCTTTTTGCAAAAGACTTTTGTCACAATCTCCACCTCTTTCGCTAATTGGAAGATATTCCAAAGCAAAGAACCTCATCTTGGAAAGGTCAAAGGCATGATATAAACCACTGTGTCGGCTGATAGGCGTTTCCATTTTTTTCTTACGAATCTGGGAAACATGGTCCCTGACTCTATGAAAAAAAGGTCTTTTGGTCTTACCAATATAGAAGGCGCTACATTCACACTTCATAATGTATACGACGCCTATCGACTGGCAATTTACAAAAAAATTTGGTTTGTAAGTGGCTCCACTAGGAAGAGTTAATTCCTCGGAGTCACCCAAAAATTGACAGAAATCACACCGACCGCATGGGGCCGTGCCCCTACGAGAAGATCTGCCGGTCGGTTTCCCCAAATGGCTACTGACCAGATGGTCTTTTAATGATTTGGACTTTCTGTAAGTAATTTGGGGGTAGGGTTGGACATATTTGGAAATGACTTCATCTGTTGATAGTAATGGCCAAAATTTGGTAATGATATTTTTAACCTTTTGGTGGTCACCTGAATATCTGGTGATCAACCTAACCTTTTGGTTTCAAGGTTTGGTTTTCGTAAGATGAATCAAGTCAGTCCTTTTTTTCTCCTTGGCTCTATGATAGGCCTTTTTTAATACCGTACGACTATATCCTCTCTTTAGTAATCTGGACTGTAAAGCACTGGCTTCAGTTTCGAAATCTTGTTCCTGACTACAGTTTGGTTTTATCCTAAGGTATTGACTATATGGTATACTTTGCACCAATGGTTTGGGATGGGAACTGGTAGCATGCAGGATGGTGTTGCCTGCAGATGGTTTCCTATAAAGTGAGGAACCCAGGGTAACATCTGAGTTTACATAGATGGAAACGTCCAGAAAGTTAATAATCTGTTGGTCACACATCATGGTGAATTTCAGATTATACCGATTGTTGATCAGTTTGGACATGAAGGTCTGCAATTCAAGATTGGACCCTGTCCAGACAACAAAGATGTCATCGATAAAACAACGCCAGATAAGGACATGAGAGAAGAAGTCCCCAAATTCATCCGAAGAGAAAATCTCACGTTCCCACCCCCCCAGGTACAGATTAGCGTACGATGGGGCACACTTAGTCCCCATCGCCACGCCCTGTACCTGGAGGTAGTGGGAATGGTCAAAGATGAAAATATTGTTCATCAAAATGAACATAAGTAGTTCCAAAATAAAGTGATTATATTTGTCTGCTCCAGGTCCTCTCTCTGATAGGAAGCCCCGAACAACTTCAACCCCCCACTCATGGGGGATCGAGTTGTACAGAGCCTCCACAAAAATGGACACCAGCCAAGATCCTGGTGGTATATACAGGGCATCGATGGATCTGATAAGATCTGCCGTGTCCCGTATGTAGGAACTGAGAGAACCAACATGTGGTCTAAGATAATCATCCACAAGTTTACTTGCATGTTCTGTCAAGCAGCCGTTGCCTGAAACAATCGGACGCCCAGGAGGGCATTCCAAGTTTTTATGTACCTTTGGTAAGGCATATAGGGTGGGTGTTTTAGGCTTTTCCACCAATAGGAATTCACAAGTTTTTTTGTCCAATAGATTGTCTTGGTAGGCCGGGCTGATTAACAGATGAAATGTTGTCTCTGCATATTTTACTTGGGCATGAGGGATGGAACGATACCAGCTGCAGTTCGACAGAAGGTCCTTTACCATTTGTTTGTAATTTTCTAAATCCATCACAACAATGTTGCCTCCCTTATCGGAAGGCTTGATAATAATTTGGTTGTTTAATTGTAAGGATAATAAGGCCTCACGATGGGACGGCTTAAGGTTGGACCCTCTGTTGAACTTCTTCCAGCTGGTATTTTTTATCTCTTTAGTGACCTGTTGGGTAAAGGCTCAAAGACCTACCTCATCTATCCAATCAATTTGTATCCAATCCAGCTGCTCTTTGCACTACGTAATTGTTGGTAAAGCAGATTGTGAAATGGAATTATGACGTGTATGGTGAGCCTTACAATGCTTTATTCTGCACTGTATCTCTGTATGGAGGAAGTAATCTTTGTAGAAGCAGGGCTTTGCTTCCTCATATCACAGCCTCCGGTAAGGAGAACAGTGAGCAGCACAGTACGGACATCACTAAATCCCACTCTCAATCTCCTAAAACAAGCAATCAGGGGACGTGGTTCCTTAAATCTCACACTGCAGATGTACAGCTATGAAGCTGTAGACACAGGGATACCTAGACACATTCGCATATCGTGAAGTTCACTGTTATTTTTCAGTATGAATTCAAAACTAAGAAGTACTGCTTAGGCACAATTAACATTTTTAGATGTTCCTAGCATAGTTCACTTTCTCAGTTCAGGTCCAGTTTAGGAGAGTAAGGGCTCGTGCACACGGGTGCAACATGCACTGCGTTCATATCTATAATGTATACTTTTTTAAGGATCTGAACCCAGCTATATGATATGCTATAGGCCCACACAGACAGCTGTGCACAGCTATGTAATCTGCATTCAAAACAGGAAAAATCTGTGTCCACAGTCCTGCGTATGCAGTGTATTTAAAGCTGAACTCAAACTTTTGTTCGACTTTACATAGTTTGTTTGGGCCAGCTTGTCCCCCATAACGTGAGGCGTCTGGATGTGCCGTATAAACTGTATGTAACTGAGGCTACATACAGCATACTGCACTGTGTTCCGGGTTGCAGCAAAGACCTTCATGTCTCATACCCGGAACACAGTGGAGTCTATCTGATCAGCACCTAGCCATTCAGAGAAAGTGATGTATTCTAGCAATAAATAAAAAGCTTCCTCTGATTGGCTGAGTCAGAGAGGCAGACTGATGATATCACAACCTCTCACTCTGTCACCCTTTGACTCCAGGTTGGAGCCGAGACCTTCATGTTTCATACTGTCACGTACCTGGTCCTGAAGCCGAAGGGCTGAGAGGGCTCTTCACCTTGCGGCTGAGTGTTGGTGTCCCTGAAGGTGGTAACAGGACGCATGAAGCCCAAAGTAGCAGGGATTGCCAGCTGTGCCCCAGATGAGGGTTGGTGGTATAGAGATCTCTCTGCAGGTGGACACAAGAGGAGGTGAGCATTAGGACCCAGGAGCACGGATGATGGTGCAGACTGCACACAGCTGTAAGCAGGTTGTAATGGAAAGTGCAGCAGGCAGGATCAATAGGTAAGTACTAAAGGTAGGTACTGCAGGCTGGGTACAGCAGATGAACACCAAGGCGGATCACAGCAGACAAGGCACAGCAGAAGGCGTAGTTGGGGGCAGGAAGCAGAGGTCAGTAAGCCAGTGGTCAGCAGATCGGATAGCAGAGTTGTGGTTAGGCAAGTCAGGGTCATACACAGGGCAGAAGACAAGAGAAGATCCGTGAACAATCTGAGGTCAGAGCAGGGAGCGAGATAAGAGAAATCCAAGAGCAAGCCGGGTTGACAACAGGTGATCAGAAGCAGCAGCAAACACAGGAACAGGAAGCAGATAGCTGAAGACCAGTCAGCAATGTTCATGTGCCACAGTCATCCTTTTAAAGATCTGAGGATGCCGGGAATCTGACGTCAATTGCATGCGCCAGCACGCAGAAGTCTTCACCATGGCAAACGCGCGTTCGCAATATGTGTGCGCATATTCGTGTGGGCGCGGTCTTATTGAGAATTGGCTAATAAGCCAGGTCTGTGAGCGACTATTCTCTGGCTAGCTCCCTGACAGTGCCCGCCCTTATGGGCAGCCTCCGGATGCCCAAATGTGACACCTTCTCAGGGTTTCTGTTGAAGAATTTTTACAGTAACCTGGGGGCATGAATATTTTCCTTGGGCTCCCATGAATTTTCTTCAGGTGGGTATCCCTTCCACTTAACAAGATACTGAATATGTCTTCCTCACTTTCTGCAGTCCAGTATTGCTTCTACCCCAAATTCAGTTTCCTCGCCAATAGTAACTGGAAGTGTCGGTGGGTCCTCCCTTCCTGGAAAACAATCTGGAACAGCAGGTTTAAGAAGAGACACGTGGAAGACTGGTTGGATCTTGTAAGATTGGGGAAGAGAAAGTTCGAAAGCCACAGGATTGATGATAATTTTCATTCCAAATGGACCGATGAACCTTGGTCCCAGCTTACGAGAAGGACAGGGGAGTTTTAGGTTGGCCGTAGAGAGCCAGACTGTGTCACCAACTTTGAAGGCCGTGTTCTCCCTTCTCTTTTTGTCATAGTTAACTTTATAGTCATCCTGGGCCTTTTGTATTGCCTCATGCAGGGTCTGGTAGTTGGTAGAGATGGAGGTTAATCTATCTTGTACTGCGGGCACAGCAGTTTCTGGCAGAGAATCTGGAAAAAAATCATGGATAAAAGCCATAGTTAGCCCAGAATGGGGTTTGGTTGGTGGCTGCATGCACTGAATTATTGTAGGCAAATTCAGCACAGGGAAGCAGAGATACCCAGTTGTCCTGTGAAAAGGTGGAAAAACACAGAAGATACTGCTCTAAGGTCTGGTTGGTCCTCTCTGTCTGACCATTGCTCTGTGGGTGGTAGGCTGAGGACAAGCAGACATCAATATTTAAAGCTTTGCAAAGGGTTCTCCAGAATTTGGAGGTGAACTGCAAGCCTCTGTCTGCCCTTCTGGGCAGGCCGTGAAGTCTCACTACTTCTTTAATAAAAGCCTGAGCCGTGTCTGTGGCCGAAGGCAGGGCCGGTCTGAGACGGGGTGCAGGGGGTGCACTGCACCGAGGCGCCAGAGGGGAGGGGGCGCCAAAGTGTCAGGAGCTCCTGTGTGTTGCCAACGAGTCTGGTGCCGTACTTTCGCCGCCCGCAGCACAGTGTCATCATCCCCTGCCCAGCGCCCGCTGTACAAGGAGGGAAGAGGAGGTAAGTTAGGTCCGCCCCATGTCCCCCCTGTGCCCGCCCACAACCCCTTGTGTGGCCAATCTGTGCCTGGAAAGGGGTGTGGGCGGGAGATTTCAAAGCAGCCAGATGCCAGTGACACCTGATCTGATGTCGCTGCGCTGGACACCGTCTCCTCCAGCTCGTAAATTAGGCAGCTGCTTGTCACACATTCCTGCTGCACAGGCACTACTCTCCTATCAGCGAACTTTGCCCTGCCTTCCGAGATCTGTCAGTGTCCACTGACATAGAGTTGGCTCAGGAAGACATTCATACTCCGCATGTTTCCCCTGCCCGCAGCCTTAGCCCTTCACACATGATGGATGAGCAGGGAGTCGGGACCGAGCACACTGCTAGCTACAGGACATGAGTGAGTAACTTCAGCAGAACGACTGGAGCTTCCTTTTACTTCAGATTCTGCACTGTAAACGATGCAGCCTGGGACATAGGAGGGGAAGGGACAGGGTTAGTGATCCATTTTTTACTCCTCCTCCTCTTCCCCACTCCTCCTCTTCTCCCCCCTCCTCCTCTTCCCCCCTCCTCCCCCCTCCTCCTCTTCCCCCCTCCTCCTCTTCCCCCCTCCTCCTCCTCCTCTTCCTCTTCCCCCTCTCCTCCTCCTCCTCCTCCTCTCACTCTCTTCTCTTCTCTCCCCCTCCTCTCACTCTGTTCACTTCTCTCCCCCTCCTCCCCCTCTCTTCTCTTCTCTCCCCCTCCTCCCCCTCTCTTCTCTTCTCCCCCCTCCTCCCCCTCTCTTCTCTTCTCTCCCCCTCTTTTCTCTTCTCTTCTCCTCCCCCCTCTCTTCTCTTCTCCTCCTCCCCCTCTCTTCTCCTCCTCCCCCCTCTCTTCTCTTTTCATCCTCCTCCTCCTCCTCCTCCAATGGGCACAGTGGCTGCATTTTATGGGCACAGTGAAGCTTTCAGAGGGGCAAAGTGATGCTGATTAATAGGCACAGTGGCTGCTTTATGATGGGCACAGTGAGGCTTCTTTATGATGGGCACAGTGACGCTAATTAATGAGCACAGTGAGGCTGCATTTTGATGGGCACAGTGAGGCTGCATTTGGTGGGCACTGATGAGGCTGCATTTGGTGGGCACTGGTAGGCTATAATTGGTGAGCAATGGTAGGCTGCATTTGGTGGGCACTAGTAGGCTGCATTTTGTGGGCACTAGTAGGCTGCATTTGGTGGGCACTAGTAGGCTGCATTTGGTGGGCACTAGTAGGCTGCATTTGGTGGGCACTAGTAGGCTGCATTTGGTGGGCACTAGTAGGCTGCATTTGGTGGGCACTAATAAGGCTGCACTTGGTGGGCACTGGTAGGCTGCATTTGGTGGGCACTGGTAGGCTACAGTTGGTGAGCAATGGTAGGCTGCAATTGGTGGGCACTGATGAGCTGCATTTGATGGGCACTGGTGAGGCTGCATTGATCTCTTTTACCATGTCTGCAGTCTCTGACAATCTCCTGTATTATGTTTGCAGTCTCTGACCATCTCATGTATTATGTCTGCAGTCTCTGACCATCTCCTGTATTATGGGGGGCTCTTTCTAAACAACTCTTTAACAGAGGCCCTCTCTGTGTCCATTAGAGAGACCCCCCTCCAGGTCCCATTAGAGTACTCTGCTTCTCTTCCTGTATTTTGTTTATTGTTAAGAGATCGTGGGAGGATCCCAGGGTAACGATGACTCCTTAGGGGAGCATCTCAGTGTTTGAGTCGTTGCCATGGAAACATTTGTAAAGGGGGAGGAGTTAGTAAGGTGACCACGCCTTTGTAGGGGCACCAGAAATATTTCTGCACCCAGGCGCATGTGACCCTAGGATCGGCCCTGGCCGAAGGTGTACCCACCATAGGCACAAAATGCGACATCTTAGATAATCTATCAATGACTACAAAGATAGATGTGAATCCTTCAGCATGAGGCAGATCAACTATAAATTCCATGGACAACATTTTCCAGGGCTAATCAGGAGATGGTAACGGCCTTAGCAGGCCCTAGGCTCTGGTGTTACTTTCCTTGTTGTGAAGGTACGTAATATGGCGCCAACATAATCTTTACAGACTCAGGCCTGGCCACCAAAAAGATTGTTAAATGAGTTCAATGGTCTTGTGTATCCCAAAATGACCCGCCAATTGATGGTCATGACATACCTTCAGGACTAGGGTCCTTGCTTCTTGTGGAACGAAAATTTTGTAATTTTTCCAGAAAAAAAATGTCTTGTTTTTTCAAAGAACGAACTTTAGACTCTGGACACTTGCTGGATGGCTGATCTTAAATCAGGTTGCAACAGCAAAAAGTTTTGTGGTGATAGAATGGTACTGGAGGAAGTCACTTCAGGAGTCTCTGGAAACATTTGTGAAAGTGCACCAGCCTTGCTGTTTTTTTGACCCTGGCCAGTAGGTGATGTGAAAAGTAAATCAGGAGAAGAACAAAGCCAATCGTGCTTGCCAAGGCGTTTAGCAGTCCTGAGATATTCCAAATTCTTGTGATCGGTAAATATCATCACTGGATGAGCTGCTCCTTCCAAAAGATATCGCCATTCTTTCTAAGGCTGTTTTGATACGTCCAGACGAAGCTACGCCACAGAGCACGGCGAAACGCGTTGACGTAATATCCCACACAGTCACATGACGTTGTTTTGAATGGAGTGGGTGGACTGACATGGTCAGGAGACGTATGCAGCAACCAGCGCCTACGTTAGCGGTAACGACCACGGCATTCGGCATCATTAAAGCCGTCACATCGGATCCTCCTGATACCGGCGCAGGTAGTGCTTGGCAGCCTCAGACTTCCTTGGACACCCGTTTGGGCTAACGGCCAACACAACGAACAGGTACGGCCAAAATATTCTAAAATCAGCCATAAGAGATAAGGCAAATTGGGACCCACTGAAATAAGAACTGGCCAAATCTAGCTCTAACATGAAGATGTTCAACGAGTCACGTTGTAAATAAATTAGCGACATCTGTAGTACAATCATATGGATGGACTCTTTACGTCAGTAGCTCTTAGAGGAAATTTATTTTTATTACTTCCTCAATAAACCAGTTTCTATATGAGCATTCATTAATCTCTTCAACCTTTAAGGAATATTACTACCAGGGGATCCCCATGCATGATGTACCTAATACAATACAACACCTAGGTCATCTGCCTTGATTTAATCAGTCTTTACGCTTCCTTAGCGCTACCACCCCCCCCCGCCCCGGTTCCCTTCCCCCACCCCATCAGGTTCAGCCTCTTGCCAAATGGCACCTATTTGAACCCAATAAATGTATCCACATACTGTATTAGTAAGTGGTTCATATTACCCTAATTCCCTTAGTGGCGGGTAATTACCAAATAAAATTACACTATTCCTTTTTGGGTTGCCTCTCCGCATAAGGCTGAACCACACGTCCGGACTTGTGTGTTGTTAAATGTACAGTTATTTGTCAGTCCTGTCTGTCCATTTGATGTTTTTCAATTAACTTATGTACTGTTTGATTATTTCCCCTTTTTGGTACCAAATACTGCACCTCTAATACCTTCTTTTTATATATATTAAATATGATAATAGGAATAAATGATTAATTTTAAATCATTTCCATCTTTGGATCTATAATTTGTTGCCTATAGTAACCCCTTTTTTGCCTGTTCCGAACAGACTGATCCCTTTTTCCCCTCTCCCTTTATTGAATTTTGTGTGTTTTGACAGCCAGTAGCTCCTGATCACCGACATCGTAATTTCTTTCTGCTTGACTCAGCTTCAGAGAAGAAAAAGCTACCAGATAGAGCAAGGCTTTAGGCCCCAAACGCTGTGACAAGTTTGCCCCAGTGGTGACCTCTGAGGCGTCCACCTCCAAGACGTAAGGCAGAGCAGGGTCTTGGTGCAGTAGTATTGGAGCAGAGGTGCAAAGAGCTTTCAGTTTATCAAAGGCCGCCTGGGCCTCCTGGTACCACTGGAATCGGGAGTGTTGACATGTGAGCTGGGCAATGGGAGCAATAATGGAGACCCCTTTAATGTATCTCCTGTAAAAGTTGGCGAACCCCACAAATGTTTGGATCCCCTTTTTATCCACTGGGGCAGGCCATTCCAGGATAGAAGACACTTTTTGGGAGTCCATAGCGATACCATAAGTTGATATGATCAATCCTAGGAACTGGATGGTTTGTCTCTCAAATTTCTCCACCTTGACATAGAGTCCATGTTTCCTGAGGGTAGACAAGACTTTCTTAATGTGCACACGGTGCAATTTGAGTGATGCAGAGAAGATGAGAATATCATCGAGATAGACTATAAGGAAGTAATCCAGAAATTCTCCAAATATGTCATTTACGAGGTGTTGGAAAGTGGCCGGGGCATTGCAAAGTCTGAAAGACATCACAAGGTATTCAAAATGTCCGAATTGGGTTCGGAAGGCCGTCTTTCACTTTCCACCTTCTCTAATTTGGACTAAGTTGTACGCACCTTGGAGATCCAGTTTAGTGAAAACTTGAGCCGCTCAAAATCTTTGAAATAGTTTGGGTATGAGAGGGAGTGGGTAGCGGCTTCTAATGGTAATTTTTTGTAATCTACAAAAGGTCTGAGTGTATGATCCTTCTTTTGAACAAAGAAGATTCCTGCTCCTGCAGGGGAAGAGGATGGCCTCCAGCTCTATTTCTGATAATTGGAAAATCCAACCAAAAGGAATTTTTGCACCTAGAAGTAGCTTTATAGAACAGTAATAGGAGCAATGAGGTGGCAACAAATTGGCTTTCTTCTTATCGAACACATCCAGGAAGTCATGATAGCTGGTAGGCACATGCTGACCGATATCTGAGACTGGCTGGACAGTCAGGCAACTGGGCGAGTCCATGGGTTTAGGAGCGAAACAGTGCTGCCGGCAGTAGACATAAGAGAACATGATTTCCCCTTTAGACCAGTCAATCTTGGGATTATGGGCCCGCAACCAGGGAACGTCCAGTATTAATGGAAACATAGGGGAGTAGAGGACAAAGAAACATAGGAACTCTTGATGTCTAGAGTCAGTAATCGTTAGAATTGGTCCAGTTTCTTGAGTAATTGTGGGTTCTGTATGGCTTGTGTGAGGCCTATGACTTGTTGGCACAAAGCTTCTAGCAAGGACGCACCTCTGTCGGCTTCCCCCACCGGGCATGAACATGGTTTGACATTTTTATTTTGTGTTATTTTTAGATTGCCTTTGGCAGCCACCTTTGGTTCAACATTTCATTATGAACATCAACACTGCATGTTCCAGTGTCCTTGGGAGGGCTGCGATAGTGCACCCCACCTGAGTGCGGCTATCTATCACCTCAGCTCCCATGACGGACCTATCTTTGGTCAGGGCTCCATATGCACCATACCCATTGTACCAGATTCCATGTAAGTACTCAAGATGGGCTCTTGTGTTCCATCATCTATTTCCTTTGACCAGCAACGAGATTTAGTTATTTACACTTCATTATATATCTTTTAGATGTCCCGAGCACTAGCCCCTGAAGAGTGTAACTTATACACGAAACGCGTCGGGCATCAGAAAACACATCAATTCAGTTGACAACACAATCATTTACTTATGCTTTTACTGGTTTTATATGCAATTTTTTTCATGTTTTTGGCGCTTGTTGCCATGTGATATCTGTACATATGCAATTCACTGAATGTATTCCATTATCAATACGGATCACTATGTGGCACCTGGTCACACACTGATGTACCTTGTTGCTTATATTGTGCATACCCATACTTATGTGTGTGTAGCTCTAGGGAATCGCATCAACCAGAATGTTTTTCCTTCCATGTGATTTCTGTTTGGAGATGTGTCATGCGTTTATTTTGAATAAACATGTATCTTTTTTACCTACACCATGTCTACAGTCTCACTCAAAGTCCCAAACCTCCATTTACTTTTTAGAATTAGGGATGGAGGTGCACCACATATGCGCCTCATTTAAAGTCCCAAACCTCCCCCCCCCCCCTTTTGCTCTGTCAGCTTCAGACATCTTACGGCTGATTAAAACTGTCATGTACCTGGTCCTGAAGCCGACATGCTGAGAGTGCTCTCCTTGCGGCTGAGTGCTCGGTGTCCCTAAATGTGGTAACAGGAAGCACAAAGCCCAAAGTAGCAGGGATTGCCAGCTGTGCCCCAGATGAGGGTTGGTTGTATGGAGATCTCTCTGCAGGTGGACTCAAGAGGAGGTGAGCACTAGGACCCAGGAGCACTGATGATGGTGCAGACTGCACACGGCTCGAAGCAGGTTGTAATGGAAAGTGCAGCAGGCAGAATCAACAGATAAGTACTGAAGGTAGGTACTGCAGGCTGGGTACAGCAGATGAGCACCAATGCAGATCACAGCGGAGAAGGCACAGCAGAAGGCATAGTTGGGGACAGAAGCAGAGGTCAGTAAGCCAGTGGTCAGCAGATCAGATAGCAGAGTCATGGTTAGGCAAGCCGGGGGCATACACAGGGCAGAAGACAAGAAAAGATCCATGAACAATCCAAGGTCAGAACTGGGAGCGAGACAAGAGGAATCCAAGAGCAAGCCAGGTTGACAACAGGTGATCAGAAGCAGCAGCAAACACAGGAACAGGAAGCAGGAAGCTGAAGACCAGTCAGCAATGTCCATGTGCCACAGTCACCCTTTTAAAGGCCTGGGGGTGCCGGGATCTGACATCTATTACATGCGCCAGCGCGCACACATCTTCTCAATGGCGAACGTGCGTTGGCCATAATAATGCGCGTATTTGGGGGTGCCAGCTAATGTGTCTGTGAGAGACTATTCTCTGGCTAGTTCCCTGACACATACCATACCCGGAACACAGTAGAGTCTATCTGATCGGCAATCAACCATTCAAAAAGCAATGTATTCTAGCAATGATCACAAAGCTTCCTCTGATTGGCTAAGGCAGAGAGACCTGTTTTGGGTATGAGACGGGAAGTCTCGACTCGCCCCCGGAACACAGTGCAGTATGCTATATGTAGCCCCAGCTACATACAGTTTATACCGCACATCTAGCGGCCTCACATGTTAGTGAGGGACATAGTTCATTTGGACCAAGCTGGCCCAACAAACTATGTAAAGTCTAACAAAAGCTGCAGTTCAGCTTTAACTTTGTATGCATGGAAATGTTTGTGATAACATTTACATGTGTACAGCAGGGATGAGCCGAACACCCCCCTGTTCGGTTCGCACCAGAACCTGCGAACAGACAAAATGTTCGTGTGAACTTTAGAACCCTATTAAATACAATGGACTCGAACGTTCGAAATCTAAAGTGTTAATTATAAAGGCTAATATGCAAGTTATTGTCCTAAAAAGTGTTTGGGGACCCGGGTCCTGCCCCAGGGGACATGTATCAATGCAAAAAAAAGTTTTAAAAACGGCCGTTTTTTCGGGAGCAGTGATTTTAATAATGCTTAAAATGAAAAAATAAAAGTGAAATATTCCTTTAAATTTCGTACCTGGGGTGTGTGTATGATATGCATGTGAAGTGGTGCGTGTTTCCCGTGCTTAGAACTGTCCCTGCAAAAAATGTCATTTTTGAAAGAAAAAAAGTAATTTAAAACTGACTCGCGGCTATTAATGAATTGTCGGCTCCCGGCAATACATTCAAAAGTCATTGATAAAAAAAAAAAAAAAAGCGTGGGGGTTCCCCAGAATTCAATTACCAGGCCCTTCAGGTCTGGAATGGATATTAAGGGGAACCCCGCCGCAAATTTAAAAAAAAATTGACGTGGGGTTCCCCCAAATATCCATTCCAGGCCCTTCAGATCTGGCATGGATTTTAAGGGGAACTCCACCCCAAATAAAAAAAAAATGGCGTGTAGTCCCCCTAAAAATCCATACCAGACCCCTTATCCGAGCACGCAACCTGGCTGGCCGCAGGGGAAAAGGGGGGGACGAGAGAGCGGCCCCCCTCCCTCCTGAACCGTACCAGGCCACATGCCCTCAACATGGGGAGGATGTCCCCATGTTGATTGGGACAAGGGCCTCATCCCCACAACCCTTGCCCGGTGGTTGTGGGGGTCTGCGGGCGGGGGGCTTATCGGAATCTGGAAGACCCCTTTAACAAAGGGGACCCCCAGATCCCGGCCCCTCCCTATGTGAATTGGTAAGGGGTACATTGTACCCCTACCATTTCACGAAGAAAGCGTAAAAAAATGTTTAAAAAAAACCACACAAACACCTTGAAAAAGTCCTTTATTAAAAAAAAAAAAAAAAAAAAACATTCCAGCGGTGAAATCCAGTGTCCCGCGGCGATCCCGATGTCAAGCGCTGTCCTTCATTGGTTGTGCCTGAGCGGACCTGATGGGGAACTCCCTCTCAGTATTTTAAATGTATAGACCCGCCCCTTCTAAAGTTCCCCATCAGGTCCGCTCAGCGGACCAGATGCGGAACATGAGAAGGGGCGGGTCTATACATGTATTACCAAAGTGAGAGCAGTTCCCCATCAGGTCCGCCCCCTCGGTATGTCGGACCCGCCTATGTCATTGGCTTGAGCGGGGAACTTCCTTCACTATGTAAATTTAAATTACACAGTGAAGGAAGTTCCCCGCTCAAGCCAATGACGTAGGCGGGTCCGACATACCGAGGGGGCGGACCTGATGGGGAACTGCTCTCACTTTGGTAATACATGTATAGACCCGCCCTTTCTCATGTTCCGCATCTGGTCCGCTGAGCGGACCTGATGGGGAACTTTAGAAGGGGCGGGTCTATACAATTAAAATACTGAGAGGGAGTTCCCCATCAGGTCCGCTCAGGCACAACCAATGAAGGACAGCGCTGGACATCGGATCGCCGCGGGACACTGGATTTCACCGCTGTAATGTTTTTTTTTTTTTTTTTAATAAAGGACTTTTTCAAGGTGTTTGTGTGTTTTTTTAAACTTTTTTTACGCTTTCTTCGTGAAATGGTAGGGGTACAATGTACCCCTTACCAATTTACATAGGGGGGGGCCGGGATCTGGGGGTCCCCTTTGTTGTTAAAGGGGTCTTCCAGATTCCGATAAGCCCCCCGCCCGCAGACCCTCACAACCACCGGGCAAGGGTTGTGGGGATGAGGCCCTTGTCCCCATCAACATGGGGACATCCTCCCCATGTTGAGGGCATGTGGCCTGGTACTGTTCAGAAGGGAGGGGGGGCTGCTCTCTCGTCCCCCCCTTTTCCCCTGCGGCCGGCCAGGTTGCGTGCTCGGATAAGGGGTCTGGTATGGATTTTTAGGGGGACTCCACGCCATTTTTTTTTAATTTGGGGTGGAGTTCCCCTTAAAATCCATGCCAGATCTGAAGGGCCTGGAATGGATATTTGGGGGAACCCCACGTCAATTTTTTTTTAAATTTGCGGCGGGGTTCCCCTTAATATCCATTCCAGACCTGAAGGGCCTGGTAATTGAATTCTGGGGAACCCCCACGCTTTTTTTTTTTTTTATCAATGACTTTTGTATGTATTGCCGGGAGCCGACAATTCATTAATAGCCGCGAGTCAGTTTTAAATGACTTTTTTTCTTTCAAAAATGACATTTTTTGCAGGGACAGTTCTAAGCACGGGAAACATGCGCCACTTTACATGCATATCATACACACCCCCCAGGTACGAAATTTAAAGGAATATTTCACTTTTATTTTTTCATTTTAAGCATTATTAAAATCACTGCTCCCGAAAAAACGGCCGTTTTTAAAACTTCTTTTTGCATTGATACATGTCCCCTGGGGCAGGACCCGGGTCCCCAAACACTTTTTAGGACAATAACTTGCATATAAGCCTTTATAATTAGCACTTTAGATTTCTCCCATAGATTTTTCGAATTTGCCGCGAACACCCCAATTTGTTCGCTGTTCGGCGAACGGGCGAACAGGCAATGTTCGAGTCGAACATGAGTTCGACTCGAACTCGAAGCTCATCCCTAGTGTACAGTACGGTGACCAGATGTCCCTGTTTTCCAGGGACAGTCCCCGGACTAAGGCTACGATCCCCGGACCCTGTTCGTTCCCGCTTTTGCCGGTCGGTACTTGGGCAGTCAGGCTGTGGCAGTTTCCCGATGGACGGGGGCGTTTCCTGATGGGCAGGGGCATTTCCCAGTGGACAGGGGCATTGTCCACGAGAGATAGCACATGCAGAGCTGTAAAGGAGGAGCTGGAACAGCTCCAGCCTGCCTATGTTGTGCTAGTGTAGAACTTGCCACTCCTCCTCAGCTAAAGATCCCATCACAAGACCGCCCCCTCTTCCAGCATCCCACCCCTCTCCTCCTATCTCTGCTCCCTCCTCCAATCGTGCTCATGGCAGCATAGGGGAGAGGACAGAGCACAGTGTTCCTCCCCTTCCCTCCGTCCTGCAAGTCACTAAGGGAATTGTAGTCCAGAAGAGCAGGATTGGAGCTACAGAGTGAATGGCCACAAGCAGGTGAGTTTTATGCTAGCAGCTAACATAAGTCATTTTTCTCCTTCACCGATGGGCACTCATGTGGTGGCACTGACAGGCGGCACTGATGGGCACTCATGTGGCACTGACAGGCGGCACTGATAGGCACTCATGTGGCACTGATGGGCACTCATGTGGTGGCACTGACAGGTGGCACTGATGGGCACTCATGTGGCACTGACAGGCGGCACTGATGGGCACTCATGTTGTGGCACTATTGGGCACTCATGTGGCACTGATAGGTGGCACTGATGGACACTCATGTGGTGGCACTGATAGGTGGCACTGACAGGCAGTGGCACTGATAGGCAGCACCGAGAGGCACTCATGTGGTGGCACTGACAGGCGGCACTGAGAGGCACTCATGTGGCACTGATAGGCAGCACTGACAGGCAGTGGCACTGAGAGGCACTCATGTGGTGGCACTGACAGGTGGCACTGAGAGGCACTCATGCGGTGACACTGACAGGCGGCACTAATGGGCACTCATGTGGCACTGGTAGGCGGCACTGACAGGCAGTGGAACTGATAGGCGGTATGTTGAGGCACTCATGTGGTGGCATTGACAGGCGGCACCGAGAGGCACTCACGTGGCACTGATCGGCGGCACTGACAGGCAGTGGCGCTGACAGGCGGCACTGAGAGGCATTCATTCGGTGGCACTGATAGGCGGCACTGATTATATATCATATAATCCTTCCATAAACACATACCGCATACACTGCATATATAATTGGAGGAATATATGCTTATAAAATTGTTTACCATTTGCCAAAAAAAAATGTCCCCGGATTTCATTTTGAAAATCTGGTCACCTTAGTGTACAGTGCAAATGCACTTGTTTGCTACCAGTTTTTCAGCAGTCCTAATGTGTCAACAGAGGGACAAAAAGATGGGATATCAGTCTGCTGCCTCTCTTTTCACTATCCAGTCACAAGCCGGGGAAGGTACAAGACCTGTAAGTGATATATTTGCAAAAGGGAAAATACGGCCCCTGACCCGACAGACAAGGCTATGCTGTGTGGCAGAGCTGTGCAAATCTCAGGACTGGATGAACAGAAATACAAATTCTTTGCCAGGTAAAGCAGCTCCTATATACAGTATATGTGTTTCATCTGTGTTTAATCCTAACAGCAGTCTGCCAGTGTGTGGGAAACACTTTATCAAAGGAAAAATAAAAGCTAGTGTAGCAACCTGATGTTTAGGCAGGGTTGCTATCAAATTTAGTTGCCAGGCGATAGTTGCCTTGGCCAAATGTTAGGAGATCAATTGATTTCTCTCTAAATCTGGACTTGTTGCACCTTTTCTCTTCTGTCACTGGGTGGCACTATGCTAGTGAAATTAGATAAGACAGGGGCTTTGCAAGCTCAGACATGAATGGATGGGGTGTCTCAGCCAATGGGCAGGGATGTTCTTTGGTCCCTTGGCCTGCTGGGAGAGCCTATTTATTTGGGTGGAGTCAGGTGATCGGCTGTCTGGGTGGACGTGTGATGTGCTGCCCTGGGGCTGCTAGGCCGGAAGCCTGAGGCCTATCCCGGGGACATTTAGCTGCTAGACTGCCTGAGGGCCTTTCCAGGAGCGGCAGAGCAGCGCAGGGTTGGGACTGCTGGCTTGCAGTCCAACCAGGGGTAGTGGTTCCGCCGGAAAGGGAACCAGCTGTGGTCGGAGGTAGAGGGGAAGCTGTCGCCACTAAGGGACCGACCACCTTGTTACCAGAGACCACTGTGAGTAAGCTGAAGCCAGTACCAGAGCAGTCTTATCGGCAGCCAGGGACGGTGAAGAATTGGGAAAACTTCAGTGATTGCCAAGCCAAGTACCCAGCGGGACAGCACAGGTGACACTTGTGAAACATCAGTGGGTGCTAAGCCAGGGACCCAGCAGGTCAGCAAGGGTGACGTTGAAGAGTATCTGTGAGTGCCAAGCCAGGGACCCAGCAGGGAAGCAGGGGTGACGAAGTGGAAGAGCACAGGGGATCCAGTGGCTATTAGATCCGAAGTTCAGTGAAAGACTAAATCCGTGTACACGCGATCGGATATCCTATGGATTCTAATCCGATTGATTTTTCAATCGGAAATCCGATGAAGCTGACTTCCATCAGTCTTGCCTACACACCATCAGTCAAAAAACCGACCGTTCCAAAAGCTGTGACGTAAAACACTCAGACGAGCCGAGAAAAATGAAGTTCAATGCTTCTGAGCATGCGTCGACTTGATTCTGAGCATGCGTGGGGTTTTTCTCCGATGGAGTTCCACACAGACAATCAGAATTTGCTATCGTTTTTTTTTTCCATCGGATAAATTTAAAACATGTTCTATTTTTTCTCACCGATAGAAAAAAGACCGATGAGGCCCATACACGATCGGTTTGTCCAATGAGAAAAGTCCATCGGACTGTTTTCATCGGTAAAACCGATCGCGTGTACACGGCATTAGAGTTCATTGAGTAAAGACCTACAGTGAGTGACTGTGGAGTAAGCAGAGAACTGTTTGTGTTGCCAATAGTTGAATACAACTATCGTTAGTAACTGCTACAAGATTGTTGCCATAGGAGACAGCGATCCTACCTATACAGAAGTGGTGTCCAGCTGGAGGCCTTCACCTATATAGCTGTATTCCTATAGAAGTCTGGGAGTCTGCCAATTATCATTGCCTCTACTTAAAGTGGAGCTCCACCCTAATTTTTCACTTCTGCGGATCGGATTCCTCCCCCCCTCCGGTGTCACAATTGACACCTTTCAGGGGGGAGGGGGGTGAAGATACCTGTCTAAGACAGGTATTTTCACCCACATCCGGGAGTCCTCTCTCCGGGAATCTGCGGGAGTTACGTCACTTCCCGCAGACTTCCCTTGGTGTTCTGGGAGACACTCGGCTCCCAGAACACAGGAGCACCAATCAGAACGGCGCAGCGTGACTCGCGCATGCGCCGTAGGGAACCAGGCATGAAGCCGCAGGGCTTCACTTCCTGGTTCCCTCAGCGAGGATGGCGGAGGGAGCAGCAGAGCGACGAGCGGATCGCTCGTCCTCTGCTGCGGACGTCGCTGGACTCCAGGACAGGTAAGTGTCCATATATTAAAAGCCAGAAGCTGCTGTAGCTGTAGCTGCTGGCTTTTAATATTTTTTTTTCCGGCGGAGCTCCGCTTTAAGGGTGTCCTGGTCCTAACCCTCTCTCCCACCGTTCTGTTCAAAAGACAATAAATCTCTTTGCATTCAAAAAGTGTCTGGCATCCACCCTTTCATCTTGCAGTACACCCACCATGCCTTGTAACACACTCTATACAGAAGGATGTCAGCTGTCCCTGACTCTGGACGTCACCATTAGGCCTCAAGAGACGCAGGACTTTGCTACACTGGTACTGCTGTTTAGGATGATAAATCGGTTTTATATACTGTTCGTCACAAACACATGTAGGTAAATTTAGGCAGGTGTTTGTTTTCATTCTGGGCTGGGATTGGCTCAGGGTAGCAGCTGATGACTCACAGGCAGTGTCACTTCTCGGTTAACTCCCTCTTCCTTCTAGCATTTTCTAGAAGGAGAGGAAGGGAAGAGAGGTGGTGCTGCCTGTGGTATCTTAAGAAGCCCTGACCAATCCCGAACTTGGATTGGCAGGGCGCAGGCCTCCTTAAATACCTGGGGTCAGCCCAGCTGAGGAGGGGTTATCGGGTGGAAGAGATGGAGTAAAAGAAACGTGGAGGCTGCCGGGGCCCACGGGGAACTCCCCAGTCTGGTGACCCTGGGCTGGACTGGGTTTTGGTGCATTCAGGAGTGTTGAGATCCTGGAAGTAGAGGCACATGAGAGGGCAACTAGAGGACAGAAGGAGAGAACACATCTAAGAGTCTCCAATGGAGGACCACCGGTCATAGTTAGGAGGGCTGGTGAGTGAGCACAGTCGGGAGGACTGGGGAGGCACGCCTGAGAGAACTGGGAGATCACAGTTTGAGAGAAGTGTGGAGTATACCGTTTTTTTTAGATGTACACATGAAAGAGGTCAGCTTACTGTAAAAGACTGTATGTAATATATGTTTAAAATCCTTTTTTTGTACATACATTTCATAGTTTTATATAAAAAAAAGAACGGATTAACCTGATTTACATAGAACCCTATGGGAAACTTGCCTCGGTTCGCAACCAGTTCGGTTCCTGACCAGAATCGTTTCACAAATTAAGTTTGTGAACCAAGCTTTATACATGAGTCCTAAGCAGTGGCGTCACTAGGGTTGGTGTCACCCGGTGCGGAAAAAATTGGTTTCACCCCCCCTCCACCAACTATAGTCCCCCCTCAGTACAGACCCCCCTCCACTAACTTGACCCCCCTCCCGCAGTATAGATCCCCTCCCTCAGTATAGATCCCCCCACAAAGAACAGACCCCCCTTCCTCAGTATAGACCCCCCACTAAGTACAGGCTCCCTCCCTCAGTACAGACCCTCCTCCAACAATATAGACCTCACCTCAGTACAGACCCCACTCCCTCAGTAAAGACCACCCTCCATCAGTATAGATCCCCCTCAGTACAGACCCCCCTCACTAAGTACTGACCCTCTCCCTCAGTACAGACCCCCTCCCTCAGTTCAGACCCCCTCCCTCAGTATAGACCTCCCCCTCAGTGCATTCCCCCCCATCAGTACAGACACCATCATCAGTGTAGAATCCCCCTCTTAGTGCAGATCCCCCCGCAGTATAGACACCCCACCTTTAGTGCAGACCCCCATCAGTGCAGACCCCCATCAGTATAGAATTCCCCCTTAGTGCAGACCCCCATCAGTATATACACCCCTGCCTTAGTGCAGACCCCCCATTAGTATAGAATTCCCCCTTAGTGCAGACCCCCCATCAATAAAGAATCCCAACTTAGTGCAGACCCCCCATCAGTATAGAATCCCCCTTAGTGTAGACCCCCCATCAGTATAGACACCCCCTTAGTGCAGACCCCCATCAGTATAGAATCCCCCCTTAGTGCAGACCCCCCATCAGTATAGACACCCCTCCCTTAGTGCAGACCCCCCATCAGTATAGAATCCCCCCTTAGTGCAGACCCCCCATCAGTAAAGAATCCCCACTTAGTGCAGACCCCCATCATTATAGAATCCCCCTTAGTGCAGACCCCCCATCAGTATAGACACGCCCTTAGTGCAGACCCCTCATCAGTATAGAATCCCCCTTAGTGCAGACCCCCATCAGTATAGAATTTCCCCCTTAGTGCAGACCTCCCCATCAGTATAGACACCCCTCCCTTAGTGCAGACCCCCCATCAGTATAGAATCCCCCCTTAGTGCAGACCCACATCAGTATAGAATCCCCCTTAGTGCAGACCTCCGCAGTATAGACACCCCCCTTAGTGCAGACCACCCCATCAGTCTAGACACCATCTTGGTGCAGACCCCCATCAGTATAGATACCCCCCTTTAGTGCAGACCCCGCAGTTTACACACCCCCCTTAGTGCAGGCCCCCCATCAGTATAGGCACCCCTTAGTGCAGACCCCCACAGTTTAGACACACCCCCTTAGTGCAGACCCCCAATCAGTATAGACACCCCCTTAGTGTAGACCCCCACAGTTTAGACACCCCCCTTAGTGCAGACCCCCATCAGTATAGACACCCCCCTTAGTGCAGACCCCCTATCAGTATACAAAAACATATTTGGGGGGCACACCCTAAAATGCGTTTAAATTCAAGATGGTGCAGCTATAAGACCCCCAATCAGTATAGACACCCCCTTAGTGTAGACCCCCACAGTTTAGACACCCCCCTTAGTGCAGACCCCCATCAGTATAGACACCCCTCCTTAGTGCAGACCCCCATAAGTATAGACACCCCCTTAGTGCAGACCCCCCATCAGTATAGACACCCCCTTAGTGCAGACCCCCCATCAGAATAGACACCCCCTTAGTGCAGACCCCCCATCAGTATAGACACCCCTCCTTAGTGCAGACCCCCATCAGTATAGAATCCCCCTTAGCGCAGACCCCCGCAGTTTAGACACACCCCTTAATGCAGACCCCCCCATCAGTAGAGGCACCCTCTCCCCTCCCATAGCACCCCCCCTGCACATGTCCATCTACTAATCTACTTATAATAGAGTGTACAGACCTCAGAACAGCGTGGCCGTGGACGTATACACACAGCGGTGTGTGTCCCTCTGGCTCCTCCTCCTCATTGGATGTAAACAGAGAGGAGGAGGCGGCTTCAGTCCGCTCCACTGGGGACACAGAGCGTGGCGCAGATCATCAGGGCGGTGGGTGGTGTTAGCGGTGCCACTATCCAAGTGTGTCACCCCTCTGGCGGGTGTCACTCGGGTGCGGTCCGCACCCCCTGCCTCCCCTAGCAATGCTACTGGTCCTAAGCAACTTTGCACTAAATCTTCCTGGGCATCCCATAATTCCCAAATACCCATCCAAGTTTAACCCCCCTCAAATAAACAAAGCAAAGTTATGGACTGGTTTTTGTCTCTGAGTGACTGGAGTGGATGTCTGGCTGGGCAGGGTGACAGGTGAACCACTACACACAGCAACCCTTATGGGGGTATGGCTACACACAGTATGTAATTGGGTGGGAGGGTGTTTTATGACAGTTTTATTCATATAATTAGGGATCAGATTGCCATTATTATATCCAATTTTTTTACATATTGCCTCTTGAGTAGCAGAAGGTAGACACACCCTGTGTAGGCTCTTTGTGTGCCGCTGGATGGAGGCCGTCATCATTCCTGGCCACAATGCAGCCCTTCAGCTCAACTGCATCTCTTTCAAGCATTCCAGTTTATTTCCAGACACTAAATATTGCATTAGTTGCCATAGAGGTATATATAGCCTTAGTACAATCTTCTATAAATTCCAGTAAATATTGTTGGCTGCGTTATGTGAAATAATCCTCTGAATTTCTTGCATCATGTCTCTTGATGATGTCTAAAGCAACTAGGAATATTATTGCAAGACAAATGCTCCCAAGATAGCATTACCGGTACAGATGGCATGGTATGACCTCTAATAACTGTGTAGCAATACCCCCGCGGGGGCCGCTGGTTTAAGATTTGGGCCTGCCGTTACATTACTGCTCACCACGTCCATCCTAGGGGTCTTCCTTGAAGAGTTGTTAACCACTTAAGCCCCGGACCATTTGGTAGCTAAAGGACCAGAGGTGAATTCAGAATTTTGCACTGCGCTGCTTTAACTGTAAATTGTGCGGACATGCAATGTTGTACCCAAACCAAATTTGCGTCCTTTTCTTCCCACAAATAGAGCTTTCTTTTAATGGTATTTGATTGCCTCTGCGATTTTTATTTTTTGCGATATAAACGGAAAAAGACCGAAAATTTTGAAAAAAAATGATATTTTCTACTTTTTGTTATAAGAAAAATCGAATAAACTCAATTTTAGTCATACATTTAAGCCAAAATGTATTCAGCCACATGTCTTTAGTAAAAAAAATGTCAATAAGTGTATATTTATTGGTTTGCACAAAAGTTATAGCGTTTACAAACTAGGGTACATTTTCTGGAATTTACACAGCTTTAAATTTATGAATGCCTATCTAATTTCTTGAGGTGCTAAAATGGCAGGGCAGTACAAAACCCCCCCAAATGACCCCATTTTGGAAAGTAGACACCCCAAGGAAATTGCTGAGAGGCATGTTGAGCCCATTGAATATTTTTTTTTTGTCCCAAGTGATTGAATAATGACAAAAAAAAAAAAAAAATTACAAAAAGTTGTCACTAAATGATATATTGCTCACACATGCCATGGTTATATGTGGAATTGCACCCCAAAATACATTCTGCTGCTTCTCCTGAGTACGGAGATACCACATGTGTGGGACTTTTTAGGAGCCTAGCCACGTACGGGACCCCGGAAACCAAGCACCGCCTTCAGGATTTCTAAGGGCGCAAATTTTTGATTTCACTCCTCACTACCTATCACAGTTTTGAAGGCCATAAAATGCCAAAATAGCACAAAAGCCCCCCAAATGACCCCATTTTAGAAAGTAGACACCCCAAGGAAATTGCTGAGAGGCCTGTTGAGCCCATTGAATATTTTTTTTTTGTCCCAAGTGATTGAATAATGACAAAAAAAAAAAAAATTACAAAAAGTTGTCACTAAATGATATATTGCTCACACATGCCATGGTTATATGTGGAATTGCACCCCAAAATACATTTTGCTGCTTCTCCTGAGTACGGGGATACAACATGTGTGGGACTTTTTAGGAGCCTAGCCGCGTACGGGACCCCGAAAACCAATCACCGCCTTCAGGATTTCTAGGCACAAATTTTTGATTTGACTCCTCACTACCTATCACAGTTTCGAAGGCCATAAAATGCCAAAATAGCACAAACCCCCCCCAAATGACCCCATTTTGGAAAGTAGACACCCAAGCTGTTTGCTGAGAGGCATGGTGAGTATTTTACAGCTCTCATTTGTTTTTAAAAATGAAGAAAGACATTTTTTTTTCTTTTTTTCTTTCAATTTTCAAAACTTTGTGACAAAAAGCGAGATCTGCAAAATACTCACAATACCTCTCAGCAAATAGCTTGGGGTGTCTACTTTCCAAAATGGGGTCATTTGGGGGGGTTTTGTGCCATCTGGGCATTCCATGGCCTCCGAAACTGTGATAGGCAGTGAGAAGTGAAATCAAAAATTTACACCCTTAGAAAGCCTGAAGGCGGTGATTGGTTTTTGGGGTCCCGTACGCGGCTAGGCTCCCAAAAAGTCTCACACATGTGGTATCCCCGTACTCAGGAGAAGCAACAGAATGTATTTTGGGGTGTAATTCCACATATGCCCATGGCATGTTTGAGCAATATATCTTTTAGTGACAACTTTGTGCAAAAAAAATAAAAATAAATAAATAATTGTCTTTTTTCCGCAACTTGTGTCAACATATAAAATATTCCATGGACTCAACATGCCTCTCATTATATAGCTTGGGGTGTCTACTTTCCAAAATGGGGTCATTTGGGGGGGTTTTGAACTGTTCTGGCATTTTATACACAACATTAGGAAGCTTACATCCACTCTTCTAACCACTTGAAGACAAAGCCCTTTTTGACACTTTTTGTTTCTTTGAAAACATATTTTTTTTTGCAGGAAAATTATGTTGAACCCCCAAACATTATATATATTTTAAAAGCAAAGGCCCTACAGAATAAAATGGTGGGTGTTGCATTTTTTTTTCTACACAGTATTTGCGCAGCGATTTTTCAAACGCATTTTTTGGGGAAAAAATACACTTTTTTTAAATTTTAATGCACTAAAACACACTATATTGCCCAAATGTTTGATGAAATAAAAAAGATGATCTTAGGCCGAGTACATAGATACCAAACATGACATGCTTTAAAATTTCGCACAAACGCGCATTGGCGACAAACTACATACATTTTTAAAAGCCTTTAAAAGCCTTTACAGGTTACCCCGTTAGATTTACAGAGGAGGTCTACTGCTAAAATTACTGCCCTCGATCTGACCTTTGCGGTGATACCTCACATGCATGGTGCAATTGCTGTTTACATATGACGCCAGACCGACGCTTGCGTTCGCCATTGGGCAAGAGCAGGGCAGGACAGGGGTGCTTTTTTTTTTTTTTTTATTATTAATTTTGCTTTTTTATTTTATTTTTAAATTGTTCCTTCCATATTTTTTTTTTTAATCATTTTTATTGTTATCTCAGGGAATGTAAATATCCCCTATGATAGCAATAGGTAGTGACAGGTACTCTTTTTTTGAAAAAACTGGGGTCTAGACCCTAGATCTTTCCTCTGCCCTCAAAGCATCTGACCACACCAAGATCGGTGTGATAAAATGCTTTCCCAATTTCCCAATGGCGCTTTTTATATCCGGGGGGGGGGGGACATTCCCTCCCACTGCTTGTAAAAGCAGTCCAGAGGCTAATTAGCCACTAGGATTGCTTTTACATAAAAGCCGGCCGCTGGCTGAAAAGAATGATACCAAGATGATACCTAAACCCGCAGGCATCAATCTGGTATAACCATTCAAAGTCCAGCAACATACCAGTACATTGCTGGTCCTTGTTGGACATGTATTGTAATCTTTTTTTTTCATGCAGCCAGGTGGCTGAACGAAAAAAGAGATTGATCGGTGGGTATGCCCACCATTAGAATACCGCCCTTCATCCACCCACTTCTAATGATGGGCATACATGCACCATTTATATATGCCGAAGCATGGGGGCATCCTCCCGCAAAAAAGTTATGCCGCACACACATGGTCGGACTTTTCCACGGGCAAGCCTCCGTCGGAATTTCGATCGTATGTACGCGGCATTAGGAGCAAAATCACACCTCCGCCCCTGCTGCCCCAATGCTTCGGCATATTTGCTTTTTTTTTTTAACTGTGGTGGTGAAATCACCTCCTACAGCACTGGAGTCGCAGGGATCAGGCCTGTCTCTGCGAACGCTGCAGTTTTGTGTGTTGTGTTTTGTAAGTGACAGTGATCGATCGATACTGCACTTGGGTGGCCTGGGCTGGACGGAGGGGCAAAACGCAGGTGCTAGCAGGTATCTGGGCTGATCCCGCTAACACTGCGTTTTTGGGAACCCTAAACTGCTGGGGACGCTAGTATAGATCTGATCAGATCAGGTATTGATCTGTTCAGATACTATACCACTAAGGGAGGTGTATGCTTCACGCGTGGGTGTTAGCGTTACTGGCACTAACCTGATGCTGCCTGGGGTGTGACGCAGACCCTCTCTGATGCTAAAACCTAATTGATATCACCCGCCGGGCGATCAGGGGGTTAAACCTTTATTGGGTTATATACGGCGGGTGCCCTGACACTATAAAAAGCAAACTAACTAACCAGCGTCACCCGTAACACTTATATGATGATCACTGGTGAAAGGGTTAACTAGGGGCAATTAGGGGGTTAAAACCTTTATTAGATAATATATGGGGGTACCTGACGCTATAAAAACCTGCGGCGAACCTAAAAAAAATTACTGGCTACCGATCTGCATCACCGACCCTAAGACAGCGATCAGAAAAATGATCGCTTAGCAACAGTGGTGATAGGGGGTGAAAGGGTTACCTGGGGGGCGATCAAGGGGGTTAAACCTTTATTAGATAATTTATGGGGGTACCTGAAGCTATAAAAACCTGCGGCGAACCTAAAAAAAATTACTGGCTACCGATCTGCATCACCGACGCTAAGACAGCGATCAGAAAAATGATCGCTTAGCGACAGTGGTGATAGGGGGTGAAAGGGCTACCTGGGGGGCGATCAAGGGGGTTAAACCTTTATTAGATAATTTATGGGGGTACCCGACGCTATAAAAACCTGCGGCGAACCTAAAAAAAATTACTGGGTACCGATCTGCATCACCGACGCTAAGACAGCGATCAGAAAAATGATCGCTTAGCGACGGCGGTGCTAGGGGGTGAAAGGGTTATCTGGGGGGTGATCAAGGGGTTAAACCTTTATTAGGGGGGTTAGGGGGCTACACTGGACCTAAAACTAAATGTAGTGACACTTTTACAGTCACAAATGTCACTGATTGCAGTGATCAGTAAATAAATGGTCACTGCAATCAGTGACACTGTGACTGGGGGCTGGGGGGTGATCTGGGGGGGCGATTTATGTGCCTATGTGTGCTGGTGTTAGTGTAGTGTTTGTGCACTAACCTTGATGTCTTCTCTTGTACGGCGCTCGGTATATGTGAGCGCCGCACAGGAGATGACATCACTTCCTCCTGCTTTCTCTGTCTGTGTGTACATTCCACAGACAGAGGGGGCATTTCTATTCGCCGGGAGCGATCGCGGGGGGGTGGCCGGAATCGAACGGCCGTCCCCTCATGTCGGATCGCTCCCCAACGAATTCCGACCACTCACTGTACAGAAGGGGGGTCCGATTGGACCCCCCAACTGTACAAAGGCAATCACGTACACTCTACGTGATTGTGCCTGTCGGTGCCATTGTGCCGACGTATATATACAGTGAGCGGTCGTTAAGTGGTTAATAAATGTCTGCACCAAACATTAAGCCCTGTACACACGATCGGATTTCCTATGAATTTTTAATCGATGGATTTTTCCATCAGAAATCCGATGAAGCTGACTTCCATCAGTCTTGCCTACACACCATCAGTCAAAAAAACGACCGTTCCAAACGCTGTGACGTAAAACACTCCGACAAGCCGAGAAAAATTAAGTTCATTGCTTCTGAGCATGCGTCGACTTGATTCTGAGCATGCATGGGTTTTTTATCCGATGGAGTTCCCCACAGACGATAGTAATTTGCTATCGTTTTTTTTCCATCGGATAAATTTAAAACATGTTCTATTTTTTTACACCGATGGAAAAAAAACGATGGGGCCCATACACGATCGGTTTGTTCGATGAAAAAATCCATCGGACTGTTTTCATCGGTAAAACCGATCGTGTGTACAGGGCTTTAGTCTCTTTTTCTCAAGGGTTTATTTCAAGAACTTCAGACAGAGGGATGGAGGGTTGGGGAGATTCAGGTACCTTAGGTTTTGCGGATCACGGGTACTTTCCTTTATCCAGAGGACCAATAGCTTCCACACTGGATGTAGCATCCACCGGATAGGCCTCTCTCACTGACCTAGCAGCCGGTGCAAGCTCGTTCAAAAGTCTCTTCCACAGACTTGTGTAATCACACGCTTGGTATAGTTCTGAAACATGACACACAGTACCAGGATCTTTCAGCCAGGCCGGCAGCACTGTGAGGTAACTTTGATCCGGATGCGTCCTCCAATTGAGTCCTCAATTGCTCGGTCCCTTACCACCGGGAAGGTGACACAGGACCATCTCTGGATCAGTAGGCCCCAGCAACTCCTCGGCCTACTCTCAGTAATGAAGCCTCGGGCCAGCAGGCCCTGAGGCAGAAAACTGCAAACACATCCCTGAGGCCAGGAGGGCCGTCAGGTCAGGATCGGAAGACCCAGCCAAAACGGTGTCTGCCCCTTAAGTACCCTCTCCCAGAATGCACAGCGGGGTTACCAATCCCACTGAGCTGCTTCTGAGCAAGAGGTACCCAATACATCCAGCCAGCTGCAGTTCCAACCTTGACCTGTGGTGACAACGACACCTAGAGGAAGGTGGAAAATGTGCAACTCAGCTGAACTGGAACAGAGACCCCAAATTTGGTACAATAATTCTGAGTTAAACCATACCTCCCAACCCGCACGGATTCTGCGGGTTTCGCAGGGACATCATCTTCCCGCGTACCCGTGCGGGACACTGTTTTCCCGCATAGAGCGGCAGCGAAAAGCAGATGAGCTCGGCGGGTGGCACTTCCGCGACCCGCGACGAACACACCCCCCCTCCCGACCGCGACGAACCCCCCGACACGTCACGTCATACTTCCGCGACCCGCGACCCCCCCCCCCGCTCAACAAGTTTGATGAGAGGGGGAAAATTATTTGAATTAAAGTCCCGCAGTGGACAATGGGAAAGTTGGGAGGTATGGTTAAACTATAACTCAGACAACTAAATTTACACTAGCGCCTACCCAATAGGAGCAGGGCGCTACAACTGCATACAAAATGTACTGTTTAAACTGTAATCTATGTCGAGTAAAATATAATAAAAACCTCATCTGAGACATTCCGAATACCCCTTATTATTATATTTAGTAAGAGTTGGCACGGAACTGGCAAGCAGAGCGATGGGGACCAGGTGCAGATTTAGTAAATAACAAGTTTCTTGGGCTTCAGCTTGCAATACACTAGAGAATCTTGTCACTGTTTGCAAAATAGTCAAATCCTCTAAAGGTCCTTTTTTCACTTTACAATGAGCTGCCAGTGTGCAGTTTATGCTTGGCAGCTCTCCATTGGTAGTAAACTGGAACTGGAGAGAGTACAAGTAAAGCCAGCCATAGATAATTCGAATCTTGGCTGGTTCAGCAGGGACCGGCTGAGATTCAAAACCATCTATGGGCAAGCTGCTTGTACCAAAGTCGATCCATCGATTGACTTGGATACAACCAGCATGTCGGATTTTTACATGTGATTATTGCCAGCATAGGCTATTTTCTGAAAAAGGTGACCTTAGTCTTTAACAGCAGATTGTCTTTTTAAAATAAAAGAGGAAGCAAAACAAAAGTGGTTACATTTTCAGTGATCTAAACACTATGTACTTTCATCTTGTTTAGTTTACTCATTTAGGACAGTTGCTGCATTTAGCTGCCTGATCACACAGCATTCGAATGATGGGAGTTGAGGTCAGGCAGCTGTCGTCCAACAATGGTCAAAATTCAAGTGATCTCCAAACCAATGACTGCCTCAGCAAAGGCAGCGTCCACACGACCGAGTTTCCCGTTGGATAAAAAAACGACGGTTTTCCCGACAGAATTCCTCTCAAGCCTGCCTTGCATACACACGCTCAGACAAAAGTCTGGTGAATTTTTGACTGCCAAGAAGGCGGTGACTTAAAAGACTACGACGAGCCGAGAAAATGAAGTTCTATGCTTCTGAGCATGCATCGATTTGTTTCCGAGCATGCACGTTTTTTTCCCATCGGAAAAGCATACAGACGAACGGTTTTTCTGTTAGGATTTTTTCCTGACGGGAAAAAAGAGATCCTGCTCTCTTTTTTTTCCCGGCAGTTTTCCCATCAGAAAAACTGCAAGGGAGCATACACACGGTCGAAATTCCCGGCCAAAAGCTCTCATCGCAGTTTTTCAGATGGGAAAACCGGTCGTGTGTACAGGGCATAAGTGTGCCGACAGATAAATTTTAAAGTGAAATTGAAGTCCTCCCAACAAAAATTTATAGCAGGTGAGTATTTTAGCTAGTATTTGGCAAATCCTTACTACCATTAAACTTCACCCTGTATGCTTTTAGGCAGGTGCAGTCTATTTTCTCAACTGCAGGTGGTGCTCAACCGCAGCAGTAGTGCAGAGGGAGAAGTAGTCAGGAGGGACATGGTTCCTCTATGGTTTCCTGGGTCACAGGGGTAGCAATTTGGTTGGATGCTGACAGCCCATGTGACTCTGGCAGCCATCTTGGGTCTCTATTTATGACCCTGGCTCCTGGGTTTGGCATGCATTTAGCGTGTGGATAGTGTAGGGGCAGGTTACCTGTCAGTCAGGGACAGAATTGGCGGCAGGGAAAGGTTCCAGGTAAGTAGGGAAAGCATAGGGATCCGTCACTCTTCCTGGAAGCCTCCCCACTTGGGCTCAAACCAGCCAGGCTGCATAGCACCCCTCAAGATAGACATTGTCAGCTTGGCTGAAACCTGCTCCGCTACATGCTGCTGTCGTCAGTGAGTGTTCCCGGTTGGGCTTCTTTCCGCTGGGCTTGTTGTAAACTGTTTTGCTTTGACTTTAATATAAGTTCTTTCAGTTGCATCTGGACTGAGTATAGGGCCAGATTTCCCATTAGGCACTGTAGGCATGTGCCTACATGCACCTTTCCTAGAGGTGTGCCCGTCTGTATGTATTTTATTTTTTTTGACAGCTGTCCCGACTACCGAGGAGTCCCAGAAATTAAGGTCTGTCATGGATAGCTGAGCTGCTTGCAGTGAACTTAGTGCAGATGGTGCCAAAACAGATGATGCTGGGCGGGTAACACACATAAGTTGCGGCACACAGATCCATCCCTCCTCCGGCTCCTGGTCCCCAGCAGCTAATCAAGTTGCCCTATTGGCGAATCGAGGCTTGCAGTGATTGGGCCGGACTCAGGAGGAGGTGTGGTCGCCTTAGAGGTGATCATGCCGGCCTGTCGTCTGGTGCAGGTGTGACAGGCTCAATTGGGCTGCAGACACTGTGAACACAGCCATCCCCTCTCCAGTAGGTAATGAGGGAGGGAAATGACGGAGGAGTCCAGGTTGGGGTTAGGGACAGTCAGGATCTGTCTAGATGGAGCGGAGAGGGCACAGGTAATTAGTCACTGTCATTGATCAGATTAGAGGAGCCTCTGCACAGCTTTCCTGCACACAGAAGTGTGGGGAGGGTGGATCACACTGAACAAGTCACTGTGTACACAATGCAACATCACCCCCTCTGCAGAGATGTGAGGGGGGCTGTGGTCACCAGAGCTACCCCCCCACCCCCGCCCAGTTCAAGGGGACCTCTACAGACTCTGATGTAAGAGGGGAACACGGCAGACCCTAATGTAAAGGGGAACGCTGCTGATTGTGATGTAAGGGGGGGGGCTTTGGTTACCGGAGACCACCTTACCTCAAAGTTCCCCTCTAAATCATGGTCTGCAGTGTCCCCCTTACATCAGAGTTCCCCTTTACATCAGGGTCCACAGGAGGTCCCCCTTGGACTATAAGGGGGAACCCTGCAGATTCGGATGTAAAGGAGAACTCTGAAGACTCTGATGTAAGAGGAACTCTGGGGACTCTTGTGACCAGAGACCCCCTTACATCAGAGTTCCTCTTTACATCACAGTCTGTAGTGTTCTTCTTTACATCAAAGTCTACAGCATTCCCCTTTACACACATAAAAATATTTATATAAAAATATTTTATCAATAAAAAAAAGTCGGTCTTACTGGTTTTTTTTGGGGGGGGAGGAGGGGCTTTAGAATTCTCTGCCTAAAGGCTCCTGAGATATAAATCAGGCCTTGACTGAGTGTGTGTTATTGCCACCACTCCACGCTGCACCCACCCACATGCTAGCATTTTTTTAAATAGTAAACTACCTGCAACACATGCGGAGCGCTGGGATAATATAACTCCAGTTACATCATCAGTGGCTTGCCAATGGCAAAATAAAGAAGATGCCAGTTCAGAAGAACTGTAGGATACTATGGGAACAGCAGTGGTAGAGTGGCAGCTAGCAGTGCATACCATTCATAATGGAAGAGGTATGTCTGCCATATTGCTCATGTATGTGGTGTGTAGCGGGTATTTAAATTGGGGGGGGGGAGCATCTGGGTCATTTAACCCAGATGTACTAATTGTTAGGGAATCTGAGAATCCCTTTTTGTGGTTCTTGGAGGACTCTGGTGGTGCAGGGTTCCCTGTGGCCTGCTGGTGGCGTTGTCGCCCTGGGCTGGAGTTGAACCTGCACCGCAAGACTGTTCCCTTTTTGTCCTTTCCTGGCGCTGGTACAGCGGGGCGGGGAATCCGCTGTGATGCAGGGGGAGAGGAGATAAAAGGGCTTGGGGTTCAGAGTTGGAGGACGCGGCCGCACCCAGGCACCTTCAGCCTGGGTGCTGGCGTTCCGGAGTTCCGGGCCCAGGTGCCCTTGACCTGGCCGGAGCGAGAGATGGAGTCCATCCCAGGCACCTTAAGCCTGGGGTGAGGTACTACTGCTGGAGCCTGGGGCCCAGTAACTTCGACTGGGTTCCGCGAGGGTGGAGGAGTCCGAGGGGCCCTAAGGTGTTGGGACCCGTATCTGAGGCGAGGAGGCCGGGGAGTGTAACCCTTCCGGATAGTCCGGTACAGCATTAACCCGGTGACGGCGGGGCCTCTGGTAACTCCCTTGGAGGGATGTCTTCCCCCTGACAGGGGCTGCAACGTAGCGAAGGTAACTCCAGTTCCTGTTCACTAGAGTCGCTTGAAGAGACTCTGAAGCCAAATTCCATTTAACAGCCACTGTGCTTAGCAACCGTTGGTGAAACCTCAACGGTTTAGTTTTCTTTGAGGATTGTGCCTTGACCTACTCTCCACCAATACTGAACTGTTCTATGGGTCTCAACCTGTCTGCTCGCAAAGGACTATTTGTTTGCTGTTATGGAATAAATAAGTGTTGGACCTTTTTAGTGTGTGGTACTCCAATTACTGGGAGCAAAGGGGGGTTATCAGCAGAACAGACTTGGCTCTAAGCGTATACACAGGCCCGAATACAACTAGATACTGGCCTTCACCTCTACATGCTGTAATCTAGAGGACATGGGTCGTGGCGCACCTCGCTCTCCCCTCCAAGATACCCCTAGACCAGAGCCAGAGTGGCCGATAAAAAAGGGGGCGAGGGTGAAGGCCACTACAGGTGCTTAATTGCACATTATGGCAAGTGCTCCAGGAACCTGCAGCAGCTCAGTTCCACTATAAAGTTGATGAAGAAAAAAAAATACCGGTAATAATAATAAAGTAGTGCTTATCTACGTAAACCTGTAACTAATGTAGCCAATTCCCTTGCCTCTACAGGCCTAATGGTGACCTCCAGAGTTAGGGACAGCTGACATCCTCCTGTGTAGAGTGGGTTACGAGGCATAGTGGGTGTAATGTAACATAGATTAATGGGCGCCAGACACTTCTTGAATGCAAAGAGATTTTTTTTTCCTTAAAAAGAACTGTGGGAGAGAGGGTTAAGGCCAGGACACTCTTTAGTAGTTGCAATGTTAATTAGAAGACTCTGAGACTTCTATAGGTAGACAGCCATGCAGGGAAAGGTACCCAACCGGACACCACATCTGCATGTGTAGACACGCTGTCTCCTATGGCAACAATCTTGAACAGTTTCCAACAAAGGCTGTTAAGAACTCTTCACTCAACTGAGCTCCCAGTCTATCACTTAAACCCACTGATCCACTGCCACTGGATCTCCCGAGCTCTTCCAATCTTCTCCCTAAGTATCTTCCTCAAGCGTCACCCCTGCATCCCTGCTGGGTCCCCAGCTTGGCACTCACAGATACTCCTCAAGCGTCACCCCACTGGCATGCTCGGTCTCTGGCTTGACACACAATAATGCTCTGCAAGTGTCACCTCCGCTGGTTGGGTCCCTCACTTGACCTCTGCTGAAGTTTTCCAACTTTTCACTGTCCCCGGTTGGTGAGAATACTGCTCAGATACTTCAGATACTTCAGCTACTCACAGTGGTCCCTGGTAATAAGGTGGATGGTCCCTTAGTGGCGACAGCTTCTCCTTAGGCCAAGGGACCTAAGAAAATCCCTGCCCGTTAACTGAGACACCCCATCTATTCCTAATCTGTCCTTGCAATGCCCTTGTTTTATCTAATGCCATCAGATATCCAGCCATCTAGTGACAAAAGTGAGAAGTGCAGCAATTCCAAAGTTAGGGTGAAATCAATTGACCTATCAATTGGCCAAGGCAACTATCACTTGACAGGTAAATTTACTAGCAACCCTGCCTAAACATCAGGGTGCTACACTAAAATTGCCTGCTCTGAAATTTCCAAGCTGATCTCTTTGGTAGGCTGCATCCACTTACTTGTCCTTGTCCTTACTTGCTGCACTTCTCTCTTTTGTCGCTGGGTGGCCGGGTACCTGGTGACATTAGATAAGATAAGTGCGATGCAAGGACAGATTAGGAGTATATGGGGTGTCTTAGCCAATGGGCAGGGGTTATCTTAGGCCCCTTAGCCTGCTGGGAGAACCTATATATTCGGGTTGAGTCAGGTGATCAGTGTTCTGTGCCACCTTGACGGCTGTCTGGGTGGATGTGTCTTGAGCTGCCCGGTCTGCTAGGGCAGAGTTTTGGCCTATCCCGGGTACATCTGGCTGCTAGGCTGTTCAAGGGCCTATCTAAGGGACCAAACACCCTATTACCAGGGACCACAGTGAGTAGCTGAAGCAAGTACCAGAGCAGTATTCTCACCAACCGGGGACGGGAAACTTCAGCAGGTGCCAAGCCAGGGACCCAGCCAGTGGGGTGACGCTTGAGGAGTATCTGGAGTGCCAAGCCAGGGACCCAGCAGGGAAGCAGGGGTGACGCTTGGTGAAGATACTAACTAAGATGATTGGAAGAGCTCACGGGGTTCAGTGGCAGTGAACCAGCAAGTCTAGTGAAAGAGACTGGGAGCTCAGTGGGCTGAGAATCTACAAGAAGTGATTGTATAGGATGTAAAGGAGTTTGTTACAACTTGTGTTAGGAACTGTTATAAGACTGTTGTCATAGGAGACAGCGCTCCTACACATGCAGATGTGGTGTCTTGCTGGATGCCTTTCCTTGTATGGCTGTCTACCTGTAGAAGTCTCAGAGTCTGGCAATTAACACTGCAACTACCTAAGGGTGTCCTGGCCCTACCCTCTCTCCCACAGTTCTGTTTAAGAGAAATAAATCCCTTCGCATTCAAGAAGTGTCTGGCGCCCATGAATCTATCTTGCATTACACCCACCATGACTTGCAACCCACTCTATACAGAAGGATGTCAGCTGTCCCTGGCTCTGGAGGTTCTCATTAGACTAAAGGAGGCCTGAGACCTCGCTAATTGCAGTATAACTTTCCTTCTCTTTTTTTTACTCTGCATAACCTGATAATTCTGTGAAAACAGCTAGACAGACCATACACTGTAGGATATTCACAAATGATTTGATTGTTACTAAGCCTGTGAATGGTTAAATAATAATAATAATAATATTTAAAAAAAATGTTTCTTTTTTATTAGTGTAGAGGGTGCCGTTCTGCCCGCCCGTGGCCCCGCACCTCCTGCTGGCCACGCCGACACACACACACATACAGTGACAGGCTCGCTGGAAGGGACACAGAGCCTGTCTGCAGCTGCGGGGGAATTCCCTCCCTCTCTTCCCTGCGCTGCTTATAACAGGAAGTGGTGCTGGCATGGACAGTTGCCCACTCTGCTCCCTCCCCTGCTTCCTAATTGGTAAGGGGAGCAGGCCAATGTAGGGACAGCATCACTGCAGCAAGGAATCTTGGGACATGTAGTCCCCAACACAGGCGGCCCCATTGCAATCCCTGGAAGCAAAACTACACAGACCAGCATGCCCTGCAGCAGAGGGGAGTGAAGCTAAGGAAAGGAGACCAGGAGGCTGCCTGGGAGCTGGGGTAGAGACCACGAGCCAAGGAGAAGACTGGATGTGGGAGAGGGGTGATGCCATCCAGGGTCGGTGTGCCTGTTTCCTGCCACAGCTCCATGGCCAGTCACAGACATCCCACCAGAGGGGGACCCTGGGTGCATCTCTAGGCGCATTCCTGAAGGTGTAAGGCGTTCCGGTTGTAGGGTAGCCAGTTGGGCAACCTGAAGAGCCTGCCTGCCAGGACATCTCCTTTGAGCCTTGGTAGCAGGATTGGTGAGCAGGCACTTGCCCATCATACAGATACAGAGAGACACTGCATGCAGACAACATTGCCTATCTTTGCCTACATCAGTAGAGCACTGTGTTGTACTCGCCTTCCCCCTGACAGGTAGGAACAGTGTGCATTCTGCGTCAGAGCTCTACAGTACACTCTTGTTCTCCCTGCTAAACAGGACACCTACAGTGGATAAAAAAAAGTCTTCACACCACTGTTAAAATGTCAGGTTTCTGTGATGTAAAAAAATGAGACAAAGATAAATAATTTCAGAACTTTTTTCACCTTTAATGTGACCTATAAACTGTACAACTCAATTGAAAAAAAAAAAGAAATCTTTAAGGGGGGGGGGGGGGGGGGTAAAAATAAAAAATGTAAAATAATGTGGTTGCATAAGTGTGTACACCCTCTTATAACTAGGGATGTAGCTGTGTTGAGAATTAAGCAATCACATTCAAACTCATATTAAATAGGAGTCAGTACACACCTGCCATCATTTAAAGTGCCTCTGTTTAAGCCCAAATAAAGTTCAGCTGTTCTAGTAGGTCTTTCCTGACATTTTCTTAGTCGCATCCTACAGCAAAAGCCATAGTCCGCAGAGAGCTTCCAACGCATCAGAGGGATCTCATTGTTCAAAGGTATCAGTCAGGAGAAGGGTACAAAGGAATTTTCAAGGCATTAGATATACCATGAAACACAGTGAAGACAGTCATCATCAAGTGGAGAAAATATGGCACAACAGTGACATTACCAAGAACTGGACGTCCCTTCAAAATTGATGGTCAAGGAGTCTACCAAGAGGCCTACAGCAACATTAAAGGAACTGCAGGAATATCTGGCAAGTACTGGCTGTGTGGTACATGTGACAACAATCTACCGTATTCTTTATATGTCTGGGCTATGGGGTAAAGTGGCAAGACGGAAGCCTTTTCTTACCAAGAAAAACATCCAAGCCCGGCTAAATTTTGCAAAAACACATTTGAAGTCTCCCAAAAGCATGTGTTATGGTCTGATGAAACCAAGGTTGAACTTTTTGGCCATAATTCCAAAATATATTTTTGCCGCAAAAACAACACTGCACAACACCAAAAGAACACCATACACACAGTGAAGCATGGTGGTAGCAGCATCATGCTTTGGGGCTATTTTTCTTCAGCTGGAACAGGGACCTTAGTCAAGGTAGAGGGAATTATGAACAGTTCTAAATACCAGTCAATATTGGCACAAAACATTCAGGCTTATGCTAGAAAGCTGAACATGAAGAAGAACTTTATCTTTCAGCATGACAGCGACCCGAAGCATACATCCAAATCCACAAAGAAATGGCTTCACCAGAAGAAGATTAAAGTTTTGGAATGGCCCAGCCAGAGCCCAGACCTGAGTCCGATTGAAAATCAGTGGGGTGATCTGAAGAGAGCTGTGCACATGAGATGCCCTCGTAATCTGACAGATTTGGAGTGTTTTTGCATAGAAGAGTGGGTAAATATTGCCAAGTCAAGATGTGCCATGCTGATAGACTCATACCCAAAAAGACTGAGTGCTGTAATAAAATAAATAGGTGCTTCAACACGGGTGTGCACACTTATGCAACCATATTATTGTAGCGGGTATGTACTTTCCCCGGTGTAAATTTGAACTTGGCAGAGACATCAGTGAAGTGTAATTCTCTGCAGCCCAGCAGGTGGCGCTGTCGCCCTGGCCTGGGGTTGAATCATTCCTGTGTGCCGGGCTTCTTTTTTGTCCTCCCTCGGCAGCGGTATGGTGGGGCGGGGAACCTGCTGTGCTTGCTGGGAGAGGGTATAAAGGGACCGGCCATCTTTGTCACGGGGTCGAGTCCCAGGCACCTTTGGTACGTGTCGGTCCTCTAGGCGGCCTAGGCCTAGAGGACATCCGGAGGTCGTGTTCCAGGCACCTTTAGCCTGGGGTGAGGTACTCGGATGGAGGTCTGGAGCTCAGTGCCCAACACTGAGTTCCGCGAGGGAAGGAGAACCTAGGGTACCCAGGGATTGGGTACCCGAATCCGGAAGGCGTAATGGACCGGGGGGAGCTCCTCACTCGAAAACCTGGTGCAGCATATTGCCAGTGACGGGTGAGTCTCTCATCGGAGACCGCCTGGAGGGAAATCCCCCCTCGCTCAGGGACCGCAACTCACTTTCAGGGAGGAAAGTGGAGAACACATTGTGTCTGGGCCTACTCGCATCCACACCTCCTTTTCTGTTCTGTTTCTACCAAGGGAGTTCAACTGATTGTGTTCATTCGAGAAGAATAAAGGATTGTTGAACTTTAATGGTGTGGGGCTCATTTCCTGACAGACATTGTTCAAGGTAACTCTCGGTGGAGGCTCCAGGTGCACAACACTGACCCGAAGGTAAAAGAACTTTGCTTACACCACTCTGACACCTGTGGTGAAGGCTAGGCGTGGTGTCCCCGCTCCCTTCCCCTCTGGAGGTACCCCTAGACAAGAGACAGACGAGCTGAGAGAGAAGAAAGAGGGGAGTGAGGGGGCCGCTACACGTGGGGGCTCGTCCGGGATGGTGTTTGTGCACCACAGTATTGAACGTGTCTGCTGGAAGAGTTACGCGAGTAGGAAGGCCTTCATTGGCCGAAGTGCATCCCTGCTCGAAGTCGTGGACATGACCCAATGAAGGAAAAGGCCTGCGCAGAAGAGTGGAAAAAGGGGGAAGCTCAGCCGTGAGAAGTAGTACACGTGGGGGCTTCTATTGCACTGCGCCACCAGGCAAACCCCCATCGCTTAGTTCGTGGGCGTGACTCAGAAACAGAAAAGAAGAAGAGCCCGCGAACTGGAGCAAAGGGGAGGAGTCCAATACGTGTGAAGGACTACACGTGGGACGTTGGCGCAAAAACTTGGCAGTGTGCGATGGATCAGCAACAGGTCGCCATGTTCGGACATACATCGTGGATTCCAGTTCACCCTTTCACCACGACATTGACTGCTGCTGCTCTGGTAACAGATACGGGGAACCGGCTAAAGCCAAGGGGTCGATTCGCCCTGTATTCGTGCATGGACGTTGAGGCCCTGGGTGTGATTTGTCCCGGCTGTTCGTGACTGGTGTGCCAACTGAAGCCATTCGGGCGATGCAAGGCCTGTGGGGAGTTCCTGTTCGAAGTGGATCCGGCGGTTGAGAAGCCGAGAATCATCTACTCTGGCCGTGCTACGGGCAACACCACTCAGAGAGGAGGAATCACTGCTGTGACAGCCATCCCTGCCCACACTGCAGCGACCGCGGAGGAGGTCGTAAAAACTCAACGGGAGAAATCCGAGGATGCTGACTCGGTCACCACTGTCTCACAGCGTCCACCACCGAAGAGAAAGACCGGCATGGTAGCCCCGACCAGCGGTTGTGGTGGACCGTCTCGCCCGCTTACGCCCGGCCCAGATGGATCCGTCGACAAGAGTTCCGGACGTCCGGTTTCAAGTAAAGGCCGAGGTAAGCCTGGCAGAGAGATTTGGTGTGTGGGAAGAGGTGAAAGCTCGGTCTCCACTACAGGGTACCTGCCTGCGGAGGAGCGTGACACCTCTGACCTAGAGTCGCTCTCGGACATGGGAGATGACGTTGCAATAGATGAACTGTTTGCAGAAAAGGGCTGGGACAAAGTACCTCTCGCTTCATCCCAGAGGACCAGGGATCCACCCACGTCTACAGGGGAAAGTACATCCTGGGTGGAGGCACCAGCGCCTGAAGAGAGGTCCCGTCCTCAGCCTGCCTCTACATCTCCGGTGCCATCTGTACCGAAGACCGGAGAAAAGAGACTGTTACTGCGGGCACCAATGCCCAAATCAGATGTGCTCAAGGTCCCTCGTCACCCAGACTCAATAGTTTTGCCTGGCAAAGCAGACAAAGCTACCATGCCTCCTTTGGTCTCCACTACAGGGTACCTGCCTGCGGAGGAGTGTGACACCTCTGACCTAGAGTCGCTCTCGGACATGGGAGACGACGTTGCAATAGATGAACTGTTTGCAGAAAAGGGCTGGGACAAAGTACCTCTCGCTTCGTCCCAGAGGACCAGGGGTCCACCCACGTCTACAGGGGAAAGTACACCCTGGGTGGAGGCACCAGCGCCTGAAGAGAGGTCCCGTCCTCAGCCTGCCTCTACATCTCCGGTGCCATCTGTACCGAAGACCGGAGAAAAGAGACTGTTACTGCGGGCACCAATGCCCAAATCAGATGTGCTCAAGGTCCCTCGTCACCCAGACTCAATAGTTTTGCCTGGCAAAGGGGACAAAGCTACCATGCCTCCTTTGGCGAGACTACAACTCCTATTTGGCCAGAAGGTTGCTGCAGAATACGGATGGGAGTATCCGTACTTGTCGAAGGAACTGCCTGCTCTATGAGGTGGAAGTGTGCCGGGAGCGCTGGTACAATGACTTTGTGTGGACCCACCTTCAGGTTCCCCACGCCTGCAGGTACCTGGCATGCTCTCCCTGGGCTTCTCAACGTTTTAAAGACTGCAAGGCAGAGTGGATGTTGGGACGGCACATCCATGCAGACAAGGTGTTGATCCGGCGCAAGGAGGGAGAAGATGTGGAGTATCATCTGGAGACCATGGATCAACACTTGAAGCCACTTGTTCTGCCGCAGTGTTGCCAACCGTACGTAGATTTACGTACAGCCCGCGATTTAACCCCTTTTTCGGGCTGTACGTAAAAGTCCGTTTATGGGCACCGGCGCCCATAAAAAAGATGGCCGCGAGCCGGCCATACAACTGCGCATGCGCCGTTCCGAATGCGCCGGCCGAGCGCATTCGGAACTCGGCCGAGCGGCGGCGGCGCACACGCAGTAACGTGATGGCGCCGCTGGCGCCATTTTTGAAAAGGCCACAGTGGCTGGCGGCAGTGGCGGGACACCTGCAGTGAGTGCATGCCATGCACTCATCATAGGTGGTCTGTGGAGGACTCGGAGCACTGACAGGGCCCAGCCAGGAGTGAGGAGGACGGACTCAAGGTCAGTGAAACAGGGGGGGATACAAGGGGACAGCGTCATCAGTGTGCTGTATCCTCCTCTGGTTTCTGTGTCCCTTTCACCTCTTCACAGGTCAGGGCAGCACAGTGCTGCCCTGACCTGTGGAGTGGTGAAAGGGGCACAGGAGGAGGACACAGCACACTGATGATGTGCAGAAGTAATATGGTGGTGTCCGCAGCCTCTGTCCCCCTCCTGTAGTGTGTCCGCAGCCTCTGTCCCCCTCCTGTAGTGTGTCCGCAGCCTCTGTCCCCCTCCTGTAGTATGTCCGCAGCCTCTGTCCACCTCCTGTAGTATGTCCGCAGCCTCTGTCCCCCTCCTGTAGTATGTCCGCAGCCTCTGTCCACCTCCTGTAGTATGTCCGCAGCCTCTGTCCCCCTCCTGTAGTATGTCCGCAGCCTCTGTCCCCCTCCTGTAGTGTGTCCGCAGCCTCTGTCCCTCTCCTGTAGTGTGTCCGCAGCCTCTGTCCCTCTCCTGTAGTGTGTCTGCAGCCTCTGTCCACCTCCTGTAGTATGTCCGCAGCCTCTGTCCACCTCCTGTAGTGTGTCCGCAGTCTCTGTCCCCCTCCTGTAGTGTGTCCGCAGTCTCTGTCCCCCTCCTGTAGTATGTCCGCAGCCTCTGTCCCCCTCCTGTATCGTGTGTCCGCAGCCTCTGACCATCTCTTGTCATGTCTACAGTCTCTGAGGGGATCCTAGAAAGGAGTCAAGAGTGGGTGTGCCGCCGGGATGGGGGGTTACGGCCCAGGAAGAAACAGACGTGTGGACTGGGAAGAGGAGATCAGAGCCACCAAGCTGGAGCCGTCTGACTGAGCCCCACACTGTGCACCCGAGAGGAGGTAAGTGACAGTGCCGCCAGGCCAGTCTGAGGGGGGGGTCACTGTCTGATGTAAGGAGGTGAATGAATACAATAATGTAAGGGGGCACTGATATAAAGGTTTCCCCCTTATATTAGTACCCCCCCTTTACCTTAGTGTATTCACTCTGTGGAAGGTGGTCTCTATTCACCAGAGCCCCTCCCCCCACATCAGAGTTCCCCCTTACATCATGATCTGCAGCGTTCCCCTTTACATAAGAGTTCCCTTGCACTGTAAGGGGGCATCCTGCAGACTCTGATGTAAGAGGGAACTCTGTGCTGGCTGGGTTATAGTATCCTGACCTTCATGTGAATTGAGAAATATGTTTTTTTACTTTTGTTTAACTTAAACACATTGATATTAGCATCAGCTATGTGTTTTTAGTTCAAATATTGATATTTGCACTGTTTAGTACTAAAAACCGTAATTTTAGGTACTTTTTTCAGCGTCAGTAAAAAATGCGGCTCTGCCAGTAATCTTCATTATTTTTGCCAGTAAGAAATTGGTGCCGTACAGAAATTTTGGCATCCTTGCCAGTAAATTTCACTTCAGGGGGTTGGCAACACTGTTCTGCCGCATCCCCGTTTTTACCTTTAGGAGAGAAGAGACTCAGTTTTTGTTATGCTGCTGAACTTTCTGGAGCCCGTTGCTTTTTTGCCCAGAGAAATGAAGGACTGTTCCTGTTGTTCTTCACCTTTCCTACAAGAGATCATGGACTCTGGGTAGATAGGGCCAAAGAAAAGAGGAAAGTTCCACGAGTGCAGTTACCGCGGTGCTGTCACCAGGTGGCAGTGTTGCGCAACGTTAAACACTTTTCACGCACTCACTCTTTGGAGAAAAGGGATTTCTTCCCGGAGAAGTTTCTTTTCTCTCACACGAATACATGTGTCAGGGTTATGTGTGTTGATTTCTTTCTTTTCCCTCTGCAGGAGAACATCCCATCAAGACCACTGAGTATGGGGTGGGTCTTAGTCAGGATGGGTGGGAAAAGTAAAGTGTGAATATGTGATTCTAAGTTGTGGTTTAATGCTGTTGTTTCTCTTCTTTCTTTCTTCCCTTTTTATTATAGGGCTCAGACACAGTGTTTTAGTTGGGTAGTCTTTTCTAAAAAATTTATTTTTGTGCAATTGTTAGTTGGTTTCTGGATTGGATTATGTCAGTCGTTGAGGGCATGATTTATTCCAGACACTGGGGACCAGTGTCAAACCACCAGGGGGAGAGTATCGCGGGTATGTACTTTCCCGGGTGTAAATTTGAACTTGCCAGAGACATCAGTGATGTGTAATTTCCTGCAGCCCAGCAGGTGGCGCTGTCGCCCTGGGCTGGGGTTGAATCATTGCTGTGTGCCGGGCTTCATTTTTGTCCTCCCTCGGCAGCGGTATGGTGGGGCGGGGAACCCGCCGTGCTTGCTGGGAGAGGGTATAAAGGGGCCGGCCATCTTTGTCACGGGGTCGAGTCCCAGGCACCTTCAGCCTGTGGGCGGTGGTACGTGTCGGTCCTCTAGGCGGCCTAGGCCTAGAGGACAGCCGGAGGTCGTGTTCCATCCCAGGCACCTTTAGCCTGGGGTGAGGTACTCGGATGGAGGTCTGGAGCTCAGTGCCCAACACTGAGTTCCGCGAGGGAAGGAGATCCTAGGGTACCCAGGGATTGGGTACCCGAATCCGGAAGGCGTAATGGACCGGGGGGAGCTCCTCACTCGAAGACCTGGTGCAGCATATTGCCAGTGACGGGTGAGTCTCTCATCGGAGACCGCCTGGAGGGAAATCCCCCCTCGCTTGGGGACCACAACTCACTTTCAGGGAGGAAAGTGGAGAACACATTGTGTCTGGGCCTACTCGCATCCACACCTCCTTTTTTGTTCTGTTTCTACCAAGGGAATTCAACTGATTGTGTTCATTCGAGAGGAATAAAGGAGTGTTGAACTTTAATGGTGTGGGGCTCATTTCCTGACAGACATTGTTCAAGGTAACTCTCGGTGGAGGCTCCAGGTGCACAACACTGACCCGAAGGTAAAAGAACTTTGCTTACACCACTCTGACACCTGTGGTGAAGGCCAGGCGTGGTGTCCCCACTCCCTTCCCCTCTGGAGGTACCCCTAGACAAGAGACAGACGAGCTAAGAGAGAAGAAAGAGGGGAGTGAGGGGGCCGCTACATTATTATTTTATTTTTATTTTTACTTCCCTCCACCTACAATATTTTAGTTTGTTGTTCAACTGAGTTGTACAGTTTATACGTCACATTAAAGATGGAAAAAGTTCTAAAATATTTTGTCTTTGTCTTATTTTTTTACATCACAATAACCTGACATTTTAGCAGGGGTGTGTAGACTTTTCATACCCACTGTAAGTGCACCATCCAAGAGCCAGCTGAAGACTCAAGACTTCTTTCCTTTAAAGGGACTAACTGGGTTAACACTTCACCCAAGAATCTAGTTATTATATGAGTGGGTAAATGACTTAAAACTGCTTTTACTGAATTGGGTACAGCATTATACCATATTTTTCTGGATCTGTGTTGAGGTACAGAAGGGAGAGATCTGAAATAAATAAGGGTCATTTGTCTGCCCTCCTCCTGCCTGGACCCATAGAGCTCAGTTGGTGGTCAATCTGTTAAAGTGTTTTATTACATTGCAGTCTGCCATTGCTTGTGTGGTTACCTCTGCTTTCAGGGTCATTCGCCTTGAGTAGGGATGGGCCCGGTGCTCGATTCGAACCCATGTTCGAATCGAGCATCGGGCGTTCGCTCGCTCGTCGAGCCCAGAACTATTTGGGCCGTTCGCATCACATTCGTGTGATGCGAGCGGCCCCGCAATGCATTGCGGCCGGCGCGGCCGGCGCAGTGCATTGCTGGCTGATGATTGGCCAAGCATGCACTGTGACCCCGCATGCTTGGCCAATCACAGCGCCCGAAACTCGGAGAGCAATAATTGGCTACAGGCAGGACGCCTGTAGCCAATTACAGCTCAGGGGCTTTAGTACACGCCCCACCATTTAAAAGGCCGCCACGCCATCGGCCCCGGTCACATGAGTTCCGGCTTTAGGAGAGATTAGTCTGCTGATTCTGTCTTTGCTTGATACTGAAAGATTTGCTCTTCTTTGCTAAACCATTGGCTATTTCTTTGCTAAACCATTGCTACCTAAGTCATTGATCGTTCATTGCTGCTGATTGCACAGTTAGTGTGTTATTAGCTGCTGCTGGGGATTAGTCTGGTGCGTGCTTACTGTTAGTACAGTATTGCAGTAGTACCAACCGCAGTGCTGTTAGCACAGCATTGCACCCCAACAGCACCCATAGGACTTCTAGTGTGTTAGTGGCAGCAAACAGAGCTCCTATATTTTCTTCTCAGCAGCACCCATAGGACTTCTAGTGTGTTAGTGGCAGCAAACAGAGCTCCTATATTTTCTTCTCAGCAGCACCCATAGGACTTCTAGTGTGTTAGTGGCAGCAAACAGAGCTCCTATATTTTCTTCTCAGCAGCACCCATAGGACTTCTAGTGTGTTAGTGGCAGCAAACAGAGCTCCTATATTTTCTTCTCAGCAGCACCCATAGGACTTCTAGTGTGTTAGTGGCAGCAAACAGAGCTCCTATATTTTCTTCTCAGCAGCACCCATAGGACTTCTAGTGTGTTAGTGGCATCACACAGAGCTCCTATATTTTCTTCTCAGCAGCACCCATAGGACTTCTAGTGTGTTAGTGGCAGCAAACAGAACTCCTATATTTTCTTCTCAGCAGCACCCATAGGACTTCTAGTGTGTTAGTGGCAGCAAACAGAGCTCCTATATTTTCTTCTCAGCAGCACCCATAGGACTTCTAGTGTGTTAGTGGCATCACACAGAGCTCCTATATTTTTTTCTCAGCAGCACCCATAGGACTTCTAGTGTGTTAGTGGCAGCAAACAGAGCTCCTATATTTTCTTCTCAGCAGCACCCATAGGACTTCTAGTGTGTTAGTGGCAGCAAACAGAGCTCCTATATTTTCTTCTCAGCAGCACCCATAGGACTTCTAGTGTGTTAGTGGCAGCAAACAGAGCTCCTATATTTTCTTCTCAGCAGCACCCATAGGACTTCTAGTGTGTTAGTGGCATCACACAGAGCTCCTATATTTTCTTCTCAGCAGCACCCATAGGACTTCTAGTGTGTTAGTGGCAGCAAACAGAGCTCCTATATTTTCTTCTCAGCAGCACCCATAGGACTTCTAATGTGTTAGTGGCATCACACAGAGTTCCTATATTTTCATCTCAGCAGCACCCATAGGACTTCTAGTGTGTTAGTGGCATCACACAGAGCTCCTATATTTTCTTCTCAGCAGCACCCATAGGACTTCTAGTGTGTTAGTGGCATCACACAGAGCTCCTATATTTTCTTCTCAGCAGCACCCATAGGACTTCTAGTGTGTTAGTGGCAGCAAACAGAGCTCCTATATTTTCTTCTCAGCAGCACCCATAGGACTTCTAGTGTGTTAGTGGCAGCAAACAGAGCTCCTATATTTTCTTCTCAGCAGCACCCATAGGACTTCTAGTGTGTTAGTGGCATCACACAGAGCTCCTATATTTTCTTCTCAGCAGCACCCATAGGACTTCTAGTGTGTTAGTGGCAGCAAACAGAGCTCCTATATTTTCTTCTCAGCAGCACCCATAGGACTTCTAATGTGTTAGTGGCATCACACAGAGTTCCTATATTTTCATCTCAGCAGCACCCATAGGACTTCTAGTGTGTTAGTGGCATCACACAGAGCTCCTATATTTTCTTCTCAGCAGCACCCATAGGACTTCTAGTGTGTTAGTGGCATCACACAGAGCTCCTATATTTTCTTCTCAGCAGCACCCATAGGACTTCTAGTGTGTTAGTGGCAGCAAACAGAGCTCCTATATTTTCTTCTCAGCAGCACCCATAGGACTTCTAGTGTGTTAGTGGCAGCAAACAGAGCTCCTATATTTTCTTCTCAGCAGCACCCATAGGACTTCTAGTGTGTTAGTGGCATCACACAGAGCTCCTATATTTTCTTCTCAGCAGCACCCATAGGACTTCTAGTGTGTTAGTGGCAGCAAACAGAGCTCCTATATTTTCTTCTCAGCAGCACCCATAGGACTTCTAGTGTGTTAGTGGCAGCAAACAGAGCTCCTATATTTTCTTCTCAGCAGCACCCATAGGACTTCTAGTGTGTTAGTGGCAGCAAACAGAGTTCCTATATTTTCATCTCAGCAGCACCCATAGGACTTCTAGTGTGTTAGTGGCATCACACAGAGCTCCTATATTTTCTTCTCAGCAGCACCCATAGGACTTCTAGTGTGTTAGTGGCAGCAAACAGAGCTCCTATATTTTCTTCTCAGCAGCACCCATAGGACTTCTAGTGTGTTAGTGGCAGCAAACAGAGCTCCTATATTTTCTTCTCAGCAGCACCCATAGGACTTCTAGTGTGTTAGTGGCATCACACAGAGCTCCTATATTTTCTTCTCAGCAGCACCCATAGGACTTCTAGTGTGTTAGTGGCAGCAAACAGAGCTCCTATATTTTCTTCTCAGCAGCACCCATAGGACTTCTAGTGTGTTAGTGGCATCACACAGAGCTCCTATATTTTCTTCTCAGCAGCACCCATAGGACTTCTAGTGTGTTAGTGGCAGCAAACAGAGCTCCTATATTTTCTTCTCAGCAGCACCCATAGGACTTCTAGTGTGTTAGTGGCAGCAAACAGAGCTCCTATATTTTCTTCTCAGCAGCACCCATAGGACTTCTAGTGTGTTAGTGGCAGCAAACAGAGCTCCTATATTTTCTTCTCAGCAGCACCCATAGGACTTCTAGTGTGTTAGTGGCATCACACAGAGCTCCTATATTTTCTTCTCAGCAGCACCCATAGGACTTCTAGTGTGTTAGTGGCATCACACAGAGCTCCTATATTTTCTTCTCAGCAGCACCCATAGGACTTCTAGTGTGTTAGTGGCATCACACAGAGCTCCTATATTTTCTTCTCAGCAGCACCCATAGGACTTCTAGTGTGTTAGTGGCAGCAAACAGAGCTCCTATATTTTCTTCTCAGCAGCACCCATAGGACTTCTAGTGTGTTAGTGGCAGCAAACAGAGCTCCTATATTTTCTTCTCAGCAGCACCCATAGGACTTCTAGTGTGTTAGTGGCATCACACAGAGCTCCTATATTTTCTTCTCAGCAGCACCCATAGGACTTCTAGTGTGTTAGTGGCAGCAAACAGAGCTCCTATATTTTCTTCTCAGCAGCACCCATAGGAATTCTAGTGTGTTAGTGGCATCACACAGAGCTCCTATATTTTCTTCTCAGCAGCACCCATAGGACTTCTAGTGTGTTAGTGGCAGCAAACAGAGCTCCTATATTTTCTTCTCAGCAGCACCCATAGGACTTCTAGTGTGTTAGTGGCAGCAAACAGAGCTCCTATATTTTCTTCTCAGCAGCACCCATAGGACTTCTAGTGTGTTAGTGGCAGCAAACAGAGCTCCTATATTTTCTTCTCAGCAGCACCCATAGGACTTCTAGTGTGTTAGTGGCATCACACAGAGCTCCTATATTTTCTTCTCAGCAGCACCCATAGGACTTCTAGTGTGTTAGTGGCAGCAAACAGAGCTCCTATATTTTCTTCTCAGCAGCACCCATAGGACTTCTAGTGTGTTAGTGGCAGCAAACAGAGCTCCTATATTTTCTTCTCAGCAGCACCCATAGGACTTCTAGTGTGTTAGTGGCATCACACAGAGCTCCTATATTTTCTTCTCAGCAGCACCCATAGGACTTCTAGTGTGTTAGTGGCAGCAAACAGAGCTCCTATATTTTCTTCTCAGCAGCACCCATAGGACTTCTAGTGTGTTAGTGGCAGCAAACAGAGCTCCTATATTTTCTTCTCAGCAGCACCCATAGGACTTCTAGTGTGTTAGTGGCATCACACAGAGCTCCTATATTTTCTTCTCAGCAGCACCCATAGGACTTCTAGTGTGTTAGTGGCAGCAAACAGAGCTCCTATATTTTCTTCTCAGCAGCACCCATAGGACTTCTAGTGTGTTAGTGGCATCACACAGAGCTCCTATATTTTCTTCTAAGCAGCACCCATAGGACTTCTAGTGTGTTAGTGGCAGCAAACAGAGCTCCTATATTTTCTTCTCAGCAGCACCCATAGGACTTCTAGTGTGTTAGTGGCAGCAAACAGAGCTCCTATATTTTCTTCTCAGCAGCACCCATAGGACTTCTAGTGTGTTAGTGGCATCACACAGAGCTCCTATATTTTCTTCTCAGCAGCACCCATAGGACTTCTAGTGTGTTAGTGGCAGCAAACAGAGCTCCTATATTTTCTTCTCAGCAGCACCCATAGGACTTCTAGTGTGTTAGTGGCAGCAAACAGAGCTCCTATATTTTCTTCTCAGCAGCACCCATAGGACTTCTAGTGTGTTAGTGGCATCACACAGAGCTCCTATATTTTCTTCTCAGCAGCACCCATAGGACTTCTAGTGTGTTAGTGGCAGCAAACAGAGCTCCTATATTTTCTTCTCAGCAGCACCCATAGGACTTCTAGTGTGTTAGTGGCATCACACAGAGCTCCTATATTTTCTTCTCAGCAGCACCCATAGGACTTCTAGTGTGTTAGTGGCAGCAAACAGAGCTCCTATATTTTCTTCTCAGCAGCACCCATAGGACTTCTAGTGTGTTAGTGGCAGCAAACACAGCTCCTATATTTTCTTCTCAGCAGCACCCATAGGACTTCTAGTGTGTTAGTGGCAGCAAACAGAGCTCCTATATTTTCTTCTCAGCAGCACCCATAGGACTTCTAGTGTGTTAGTGGCATCACACAGAGCTCCTATATTTTCTTCTCAGCAGCACCCATAGGACTTCTAGTGTGTTAGTGGCATCACACAGAGCTCCTATATTTTCTTCTCAGCAGCACCCATAGGACTTCTAGTGTGTTAGTGGCATCACACAGAGCTCCTATATTTTCTTCTCAGCAGCACCCATAGGACTTCTAGTGTGTTAGTGGCAGCAAACAGAGCTCCTATATTTTCTTCTCAGCAGCACCCATAGGACTTCTAGTGTGTTAGTGGCAGCAAACAGAGCTCCTATATTTTCTTCTCAGCAGCACCCATAGGACTTCTAGTGTGTTAGTGGCATCACACAGAGCTCCTATATTTTCTTCTCAGCAGCACCCATAGGACTTCTAGTGTGTTAGTGGCAGCAAACAGAGCTCCTATATTTTCTTCTCAGCAGCACCCATAGGACTTCTAGTGTGTTAGTGGCATCACACAGAGCTCCTATATTTTCTTCTCAGCAGCACCCATAGGACTTCTAGTGTGTTAGTGGCAGCAAACAGAGCTCCTATATTTTCTTCTCAGCAGCACCCATAGGACTTCTAGTGTGTTAGTGGCAGCAAACAGAGCTCCTATATTTTCTTCTCAGCAGCACCCATAGGACTTCTAGTGTGTTAGTGGCAGCAAACAGAGCTCCTATATTTTCTTCTCAGCAGCACCCATAGGACTTCTAGTGTGTTAGTGGCATCACACAGAGCTCCTATATTTTCTTCTCAGCAGCACCCATAGGACTTCTAGTGTGTTAGTGGCAGCAAACAGAGCTCCTATATTTTCTTCTCAGCAGCACCCATAGGACTTCTAGTGTGTTAGTGGCAGCAAACAGAGCTCCTATATTTTCTTCTCAGCAGCACCCATAGGACTTCTAGTGTGTTAGTGGCATCACACAGAGCTCCTATATTTTCTTCTCAGCAGCACCCATAGGACTTCTAGTGTGTTAGTGGCAGCAAACAGAGCTCCTATATTTTCTTCTCAGCAGCACCCATAGGACTTCTAGTGTGTTAGTGGCAGCAAACAGAGCTCCTATATTTTCTTCTCAGCAGCACCCATAGGACTTCTAGTGTGTTAGTGGCATCACACAGAGCTCCTATATTTTCTTCTCAGCAGCACCCATAGGACTTCTAGTGTGTTAGTGGCAGCAAACAGAGCTCCTATATTTTCTTCTCAGCAGCACCCATAGGACTTCTAGTGTGTTAGTGGCATCACACAGAGCTCCTATATTTTCTTCTAAGCAGCACCCATAGGACTTCTAGTGTGTTAGTGGCAGCAAACAGAGCTCCTATATTTTCTTCTCAGCAGCACCCATAGGACTTCTAGTGTGTTAGTGGCAGCAAACAGAGCTCCTATATTTTCTTCTCAGCAGCACCCATAGGACTTCTAGTGTGTTAGTGGCATCACACAGAGCTCCTATATTTTCTTCTCAGCAGCACCCATAGGACTTCTAGTGTGTTAGTGGCAGCAAACAGAGCTCCTATATTTTCTTCTCAGCAGCACCCATAGGACTTCTAATGTGTTAGTGGCAGCAAACAGAGCTCCTATATTTTCTTCTCAGCAGCACCCATAGGACTTCTAGTGTGTTAGTGGCATCACACAGAGCTCCTATATTTTCTTCTCAGCAGCACCCATAGGACTTGTAGTGTGTTAGTGGCAGCAAACAGAGCTCCTATATTTTCTTGTCAGCAGCACACATAGTACCTATAGTGTGTTAGTGTCAGCACCCATAGGACCTACAGTGTGTTGTGAGCACACATAGGAGTTCTATTTTTTATACTATATACACTACCGACTACAATGGCTGGAAGACCGCCAAGGAGAGGCAGAGCGTGCCGAGGCAAGAACACAGGGCAGGCAGGCTCTGTTTCTAGAGACAACAGTGCTGGCCGTGGACGTGGTCGTGCATCGTCATCAGCACGTGGCCATGGGACACGCTTGTCTTTGTTTTCGGCAGCTGGACATGTGGAGCCGCATCATGCCGAAGGCTTGGTAGAATGGATGACCAAGCCCTCCTCATCCTCTCTCACCCAGGCTCAGGGTACTGGCAGAGCAGCTGCCAACGCGTACTCAATGGCATCATCAGCCACCCCTTCCCTAGACCCACCATGTCCTCCTGAGGAGTCCCCCGAACTGTTTGAGCACAGTGTTGGGTACATGCTCCAGGAGGATGCCCAACGATTCGAAGGCTCGGATGATGATACCCAGCTTGAGGAAGTCAGTAGTGTGCGCGCAGAGAGAGGGGATGCTGAAGGACAGCAATCTGGCAGTAGTGTTCCACCAGCTGCAGCTTACTGCCAGGTTTGCTCTAGTGGTGAAGAGGGAGGGGATGATGAGGTCACTGACTCCACGTGGGTGCCTGAAGGGAGAGAGGAGGAGGAGGAGGAGGATGCAGCGTCACATGTCCAACGAGGCAGGATGCCCCCTGGAGGCCAGCTAGAGGCCAGCACAGCAACTGTACCACACCGCAGAGCTCCGCCTGTGCAGGGCGCTGCCTCTGCACGTTATCACAAAAGTTCTTTGGTGTGGGCCTTTTTTGAGACGAGTGCATCAGATCGCACCACTGCTATTTGCAATATTTGTCTCAAGCGTATCTCGCGTGGCCAAAACATCAGCCGCTTGGGCACCACAAGCATGAGCAGACATATGTCGACCTGCCATGCAGCTCGTTGGCAAGCACACATAAAAGACCCACACCAAAGAACAAAGCGGACCTCTCCTTGCTCCTCATCAGCTGGGATCTCCATCCCCACTATATCTTCAGTCCTCTCTGAAAGCTGCTCTGAGAGGACTGAAGGTGTAGAATTAGGTGTGTCACAACCAAGTACTTGCAGTACACCGACGTCCGATTGTAGCAGGCAAATTTCCCTGCCCCAGCTGCTGGACCGTCGAAAGAAGTATACTCCCAGCCATCCACATGCCCAGCGGTTGAATGCTAGCTTGGCTAAATTGCTAGCACTTCAACTGCTGCCTTTTCAGTTGATAGACTCGGCCCCCTTCCGTGAGTTTGTTCAATGTGCGGTTCCTCAGTGGCAGGTTCCCAAACGCCACTTTTTCTCACGGAAGGCGATTCCGTCTCTCTACTGGCATGTGGAAGGCAATGTCCATGCCTCGCTGGACAGGGCGGTCAGCGGTAAGGTGCATATTACCGCTGACTCATGGTCCAGCAGGCATGGACAGGGACGTTATCTTTCTTTCACGGCCCATTGGGTCACTCTATTGGCAGCTGGGAGGGATGCAGGACAAGGTGCAGTAGTGTTGGAGGTTGTTCCGCCACCACGCCTCCAAAATGCTACTACTGGTTGTGACACACCTCTCTCCTCCACCCCCTCCTCTTCTTCTTCCTCCATGTCCTCTTCGAGTGCTCTGTCCTCGGAACCAGCGGTGCTCCGTAGGCGTACAAGGGGCTACGCGAGTACGCAGGCAAAAAGATGCCATGCCGTGCTTGCGCTGGTGTGTTTGGGGGACAGGAGCCACACTGGGCCAGAGGTTCTGGCAGCTCTGCAGGGGCAGGCCGAGAGGTGGTTGACGCCACGCCAGCTTAAGCCAGGAATGGTCGTTTCTGATAATGGCACCAACCTCCTCTCCGCCCTGCGACAGGGGCAGCTCACCCATGTGCCCTGTATGGCTCACGTCCTCAACCTGGTGGTGCAGCGGTTCTTGGGCAGGTTCCCAGGCTTACAGGATGTCCTGAGGCAGGCCAGGAAAGTCTGTGTGCATTTCCGCCGATCTTATAATGCCAGTGCTCGGCTGACTGAGCTGCAAAAGGAGCTGAACCTGCCCAAGAACCGCCTAATATGTGACATGCCCACCAGGTGGAACTCAACGTTGGCCATGCTGCAGCGACTGCACACGCAGCAGAGGGCCATCAATGAGTACCTTTGCGACTACGGCACCAGGACAGGGTCAGGGGAGCTTGGCTTTTTTTCCCCACGCCAGTGGAGCATGATCAGGGATGCATGCACTGTCCTCTCACCATTTGAGGAGGCCACGAGGATGGTGAGCAGTGACAGTGCATGCATCAGTGACACTGTACCTCTTGTCCACCTGTTGGAGCATACGCTGCGTGGGATAATGGACAGGGCACTTGAGGCAGAACAGAGGCAGGAAGAGGAGGACTTCCTTGTCTCTCAAGGCCCCCTTTATCCAGACAATGTTCCTTCTGTCCCACCCATCACACAGGAAGAGGAGGAGGAGGAGGAGGAGGATTGTGTGAGCATGGAGGTGGAGCCTGGCACTCAGCATCAGCAGCAGCAGTCTTTTAGGGATGATGTACAGTCCCAACAAACCAGTGGACTTGTACGTGGCTGGGAGGAGGTGGCTGGCGATCATGTCATCCTCAGTGACCCAGAAGACTCCGGACCGAATGCCTCAGCTAACCTACGCTGCATGGCCTCCCTGATCCTGCAAAGCCTGCGGAAGGATCCTCATGTTCTTCGGATCAAGGAGAGTGACCATTACTGGCTGGCCACTCTCCTTGATCCACGGTACAAGGGTAAGGTTGCGGACCTTATCTTGCCGTCGCAGAGGGAGCAGAGGATGAGACATCTCAGGGAGGCCTTGCAGAAAGGTCTGTGCAACGCGTTCCCAGAAACTGGGAGGTTACAAACTCCTGGTCCTGGACGACGAGTTGCTGAGGCTTCGGTCAGTAGCAGAAGGAGCGGTGGGGAAGGTGGACGTCTGACCGATGCGTTCAGACAATTTTTTAGTCCGCAGCCCCAAGGTATGATCGGTTCCAGCAACCATCGCCAGCGTCTGATATACATGGTGCAGGAATACCTAGGGGCAAGGTCAGACTTGGACACCTTTCCCACCGAAAATCCTCTGGCTTACTAGGTCCTGAGGATGGATCACTGGCCAGAGCTTGCACAGTATGCAATTGAGCTACTGGCCTGTCCTGCATCCAGCGTTCTTTCCGAACGCACATTCAGTGCTGCTGGAGGATTTGTCACCGATCATAGGGTGCGCCTGTCCACCGACTCGGTTGATCGACTGACCTTCATAAAAATGAATCAGTCTTGGATCACCACCAGCTACCAGACACCTGAAGCGGATATAACGGAATAATTTATAATGTCACATCCCTTCAAGACTGCCTATGCTGATGCTGAGTGACTGTCCTGTTATGTTCACTGACTATCCTCTTCCTCCTCCTCAATGATCCATGCCACCACACCAGTGCCTAAGGCACAATTTTTCAGCCCCTGTATAACAGGGGCGTGTAATTACAATTTTTTAAAAAGATGCTTCGCAACAGGTGTGACTGCTGTGCTCAGAGTACAGTATCTGTGAGGGGTTGCAGTGTTGTGGCACCAGCACCAGTGCCTAAGGCACAATTTTTCAGCCCCTGTTGGGGCGTGTAATTACAATTTTTAGGCAATGCTTTGCAACAGGTCTCATTGCTGTGCTCAGAGTACAGTATCTGTGAGGGGTTGCAGTGTTGTGGCACCAGCACCAGTGCCTAAGGCACAATTTTTCAGCCCCTGTATAACAGGGGCGTGTAATTACAATTTTTTAAAAAGATGCTTCGCAACAGGTGTGACTGCTGTGCTCCAAGTACAGTATCTGTGAGGGGTTGCAGTGTTGTGGCACCAGCACCAATGCCTAAGGCACAATTTTTCAGCCCCTGTTTAACAGGGGCGTGTAATTACAAATCTTGATCTAATAGTTCACAGCAGGGCCCATTCCTGCGCCCACCAAGAGTAACTATGAGGGCCTACAGTCTTGTGGCAACACCGTCCACCACCACCACCACCACCAAAGGCCCAATTTTTCTGCCCTGTTCAACAGGTGCATGCAATTACAAATCTTGATCTAATAACTCACAGCAGGGCCCATTCCTGCACCCACCAAGAGTAACTGTGAGGGCTTACAGTCTTGTGGCAACACCGTCCACCACCACCACCACCACCACCAAAGGCCCAATTTTTCTGCCCGGTTCAACAGGTGCATGCAAGTACAAATCTTGATCTATTAACTCACAGCAGGGCCCATTCCTGTGCCCACCAGTCTTGTGGCTACACCAACATCTAATAGGGCAAATTTCTGCAGAGTATATACGGCAGGCCCCTACTTTCAAACATCCAACTTACAAACGACTCCTACTTGCAAACGGCAAGAGAAAACAGGAAGTGAGAGGAAATCTACCCCTAGGAAGGAAAATTCTATCCTGTTAGATTTAATTTGGGAAAAAGGTATCTCCTCTCTACTGATGCTTTATCACCAATCCTTGTTTCAATTAAAACCCCACTTTTCCAAAAACATTTGTCATTGGGACGGAAAGTGAGGTGACATGTTCTGAACAGATGTGCAAAGACAGCAAATGTTACAGGGGTGATAACCCCTCCCTATGTTCTCCAAAAAGCTTAAAAATAGATTTTTTTGGGATGTAGCTACACTTCATAATGTACCTGTTCAGATTCTACTTAAGAACAAACCTACAGTCCATGTCTTGTTTGCACCACCTATATACTGCTGTTCAGAGTATATAGGGTTGTAGGTATAGGGTTTTATTTTGGGTGCGGGGTCCCCCTTAGTATCCATACAAGACCCAAAGGGGCTGGGGTGGGGGGGGGGGGGTGATGGGGTAGCCATGCCATTTTTCTCAAGGATTTTCAGCCATATGGCGGCCAGGACAAGACATGACATTAAAGCCGCAAGTGGTTTTAAATGGCTTCTTTTTTTCCTTTACAAATGTCATTTTGTGCAAGGACAGTTCTAAACACGGGAAACACATGCCACTTCACAGGCATACTTTAGACACCCCCCAGGTACCATATTTAAAGGAAAATTTCACTTTTTTTGTTTTCACTTTATGCATCATTAAAATGACTGCTCCCGAAAAAACTTTAGTTTTTAAAATTTCTTTTTGCATTGATATATGTCCCCTGGGGCAGGACCCGGGTCCTCAAACCTGTTTTATGACATTAACATGCATATTGGCCGTTGTAATTAGCAATTTTGATTTCGAACGTTCGCGTCCATTATAACGAATAGGGTTCGAAAATTCGCGCGAACTTTCGGTCCGTTCGAAGGTTCTGGTGCGAACCGAACCCGGGGGTGTTCGGCTCATCCCTAGCCTTGAGGAGTAGGGATGAGCCGAACACCCCCCCGGTTCGGTTCGCACCAGAACCTGCAAACGGATCGAAAGTTTGCGCAAACTTTAGAACCCTATTAAATACAATGGACTTGAACGTTTGAAATCAAAAGTGCTAATTATAAAGGCTAATATGCAAGTTATTGTCCTAAAAAGGGTTTGGGGACCCGGGTCCTGCCCCAGGGGACATGTATCAATGCAAAAAAAAAGTTTTAAAAACTGACGTTTTTTAGGGAGCAGTGATTTTAATGATGTTTAAAGTGAAAAAAAAAGTGAAATATTCCTTTAAATATCATACCTGAGGGGTGTCTAAAGTATGCCTGTGAAGTGGCACTTGTTTCCCGTGTTTAGAACTGTCCCTGCACAAAATGAAATTTCTAAAGGAAAAAAAGTCATTTAAAACTGCTTGCGGCTTTAATGTAATGTCTGGTCCCGGCAATATGGATGAAAATCATTGAGAAAAATGGCATGGGTACCCCCCCCACCCCTCCAGCACATTACCAGCCCCTTTGGGTCTTGTATGGATATTAAGGGGAACCCCGCACCCAAATTAAAAAAAGGCCCTATATACTCTGAACAGCAGTATACAGCCGATGCAAACAAGACAGGGACTGTAGGTTTGATCTTAAGTAGAATCTGTTTGTAATTTGGAACAGATATATTTTTAAAGTGTAGCTCCAGCCAAAAAATCAATTTTTAAGCTTTTTGGAAAACATAGGGAAGGCTTATCACTAGAGTTGAGCGGGTAGCTGGATATTCGGGTCCGGCGGGTTCGGCCGAACTTCGGAAAAAAGATCGGATTCGGGACCGAACTTTAACCCGAACCCGGACCCGGACCCCATTGAAGTCAATGGGGACCCGGACTTCTGACGACTAAAAAGGCTCTAAAAAAGTAATGGAAAGGGCTAGAGGGCTGCAAATGGCAGCAAAATGTTGTTAAGAACATGGCAAGTGCTCTGCAAACAAATGTGGATAGGAAATAACTTAAAAGAACATAAAAAAAATTAAAAAATAAAAAAATATGCTGGAGGCCCCCTTTTCAGCAGAAGAGGTACAGGAAGTCATTAAGAACCTCAGAAACTCAACGGCACGATGCCACACATATGGTGGGAATGCCCCAGAATACGCCCTTTCTGGAATAAATTATTTAATTTAATGGATAAGCTAGTGGGAAAATAAAATACTTTGAAATAAAAATGTAGCGGGGTGCTAAATTTAAGGAAAGTGTTTGAGTGGTAAATAGGCTCAAATTATTTGAGTCAAATACCCTAATTCTGTAGGATTCATGGACCATTTTGTCCTCGGGGGACAGTATTGGTGTGCAGTTCCCTGCGGCCTACAGGTGGTGCCTTTTGTGTCCCCTCTTGGCAGTAGTACAGCGGGGCGGGGAACCTGCTGTGCATGCCGGGAGAGCATATAAAAGGGGCAGACCTTTGGCCTGGGGGCTGATGTCCAGTGGGGTCCGCGCCCAGGTGCCTTCGGCCTGGGTGCATGTGTTCCTGTTCCATCTCGGGCACCTTTAGCCCGGGGTGAGGTACTATCCTGGAGTTCTTGCTGCCCTGGGTATGGAGGCCTAGGGGCGGGAGTAAAGCCTGGAGTCCAGAGCCGCCTCGTGTAGGGGACCCTGTTCCAGGGAAGGGAGGATCATTCTGATGGACCGATGCGGGAGTCACGATGAAGGAATGGTCTGTTGACTCCCTGGAGAGATGTCTTCCCCTTGATATGGGCTAGGTTCGTAGAAGGAGAAGCTCAAGGTCACCTTGACTGTATCAGAGGCCTTATTCAACCGGCCCGTGGCAGGGGCTTTATACACCCTGGTCTGTGGCTGAGACCAAAGTTCTCCAGGCCCGTGGCAGGGGCCTTGTACACCCGGTCTGTGGCAGAGACCAACCTCAATGTCTGTGGCAGAGACCGTGCGCCAAAAACTGTTTGAGAAACCTAAGCAGTGAAGTGAATGTGCTACGTTTGTGCCTGGACCTCCTCCACACCTTAAGCTGTCCTGTTTCTTTGCTCTAACCTTTTCTATCTGAGTACAGTTTATTTTGCCATGAGAGAATAAGAGTTGGAGTTTCAGCTGGTGTGGACATTGACTTTACTGGCAATTAAAGGACTTGCCTCTACCTACAGTAGAGGTGAGAATCATCCTCTGGAGGAGTTTTGACTCCGGCTGTGGACACGGCCCGTCAAGTACACCGCTCAACCTCTTTATATAGGAGGATACGGGCTGGTAGTGCGGTGTGCCTTTCTCCCTCCTGCGAAGAGCCAACAACATAAAGGCAGGTAAGGGGGAAAGGATCTGTGCGCTACAAAAAAATAAAATAAAAATTGTAATCTTGGCCTAGCAGGACGAGGTCCATATGGAGTAGGAGGTTGAGGTGGCGGTGGATGTGGCTGTGTAGGTGGAAGCGGCGGTGGAGGAGGACGAGGTAGCCAACACTGGTTCAAAAATACAACAATGGCTGGGTAAGGCCGGTGATGTGTCGAATTCTGTCCCCTGTCGAATAGTGTCCGCCCTGTACTGCGCTTGCTGAGTATGTAGGACAAGGGGATTTCAAAAATCTCCCAAGACTAACGGCGCCTGCGTGTTGAGTTCAGGTGAAGGCCACACCATCCGTGGTTCAAGCCGAGCCAAGCAAGGCCGCGATCGAAGCGAGCCCGTGAGGGGCCCTGTTACTATGTGCTACCGTATGTCCTCTTGGATGGTGGGGCTTGAACCTGCACTCACAGCGCAGGCGCCGTTCATCTTCGGAGATTTTGTGAATCTCCTTGTCCTCTGTACTGCGCAAGCGCTGCGCCTGCGCAGTACGGGCCGGGCACAATCCGATGGCCGGACAGTTTTTGTCACAACACCGGTATACATGTCTATTCTGCACAAGGTACGGACAAGTCCTGTGGGATCCATGCCTGGTTCATTTTAATGAACGTGAGCTTGTCCACATTGGCTCTGGACAGGCGGCTGCGCTTGTCTGTGATAACGCCCCCTGCCGTGCTAAATACACGTTCAGATAATACACTGGCTGCAGGGCAGGCCAGCACCTCCAAGGCATAAACGGCAAGCTCAGGCCATGTGCCCAATTTGGAGAACCAGAAGTTAAAGGGGGCAGATCCGTCATCCAGTACGTGTAGGCCTGTGGACACATACTGCTCAACCATGTTGGTGAAATGCTGCCTCCTGCTAAGACGTTCCATCTCAGCTGGTGGTGCTCGTTGTTGTGGCGTGCTGACAAAGCTTTTCCACATTTCGGCCATGCTAACCCTGCCTTCTGAGGTGCTGCCGGTGCCCCGGCTGCGTTGGCGACCTCTTCCTCCTCCTCTGCCTTCGCCTTGTGCTTCCACCGTACGCCCGCTGTCAGGTGGGAATGCCACCAGCAGCGCGTCTACCAGCGTGCGCTTGTACTCGCGCATCTTACGATCCCGCTCCAGTGAGGGAATTAAGGACGGTACGTTGTCCTTGTAACGGGGATCCAGCAGGGTGGCCACCCAGTAATCAGCACCAGTTAAAATGTGGGCAACTCGGCTGTCGTTGCGGAAACACTGCAGCATGTAATCGCTCATGTGTGCCAGGCTGCCCAGAGGCAAAGAAAAGCTGTCCTCTGTGGGAGGTGTATCGTCTGTGTCCTCTGTATCCCCCCAGCCACGCACCAGTAATGGCCACGAGCTGGTCTGAGTGCCACCCTGCTGTGAACATGGCTCCTCCTCCTCCTCCTCCTCCTCCTCCTCCTCCATCTCCTCCTCCACCTCGTCATCCTCCAGAACTGTGCCCTTTCTGCCGGACAATTGTGTACCTGGCGTTTGTTGGTGCAGGAACCCACCCTCGTAGCCACTTGTGAAAGACTGCCCTGAAAGCCTTTGAAATGATCCCGCTTCCTCCTCCTCCTCCTCATCCTCCTGTGCCACATCCTCTTCCATCATCGCACAAAGCGTTTTTTCAAGGAGGCATAGAACTGGGATAGTAACGCTGAGAACGGCGTCATTGGCACTGGCCACGTTGGTGGAGTACTCGAAACAGTGCAACAAGGCACACAGGTCTCGCATGGAGGCCCAGTTATTGGTGGTGAAGTGGTGCTGTTCCGCAGAGCGACTCACGCGTGATTGCTGCAGCTGAAACTCCACTATTGCCTGCTGCTGCTCGCACAGTCTGGCCAGCATGTGCAAGGTGGAGTTCCACCTTGTGGGCACGTCACATATGAGGCGGTGAGCTGGAAGGCCGAAGTTACGCTGCAGCGCTGACAGGCGAGCAGCAGCAGGGTGAGAACGCCGAAAGTGCGCACAGACAGCCCGCACTTTCTGCAGCAGCTCTGGCATATTGGGGTAATTTTTAAGGAACCTCTGGACCACCAAGTTCAGCACATGCGCCAGGCAAGGGATGTGCGTCAAACCGGCTAGACCCAGAGCTGCTACGAGATTTCGCCCATTATCGCACACCACCAGGCCGGGCTTGAGGCTCACTGACAGCAACCACTCATCGGTCTGTTGTTCCATGTCCCTCCACAACTCCTGCGCGGTGTGGGGATTTTCCCCCAAACAGGAAAGTTTTAAAACTGCCTGCTGTCGTTTACCCCTGGCTGTGCTGAAGTTGGTGGTGAAGGTGTTATGCTGAATGGATGAGGAGGCGGTAGAGGATGAGGAAGCGGAGAAGGAGGAGTTAGCAACAGGAGGCAAACTGAAGCGCCCTGCAATCCTCGGTGGTGGAAGGACATGCGCCAAACCGCTATCTGCCTCAGGCCCAGCAGCCACTGCATTTACCCAGTGTGCTGTTAGGGAGATATAACGTCCCTGACCGTGCTTACTGGTCCACGCATCCGTAGTTAGGTGGACCTTGCCACAGATGGCGTTGCGCAGTGCACACCTGATTTTGTCCCCCACCTGGTTGTGCAGGGAAGGGATGGCTCGCCTGGAAAAGTAGTGGCGGCTGGGCACGACGTACTGCGGGACAGCCAATGCCATCAGGCTTTTAAAACTCTGCGTCTCCACCAGACGGAATGACAGCATTTCAAAGGCCAGGAATTTTGAAATGCTGGCATTCAGGGCCAGGGATCGCGGGTGGCTAGGGGGGTACTTCCTCTTCCGCTCCAATGTTTGGGAGATAGAGAGCTGAACGCTTCCATGGGACATTGTGGAGATGGTCGGTGACCCAGGTGGTAGTGTTGCTGGCAGATCCTCTGTTTGCGGGGTGACAGGTGCCACTGTCACTACAGAGGTGGATGAAGAGGCCGAGACTGCAGCAGAAGAGGAAGCAGGAGGAGCCAGAGACCTTTCTTGGTTTCTGAGGTGTCTACTCCACTGCAGCTCGTGCTTTGCACTTAGATGCCTGGTCATGCAGCTTGTGCTCAGGTTGAGAACGTTTATGCCTCGCTTCAGGCTCTGATTGCACAGCGTGCAAACCACTCGTGTCTTGTCATCAACACACTGTGTGAAGAACTGCCACGCTAGGGAAGTCCTTGGACCTGGCTTTGGTGTGCTCGGTCCCTTGCTGCGTTGGGCAGTAGCAGATGTACTGTCTAGGGGACGAATGCTCCGTTTTTGCACCCTGCTCCCTCTTCTGCTGTGCTGGTGGCTCTGTGCGACCACCGCCTCTTCCTCCGAACTACACTGGTCACCTGCATAACGTTGATTCCATGTGGGGTCGAGGACCTCATCGTCCTCCACATCATCTTCCACCCAGTCTTCACCCCTGCCCTCCATGTCTGTCTGCACAATTGCGAAAGCAGCAGCAGTTGGCACCTGTGTTTCGTCATCATCCGAGACGTGCTGCGATGGTCCTCCCATGTACCCATCATGAAACATAAGTGGTTGGGCATCGGTGCACTCAATCTCTTCCACTTCTGGGGCAGGGCTAGGTGGATGGCCCTGGGAAACCCTGCTAACAGAGTCATCGAAAAGCAGAAGAGACTGCTGCATGATTTGGGGCTCAGACTGCTTGGCTGATTTGCAAGGGGGTGAGGTGAAAGACTGATGGACATGGGCTTCAGGTGCCAACTCTGATCTTTCAGCAGAAGAGTGGGTGGGAGACAATGTGAAGGAACCCGAGGCACTGTCAGCAACCCAATCTACCATCGCCTGTACTTGTCCTGGCCTAAACATTGGTACAGCCTCATTAGGCGCGACAAAATACCGCCGCAGGCTCGGTCGCCTACTCGCACCTGAGGAAGGTGTTTCACTTGTGCGTGTAGCTGGCACAGATCCACCACGTCCTCTCTCTGCAACAGGAGCTCCACCAGCAGCACCACGACCGGGGCCACCACGTCCCTTTGACCTTCCCCTCATATTTTCCAAATTTAGGATCTTGCCCTAAATGGCGTTTTTTGGAAGACCACAACACACCCACAGTACGTAATGGCTGAAACGCACAGCTACAGAACTGCAGAAAATGCTATTCAAAAAAAAAAAGGTTGTTTTTTTTAGTATAGCACAGTACAAGGAAAATATATAGAAATTGTTTTTTTACACACACCTCCAGATGTGTATTTCACACTGCAAAATATTTTCTGTGGCAATAAATGGCGTTTTTTGCCAGACCACAACACACCCACAGCACGTAACCGCTGAATCGCACAGCTACAGAAAATGCTATTCAAAAAAAAAGGTTGTTTTTTTTAGTATAGCACAGTACAAGGAAAATATATAGAAATTGTTTATTTTACACACCTCCACATGTGTATTTCACACTGCAATTTATTTTCTGTGGCCCTAAATGGCGTTTTTTGCAAGAGCACAACACAACCACAGTATTTAACCACTGAATCGCACAGCTATAGAAGTGCAGAGAATGCTATTCAAAAAAAATGTTGTTTTTTCACACACCTCCAGATATGTATTTCACACTGCAAAATATTTTCTGTGGCCCTAAATGGCGTTTTTTGCAAGAGCACAACACAACCACAGTATTTACCCACTGAATCGCACAGCTATAGAAGTGCAGAGAATGCTATTCAAAAAAAATGTTGTTTTTTTTAGTATAGCACTGTACAATATATAGAAATTGTTTATTTTACACACCTCCACATGTGTATTTCACACTGCAATTTATTTTCTGTGGCCCTAAATGGCGTTTTTTGCAAGAGCACAACACAACCACAGTATTTAACCACTGAATCGCACAGCTATAGAAGTGCAGAGAATGCTATTCAAAAAAAATGTTGTTTTTTCACACACCTCCAGATATGTATTTCACACTGCAAAATATTTTCTGTGGCCCTAAATGGCGTTTTTTGCAAGAGCACAACACAACCACAGTATTTAACCACTGAATCGCACAGCTATAGAAGTGCAGAGAATGCTATTCAAAAAAAATGTTGTTTTTTTTAGTATAGCACTGTACAATATATAGAAATTGTTTATTTTACACACCTCCACATGTGTATTTCACACTGCAATTTATTTTCTGTGGCCCTAAATGGCGTTTTTTGCAAGAGCACAACACAACCACAGTATTTAACCACTGAATCGCACAGCTATAGAAGTGCAGAGAATGCTATTCAAAAAAAATTTTGTTTTTTCACACACCTCCAGATATGTATTTCACACTGCAATATATTTTCTGTGGCCCTAAATGGCGTTTTTTGCAAGAGCACAACACAACCACAGTATTTAACCACTGAATCGCACAGCTATAGAAGTGCAGAGAATGCTATTCAAAAAAAATGTTTTTTTTTTTAGTATAGCACTGTACAATATATAGAAATTGTTTATTTTACACACCTCCACATGTGTATTTCACACTGCAATTTATTTTCTGTGGCCCTAAATGGCGTTTTTTGCAAGAGCACAACACAACCACAGTATTTAACCACTGAATCGCACAGCTATAGAAGTGCAGAGAATGCTATTCAAAAAAAATTTTGTTTTTTCACACACCTCCAGATATGTATTTCACACTGCAAAATATTTTCTGTGGCCCTAAATGGCGTTTTTTGCAAGAGCACAACACAACCACAGTATTTAACCACTGAATCGCACAGCTATAGAAGTGCAGAGAATGCTATTCAAAAAAAAAGTTTTTTTTTTTAGTATAGCACTGTACAATATATAGAAATTGTTTATTTTACACACCTCCACATGTGTATTTCACACTGCAATTTAGTTTCTGTGGCCCTAAATGGCGTTTTTTGCAAGAGCACAACACAACCACAGTATTTAACCACTGAATCGCACAGCTATAGAAGTGCAGAGAATGCTATTCAAAAAAAATGTTGTTTTTTCACACACCTCCAGATATGTATTTCACACTGCAAAATATTTTCTGTGGCCCTAAATGGCGTTTTTTGCAAGAGCACAACACAACCACAGTATTTAACCACTGAATCGCACAGCTATAGAAGTGCAGAGAATGCTATTCAAAAAAAATTTTTTTTTTTTTTAGTATAGCACTGTACAATATATAGAAATTGTTTATTTTACACACCTCCACATGTGTATTTCACACTGCAATTTATTTTCTGTGGCCCTAAATGGCGTTTTTTGCAAGAGCACAACACAACCACAGTATTTAACCACTGAATCACACAGCTATAGAAGTGCAGAGAATGCTATTCAAAAAAAATGTTGTTTTTTTTAGTATAGCACTGTACAATATATAGAAATTGTTTATTTTACACACCTCCACATGTGTATTTCACACTGCAATTTAGTTTCTGTGGCCCTAAATGGCGTTTTTTGCAAGAGCACAACACAACCACAGCATTTAACCACTGAATCGCACAGCTATAGAAGTGCAGAGAATGCTATTCAAAAAAAATTTTGTTTTTTCACACACCTCCAGATATGTATTTCACACTGCAAAATATTTTCTGTGGCCCTAAATGGCGTTTTTTGCAAGAGCACAACACAACCACAGTATTTAACCACTGAATCGCACAGCTATAGAAGTGCAGAGAATGCTATTCAAAAAAAATGTTGTTTTTTTTAGTATAGCACTGTACAATATATAGAAATTGTTTATTTTACACACCTCCACATGTGTATTTCACACTGCAATTTAGTTTCTGTGGCCCTAAATGGCGTTTTTTGCAAGAGCACAACACAACCACAGTATTTAACCACTGAATCGCACAGCTATAGAAGTGCAGAGAATGCTATTCAAAAAAAATGTTGTTTTTTCACACACCTCCAGATATGTATTTCACACTGCAAAATATTTTCTGTGGCCCTAAATGGCGTTTTTTGCAAGAGCACAACACAACCACAGTATTTAACCACTGAATCGCACAGCTATAGAAGTGCAGAGAATGCTATTCAAAAAAAATGTTTTTTTTTTTAGTATAGCACTGTACAATATATAGAAATTGTTTATTTTACACACCTCCACATGTGTATTTCACACTGCAATTTATTTTCTGTGGCCCTAAATGGCGTTTTTTGCAAGAGCACAACACAACCACAGTATTTAACCACTGAATCGCACAGCTATAGAAGTGCAGAGAATGCTATTCAAAAAAAAATTTGTTTTTTTTAGTATAGCACTGTACAATATATAGAAATTGTTTATTTTACACACCTCCACATGTGTATTTCACACTGCAAAATATTTTCTGTGGCCCTAAATGGCGTTTTTTGGAAGAGCACAACACAACCACAGTATATAACCGCTGAATCGCACAGCTGCAGAGAATGCTATTCAAAAAAAAGTTTGTTTTTTTTTTTTTTTAGTATAGCATAGTACAAGAAAAATATATAGAAATTGGTTATTTCACACAACTAGAGATATACACTGCAAAATATTTTTTTGCCCAAAAATAGGTCTTTTTTGCACACAACAAAGTGCCTTTTTTTTTTTGCAACAGCACAATAAAGTGCCTTTTTTTTTTTGGGGGCCCAAAAATGGGTCTTTTTAGCAAAAGCACAATAAAGTGCCTTTTTTTTTTTTTTTTATGACCGAAATAGGTCTTTTAGCAAGAGCACAATACAGCCACAGTATGGAATAGGTGTATCACTCAACGTAATGCAGTGCTGGTGCACTGAGCTTGCAACACAAACAGATAAACCTATGCAGATCGCTGAGCTATTATATCTCTCAATCTGGACTCCTATCTAAATCTCTCTCCCTGAAAGCACAAACAGGATCCTGCCCCTACACTACACTACACTACACTGTCTCCCTATCTTTTCTATCAGTAGATTGCAGAATCAGGACTAACTCCTATCATATAATTCTCTCCCTCACAGCAACAGCAGCCAGGATCCTTTCCCTACACTGTCTAAAAGCAGAGTGACGATCTGTGCTGTGTGCCTCTTTCTTATATAGAAGCTGGTCACATGCTGGGTCACATGTTGCACTGACCAATCACAGCCATGCCATTAGTAGGCATGGCTATGATGGCTTCTAAGGGCACACCAGCTAATCAAATGGTGATTGGCTGGCCCCTGAAGCATTTCTAACTGCGCCATTAAATTCCCGAATCCGAACCCAAACCCGGACTTTAGCGCAAAATCCGGGTCCGGGTCCGGGGTCGGGAAAACGCCAAAATTCGGTACGGACCCGAACTTTACAGTTCGGGTCCGCTCAACACTACTTATCACCCCTGTAACATTTGTTTTGCTGTCTGTGCACCTGTTCAGAACATTTCACCTCACTTTCCGTCCCAATGACAAATGTTTTTTGAAAATTTTGGGTTTTCATTAAAACAAGGATTGGTGATAAAGCATCAGTGGAGAGGAGACACCTTTTTCCCATATTAACCCTTACAGGAGAGAATTTCCCTTCTTAGGGGTAGATTTCCTCTCACTTCCTGTTGTCTCCTTCCGTTTGCAAGTAGGAGTCATTTGTAAGTTGGATGTTTGAAAGTAGGGGCCTGCCGTATATACTCTGCAGAAATTTGGCCCTTAGGTGTTGGCATTGCCACAACACTGTAAGCCCTCACAGTTACTCTTGGTGGGCGCTGGAACGCCCTGCTGTGAACTATTATATCAAGAATTGTAATTACATGCCATTGTTGAACAGTGGTAGGAAAAATTGGGCCTCTGGTGGTGGTGCTGGTGCCACAACACTGTAAGTCCTCACAGTTACACTTGGTGGGTGCAGGAATGGGCCCAGCTGTGAAATATTAGATCAAGAATTGTAATTACATGCCCCTGTTGAACAGGGGCAGAAAAATTGGGCCTTTGGTGGTGGTGTTGCCACAACACTGTAAGCCCTCACAGTTACTCTTGGTGGGCGCAGGAATAGGCCCTGCTGTGAATTATTAGAGCAAGAATTGTAATTACATGCCCCTGTTGAACAGGGGCATAAAAATTGGCCCTTAGGCACTGATGCCACAACACTGCAACCCCTCACAGATACTGTACTTGGAGCGCAGCAATGAGCCCTGCTGCAAAGTATTTAATCAAAAATTGTAATTACACGTCCCTGTTAAACAGGGGCTGAAAAATTGGGCCTTAGGCACTGGTGCTGGTGCCACAACACTGCAACCCCTCACAGGTACTGTAGTTGGAGCGCAGCAATGAGCCCTACTGCAAAGCATTGCATCAAAAATTGTAAATACACGCCCCTGTTAAACAGGGGCTGAAAAATTGGGCCTTAGGCACTGGTGCTGGTGCCACAACACTGCAACCCCTCACAGATCCTTAAGTTGGAGCGCAGCAATGAGCCCTGCTGCTAAGCATTGCATCAAAAATTGTAAATACAATTGTCAAACAGGGGTTGAAAAATTGTGCCTTAGTCACTGGTGGCGGTGTCCAGAACCAAAAATGTTCTTACAAGCTATCAGCATGATCATTGAGGAGGAAGAGGATAGTCACTCAGCATAACAGGATAGTCACTCAGCATCAGCATAGGCAGTCTTGAAGGGATCTGACATTTCCAAAATTCGGTTACATCAGCATCAGGTGCTTGGTAGCTGGTGGTGATCCAAGACTGATTCATTTTTATGAAGGTCAGCCAGTCGATCGACTGAGTCAGTGGACAGGCGCACCCTGTGATCGGTTACAAAGCCTCCAGCAGCACTGAATGTGCATTCCGAAAGAACGCTGGATGCAGGACAGGACAGTAGCTCAATTGCATACTGTGCAAGCTCTGGCCAGTGATCCATCCTCAAGACCCAGCAACCCAGAGGATTTTCGGTGGGAAAGGTGTCCAAGTCTGATCTTGCCCCTAGGTATTCCTGCACCATGTAAACCAGATGCTGGCATTGGTTGCTGGAACCGATCATACCTTGGGGCTGCGTACTAAAAAATTATCTGAACGCATCGGTCAGACGCCACCTTCTCCACCGCTCCTTCTTTGACTGACCAAAGCCTCAGCAACACGTTGTCCAGGACCAGGAATTTGCAACCTCCCAGTCTCTGGGAACGCGTTTCACAGACCTTTCTGCAAGGCCTACCGAAGATGCTTCATCCTCTGCTCCCTCTGCGACGGCAAGATAAGGTCCGCAACCTTACCCTTGTAATGTGGATCAAGGAGGGTTGCCAGCCAGTAATGATCCCTCTCCTTGATCGCACGAATAAGAGGATCCTTCCGCAGGCTTTGCAGGATCAGGGAGGTCATGCAGCGTAGGTTTGCTGAGGCATTCGGTGCGGAGTCCTTTGGGTCACTGAGGACGACATGATCCGCACCCAACTCCTCCCAGCCACGCTCAAGTCCACGGGTGTCTTGGGACTGTAATTGATCCCTTGAAGACTGCTGCTGATGCTGAGTGCTAGTCTCCACCTCCATGCTGACACAATCTTCCTCCTCCTCCTCCTCGTCTTCTTCCTGTGTGATAGCCGGGCCAGCAGGAACACTGTCTGGATAAAGGGGGCCTTGAGAGGTAAGGAAGTCCTCCTCTTCCTGCTTCTGTTCTGCCTCAAGTGCCCTGTCCATTATTCCACGCAGCGCGTGCTCCAACAGGTGGACAAGAGGGACAGTGTCACTGATGCATGCACTGTCATTGCTCACCATCCTCGTGGCCTCCTCAAATGGTGCCAGGACAGTGCATGCATCCCTGATCATGGCCCACTGGCGTGGGGGAAAAATCCAAGCTCCCCTGACCCTGTCCTGGTACCATATTGCAACAGATACTCATTGATGGCCCTCTGCTGTGTGTGCAGCCGCTGCAGCATGGCCAACGTAGAGTTCCACCTGGTGGGCATGTCACAGATTAGGCGGTTCTTGGGCAGGTTGTAATCCTTTTGCAGGTCAGCCAGCCGAGCACTGGCATTATATGACCGGCGGAAATGCCCACAGAGTTTCCTGGCCTGCTTCAGGACCTCCTGTAAGCCCGGGTACCTGCCCAAGAGCCACTGCACCACCAAGTTAAGGACGTGAGCCAAACAGGGCACATGGGTCAGTTGTCCCTGTCGGAGGGCGGAGAGGAGGTTGGTGCCATTGTCGCCAACCACCTTTTCTGGCTTAAGCTGGCGTGGCGTCAACCACCTCTGAGCCTGTCCCTGCAGAGCTGACAGAATCTCTGCCCCAGTGTGGCTCCTGTCCCCCAAGCACACCAGCTCAAGCACCGCATGGCATCTTTTTGTCTGCGTACTTGCATAGCCCCTTGAACGGCTACGGAGCACTGCTGGTTCCAAGGACAAAGCACAGGTAGAGGCCATGGAGGAAGAAGAAGAGGAGGGGGTGGAGGAGAGAGGCATGTCAGAATCACCAGTAGTAACATTTTGGAAGCGTGGTGGCGGAACAACCTCCAACACTACTGCACCTTGTCCTGCATCCTTCCCAGCTGCCAGCAGAGTCACCCAATGTGCCGTGAAAGATAGGTAACGTCCCTGTCCATGCCTGCTGGACCATGAGTCAGCGGTAATATGCACCTTACCACTGACCGCCCTGTCCAGCGAGGCCAAGACATTGCCTTCCACATGCCGGTAGAGAGCCGGAATCGCCTTCCGTGAGAAAAAGTGGCGTTTGGGAACCTGCCACTGAGGAACCGCACATTCCACAATCTCACGGAAGGGGGCAGAGTCTACCAACTGAAAAGGCAGCAGTTGAAGTGCTAGCAATTTAGCCAAGCTAGCATTCAACCACTGGGCATGTGAATGGCTGGGAGCGAACTTCTTTTGGCGGTGCAGCAGCTGGGGCAGGGAAATTTGCCTGGTACAATCGGTCGTCGGTGTACCAAAAGCAGATTGCCCCGCAAGTACTGTGACACACCTAATTCTACACCTTCATTCCTCTCAGTGCAGGTTTCAGAGAGGACTGAAGGTATAGTGGGATTGGAGATCCCAGCTGATGAGGAGCAAGGAGAGTTCCGCTTTGTTCTTTGGTGTGGGTCTTTTAGGTAGGCTTGCCAACGAACTGCATGGCAGGTCGACAATTGTCTGGTCAAGCACGTGGTGCCCAAGCGGCTGATGTTCTGGCCATGCGAGATACGCTTTAGACATATGTTGCAAATGGCAACGGTGCGATCTGCTGCACACATCTGAAAAAAGGCCCACACCAAAGAACTTTTGGAATAACGTGCAGAGACAGCAGCGCCCTGCACATGCGGAGCTCTGTGGTGTGATGCAGTCGGTGTGCTGCCCTTAAGCTGGCCCCTGGAGGGCATCCTGCCTCATTGGAGATGTGCCTCCTCCTCCTCCTCTCTCCTATCAGGCACCCACGTGGAGTCAGTGACCTCATCATCCCCTCCCTCCTCATCACTGGAGCAAATCTGGCAGTATGCTGCAGCTTGTTGGACACCAAGTCTCTCTGTGGTTAACGTTAATACCCCATCTCTCTGGGCTCACGTTACTGTCTTCCACTAGCTGGGTTCCATCATCGGAGCCTTCAAAACGCTGGGCATCCTCCTGGAGCATGTACCCAACACTGTGGTCAAACAGTTCGGGGGACTCCTCAGGAGGACATGGTGTGGCTAGGGAAGGAGTGACTGATGCCATTGAGCCGAGGGAAGAGGCCGCTTTGGCAGCTGCTTTGCCAGACAAAGTACCCTGAGCCTGGTTGAGAGAGGATAAGGAGGATGAGGACGGCTTGGTCATCCACTCTACCAAGTCTTGGGCATGTTGCGGCTCAACATGGCCAGCTGCCGAAAAGAAGAACAAGCGTGTCCCACGGCCACGTGCTGATGAGGATGCACCGTGTCCACGAACAGCACTGTTGCCTCTAGACACAGAGCCTGCTTGCCCTCTTTTATTGCCTCGTGACTGTCTGCCTCTCCTTGTTTGCCTTCCAGACATACTAATGGCCTGCAGTGAGATGTAGCTGCACAAAGGTGGGATGTATATATATATATATATATATATATATATATATATATATATAATATATATATATCTGTACTGATACTGCAGCTATCAGAATCAACTGCCTGCTGTGGTATTAGTATGAGAAAAGCAGCAATTGTCTTCAGTTAGTTTTAGGTGAACACTGTGCAGAGGACACAGTACACTAACTGAAAATACTTGCAGCTCTCTGCCTGTGGTTTTATTATGAGAACACCACAAATTGTATTCAGGTTCCTTTAAGTTAACGCCGTGCAAAGGACAGAAATACACTACATGAAATTAATGCAGCTCCCTGCCTGTGGTTTTATTATGAGAACACCACTAACTGTATTCAGGTAAGCTTTAGGTGAACGCTATGCAAAGCGCACAGTACACTAAGTGAAACACTGACTGCAGCTAGCACAATCACCTGCCTGCCTGTCACAGTATAGAGAATAACAGGAACGGATCTAGCTAAACTGAATACAGTGTATAAATATATATACACAACACCTAGGATGCATATATATCCTCTACACACTGTAACTGCAGCTAACTGACTCGCCTGCCTGCTCTATCTAACTTAATATAAATGACACTGTCTCTGTCTCTCTGTAATCTCTTTCTTTAACTAACGCCAACACACTACACAAGGCCGCCAAGCCGGCGGCCTTATATAGTGTAGGGCGTGTACCTACTCCCCTGAGCCAGGATTGGCCAAAGCCACCCTGGCTTTGGCCAATTACGACTTTCCGTTCTTACCGCGCTGTGATTGGCCAAAGCATGCGGGTCATAGTGCATGCTTGGCCAATCATCAGCCAGCAATGCACTGCGATGCCGCAGTGAATTATGGGCCTCTCGAATTTGGCGGGAATGCCCCATAATGTTCGCAATTCGGCAAACAGCCGAACAGACAATGTTTGCATCGAACATGGGTTCAACTCGAACACGAAGCTCATCCCTATTGAGGAGTCCCCTGGAAGTAGACAGGTTACGATATTGAATTTCTTTACTCCCTTTAGTTCAGTAAGACTCAACTGAGTTATTTATATATATATATATATATATATATATATATATATTGTGACAGCAGGAAGGTAAAGTCACCTGGTTGCATCCAGGGGGGTAGGTATATTTCTCCCAGATTCAGGCTTTATGCCGACTTATACAACTAGGGAGAGAGTTGATGAAGCCCAGCTGAGGCTAGTGGGCTCATGGATGATTCATACCTCTAGGGAGAGTGCTGGGCGTCGTGCAGGCAGGGAGTTGATGAGACCAGCTGAAGCTTGTCAGCTCGTTTAAGGCCTCTATAAAAACTCCCAGCTTCATTAGGTGTTTGCTCATGCCTGGAACCAGACCTGTGTGGACTGTCTAGGGAGAGTGAACCCCTGTGCGGTGAGACAAAGCCTGTGTGGCTATTTGTTTGGACATTTACTAAACCAGGGACTTAGGGACTAGGACAGCACCAGGCTGATCCCAGTTGTTAGTTAGGGAAACCTGCATGTTTAGTCAGAGGTCAAGCTGACCAGGATTTATTTTGTTTATGTTTCTTTTTGCTTTGCTGTGTTTTGTCACTGTAAATAGAGAAATAAACCGCACCTTTTGATCTTGAAAACCACAACCTCCGTCTGCTGGGCCTGTTTTTGTGTGGGGAGCCCATCCAGGGGGTCACACACACCCGCTACCGAGCTAACCCCCTCACAGTTGGTGGAGAACCAGTGGCAGTTTTTTTTTAAGCCAGCATGGAGGAGATACTGAAACAGCTGGCTCTAGCAAATGCCAATCAACAGCAGACAAATGCAGGTTTGCAAAAGAGCCTTGCATCTCAACAACAGAGCTTCGCAGCCCAGCAACAAGCCCAGCAGCAATCTGAGGCCCGCTTCATAGACCTGTTGCAGAAGCAAGAGCAGAGACTACAACAACAGATGGAAGCAGTAATGCAGCAACGTCCGCAGACCAGTGAGGAAAGCCGTCCCACTAATACCGCGTCCTTTGGGGTGAGTCGTTTATTGACAAAAATGACTGGAGAGGATGATCCAGAGGTATTTTTGACCACATTTGAAAGGACTGCTGAAAGAGAAAAGTGGCCTGAGGAGCAGTGGGCTGGACTGCTGGCTCCTCTGTTAACTGGTGAATCGCAGAAGGCTTACTATGACCTAGAGCCTGACCAAGCAAAAGACTATGTGATGCTAAAAGCTGAAATATTGGCAAGGCTGGGTGTCACCCTGGCTGTCCGGGCTCAGCGTGTGCATAACTGGACTTTCCAGCTTGGAAAACCCCCCAGGTCTCAAATGTATGATCTCATTCACCTGAGCAGGAAGTGGCTACAGCCAGAGACTTTGTCCGCACCGGAGATTGTGGAACGTGTTGTGATGGATCGTTTCTTGAGAGCTCTTCCTACCGCCATTCAAAAGTGGGTAAGCCATGGAGACCCAGAAACGGCCGGTAAACTTGTGGATCGTGTAGAGAGATACTTGGCTGCAGAGAACCTGACGGCCTCTTCCAGAGACTCTCGGACTTTCCACCCTAAGACCAGACCATCCCCAGGGGCGGATAAGAGGATTCCAAGGGGTGAGGGTGGAGAGAGTGAGAGGGTGGGAGCTCTACCCAAAATTTGGCGAGAACAGCCTGGGAAGTCAGGGGCTCAAGAGGCAGCCAAATGGATTGTTTGCTACCGCTGCCGGCAAGCGGGACATATTGCAGCAAATTGCCCGGTTGTGGAGGAACCCATGCAATATGACTTTCTGATGGACAGACGTCAGTCGCTGTGTGCGACAGTCGCATGCACTGCCATTCGGGGAACTGAGAAACTTTTATGCAAAATGTGTATTAATGGTAGAAATGTTGTGGTATTACTGGATTCAGGTAGCCTTGTGACCCTGATAAAGGCTGAATTAGTTAAAACAGAGGTCTCTGGGAATAGCAAGGTAGCTGTTATTTGTGTGCATGGGGACACCCGAGAGTATCCAGTGACTACAGTGTGTTTCAAGACCCCCAAAGGTACCCTCTCTCATCCAGTGGGGTTAGTATCTCAACTACCGCATGATGCCATTGTGGGAAGGGATTTTCCGAAGTTCTGGGAACTGTGGGATGATCCTGAGCCCCCCACTGGTGCCCCTATGTACCAGGAAGGTGATAGCCAGAACTCCTCTGAGAGTGGTGAGGACTCTCCAGAATTTCCCTTGTCAGTATTGGCAGGCGAGACTCAAGAAACTGGAGAGGAGCCCACCTCCTCAGACGAAAACCTACCGTCTGTGGAGTTTTCTGATCTTGAGGTTCACAGGGAAAATTTTGCCACAGAACAGTTAAAAGACCCCGCCCTAATAAAGGCACGGGAAAACGTAGTGGAAATAGATGGCGAGTTAGTGAACCCAGATAATACCTGCACTTACCCATACTTCAGCGTAGAGAAGGACCTACTGTATCGGGTGGCAAAAAGGGCAGAAGAAACCGTTGAGCAGCTTGTAGTGCCCAAACCTTACAGGAAGTTGGTGTTGGAGTTGGCCCATGGGCACATTCTTGGAGGTCATCTGGGGACAGAGAAAACCCGAGAGAGGGTATTACAGAGATTCTATTGGCCTGGGGTGATGAAGGACATAGAAAATTATTGTTCCTCCTGCCCTGTGTGTCAGAGGTCGGCCCCAATGCCACATTTCCGTAGCCCGCTGGTCCCTCTACCCATCATTGAGGTCCCGTTTGAGAGGATCGCAATGGATTTGGTAGGTCCTATAATCAAGTCCGCTAGGGGGCACCAGTACATATTAGTTATAATGGACTATGCCACCCGTTATCCAGAAGCGATCCCTCTCCGAAATACCTCGGCCAAAACCATAGCCAAAGAGCTATCTCTTGTTTTTAGCCGGGTGGGTATTTGTAAAGAACTGCTTACGGACCAAGGTACACCCTTTATGTCCCGGGTTATGAAAGAGCTGTGTAAATTGTTCAAAGTGACGCAATTGCGTACGTCTGTGTATCACCCCCAAACCGATGGGCTGGTTGAAAGATTCAACAAAACCCTAAAACAAATGTTGAAGAAAGTGGTGGATAGAGATGGAAAGGATTGGGACTGTCTACTTCCTTATTTGATGTTTGCTATTAGGGAGGTGCCCCAATCCTCTACGGGATTCTCCCCCTTTGAGTTACTGTATGGGAGACACCCAAGAGGGCTGTTGGATATTGCCAAGGAAACTTGGGAAAGTGAGAGTTCTCCCCACAGGAGTGTGATTGAGCATGTCGCCCTGATGCAAGATCGAATTGCACAGGTAATGCCCATCGTGAAGGAACATTTGGCCCAAGCGCAGTTGGCACAGCAGAGAGTGTACAACCGTGGAGCCAAGACCCGTACCTTTTCCCCGGGGGATAGGATATTGGTACTTGTCCCTACGGTTGAAAGTAAATTCCTTGCCAAATGGCAAGGCCCCTACGAGATAATGGAAAAAGTGAGCGAAGTGAATTACAAGGTCAGACAACCAGGAAGGCGAAAGCCCGAACAGATCTATCACGTTAATCTGTTGAAAGCCTGGAGGGATAGAGAGTCCCTAGTCGCAGAAACTTGGTCACCAGCTCAAACTGGTTGCGTGATTCCGGAGGTTGGAATAGCAGCCACCTTGTCACAACCCCAACAACAGGAGGTTAAGGAGTTTGTGCTTCGCAACAAGGAGGTGTTCTCTGAGCTGCCGGGACAAACATCTGGGGTAGAGCATGATATTATTACCCCGCCCGGTGAAAGGGTGAAGTTAAAACCCTATCGGATCCCAGAGGCCCGACGGGAGGCAATACGGGAGGAAGTACAGAAAATGCTGAACTTAGGGGTGATAGAGGAGTCCCAAAGTGATTGGTCTAGTCCCATTGTGTTGGTGCCTAAACCGGATGGGAGCTGGCGATTTTGTAACGATTTTCGTCAGTTGAACAAAGTTACAAAATTTGACACCTACCCCATGCCACGTATAGATGAGTTGATCGACCGGCTGGGAACAACCCGATACATGACGACTCTTGACCTCACAAAAGGGTATTGGCAAATTCCCCTGGCCAAGTCGGCCAAAGAGAAAACCGCATTTGTAACCCCAGACGGGGCGTTCCAATATAAGAGAATGCCGTTCGGGTTACAGAATGCGCCGGCCACATTCCAGCGGAAAATGGACCAGATACTGAGGCCCCATCGGAAGTATGCTGCGGCTTACCTGGATGACGTAATTGTCCATAGCACAGATTGGGCCTCACATCTGCCAAAAGTGCAAGCAGTCCTAGACTCTATCCGGGAAGCGGGGTTTACGGCTAACCCCAAGAAGTGTACCATTGGGCAGGAGGAGGCCAAATATCTTGGGTACACCATTGGCAGGGGAGTAATAAAACCCCAACTCAACAAATTCGAGGCCATCCAGAGTTGGCCACGTCCCAACAGCAAGAAGCAGGTACGAGCCTTTCTGGGAATCGCGGGTTATTATCGGCGCTTCATTCCCCACTTTGCTTCTAAGGCTGTGCCGCTAACCAACCTGACGAAAGGGAAAGGGTCGGTCATGATTAAATGGACCCCCGAGGCTGAGGCAGCATTCCAATTCTTGAAACAAGCCTTATGTAGCCAGCCAGTGTTGTACTCACCCGACTTCTCTAAAGACTTTGTCGTACAAAGTGATGCGTCAGATGTGGGGTTAGGAGCAGTATTGTCCCAGGTCTGGAACGGGGAAGAGCACCCAGTCATTTACCTCAGCAGGAAGTTGAAGTCCCATGAGGTAAATTACGCCACGGTTGAAAAGGAGTGTTTAGCGGTGAAGTGGGCTCTAGATTCCCTTCGGTACTATCTGCTAGGTAGGCACTTTGACATGGTTACGGATCACGCTCCGTTAAAGTGGATGGCTCAAAACAAGGAGACAAATAGAAGAGTAAATAGGTGGTTCCTGGCCCTACAGGAATTCAACTTCACAGTAAAGCATCGCCCTGGCGTTCAAATGGGGAATGTAGATGCTTTGTCTCGAGTACATGAATGCCTGATTGCTGGTGTTCCAACCCCAAGGTTAAAACAAGAGGGGGGGTATGTGACAGCAGGAAGGTAAAGTCACCTGGTTGCATCCAGGGGGGTAGGTATATTTCTCCCAGATTCAGGCTTTATGCCGACTTATACAACTAGGGAGAGAGTTGATGAAGCCCAGCTGAGGCTAGTGGGCTCATGGATGATTCATACCTCTAGGGAGAGTGCTGGGCGTCGTGCAGGCAGGGAGTTGATGAGACCAGCTGAAGCTTGTCAGCTCGTTTAAGGCCTCTATAAAAACTCCCAGCTTCATTAGGTGTTTGCTCATGCCTGGAACCAGACCTGTGTGGACTGTCTAGGGAGAGTGAACCCCTGTGCGGTGAGACAAAGCCTGTGTGGCTATTTGTTTGGACATTTACTAAACCAGGGACTTAGGGACTAGGACAGCACCAGGCTGATCCCAGTTGTTAGTTAGGGAAACCTGCATGTTTAGTCAGAGGTCAAGCTGACCAGGATTTATTTTGTTTATGTTTCTTTTTGCTTTGCTGTGTTTTGTCACTGTAAATAGAGAAATAAACCGCACCTTTTGATCTTGAAAACCACAACCTCCGTCTGCTGGGCCTGTTTTTGTGTGGGGAGCCCATCCAGGGGGTCACACACACCCGCTACCGAGCTAACCCCCTCACAATATATATATATATATATATATAGAGATAGATATAGATCATTTGATTATCATGCTACTGTTGTTTGTTCCAATTCTAAAGTGAGTTCACAGTAAAGATTTCTGTGTTCACTACAATTTGTGTCCATTTAGGCCCCTTTCACACTGTGGCGGGAGCAGCGGTGGCGGAAAAGCGCTGCTATTTTTAGCGCCGCTTTACCGCTAATTTCGCTGCGCTATTCGGCTGCTAGCGGTGCGGTTTTACCCCATGCTAGCGGCCGAAAAAGGGTTAAAAACCGCCGCAAAGCGCCTCTGCAGAGGCGCATTGCCGGTGGTATAGCCGCGGTGTCCCATTGATTTCAATGGGCAGGAGTGGGATACACACCACTGCTTCACCGCTCCAAAGATGCGGCTAGCAGGACTTTTTTTCCCGTCCTGCTAGCGCACCGCTCCAGTGTGAAAGCCAGAGACACCGCAGCGGCTGTTTAGGGTCGGTTTGCAGGCGCTATTTTTAGCGCAATAGTGCCTGCAAGCCGCTCCAGTGTGAAAGGGGTCTTAGTGGGGTGTTTGCAATAACATTACTGCCAGGTGTGCCAGAGGGGCTCAGACTGTTCTTGGGTTGAGAGGCACAGAGTACAGAACCAAACATACTTAAGCGGCTCCTTCGGGGGTGGCGCTACATTACAAAAGGTAAATAACATTTCATGGTACGTGCCACTTAAATTGGGAGCAATTTGTTTTTTTTGGGTTTTTTTGTAGCAGATGTTACATCTGTTTGTCTATGGACCATCCTGATATTTTCTCCATAATTTTAAACAGAGCTAGTCCTATGTTGTTACCTCCTAAAAAGGTGATTATTGACCAGTTTGGCCTATACTGTTTAAGAAAACAACAATTTGCTCTTACATATGATCTCCAACTAACTACTACTGCTATTTTGGTAGACACTAGCATATTCTCCGGTTATATTATACAGTAGAATTGGACCAAAGAAGATAAGGAACACAATTTCTATGGTAACCACATTCCTTGTTTCTTTGAAAGTTCAACCTTCTTTGGTTGCAAAGGGTAGCTTCTCCACTTCAGTCTTGTAAAATAGTAAATAACATTTGATTATATATTTTGTCTAGTAAAATATTGTTAAAGTTAAACTCCAAGCAAACAAATGAAGCAATGTGGACTACAGTTATAAAGTACAGTGATCTCCGGTATTTCTATGCATCACATGTCCCTCTAGTGCCCAGTGTTATCAACTGACATCAGTAGTTCCTTAGACTGATGATTGCTTTGCATTACTCTGTACCTGAAAATGAGTAAGAACTGCCCACAATTAAGGAGCAGTGTATAACAGTGATATATAATTAGATGAACAATATAACATCTCTGCTAAACGAACTGAATAAATGAAATATTCAAAAAGTCATCAGTAATGTGACATCTTGGCCAAACAAACTGAATAAAATAAATAAAGTGTTCAAAGAGTCCAAAGAGTCCTTAGTGATACAAATTAAATGCCACAATAGACACCAAAAATACTGAGTTCATAAAAAAACAAATAAACCATATATTGATGAAAGGTGAGTGACAATCAAATTATGGTGCTCATAAGTAAACTTGACGTGAAGAAAGTGTACTCAAAATGACCACCACCAATCGGTTGTAAGAAAGGCTTACCAGAAAGAGTGGACCCCAAAAACCAACGTTCAGAGGGTCAACCAAGCATAGGTAAGCCGCTGTGGACAGCAAATCTCCAACTGGGATTCAAATGGGGGACATCAAACTTCAATCCAGTCCAAAGGATAGAAAAAAATCTCTCTCATATCCAGATGACAATAGGGCTTGTATGCAGTGCCCGATTAGAATCAGGTAGCGATGCCGAGTAGATGCAGGATTTAGAAGGAAAGAAAAGGCACATAGTGTAATACTTCCTTCCCATGTGTTCATCTTATGCCTCGTTTCCACTGAGCGGATCGGTTCGGTACGGTTCGGTACGGTACGCTATTTTGGGTGTTTCCATTATGAAAGCGTGCCATAAAACCGAACCGTACCGCACCATTCTGGGTCCTGCTTCAGATGTGGGGCCATAGAAAATGGAACGGTTCGGTTGGGGCGGAGCTACAATACATTCCACTGATTGGCGGACCCGCGAGGCATTTTTTTCCAAACCCTGAATGGTCCCTGTCGGTCCGACTTGCAGTGGAAACGCTCACCAGAATAGATCGGACCATTCAAACCGTTCCAAACTGTACCGACCCGAACCATTCCGTTCAGTGGAAACAAGGCATATGAGGCTCTAAGATGAACACATGGGAAGGAAGTATTACACTATGTGCCTTTTCTTTCCTTCTAAATCCTGCATCTACTCGGCATCGCTACCTGATTCTAATCGGGCACTGCATACAAGCCCTATTGTCATCTGGATATGAGAGAGATTTTTTTCTATCCTTTGGACTGGATTGAAGTTTGATGTCCCCCATTTGAATCCCAGTTGGAGATTTGCTGTCCACAGCGGCTTACCTATGCTTGGTTGACCCTCTGAACGTTGGTTTTTGGGGTCCACTCTTTCTGGTAAGCCTTTCTTACAACCGATTGGTGGTGGTCATTTTGAGTACACTTTCTTCACGTCAAGTTTACTTATGAGCACCATAATTTGATTGTCACTCACCTTTCATCAATATATGGTTTATTTGTTTTTTTATGAACTCAGTATTTTTGGTGTCTATTGTGGCATTTAATTTGTATCACTAAGGACTCTTCGGACTCTTTGAACACTTTATTTATTTTATTCAGTTTGTTTGGCCAAGATGTCACATTACTGATGACTTTTTGAATATTTCATTTATTCAGTTCATTTAGCAGAGATGTTATATTGTTCATCTAATTATATATCACTGTTATACACTGCTCCTTAATTGTGGGCAGTTCTTACTCATTTTTAGCGCTACACTTTTTTGTTTCGTTTGTTTTCCACCATTTTTCAATTGGTTGTGTGAGCGGCTATTTATCAGGCAGCGCGGAATTCCTTTTGTATTTATTACTCTGTACCTGGACTACATATCCCAGTGATTTTTGCTACCATATTTTCTACCCAGAAACTGCTGTGAGGAACTAAAAAATAAACCACAGCTCCACCCTGTGTACTCTTCCTCCTGGGCCTGACGTGAGACGGACCTCTACGTGCTTGGAGAGAGAGGTCACAGCCTACAACGCGGTGTATCACATTCCAACCCGGATGAGAGGGGCTAGCACTGCTTGCTGTTCGTCAGACATCCATCCAACACTGTGTTCCTAGCTTCGCATCAGGGTATGGTTACGGCAGATCCGCTGCACGCGTGTCGCTACAGGAGCTGTTGTCTGGAGGGCATTAAATCGGTCTGGTCGTTGGTGAGAGGGCAATCGCCCACCTTTACAAATCCTTTTCTCACGGTTTCACTGAGCACCTTTGCACAGACATCTTTACTCCAGGAATACTTTACTGAACTTATCTTGAACTTTAGCTTCTATCATTTCAAGAAACCTTATTGCTTGCTATTACACCTTATTGGATACAATTAATGAGCTCCTACTGCCGGTGAAGACCATCAGATCTGCAACGGGGACATTGCTGTCATTATTGCAACAAGGGCCCTTATACCATTACCATTAAGTCTGACCTCTCATTAGGGTTAAAGTTTCATAGGCTGGCTGAGGATTCCCCATTAGAAATTTGTCAGTATAACCATTTAACTGTGTTTATCCTATCAGGTGCAAGCATAACTCCACAGTACTTGTGTATATCATAGACTGTTTCTTCTGAAAAGATCTTGGCTTGTGTTATTTGGAGGAATTCCTTTGCCGAGTTGGTGCTGTCTAAAACTCAGCAGATCTATTACATCCTCTTTGTGACAATAACTTCTTTGAACTGTTCTAGTAAACATTATCAGAACATAAACGCACAGAGTTGTCTGACTTATTGCTTTAAGGTGGTGCAAAGATATCTGAACCCAGAGTGTCAGGTGGGTTGGAATGTTCATCAGGTCATGGCAGTGCAGATGAGCAGGTAAATCCAGGCAGTCCCTTAGGGGGCCGTGCTACATTTGGGGGCTCGTCCGGGATCCTATCAGCAGCTGGCCTTAGCCGACTTGTCAAGAGCTTTGATTGCCACAGTTGCTTTGGGCAGGAGTCAGGGAGCTCCAACAGAGAAGAGCACGGTTCTGGAGATCTCGGGAAGTGAGCACCCCGAAAGAGAGATCAGAAGGTGGCTGAGAGCTCTGGTCCCAGAACGCTGGGCTTACATTTTGGAAGCTGAAGCCACATATGAGTTGGATCAATTCAGGGTACTACTAGAATGGCAAAAAGTGTAGCGCTAATCAAAATAAATGAATGCCTGAAAACATAAATTAATATGGTGCTCAAATCTCAAATGTGACAAAAGAAAAAAATGATGAATGAATGAATGTCCACATGAATGCAAATAAAGTGTCCATATGTAGAAGATTAAAGAAGTGCAAAAAAGGGATTTTTATAACAGCTTACCTGTAAAATCCTTTTCTTGGAGTACATCACGGGACACAGAGCGACTTAGTCATTACTAATGGGTTATATAGATTACCTTCAGGTGTTGGCACTGGCCAATTCCAAACCGGAAGTACCCACCCCTATATAAGCCCCTCCCACCCGGGAGCACCTCAGTTTTGTAGCCAAGCAATAAGTGTCCCAAAAAGAGGGGTGGGAGCTCTGTGTTCCGTGATGTACTCCAAGAAAAGGATTTTACAGGTAAGCTGTTATAAAAATCCCTTTTTCTTTTTCGTACATCACGGGACACAGAGCGACTTAGTCATTACTAATGGGACGTCCCAAAGCAATGCCAAATGAGGGGAGGGATACATAAGCTGGGCGCCATCAGGCATGAGGATCTTTTGCGGCCTGCAACACACTGCGCCCAAAGGCGACATCCTCCTGACTTCTAACGTCTACCTGGTAGAACCTAGTAAACGTGTGTACCGAAGACCATGTTGCGGCCTTACATACTTGAGCCAGGGAGGCCTGGTGATGCACTGCCCATGAAGTTCCAACTGCTCTTGTGGAGTGCGCCCTAACTTTGAACGGAGGCGGTCTCTTTCTCAAGCCATAGGCTTGTATTATGACCTGTCGAATCCACTTGGCTAAAGTAGATTTTGATGCTGCCTGACCCTTTCTGGGGCCTTCCGGCAGAACAAATAAAGAATCCGTTCTGCGAATCTGAGCAGTGGCTTTTAGATAAGCTTTAACTGCTCTTACTACATCCAAAGAATGTAATAACTTTTCCTCTACCGAGCTAGGTTTGGGGAAAAAAGAAGGAAGAACCACATCTTGGTTCAAATGAAAACCTCGATACCACCTTAGGAAGAAAGGCTGGATGAGGACGTAATACTACTCTGTCCTTATGGACAACCAGATATGGCTCCTTACAGGACAAGGCGGCTAATTCCGATACTCTTTTAGCCGAACAAACGGCTACTAAGAAAATCAATTTCCTGGTGAGAAGAACCAAGGAAATGTGTTGTAATGGTTCAAACGGTTGTTTCTGTAGAACCGACAGAACCAGGTTTAAGTCCCAAGGACATATGGGAATACTAACCGGAGGGCTAATACGCATCACTGCTTGTATAAAGGCTTTGACTAGTGAATGCGAAGCCAAGGGCCTTTGAAAAAATATTGACAAGGCCGAAATCTGACCCTTGATAGTACTCAAGGCAAGCTTCCTATCTACAGCCCACTGTAGGAAGTCCAAAATCCTCCCTATCACGTACTTACGTGGATGCCATTTCTTGGCCTCACACCACGTAATGTATGCTTTCCAGATCCTATAATAGATCTGCCTGGATACCGGTTTCCTGGCATTGATCATGGTAGATACCACAGAATTAGAGAGCCCTCTCTTTTTCAGAATGTGGGCTTCAATAGCCAGGCCGTCAAACCTAGGGCTGGTAAGGAAGGGTGGTATATCGGTCCCTGCGACAGCAGGTCCGGACGATGTGGGAGGGTCCAAGGACTCCTCACTGACATTTTTACAATCTCCGCGTACCATGCCCTTCGGGGCCACGCTGGAGCCACCAGAATCACTGGTTTCTTTTCTACCCTGATTCTGCGGAGTAATCGCGGTAACAATTGTGGCGGTGGGAATGCATATATCAGCTTGAACTGATCCCAAGGGAACACTAGGGCATCCGAGCCGCAAGCTAGGGGATCCCTTGTGCGAGACACAAATCTGTCCACCTTTGCGTTGAATCTGGATGCTAGCAGATCTACATCCGGTGTTCCCCACCGCTGGCATATTGCCTGGAAAACCTTGGGGTGAAGAGACCATTCCCCCGGGCATAATTGTTGGCGACTTAGAAAGTCCGCTCTCCAATTTTCCACTCCTGGGATGAAAACCGCGGATATGGCTGGGACATATTTTTCTGCCCACTCCAGGATGCAATTTGCTTCCCTCTGGGCTGCACGACTCTTGGTGCCACCCTGGTGATTGATATATGCCACTGCCGTGGCATTGTCTGATTGAATTCTGACAGGGGACCCTTGGAGTTTGGATGTCCATGCTACTAGGGCATACCGGGCTGCTCGTATCTCTAAGAGATTGATGGGCAGGGCCTTTTCTGCTTCTGACCACTTGCCCTGGAGAGACCATTGCTCCAGTACTGCCCCCCAGCCTATGAGGCTGGCATCTGTAGTGACCACCTTCCAAGAAACCGGACTGAAGGGTTTCCCTCTTTCCAGATTCTGGGGCACCAACCACCAATGGAGGCTCTTGCGAACGGAAGGGGACAGGGACATTGGTAAGTCTAAAGCCTGAACTTTTTTGTTCCAGGCTGACAGTATGGCCCTTTGCAAATTCCTTGAATGGAATTGACCGTAGGGTACCGCTTCGAATGAAGCCACCATCTTTCCCAGCAGCCTCATGCAGAGGCGTATGGATGGTTTTCTTTTTGTACCCACTAAGTGGGTCAAATCTTTTAAAGACGACACCTTCTCTGGAGGTAAGAAAATCTTTCTCTGATTTGAATCCAGCCTTAGCCCTAAGTATTCCAGACTTTTGACTGGTCTTAGAGCTGACTTGTCCCGGTTGATAATCCAACCGTGATATTCCAGATACTCGATTGTCTTGTGAATAGCTACTTCCAGCTTTTCCACTGAGTGGTCTATTAGTAGCAGGTCGTCTAGATATGCCATTATCGTTACACCCTGTGTTCTTAGATTGGCCAATAATGGGGCCAGAATTTTTGTGAACACTCGTGGTGCTGTGGCCAGACCGAAAGGTAAGGCTCTGAACTGAAAATGGCGCCCTTCTACTGCAAAGCGTAGAAATTTCTGGTGGGCCGGAAAGATGGGAATATGCAGATAAGCATCCTTTATGTCGATCGAGGCTAGCCATTCCTGCCCTTGTAGGGCGATGGCCACCGATCGGATCGACTCCATCCGAAAAGTCCTGATACTTAGGAACTTGTTTAGCCCTTTTAGATTTAATATGGGCCTCACGTCCCCATTTGGTTTGGGGACTGTGAAAAGGTTCGAGTAAAACCCGAATCCGCTTTCTTCCAGGGGAACCTTCATGATTACACCTTGGAGCAATAGTTGTTCTAGTGCCAGAAGGAGGGATCCTCTCTTTTGGGGATCTCTTGGCACGTTTGACCTCATAAATTGGGCAGGAGGAGTGCCTTTTAACTCCAGCTTGTATCCCAGACTTACTGCGGAGAGCACCCATCTGTCTCTGATGGTGTCCCGCCAGGTCTCTGTGAACAACTGAAGTCTTCCCCCCACCCGATTGAGTGGGGGCAACGCTTCATGCCTTGGGGGGAGGTTTTGTACCTCTCTTGATCCAGGGCTTCTTGTTACCTTGTGATTGTCCCTGATTTCTGCCCCCTGAATTTGACCGCGGAGGCCGTCGGAACTGCTTCACAGCCGATGTGCCTGGGACTGGAGAAGTAGGCCTCTTAAAAGAAGGACTTCTACCCTTGTTCTTAACCGGTAAGAGTGAACTTTTACCGGCAGAAATTTTCTGGATATATTTGTCCAGATCTTCTCCAAATAAGCGTTCTCCATGAAATGGGAAGCTAACCAGCAGTTTTTTACAGGGAGCTTCAGCAGACCAGTTTTTGAGCCACAGAAGCCTACGCATATGTACTATAGACAGCGTAAAGCGGGAGGCCTGTTGGATTGTATCCTTTATGGCGTCCACCGCAAAACACAAGGCTCTAGGCAGGTCAGCTAGGGCAAGAGCCTGCTGATCTGGTAAGTCCCTTAAGACTTGTTTCAACTGATCTTTCACTGCTTGGCAGACTCCAATCGCTGCTACCGCAGGTTGTGTCACCAAACTTGCTGTAGAGAAAGCAGATTTTAGTAAAGACTCCAATTTTTTATCTATTGGGTCTTTGAACATTGGAACATTATCTACTGGACATGTCAGTGATTTGTTAACAGAAGAGATGGCTGCGTCCACTGTAGGGACCCTCCATTTTCTTATGAACTTATCCTCCATGGGATAGATCACCGGAAATCTCTTGGGGGGAGCAAATATTTTATCAGGATGCTCCCAATCCTGGTAAATAAGCCCTTCTAATAAGGGTGGATTGGGAAGGAACAGACAGCCTGGGGAGCTTTTAGCGACCCCAGCGAGGAAACCGTAGTGGATGGTGGTTCCGCCAGAGGCATTTTAAATGCTGATCGGACCATATTAGTCAGAGACTGAACCCATAATCTTTCAGCCTGAGAAGCTGAGAAAGGTTCTTCCACTGTTGATTCCTCCATAACTGAATCAACCTCATCCTGATCCCCTTCAGGTAGGTCGATCTCTGTGTGGGGCTGTTCCTCCACTAACAGGCACTCTGAAGGAGGAGACGGAGATCGGACGCGCTTTTCCTGAGACAGGGAAGCAGCGATCAATGCTGTTAATCTCTCTTCCAATCCTCCCAGAGTTGAGGATAAAACCTCCTCTGTTATATATACAGGAGCAGGTGGACTGGGGACAGCCGCAGCACCAGGCATTCCTGCGGGGTTTCTACGGCTACTGACCTCTGAATTCTCAGGGGAGATTGGTGCAGTACAAGCATGCCCAATATCCTCAGAGCCCGATGGAGACCCCTTTGGCTTCCTGGAAGATCTATTTCCGGAGCGTCTGGACGACATATCCTTTAAGCACAAAGCTGAGGTATTCCCGTCGTCATACACCAATTTTGCTGGTAATAGTCTAACACAGGTGCTGCTATATACCAGCTGGTGTCCACTAAAGTGCCTTTCTATGGGGATGCCTGCATCAACCGCCTCTGTGTGCCACTGTTTGTTGCTAGCTCTGTTTGCATGCAGCTGACACTTGTACTGTGTCTTTTAACCATGCTGGGACGCCCGCACATGCGCAGAAGCGCCGCGGCGCGCATCGAGCGTCATCCACCCGCCCCGCCCCGCCCCTTTTTTTTCATAGGAGGCGCGTGCACGCGCCCGCTCGCGCGCCCGTGCGCCATTGGCGCCCTTTTCGAAATCAAACAGGGGACTAGGAGCCAGGGCCCTTTTTGCCGGAGGGCCTGTGCGGTGGATGAGCGCAGCAACAGGGCAGAGGAAGTGGATTCCCACAGAGAAACTTACCAGCTGCCTGGATCTTTTGACTTGAGAAAACCAAAGATCCACATGACAAGAAAAATGGACTACAGCGGCCTCTAGTGGTTTAACACAGGTACCGCGGTCCCTGTTTTTTTTTTTTTCTTGACTACTATTAAAATTTTACATTTTCAGTAGTTATAGGCAAACACAGATATTTAGCGGGAATACCGTTAGGTAACAGACAGAAAGACAAATTAGGCTTGGGGGTCCCCCAATAGAACCAAGTTCCTGGGGGCCCCCACTTACCTGATCCCCGCCGCAGGACTTTGTTTGGTCCACAGAAGTCCAAACTTCACCTATCACGGCAGGCATTGTAATTAAACCTTCAGGGACCGGGTTCCCAAGGATTCCACTCCCCTGGACCTGTATAGCACCCTGCACAGACAACATCTTGGTCGTGGGTATGACCAGAGCTCTGGATCCCAGGGTCCAGCCCTCCTAAGAGAAGCATTACAGGCAAAACCTTGCTCTTCTGCTGCAAGGCCCGGGTACCGACCGTTTAGCTATGAAGCTTTTTTGGTGGGATCCGGAACAGCTTACTAAGGCCCAAAAGAACCTGTACGCAAGCCCAGTGAAAACACATGTTACTCTTTGGCCAACACCTTAGACACTGGCAAAAAACTGAGGTGCTCCCGGGTGGGAGGGGCTTATATAGGGGAGGGTACTTCCGGTTTGGAATTGGCCAGTGCCAACACCTGAAGGTAATCTATATAACCCATTAGTAATGACTAAGTCGCTCTGTGTCCCGTGATGTACGAAAAAGAAAGTACACAAATGTCTATCCTTAGAGTGATCAGACTTGAGTATTGACACAATACAAGACTTAGTAATAGTAGTGGAGAGATACCTCAGATGATGTCCTAGGTACGAAACACGTCGGGAGGACTCTATCGTTGCCACATCTTTTGCACAAAGCGCTTGTTTGTCAACTTAAATGTAAGTGTTCTTGCTACAATAAAATCTTGATACTTAATACAGAGTTATGCTATGTGGCCGCTTTTTTCTTCCTATTTATGAAACACACCCTTCCATACTGACCTGGGATTTCCCGGACCATCATGCCCTGTGAGATCACCTGTTAATTGGCTATCTTCCTCTGTGGCACATTCCATCCTGCTGGCGTTTGGTCACTCTCGATACAGCAATTGGAGAAACACACAGTATTGTCCTGGTTCCACCACAACAAGCCCGTTTGACCCATTTCAGCGTATGCTTTCCTGGATTCAAACATTCTGGTAAGCCCCTTCCCTATCGGTGGTGGTTTTTTTCAGTTCAAGTCACTTCAATAACTGTTCACTTTCAGCACTTCAATTTTGAATTTATTACTGATGCCACGTACACACGATCACTTTTCTCGTCGGGAAAAATTATTTTTTTTCTCTTGGACGAGAAAAACCGGCGTGTGTAGGCTTTCCAGCATTTTTCCCGATGAGAAAAACGACAAGAATCACGGTGAGAAAAATTAGAACATGCTCTAATTTTTCTCGTCGCGAATCGCGGCATTTTTTTCCGCTGCAGTTTTCCCATAGGGAAACACTGCTAGGGAGCCTACACACGGCCGGTTTTCTCGACCAAGAGAAAACCTGTCATGAAAACCGGCCATGTGTAGAGGACCAAGCCGGTCCTCGTTTTTCCCGTCGGGTTTCACGGCTGTGTTTTCACCGCCGTGAAACTCGATCGTGTGTACACAGCATTAGTCTTGGATTGTGTCAATACTCAAGTCTGATCACTCTCAAGCCTCGTACACACGAACGAGTTTCTCGGCAAGAAACGACAAGAAAACTGCCGAGATAGCTTTCTTGCCGAGAAAATCGTTCGTGTGTATGGTTTCTTGTCGAGAAAACTTACCAGAATCTCGACGAGAAAAATAGAGAACCAGCTCTCTATTTTCTCGTCGAGATTCTCGTCGGCATGTTTCTCGACGAGAAAAGTGTGTGTGTACACTAACCTGTCGCCGTGGAAACCCGCGCATGCTCGAATTTACTTTGAGGCATAGGTAGGGTGTAGCAAGATGGCGGCGACGGCATCGAATGTGACGAGCGCACGCTCGTCGTAGTCGATGATGTCACCGCGTTCGCTCCATTCAAAGAACCGCGGGTTCTTTGAATGGAGCATGTGTACACTCGGCCGGGACAAGTTTCTTGTCCAAGAATCTCGTCAAGAAAAACAACCTGTTTTTTCCTGACGAGACTCTCGGTCGTGTGTACGAGGCCTAGGGATAGTCATTTGTGTACTTTTGCACTTCTTGAATCTTCTACATATGGACACTATATTTGTATTCATGTGGACATTCATTCATTCATTCATCATTTTTTCTTTTGTCACATTTGAGATTTGAGCACCATATTCATTTATGTTTTCAGGTATTCATTCATTTTGATTAGCGCTACACTTTTTGTTCCCATTTCTCTGCTATTTGTCTTATGGTTGTGTTAGCGGCTTATCTATAAGGGCAGCGTGGAATTATTCTGTATACCATACTACTAGAATGGCAGGAAGAGATACCTATGTGTTTCCAGGAGCAAGAGGTACATCTGGCTGGAGGGGTGATCGCTAAAGTGTTCCCTCTGAAAGTGGGGGGAGAACAGACTGAAAGACAGCCCTCAACCAGAACTCAGGAAAAGGGTCTGTACCTGTGGGAGCCAACTTTCTAGGGGCCAGTGCTCCTCCACTCTCTTTCTACATGGATATGAGCCGACTAGTTGATAGCTTAGTGAAGAATGGATCTGGAAATGCCAACTAGAGCTATCAAAGACTTTGGTTCTTCTCAGGGCAATTGCCAACTCCTGTGGGGGAAGATGAGTTTGAAAAGTGGATGAGTCAGGCCCTGCAGGACATGGAAGAGTGGATGGAGTGTTCCAGAGGCTGTGAAATGACAAATACCTAGTGAGAGCCTTCGAGGCCCAGCGGCTGATGTGATCCATAATCTGAGGATGGGCAAGAAAACTTGTGTTGCCATGGACTACATAGATGCTCTGTATGCTGTATTTGGGAGGGTTGAAACTACCGCAGACCTGATGTACATATTCAAACACACCCACCAACATTAGGGAGTTTACATCTGTCCGATTACATCTCTCGAGTAGACAGGATAATGCGTCAGATAATTCTCAAGAGGGGTATTGACCCCAAAGATCTTGACCAGGCTCGTCTGGACCGGGTTCTTCAAGGGACTTGGCCAAATCATCCTATCATATTAAAGTTACTACTGAAGAGAACTCAAGTGGTATCCACATACCCTGAACTGATAAGAGAAGTATGAGTGGAGGAGGCTCTATTGGAAGAGAAAAGCCAAAGATCGAGAAAATTGGGCTCTATTGCTGGGAACAAAGAGGAAGTGGTGGCTCCAGCTGTTCATGCGGAAATGTATTTCTCGGATAAAGATAGTGGAACTGAGTCTGAACCAGTGGGATTGGCCCTTCCTGACATTAATAAGCCCGTACCAGAACTCGGGCCAACCGAATTGATGGCTTAGGTAGCTCATGCCCAAACCCAAATGTATTATACTCTAATGCGAGTGATGGAGACCCAAGCAAAGATACAGGAGCAAGAGACTCGTCAAGGTGAACAAAACCTGTACCAGGGGCCAGAGAAGAGAGGTTGGACACTTCCGAGCTGAGTGCCCCAAGTCTGGCATCAGCCCTCAATTACTCACGGAAGTTCTGAGAGCATTACAAAAACTACTTTTCCCAAAGCCGGCAGGAAACTTCAGGGGACCTCAGTGGAGGAGCTAGTTGAGAGTCTGAGGGGAAACTCCGCCCCAAAGCCAAGAAAAGAGACAAGAAAAAAAGGGGACGCAAGCCACCTGTTACCTCTACCCCTTCTTTACCTAAACAAGCTAAAGAAACAAAATCCTCAGAGAGGGGAAGGTGGAGGCAAAAAATCAATGCACACCTTAATGAACGAGTAGTGAGACCAACTCCACTGCCTCCAAGGAGGTTGGTAGGGCACAAACTATAGAGCCACCTATGAGAAACCTACCAAAGAACTTAGTGGGACCCTCCCCCATAGTCTCGGTAGAGGGCATCTATATACAGTACAAGCCCTACTGGATACTGGAGCTCAGGTGACTTTGCTGTATCAAGACTTTTACCACAAGTACTTGAAGCATATCCCTTTGTGCAAGCTTGAGGAGTTAGAGATTTGGGGCATAGGGACCCAGAAGTTCCCATGAGACGATACATACCCATCAAGATAACCTTCGATCCTACCATGGCAGGAAAACCAGAGACTTTCGATACACTGGCTGTCGTCTGTCCCCGACCTCCTGGGGCAGGCCAAAATTCCTTATTGATAGGCACCAACACTATACTTGCGAGGAGACCACTCACTCCCCTGGCTTTGGAGGATGCTCCAGTAGGGAAGATTCATCCTCAGCTGAGGCAGGCATTCCAGCGAGTGTTGCAAGAGAAGAAGGCACCTGCTGAAGGAGTGGGAAGATTGTGGCGATTGGATACCCATGAGAAGGTGTTTACAGCCTGGGAAGATGGCCTGTCTGAAGGCCACGGTCAAGCTGTCATAGGAATAGAACTGGTCCCGGAGATCGTACCCACTCAAGCCTTACTAAGAAATATGGGGCGAATTCCTGTCAGCGTAAGGAACATCACTAGTCACCCAATCAGAGAGAACACCGTGGGTGATATGAACTTGGTAAAAGTACTAGTTTATCTTGATGATATCATTGTGTTTAGCAGAACTTTGGAGGAGCATGAAGCTCGGTTGGAGAAAGTTTTCCACCAACTACACAGCGAGGGGTTGAAGCTGTCCTTAGAGAAGTGCCAGTTCTATCAGACCTCAGTTACGTACCTAGGGCATGTGGTGTCAGCCGAGGGAATGGCAACTGACCCGCAAAAGTTGGAGGCTGTCACTTCCTGGCCTCGTCCAAATATCGTCACCGAGTTGAGGTCATTTTTGGGTTTCTGCTCTAACTATAGAAGATTTGTGAAAAACTTCTCACAGATTGCCTGGCCGTTGAACGAGCTGTTACAGAAGAAAACGGAGGGGGACCAGCAGAAAACCCAGAGCGGAGGCCCCAGGAGGCCTCGTGAGTCTATCCAGTGTAACCTGGGGGACAGGCAGCAGGTACAAAAGCTTCCTGGGATAAGTAGGCTTTCAGGCACAGATACCAGAACAAGTGAAGTAGTGACAAAACAGTGAAGTGTTTAATGGTGATATTTATAAGTCTATAGGAGGTGCTGTACAGTGTTCAAAACAAAATAAACAGAACAAAATAGCCAAACAAAAACCTAGCCGTGTCTCGGCTCTAACTATACACTATGCGGGCCCTAACTACCAAATTGAGCAAGCCTACCGCTTGTCAGTTTCCACATAAACTGCTTAACAGCTTTTTACCAACCTTTTTGCTCTCACAGACCAGCGTTGTCTGGGTTTCCCAGGCAGAGAGCAAAGGCTGTCTGCTCAGGTGAGCTTAAATTAGCCTGGAGAAGAGGACCAAGACCTGAACTGGATCGTGGATCAGAGATTCCTGAATGTGTACGAGAGGAGCCTGGGAGACGTATAAACCCCGAACAGGACTTTTCCTGGCTCTCTCTGGGACTCTGCTACATATCCTCCCCCTTGTTTCAACCCCAGGGTTGGCACACCTGTGGCCCAACAGGAGTGAACACGGGACAGGGCATCTACATTCCCCATCTAAACACCTGGCCTGTGTCTTACAGTGAAGGAGTAATCCTGTAGAGCCAAAAACCACTGGTTCACCCGTCTATTAGTCTCCTTCTTTTGGGCCATCCATTTCAGGGGAGCATGGTCAGTAGGGATGAGCTTCGTGATCGAGTCAAACTCAATTTCGAATTGAACATCGGCTGTTCGCCCGTTCCCCGAATTTCAAACATTATGGGGCGTTCACACCAATTCGAGTGGCGCGTCACGGCCCATATTTCACTGCGTCATCGCAGTGCATTGCTGGTTGATGATTGGCCAAGCATGCACTATGACCCGCATGCTTTGGCCAATCACAGCGCCGTCAGCACAGAGAGCCATAATTGACCAAAGGAAGGGTGCCTTTGGCCAATCATGGCTCAGGGCAGTAGGTACACGCCCCACACTATATAAGGTTGCCTGCGTGTCGGCCTTGTGTAGTGTGTTGCGGCGTTGTTAGAGAGATAGAGAGAGATAGGGAGAGAGTCAGAGTGTCATTTCATTTCAGTTAGATAGAGCAGGCAGGCAATTCAGGTAGCTGCAGTCAGTGTATTTAGTATATATATGCATCCCAGGAGTTGTATATATATATATATTGTGGTAGTGTGGTACCCCACCAGTGTATAAATACAGGATTCTCAACCAGGCAGGTTGAGGGGCTCCAGGGTATTTGCTTGTTTGGGAGGAAACTGGCTTTTCAGTTTCCTCATGATTTACTAAAGTCCACTTTGGGACCCGGAGCTTGGGGGTTTCTTAGAGATCCGGGTGGGATGAAATCCCCAGTCCTGGATCCGGGTTTTGAGACTCAACTGCACACTGATTGTTCAGGTGTGTGTGGGCCTGATAGTAGAGTCAGGACCAGCATTCTGGGCCCCACCCTCCCGACGAGTGCAGGTGTGCACTGGGGAAGCCATAGAGTGCAAGTGTGCACTGGAGAAGTCAGAGAGTGCTTGTGTGCACAGTGGAAGCCAGAGACCCAGGTCTGAGGGTCAGAGCAGCAAGGGGCTGCTATCCAAATGGATGGTGTTGCAGATGGAATAGTCTATAGGAGACAGACAAGAGCCTGAAGTGGAAGGCCTGAGCAGCACTGCTGTATGTATAAGCCAGGAGGCTGAATGTCATTTTGTTGTTGAAAAGGAGTACTGAAACCCCTGCGAGGGAAAACTTTTTGATTTTGTTTTGAACTTCTTTTAATAAAAATGGGCAAACAACCCTTAAAAAGAAGAACCAGCGAGTGGCGGTGTCCTTCAAGCTCTACACTTGATGCTAGTCCTTCACAAGTGGTGGAGAATGCGGGCACAATCTGAGATCCCTACAATCAAGTAAGTTCATCTGTTATATGAACTGTGTTTTTGGTGCATGAGACTGCATAATCTGTGTGTGTGCAGGTGAGGAGAACCTGCAAGCAAAATTTAACTAGCCTTGAAGAGACAGTGCTCCAATTTGTTGCAGGTGGTGTTCCTGTGAACAAAAAGTCTTTTGTTTTTTTTCTCTGCAGTGAACTGCTGCTAGCTGTGTGTGGCAGCCAGGCAAACTGCATTGCGCAGAAGTTTATTTGATGGACTGTTGCATGCAGGTTGTGTACCTGTGAAAGGAGAAACAAACAGATTTTTTTTTCCTTTTCTCCGCCAAGAACTGTTACAAGTTGCTGTGTGCAAGACCGCAAGGATGGGGCGATCAAAACGCCTAAAAGAAGCAAGGATGGCTGAGATGATAGATAGAGCTCTGTGGCTGGAGGGGTTGTTACTGCCTGATCGAACCCCATACATGCCTAAACAGAGTTTTCCAAGGGAAAAGAGGGCTGCTGTTGTCCCTAGCAACCCTGGTGCAATGAATGCACAGATGACTGCTAGTGTGGAGAGTCCACCAGCGTTTGAATCTGCAGTGGATTGGTGCAAGCGACACCTGGCAGGATTGGACCAAGCTAAAGTGGAAGGCAAGCCAACCTTCCATACAAAAAGAGAGCTGCCGAATGTCCATGCCTGGGAGAGGGGTGTTGTTGTCCCTGGCAACACTGCTGCAGTTAAACCAGCAGCTGTTGTGAAAAGTGTGAAAGTGACACAGCTTGAGACAGGGTCCAGCAGATGCAGGGTGGGAAACCCTGACAAGACATGGAACCAAGTGCGCTCGGTGCAGTGAGTGGGGGCATGCAGTGTCCAAGTGCCTTTTGTCCCTGGCTCCAGTGCAAAGCTACCTAGCAAAACAAAGGTCTGAGAAGCCTGTGTTATATGCCAGAAGAGAGGCTGATCAAAGGCCAGGACAGAGAGTGGTTGCCCATAGCAACACAGAGGAGGCCAGTCGGGCTGTCTGTGAACCAAGGGGTGTGCCTCCCATGGGTCGTGACAAGTGGCTTCCGGAGGAGCCAATACAGCATGTTGGAGAGAGCCAGCAAAGCTCTGCTGGGAGACTGCGATCTCCCATGGCAACGAGAGTGGAAGTTATGCCTGGAAGGAATCATCAGGAGAGAAACGCACTAGGGAAAAGTCATCCAGTACAATGCCTGGAATGTGGCCAGCTGGGGCACGAAATATTGTCTTGCCCTATATTCTGGGGTGCACCTAGAGGTAATGTTGCTAAACAGAACTCTTTACCTGTGGGCCAAGGTCCCTTTGCAAATATGTTTGCAGTCACCCCTGGCAACAAGGAGGAGTTTTCTGTGGTGTCTGCAGGGGGTGCTAAACAGTGGGAGATGCCTGCTGTGATTTCATCCCATGGCCACCAGGGGGAGTTGGCCAGTAAATGTGTGGCTGAGGACTGGTTCTTAAGACAACGTACTCAAATGAAGATGGAGACCCCAACTACTGTGGTGGGTAAGACTATCTTTAATGAAATGATGCCTGGAACTGCTGATTTCAGGTATAAAAGAACTGGCTACGAGACTGTCCATGATGATGTGAGAGTGACCCCAGTTAGTGGGGCCACAGAATGTGCGCTTGAGAATGACTTTTTCATACCCAGTGGGAATGCAGGGGTTAAAGTCCAAACAGAACCTGTGTTGATGACTAAAAGTGTTGTGTCTAATGTCTGCCAGCCTCAAGTTGGCAGTGGGCTAGGACAGCCTGCAAAAACTAAAAATGCTATAAGTATTACTGTTAATGAAAAGTTTGCTGCTGTTGATAAAACCCCAGGTTCTTCCAGAGCAAAAGCTGTTGTCACAAATGGGTCATTACCTGTAGCAATTGGTGGTAAGACAGCACAGTTGTCCCCAGAAATCTCCAGGGAACTTCATGTATTGGAGTCGGAGGTTGCCATGGACAACTGCGATGTCACTCTGGTGGGACAGAGTGGAACTGTACCGTGTAATGGTAATGTGTTAGTGCAAGCTGCTAGTACTAAAAATGTGCCGCTAAATGGTGGGTTAACACAACCTGTGAAAAATGCAAAGGTGTGTGAGGCTTATGTAACGCCGCCCGAGCAAGGTGGTGGTTGTGGTGTATTGCAACCTGCGGTGCTAAAACATGTGTTACCGAAGTCTGCCATGATTCGTAATTTGGGTGATGAATCTGAAACTAAACCCATCTGTTTTAATGTGTCTCCTTGGGCGGATGGATCAGGGCTGAGGAACGCCAGTGAATGGAGCACAGCTACAACGGATTGGGATAGTTGGGGTAAAAATCTAATGTCCCTGATAGATGAGGCTTTCATGCACAAAAATAAGGTGGACAACGTTTCTGCTGTGCCAGCAGGAGGGACGGCAGAACAGCTTATACCTGAGGGCGCGGTGGCTGCTGCAGGGGTTAACCCTCGTGAGAAATATGGACCATATAAGGGTGAGCACACAGCAGACGCTTTGTCAGTAACCTACAAAAATTATGCTGACATGGCGTGTCAAAGTGACGTTGTCACTGGTAATGTGAAGCAGTTCATTGGTGCTGAACCTGAGAAGTTGGGTATGAGTCAAGCACCTGGCAGCGCTCTGGTAGAGCACCAGGCTGTGGTTGTCTCCAGCTGGGAGAAGGTTCCATTAAACCTTGCAACCTCTCACGTCTCAGCAAGTGAGTCTGTCTGCATCCCCAGTGTCAGGAAAGTCCCCAGGAAGGACTTGGGTCTGGAGCCAGGGGTATGGTTTCTAACAAAAGTATTAAAGGAGATGCTTAAACTTTGGGATGTACAGCCAGTCTATACTGGCGTGTCTCCACCACAGTCAGACAGTCTGGTACTGCGGAGTACCATTAGGTGGACCCCTGAGTGGCAGGTGGTACAGCACAAAGGAAGACAAGACAGAAATGGTTTATTTATGACTGTATTACTAGTGTTAAAAATCGCCTCTAGGTATGCTGATGGGTTACTTCCTGTACAAGAGGTATATGGGAGAAGCTTTGGTGAAAAAAAAGTGTCTGAGGTTTCACCACCTAACAGCCAGGTGGAAGGCATTTCTGCTGCTATGGTCCAAGGTAGTACTGGTCAGTTGTCGGTGAAGGGTGTGTATGCTGTACCAGTGGAAGAATCACATGAGGTGGAAGGGCCAAGTGTGGACCAGAAAGCAGCAGAAATCCTGACCGGGGCTCAACCGAAGGTGGTTAAAAAGACTGGGGTCCCCAGTCCGATGTTTGGTTTAGGTGACAAACCTAATAAGGTCCCGAGACAGGGAAACGGATAAGAAGTGTGGTAAAAATGGTATGTGGATCAGACAAGAGCTTGTCTGTTCAGGTGGATAAAAATACAGATGGCATCAGAACAGGTCAAGTGGTAGGACAGCTGCCTGCAGAGTGGGTGAACCCCGGGGAGGTGACGTCCTGTGAGGTTCCCGTGGGTGATGGCGGCCCTCCAGTATGTGTGCCCTCTGCAGACTCTGCCCTAGCAAATGCAAAAAAAAAAGGCATTGGTGATCTGTGCAACGTTGAGAGATGTAATGTTGGTTTTAATATGTCTGTCAATCCTGAGCCAAATAGTTTGTTAAAGGTACATGACAGTGTGGTGTCCAAAGGTATTGGAAAGACCAGGGGTGCCCTGTTAAAATTTCAGGAGAGGCAGTGCTTATGGAACCCCAAAAGAAGAGGGAGAAGGTTGAGTATAGGGAAATATAGGACCTTGTTAAGATCCAGGGTTGGACGTACCTGGAAGCGCACCCGGAAAAAAGGTTGGGCCTACGTGGCTGACAGCCAGCACAGAGGTGTCCCAACCATAATGATGGGTGCTGGTGTTCCTCCCTCCGGATCGAAACAAAGGGGGAGGGTATGTGGTAGTGTGGTACCCCACCAGTGTATAAATACAGGATTCTCAACCAGGCAGGTTGAGGGGCTCCAGGGTATTTGCTTGTTTGGGAGGAAACTGGCTTTTCAGTTTCCTCATGATTTACTAAAGTCCACTTTGGGACCCGGAGCTTGGGGATTTCTTAGAGATCCGGGTGGGATGAAATCCCCAGTCCTGGATCCGGGTTTTGAGACTCAACTGCACACTGATTGTTCAGGTGTGTGTGGGCCTGATAGTAGAGTCAGGACCAGCATTCTGGGCCCCACCCTCCCGACGAGTGCAGGTGTGCACTGGGGAAGCCATAGAGTGCAAGTGTGCACTGGAGAAGTCAGAGAGTGCTTGTGTGCACAGTGGAAGCCAGAGACCCAGGTCTGAGGGTCAGAGCAGCAAGGGGCTGCTATCCAAATGGATGGTGTTGCAGATGGAATAGTCTATAGGAGACAGACAAGAGCCTGAAGTGGAAGGCCTGAGCAGCACTGCTGTATGTATAAGCCAGGAGGCTGAATGTCATTTTGTTGTTGAAAAGGAGTACTGAAACCCCTGCGAGGGAAAACCTTTTGATTTTGTTTTGAACTTCTTTTAATAAAAATGGGCAAACAACCCTTAAAAAGAAGAACCAGCGAGTGGCGGTGTCCTTCAAGCTCTACACTTGATGCTAGTCCTTCACAAGATATATATATATATATATATATATATATACACACACTGTATTCAGTTTAGCTAGATCTCACTTCAGAGTGTTCCTGTTATTCTCGCTGCAGTATATTAAGTCAGTGTACTGTATACTGGGCTCAGTGTGCACGTAAAGCTGACTGCAGACTATTCCTTTTCTATTACTGATAATACAGGCAGTTGATTGAGCTAACCTTCAGTATATTAAGTCAGTGTACTGTATACTGGCCAAAGTGTGCACGCAAAGCTGACTGACGACTATTGCTTTTCTATTACTGATAATACAGGCAGTTGATTGAGCTAACCTGCAGTATATTCAGTCAGTGTACTGTATACTGGGCTCAGTGTGCACGTAAAGCTGACTGCAGACTATTCCTTTTCTATTACTGATAATACAGGCAGTTGATTGAGCTAACCTGCAGTATATTAAGTCAGTGTACTGTATACTGGCCACAGTGTGCATGTAAAGCTGACTGCAGACTATTGCTTTTGTATTACTGATAATACAGGCAGTTAATTGAGCTAACCTGCAGTATATTAAGTCAGTGTACTGTATACTGGGCTCAGTGTGCACGTAAAGCTGACTGCAGACTATTCCTTTTCTATTACTGATAATTCAGGCAGTTGATTGAGCTAACCTGCAGTATATTAAGTCAGTGTACTGTATACTGGCCACAGTGTGCACGTAAAGCTGACTGCAGTCTATTGCTTTTCTATTACTGATAATACAGGCAGTTGATTGAGCTAACCTGCAATATATTAAGTCAGTGTACTGTATACTGGCCACAGTGTGCACGTAAAGCTGAATGCAGACAATTTCTTGTGTACCTATTCCAATACATCAAATAAAGTATGTCTGGAAGGCCAACAAGGAGAGGCAGACATGCACAGGCCAATAAAAGAGGGCAAGCAGGCTCTGTGTCTAGAGGCAACAGTGCTGGTCGTGGACACGGTGCATCCTCATCAGCACGTGGCCGTGGGGCACGCTTGTCATTTTTTTCGTCAGCTGGCCGTGTTGAGCATGCAGAAGAGTTGGTAGAGTGGATGACTAAGCTGTCCTCATCCTCCTCATCCTCTCTCACACAGGCTCAGGGTACTTTGTCTGCCAAACCGGCCTCTTCCCTCAGCTCAATGGCATCAGTCACTCCTTCCCTAGCCCCACTGTGACAGTGGGGTCACTTTGGACACAGGGTGAATAAAAGAAACCCCCGATATGGTCTGTGATAGCCATATTCAAGGCTGTATATACATTGTATATAGATTGGATGTATACTGTATGTGGGGGTTATGTAATCATTGCTGTGAGGAATTAAGGTGTTTTGCATTCTATTGTTCATTAAGTCTGTCCTTGTGTGTATTGTAAAGTGCCAGACAGACTGGCTGCCAACCCTTTGTGAGAAGATGTGTATTGTGTGGGATCTTTTGAAGCCTAGCAGATGTCAGGATGAGGTGTTGAGTCTTGGGATGTGTGGGTGGAGCTGGGCCCTTGTTCATGTTAAATCATGTGGATTGAATTGTGTATAAAGTTACAATGTTTCTCAATAATAAAGTGGTTCCTATTACAGAAGAAGACAGAGTGCGTCTCGTTTTCTTCCAGAGGGATTGGTTCCTATGGGAAAGGGTCGTTTAGCTGTGGATAATGGTGGCGAGTGGATGTGTGTCTAGGAGAGGGAACATCGTAAACAACGTTTTTACTCCTTGATATTGGGGTGCCGTTACATTGGTTGGCAGCAGCGGGATTTTCCCTCCAGTTCCTGGGACACTCCAAGCCACCACAGTGAATGACCAGCTATGCAGCCTGCAGGAAAGTCACGCTGAAAGACTTACTTGAGAGCCGAGATGGACCAGAGAGATGGTGATGCAGGACCCCGGTCAGTTGAAGATTTGTTTCAGCAACGAGTGCGACAGCGGTTGGCATTATATGGTGCTAACCCATCAGAGACCGCCATTCAGGAAGCCATTAGAGGTATCCAGCTGCAGAATGCGCGACAAAAGAGAGAACTAGAGCGGCAACATGAGTGGAGAATGGCGGAAATACGACAATCGGAGATCGCCTACAGACAGCTGCTAGAATCTGCTCAGCAGCAGGGTGGGGCTCCCTTTGCCTGGGACTATCAGGAAATACCAGTTGACAACTATGAAATCCTGGCTGAAGAATCAGCAGTGGAAAATCTGAAGATGGCCATCCCTAAAGCCGAAGTGAATGATACAGAGTTCCAGGGAGCTAGCCTGGCTGAAGAATCGGCAGTGGAAAAGCTGAAGATTGCCCTCCCTAAAGCCGAAGTGGATGATATGGAGTTCCAGGGAGTAAGGGCAGTTGGCTCATCTCCCCAGCCACAGATTACAGAAGGTATGGACTTAAGGGACTGTTCAGAGGATGTTAGGGATTATGCATCGCCTGCCCAAGTACTGGCAGCAGGACAGAGTACTACAGACCCCTGCTCTACACCCGTGGCAGTTTTGGAGGCCCGAGTTGAGAAAGTGATGGTTCCTCTTTCCGAGTGGATTTCAGAGATGCAGGGAGGAGAAGCAGCCATTTTCCCTCCCCAACAGCTAGCCAGAGCAGATGGTGTGGAGTCCCCAGCAGAAGTGCTGGCAACAGGGCAGAGTGATAGCAACCTCTGCCCAGCACCGGAAACAACTGGGGAGTTTCAGGGAGCCGGGGCAGTTGGCCCCTCTCTCCAGCAACAAGCTGAGGGGGTAAAGCTTTCACCCCCAGCTGAATCACTGGCAGCAGGGCAGAATGCTACTGGCCGCTGCACACAACTGCCACTTGAGCAGATATCGGTGGATGGGACTGCGGTCTCCACTCACAGCAACCCAGCAGAAGAGCTGGCAACAGAGCCGAGTGCCACGGGCCTCTGCTCTCAACTAACAGAAGAGGGAGTTCCTGTGGTAGTAGATGGGACTTCAGTCCTCACTGACACAACCCCAGAAAATGGTGTGACACTGAGACAGGAGGATGTCAGCCTTGCTTTGCAAGCACTGGGGGACTTCCACCTACCACAAGTGGATGGGACTTCAGTCTCCACTTGTATACCCCAGAGATGCCGGGCAGTTGACCCAGATCCCCAACAGCATGACGGACTGAGCCCAGTCACCCTGTCTTCTCCCCAGCGGCGGGTATGTTCTCTGAGAGAGGCAGAGGTTGGCTGGGTAAGTAATGCTCTGTTTGGAGCAATTCATTTGTGGTACTGGGTGGATACCAGCATTGGAAGAATGGACCCATGGACTAACTGCGGAGTCAACCCGTCTGGGGTCCCCTCCTCTGTTAGTACCCTGCCGAAAGGGGAGATGTGTGACAGTGGGGTCACTTTGGACACAGGGTGAATAAAAGAAACCCCCGATATGGTCTGTGATAGCCATATTCAAGGCTGTATATACATTGTATATAGATTGGATGTATACTGTATGTGGGGGTTATGTAATCATTGCTGTGAGGAATTAAGGTGTTTTGCATTCTATTGTTCATTAAGTCTGTCCTTGTGTGTATTGTAAAGTGCCAGACAGACTGGCTGCCAACCCTTTGTGAGAAGATGTGTATTGTGTGGGATCTTTTGAAGCCTAGCAGACGTCAGGATGAGGTGTTGAGTCTTGGGATGTGTGGGTGGAGCTGGGCCCTTGTTCATGTTAAATCATGTGGATTGAATTGTGTATAAAGTTACAATGTTTCTCAATAATAAAGTGGTTCCTATTACAGAAGAAGACAGAGTGCGTCTCGTTTTCTTCCAGAGGGATTGGTTCCTATGGGAAAGGGTCGTTTAGCTGTGGATATTGGTGGTGAGTGGATGTGTGTCTAGGAGAGGGAACATCGTAAACGGCGTTTTACTCCTTGATATTGGGGTGCCGTTACACCCACCATGTCCTGAGGAGTCCCCCGAACCGTTTGACCACAGTGTTGGGTACATGCTGCAGGAGGATGCGCAGCGTTTTGAAGGCTCCGATGATGGTACCCAGCTTGAGGAAGGCAGTAACGTAAGCCCAGAGAGAGCGGGTGCCCAAGAAGGACAGCAAACTGGCAGTCACGTTCCCCCAGCTGCAGCATACTGCCAGGTTTGCTCCAGTGACGAGGAGGGAGGGAATGATGAGGTCACTGACTCGTGGGTGCCTGATAGGAGAGAGGAGGAGGAGGAGGAGGAGGAGGCACATCTCCAATGAGGCAGGATGCCCTCCAGGGGCCAGCTTAAGGGCAGCCAACCGACTGCATCACACCGCAGAGCTCCGCATGTGCAGGGCGCTACTGTCTCTGCGCGTTATTGCAAAAGTTCTTTGGTGTGGGCCTTTTTTCAGACGTGTGCAGCAGATCGCACCGTTGCTATTTGCAACATATGTCTGAAGCGTATCTCGCGTGGCAAAAACATCAGGCGCCTGGGCACCACATGCTTGACCAGACATATGTGACCTGCCATTCACTCCATTGGCAAGCGTACATACAAGACCCACACCAAAGAACAAAGCGGACCTCTCCTTGCTCATCATCAGCTGGGATCCTCAACCCCACTATACCTTCAGTCCTCTCAGAAACCTGCACTGAGAGGAATGAAGGTGTAGAATTAGGTGTGTCACTGCCAAGTACTTGCGGGCAATCTGCTATTGGTACACCAACGTCTGATTGTACCAGGCAAATTTCCCTGCCCCAGCTGCTGCACCGCCGAAAGAAATTCGCTCCAAGCCATCCACATGCCCAGCGGTTGAATGCTAGCTTGGCTAAATTGCTAGCACTTCAACTGCTGCCTTTTCAGTTGGTAGACTCTGCCCCCTTGCGTGAGTTTGTGGAATGTGCCGTACCTCAGTGGCATGTTCCCAAATGCCTTTTTTTCACGGAAGGCAATTCCGGCTCTCTTCCGGCATGTGGAAGGCAATGTCTTGGCCTCGCTGGACAGGGCGGTCAGCGGTAAGGTGCATATTACCGCTGAGTCATGGTCCAGCAGGCATGGACAGGGACATTACCTATCTTTCACGGCCCACTGGGTGATTCTGCTGGCAGCTGGGAAGGATGCAGGACAGGGTGCAGTAGTGTTGGAGGTTGTCCCGCCACCACGCCTCCAAAATGCTACCAGTGGTGATTCTGACACAGCTCTCTTCTCCACCCCCCTCCTCTTCTTCTTCCTTTGCGGAGTTATCCTCTGAACCAGCGGTGCTCCGTAGCCGTTCAAGGGGCTAGGCAAGTACACAGGCAAAAAGATGCCATGCGGTGCTTGAGCTGGTGTGCTTGGGGGACAGGAGCCACACTGGGGCAGAGATTCTGTCAGCTCTGCAGGGGCAGGCTCAGAGGTGGTTGACGCCATGCCAGCTTAAGCCAGGAATGGTGGTTTGCGACAATGGCACCAACCTCCTCTACACCCTATGACAGGGACAGCTGACCCATGTGCCCTGTTTGGCTCACGTCCTTAACTTGGTGGCGCAGCAGTTTTTGGGCAGGTACCCGGGCTTACAGGATGTCCTGAGGCAGGCCAGGAAAGTCTGTGTGCATTTCCGCCGGTCATATAATGCCAGTGCTCGGCTGGCTGACCTCTAAAAGGAATACAACCTGCCCAAGAACTGCCTAATCTGTGACATGCCCACTGCATGCACTGTCCTGTCACCATTTGAGGAGGCCACAAGGATGGTGAGCAGTGACAGTGCATGCATCAGTGACACTGTCCCTCTTCTCCACCTGTTGGAGCACACACTGCGTGGAATAATGGACAGGGCACTTGAGGCAGAACAGAGGGAGGAAGAGGAGGACTTCCTTACCTCTTAAGGCCCCCTTTATCCAGACAGTGTTCCTGCTGGCTCGCCGATCACACAGGAAGAGGACGAGGAGGAGGAGGAGGATTGTGTCAGCATGGAGGTGGAGACTAGCACTCAGCATCAGCATCAGTCTTCAAGGGATCATTTACAGTCCCAAGAAACCCATGGACTTGTACGTGGCTTGGAGGAGGTGGCTGCGGATCATGTCGTCCTTAGTGACCCAGAGGACTCTGGACCGAATGCCTCAGCAAACCTACGCTGCATGGCCTCCCTGATCCTGCAAAGCCTGTGAAAGGATCCTCGTATTCGTGGTATCAAGGAGAGGGATCATTACTGGCTGGCAACCCTCCTTGATCCACGTTGCAAGGGTAAGGTTGCGGACCTTATCCAGCCGTCGCAGAGCGAGAAGAGGATGAAACATCTTCGGGAGGCCTTGCAGAAAGGTTTGTACAGCGCGTTTCCAGAGCCTGGGATGTTACAAATTCCTGTTCCTGGACAATGTGTTGCTGAGGCTTCGGTCAATCACAGAAGGAGCGGTGGAGAAGGTGGCCATCTGACCGATGCGTTCAGACAATTTTTTAGTCCGCAGCCCCAAGGTATGATCGGTTCCAGAAACCATCGCCAGCGTCTGATTCACATGGTGCAGGAATACCTAGGGGCAAGATCAGACTTGGACACCTTTCTCACCGAAAATCCTCTGGGTTACTGGGTCTTGAGGATAGATCACTGGCCAGAGCTTGCATAGTATGCAATTGAGCTACTGGCCTGTCCTGCATCCAGCGTTCTTTCGGAACGCACATTCATTCCTGCTGGAGGCTTTGTAACCGATCACAGGGTGCGCCTGTCCACCGACTCGGTCGATTGGCTGACCTTCATAAAAATGAATCAGTCTTGGATCACCAGCTACCAAGCACCTGATGCTGATGTAACCGAATAATTTTTTTTGAATGTGAGATCCCTTCAAGACTGCCTATGCTGATGCTGAGGGACTATCCTGTTATGCTGAGTGACTATCCTTTTCTCCTGTTTATGTTGATAGCTTGTAAGAACATTTTTGGTTCTGGGCACTGCCACCAGTGCCTAAGGCCCAATTTTTCTGCCCCTGTTTAACAGGGGCGTGTAATTATAATTTTTGCTGCAATACTTTGCAGCAGGGCTCATTCCTGCACTCCAACTATAGTATCTGTTAGGGGTTGCAGTGTTGTGGCACCAGCAGCACCAGTGCCTAAGGCCCAATTTTTCTGCCCCTGTTACACAGGGGTATGTAATTACAATTCTTGATCTAATATTTCACAGCAGGGCCCATTCCTGCGCCCCCCAAGAGTAACTGTGAGGACTTACAGTGTTGTGGCCCCAGCACCACCACCACCAAAGGCCCAATTTTTCTGCCACTGTTCAACAATGGCATGTAATTACAATTCTTGATATAATAGTTCACAGCAGGGCGTTCCAGCGCCCACCAAGAGTAACTGTGGAGGGCTTACAGTGGCAACACCAACACATAAGGCCCAAATTTCTGCAGAGTACATAGGGCAGGCCCCTACTTTCAAACATCCGACTTTCAAACGACTCCTACTTACAAACGGAGGGAGACAACAGGAAGTGAGAGGACATCTACCCCAAGGAAGGGAAATTCTCTCCTGTAAGAGTTAATATGGGGAAAAGGTGTCTCCTCTCCACTGATGCTTTATCACCAATCCTTGTTTCCCTAAAAAAAAACAAATTTACAAAATCCAATTGTCATTGGGACAGAAAGTGAGGTGAAATCTTCTTAACAGGTGCACAGACAGCAAAACAAATGTTAGAGGGGTGATAACCCTTCCCTATGTTTTCCAAAAAGCTTAAAAATAGATTTTTGGCTGGAGCTACACTTTAAAAATGTACCAGTTCAAAATTACAAACAGATTCTACTTAAGAACAAACCTACAGTCCCTGTCTTGTTTGCACCGCCTGTATACTGCTGTTCAGAGTATATAGGGCCTGGGGGCCCCACGCCTTTCCTTTTTTTAATTTGGGTGCAGGGTTCCCCTTAATATCCATACAAGACCCAAAGGGACTGATGATGGGCTGGGGGGGGGGGGGGGAGGGGGGCTTCCCATGCAATTTTTCTCAATGATTTTCATCCATAATGCCGGGACCAGACATTACATTAAAGCCGCAAGCAGTTTTAAATGACTTTTATTCCTTTAGAAATGTCATTTTGTGCAGGGACAGTTCTAAACACGGGAAACACATTCCACTTCACAGGCATACTATAGACACCCCCCAGGCACGATATTTAAAGGAATATTTCACTTTTATTTTTTCACTTTAAGCATCATTAAAATCACTGCTCCTGAAAAAACTGCCTTTTTTAAAACTTTTTTTTGAATTGATACATGTACCCTGGGGCAGGACCCGGGTCCCCAAACCCTTTTTAGGACAATAACTTGCATATTAGCCTTTAAAATTCACACTTTTGGTTTCTCACGTTTGAGTCCCATAGACTTTAATGGGGTTCGAAAGTTTGCGCAAAATATCGGTCCGTTCGCTTGTTCTGGATGCTCATCCCAAATGGTCAGTTAATAACTCAAACTGGCGCCCTAGCAAATAGTACCTGAGTGCGTCCACGGCCCACTTTATGGCTAAACATTCCTATTCAATGATTGCATACTTTTTCTCATGGTCATTGAGCTTTCTGCTTAGGTACACCACAGGGTGTTCTTCCCCATTGTGTACCTGTGATAGTACAGCCCCGATACCAACATCAGACACATCCGTCTGAACCAAAAATCTTTGGAGAAATAGGGGGAGTACAGTACTGGTGTAAGGGTATGTACTTACCGAGGCCGAGATGCCGAGAGTGGTTCACCTTTGCGACTTGACGCACTCCACCCCCTGGAGTTGAGACAGGGAGTGGATGGCGAGAAGCGGCACCGGCTACCGGCAGGTGGTGGGTACTTGTAGACGGTCCGGTAGTGCTGAGTAGACTGAAGAAACAGGCTTCAAGCAGGAACTAGCCGGATTGGTAAAGTTCAACAGCAGGAGATAATGGAAGCCGGTGCAGGTTGAGTCCGGGTTGCAATTGCAAGGTAACAGTCCCGGCTGGGGGTCTAGCACAGTAAAAGGTAACAAGTCCAGAGAATACCGGGAACCAGGCAGGAGTTCAAAGGAAACGCGGAAGTCCAAAAGGTACAAGCAGGAGGTCAAGGATTGTAGACAGGCAGCAGATCCGAGTCACAGGCCGAGGGTCAAACACAGGAGAAGGCAGAAGTCCGTATAACAAGCCGAGGGTCAGGTCCAGGAGAGAGATCAGAGGAATCAAGCCAGTCCGGGTCACAAGGAGATTTTCAAGATAGTTTTCCAGAGTCTTGGGTATACAGGAAAGCTGACAAACCAGCAACTTGTCAGTGCAACTGGGTCTCTTTAAATAGGCCCGCCTGGATTCCTATTGGTGCGCCGCCGCGCATGCGCGCGTGCTGCTGCGTCGGCGCACGCACCCGAGAACGTAGAAGCGCCGTCCCGCGCACGCGCATGCGCCGAAGCATCATTCCGCCGCGCGTGCGCATTGGGCGCTGATTGGCGTTGTTGGACGGATTTCCCTGACAACTGGCTGTGCACAAAGAGCCTTCTTCAGGACTTGGAAATATTCCTCTGCTACTGAGGACCATTTCACTATTACCAAGTCTTTTTCTTTTGTAAGGTCTGTCAGTGGGGCAGCTATAGTTGCAAAATTTTGGATAAACCTTCTATAATACCCCGCAATGCCAAGAAAGGCCCTGACCTGCTTCTTATTTGCAGGACGTGGCCACTCCTGCATGGCTTCTATTTTACTCACTTGAGGTTTTATGACACCACAGCCAATAGTGTAGCCCAAATACTTGGCTTCCTCCAGACCAATGGCACATTTTTTGGGATTTGCCGTAAAACCTTCTTTGAAGAGGGAATCAAGGATAGCCTGGACACGGGGCAAGTGAGACTCCCAGTCAGTGCTATGTACCACTATGCCATCTAGTGAGACTGCCAGTCAGTGCTATGTACCACTATGTCATCTAGATAGGCTGCGGCATATCGTAGTGGGGTCTTAGGGTCCTGTCCATGGCCCTCTGAAATGTTGCAGGGGCATTTTGCAACCCAAAAGGCATTTTGTTATATTGAAAGGAACCCTCTGGGGTCACAAATGCAGTCTTCTTTTTGGCACTACCAGTCAGGGGTATTTGCCAATAACCTTTTGTCAAGTCCAAAGTGGTCAGATAGCGAGCCTTGCCAAGTCAGTCTATAAGTTCGTCTACTCTGGGCATTGGGTACGTGTCAAACTTTGTCACTGCATTAAGCTTCCTGAAGTTGTTACAGAACCTCCAAGTGCCATCCGGTTTTGGGACTAACACGATGGGGCTAGACAAGTCACTATTGGATTCCTCAATGACATCTAGCTCCAACATTCTTTTAACTTCATCGCTGATGTCCTTTCTCCTCGCTTCAGGAATTCGGTACGGTTTGAGCTTGACACGGACCCCAGGTTCAGTAACAATATCATGCTGAACTGCTGAAGTCGTGCCAGGTAACTCTGAAAACTTCTCTCTTTTCCTTATCAGGAACTCTCTAGCTTCCTGTTTTTGGGAATATGACAGGGTGCCTGGAATCGTGACCTCAGGGATCAGAGGGGACTCAGTACCCTTAGGCGTTACCAGGAGGGACCTCGCAGTTAACACCAGTCTATCCTTCCAGGGCTTTAACAGGTTTATGTGGTAAATCTGTTCGAGCTTCTTTTTTTCTGGTTGATATACCTTGTAATTGACCTCCCCAACTCTTTCAATTACTTCAAAGGGACCCTGCCACTTAGCCAGGAACTTGCTCTCAACAGTGGGAACACCAGGACCCTGTCACCAGGTGAGAAAACACGGAGTTGGGCCCCCCTGTTGTATATCCTTTGTTGGGCTGCTTGGGCCTGCAGTAAGTGTTCCTTTACCATCGGCATGATTGCTGCAATCCTGTCCTGCATTTGAGCGATATGCTCAATGACACTTTTATGGGGTGTCTGCTCCCCCTCCCGAGTTTCTTTGGCTATGTCTAAGAGTCCCCGAGGGTGTCTCCCATAAAGCAACTCAAATGGAGAGTACCCCGTAGAGGTCTGGGGAACCTCCCTGATGGCAAACATCAAGTATAGTATCAGGAAGTCCCAGTTTTTCCCATCCTTGTCAACAACCTTTTTTAACATGCTCTTTAATGTCTTATTGAAGCGTTCCACCAAGCCATCCGTTTGGGGATGGTACACCGAGGTTGAAAACTGCATCACCTTAAATAACTTGCACAGCTCCCTAGTTATTCGTGACATAAATGGGGTGCCCTGGTCTGTAAGGACCTCTTTAGGGATGCCAACACGACTGAACACCATAAACAGCTCTTTGGCAATGTTTTTAGCTAGGGTTGTCCCGATACCACTTTTTTAAGACCGACTACAAGTACCGATACTTTTTTTCAAGTACTCGCCGATACCGAATACCGATACTTTTTTTTAATCTCATGTGTCAGTATTTTTTTTTTTTTTTTACATTTTTTTTTTTTATTTTTATTTTTTACAATTTATTTTATTTATTTATTTTTTACAATGCTTTGTTTTTTTAAGGGGGGGGGGTCAGTGTCAGTGTGTGTGTTTTTATTTTTTATTTTTTTTACAATAAATTTTTATTTTATTTTATTCTTTTTTTTTTTATCAGCCTTGTTGTGGGGGGCTTTGGTGAGATATCAGGGGTCTTAACAGACCTCTGACATCTCCCCTTTGAGACAGGGAAAGGGTCTAGGGACACAGATTCCCCAGTCCCTCTCTCAGCAGCCTCAGCTGAGCTGAAAATGAATGGAGAGAAGACAGCGGCTCCTCGCCATTCATAAACTGAAACATTGTAAACACAGTTTACGATGTTTCAGTTATGTGAATGGACAGAGTCAGTGATGACTGACTCTGTACATTCCGACAAGTAAGGAGCCGGATTTACCGGCTCCTACCTCCGCTCTCCATCCTGAGATACCGAGGGGGTGGAGGAGGAGCACGGAGGGGCACGGCGGCATTGAGGTGAAGGGGGCACGGAGGTGAAGGGGGCACAGCGGCACGGAGGTGAAGGGGGCACAGCGGCACGGAGGTGAAGGGGGCACAGCGGCACGGAGGTGAAGGGGGCACAGCGGCATGGAGGTGAAGGGGGCACAGCGGCATGGAGGTGAAGGGGGAACAGCTCCGGGAGCATTTGAGCAGCAGACAGGCAATTGGATCAGATTCATTTTACTTACCTGCCTGAAGACTCGCTCTGGTCTCTGCCAAGCTCTCCGCCTTGGTCTCCGCCCCCCACCCCGTTCTCCGCCCTAGTCTCCGCCCCCCGCCGCACACTTTCCGTCCTGCTCTCGGCCCTGGTCTCCGCCCCGCCACGCTCTCCGCCCTGGTATCCGCCCCCCGCCACACACTCTCCATCCCACTCTCCGCCCCCCGCTCTGAGAAAAAAAAAGTATCGGACTGGGCATCGGGAGCATTTGCGCGAGTACAAGTACTCGCGCAAATGCTTTGTATCGGTACCGATACTAGTATCGGTATCGGGACAACCCTATTTTTAGCAGTAGCGGTGCGTAAGAAAACTTCCATGGCAATCCTCTCAAAGGGCACTTCAATAATGGGCAAGGACACTAAAGGACTTCGCAAATGGGGTAGTGGGGCTGACATCTGACACACAGGACAGGATTGACAATAATTCTCAATATCTTTCTGTATCCCGGGCCAGTAAAACCTGCGCAACACCCTTTCAGACGTTTTCTCAACCCCTAAATGGCCTCCTAGCAAGTGCCCATGGGCAAGTTCCAACACCACCCGTCTGTATGGCTTAGGGACCACCAACTGTTCAACCACTTCATCATTCTTTTTACATACACGATGCAGTAAATCCTCATTGCTGCTGAAATAAGGAAAACAGGGCCTGTCCCCTGGTTCGACAGGTACATCATTAATCACTATTACATTTTCCCAGGCCCTAGCAAGTGTAGGGTCTTTTCTCTGCTCGGTACCAACATTTTCCTTGTGCACATTAAGATCAGCAAACTCCAACGTAGGCTCAGATTCAGCAGACGGCTGTCAAGCTCCACTGGTTATGGGGACTTCCTCAGACTCCTCCAGCTCTCTGGCCATAACTGAGAAAGTAAAACCCGGGGAGCCCTGAGAGGAGTCCTCTGAACCCACATTGTCAGTAGTGGCCAGGAGTTCTGGCTCTGCCACTGAGTCAGCTACTGCGACCGGGTCGAGATGATCCCACAGTTCCCAAAACTTAGGGAAGTCCCTACCAACGATGGCCTTGTGCACCAATTGGGGCACAAGTCCGACCGGATGGGTCACTGTACCTAAGCCAGTTTTAAACTGAACAGTGGCTATAGGATACTCCCGGATATCCCCATGTACACAGATCACAGCAACTTTTTTAGCATGAAAATTCAGTTTCAACCATCTCAGCTGTTACCAAAGTCACTAGACTTCCAGAGTCCAGCAAGGCCGTAATAGGCTTATTATTACCAGTCATTTGGCACATATGTTTTTCCATATTTGGCGCTGCAGCACATGAAACAGCAGCAAACATAGACTGCCTTCTAATAGATAGATAACACTGCATTGGTTCATCTGTCAATGGGCGATTTGCTGCAACATGTCCCAGTTCTTGGCAACGGAAACACCTGATGTTTCCCCAGTTTGGTTTGCTGACAGGCAGTGGCTTCTCTTGTTTGGGATGCCAAATTTCAGTCCTGGCACCAAACCCCCCCCCCTATTTCCTTGCCATGCTTACCACCCACTTCCCCTGGAACACTCTTACCGGTTGCCTGGGGAGACCGTGGCTTTGGGTGGGAGTCCGTGCGGCTGTAGGGGTGGTGACCAGGCTCTCTGCAGCAAAGTACCTTTCAACGAGTTCCACCAGGTTGTTTGCCGAGTTGGGGTCTCCTTGACTCACCCACTTCTGCAGGGGAATTGGTAGTGACCTCAGGAACTGGTCCACGACCACAAGCTCCACTATTTGTGGCCCAGACAGGCACTCCGGCTGTAGCCATTTCCTCGCCAGGTGAAATAGGTCGAACATCTGCGACCTTGGGGGGCCTCTCGTCTTGGAAGAACCAGCTGTGGACCCGCTGTGCTCGAACTGCCAAGGTGACACCAAGTCGTGCCAAGATTTCCCGCTTGACCTTTTCATAGTCTCCCGCTTTTGCTGACTCCAAATCATAGTAGGCCTTCTGCGATTCTCCAGAAAGCAAGGGGGCGACCAGTCCTGCCCACTGGGTTTTAGGCCAACCTTCCCTCTCAACGGTCTGTTCAAACGTTAGCAGAAAGGCCTCTGGATCATCATCTGCAGTCATCTTAGAAAGAAAGCGACCCACATGGATGGCTGAGGGCTTGTCTCCAACATCATCAACTTTAGCAGGTGACCATTGTGCTAGCGTCTCCACAACCTCAGTCAAGGTTTTCCTATCCGCTTTTGCATCAGTGGCTAGCTATTCAAACAGCCTCCGCGATTGCTCCTGTACAGCACCAATCTGTTGGCACAGCGCCTTGGTTTGCTCCTGTGCGATAGCGTTGGCTTGCTGTTGTGCAGCGTTTGCTTGCTGCTGTGCAGGGTTTGATAACACCAATTGTTTTAGGATTTCCTCCATGTTTAGTCACTCTAGGTACTGGCCTTTTAAGTAGTAACTTACTACAGCTGCCCACATTCTCCACCATATGTAACCTGGGGGACAGGTAGCAGGTACAAAAGATTCCTGGGATAAGCAGGCTTTAAGGCACAGATACCAGAACAAGTGAAGTAGTGACAAAACAGTAAAGTGTTTAAAGGTGATATTTACAAGTCTATAGAAGTGCTGTACAGTGTTCAAAACAAACAGAACAAAATAGACAAACAAAAACCTAGCTGTGTCTCGGCTCTAACTATACACTATGCGGGCTATAACTACCAAACTGAGCAAGCCTACCGCTTGTCAGTTTCCACATAAACTGCTTAACAGCTTTTTACCAGCCTTTTTGCTTTCACAGACCAGCGTTGTCAGCGTTTCCCAGGCAGAGAGCAAAGGCTGTCTGCTCAGGTGAGCTTAAATTAGCCTGGGGAAGAGCACCAAGACCCAAACTGGATCATGGATCAAAGATTCCTGAATGTGTACAAGAGGAGCCTGAGAGACCTATAAACCCCGAACAGGACTTTTCCTGGCTCTCTCTGGGACGCTCTGCTACACCAGGAACAATGGACAGTGAAGTGTGAAAGGTCTTTTAATTGCCTGAAGGAGAGCCTGGTTGAAGCACCACTGTTGGCCTACTCTGATCCATCTAAACCATACGAATTGCACGTAAATGCCAGAAGAGATGGCTTTGGAGGGGTGTTGTACCAAGAGTCGGAGGGGAAACTCCGCCAAGTGGCCTATGTGAGTCGCAGCCTCTCCCCCCAAAAAGAGGAACTATGATGTGCATGAATTGGAATTCTCAAGTGGGCTGTGGTTAATAAGCTACACGACTATCTGTACGGGGCTACCTTTGTGGTGAAGACTGACAACAACCCCTTAACTTATCTACTGTCCACCGCAATGTTGGACGCCACTGGTCATCAGTGGCTGGCAGCTCTGTCCAGGTTTCAGTTCAGCTTGAAATACCGACCGGGTGTGGGAAACAGAGACGCTGATGCTCTTTCCCGAAGGCATGGGAGAAAAAGAAACCCTGGACTGCCGCACTCTGTATAGACAGTTATTTATTCCAAAATTTCAAGTAAAAAATCCAAATTCAAAATAAATCCAAAACAACAAATGCAGGTAGTGTGCATGCAGGGAAGGGTGGCTAACGCGTTTCACGTCACGAATTGCCGCTTACTCATAGCTAGGGTGTGTGGGAATCAATAGAGGTATAAATGAAAAATAAAGTAACTTTACACCAATCAGTACTGAAAGAACACAGCTGACTGGGATAACCTTATATTTGATTCCGGCACTCCCAAGAAAGGGAGAGGGGGGGGGAAGGGAATAGCACTCTTTTGAAGACCATTCACAAGAATACAAAATGTGTATAAATTATAAACTTAACACTTAATGATTAAACATAGACACACCAAAGTGTGTCTATATATTATTTGAAGTGAATGAATATGACAGTGATAAGTATGAATGTCAATTAATTAAGTTCAAAAAATGAACGAAAAAATCTATTTAAATGAAAAAATAAATAAAAAGTGAAAAATGTGAAAATGTTTTTTGGAGATGGTGAGCCATAGATGTAAATATATTCATGTATGTGAAATAATTATTATGTAATATTCGTGTGAATTGAAATAATAATAATAGTGATTTACAAGTACTCCAAAAAACCATAATGATGAATTCATTAATAAATAATAACATTTAAATGCACAAAATGTGCACAAGGCGTGCTACTGCCAAACAGACTGTGTGACAATTACATAGGGAAATGTGAAGAATGATAAATGTGAATAAATAAATGATAAGTGATCATGAAGGAGATATATGTGTGTGTATAAAGTGTAAAGAAACGTCCATGTATGAATGTCTATAAATGTGCTATATAACATACCGTATATACTCGAGTATAAGCCGACTCGAGTATAAGCCGAGGTACCTAATGTTGCCCAAAAAACTGGGAAACCTCACTGACCCGAGTATAAGCCGATGCCCCACTGTTCCCTGTAAAAAGAAATTTTTACATTGTAATTATTACCTGTAAAGAAGTTGCGGCTGCGGCGTCCATCGTTCAAATTCCGCGGCGTCCATCGTTCAAATTCCGCGGCGTCCATCGTTCAAATTCTGCGGTCTCTTCCTGTTCCTTACTTGATAGGCGAGTCTCAGCAGACACTCTCCGCCTATCACGATCATTCTCTCATCCTTAGTTTTCCCAGCAGACACTGTGTTGGGTATTCCGCCAATCACAGATGTCTGCTGGAAAACTGAGGATGAGAGAACGTTCGTGATAGGCGGAGAGTGTCTGCTGAGACTCGCCTATCAAGGAAGGAACAGGAAGAGACCGCGGAATTTTGAACGATGGACGCCGCGGAATTCGAACGATGGACGCCGCAGCCGCAACTTCTTTACAGGTAATATTTACAATGTAAAATTTATATGACTCGAGTATAAGCCGAGGGGGGGACTTTCAGCCCCAAAAAAAGGGCTGAAAATCTCGGCTTATACTCGAGTATATACGGTAATATAATCCACCTTGTAATGGGTCAAGGACGGAGAACATTGGGAGAACTACCAGACGCCTCAAAGATCGGTTATACGATCATCTTTACGATATTGACAAGGACCACATGACCAATGTAGCACGACATTGGAACGAGGTTCATCATAAAAACACCTCCAGCCTCACTATACAGGGAGTGGAAAGAATCACCAGACCCGTTAGGGGTGGGGAAAAATTTAATACACTATGCAGACAAGAAGTTCGGTGGATCTTCCTACTAGACACCCCACAGGGTTAAATTATGAATGGGATGTATCACATTTTTATTAAATTACCTGTGAAGATGCATCCCATATGGATAGCATATAAGTTATCATGATAACTTGCTTCATTGTTACAATGATCCACTCATTTAGTGTCGGCTTTTCCTTACACTGCTTGTCTTCACAATTTGAACAAAAAAACTTTTTTTGTCATTTATTTCCATCATTTACAACTGCAGTTGCGAAATTATGCATCATTGCATTCGCATTTCGCACTTTTTATGGTCCACATATGCACATTTTTGGGCATATATTTTTTATTTATTTTTTTGCCCATAACTTGTTTTCAAGACTTCCGCACAGAGGACCTTTTTTTGAGATTTATAGCATAACTTGCAAGGTTGTGCTTTATTGCATTGGAATTTTGCAAATTTAGTACATATCCTGTCCTTTGGTGCGTTAGACTCGAAACATGAGCCTGTCTGCACAGTGTCCTGTCCCTTTTTCTTAATGAGTATCAGTGGTGTTTTCTTTTGTCATTTATTTTCATCATTTACAACTGCAGTTGCGAAATTATGCATCATTGCATTCGTATTTCGCATTTTTTATGGTCCACAAAGGCACATTTTTGGGCATATAGTTTTGATTTCCTTTTTTTTTTTTTTTTTCTGCCCATAACTTGTTTTCAAGACTTTCGCACAGAGGACCTTTTTTTTTAGATTTATAGCATAACTTGCAAGGTTGTGCTTTATTGCATTGGAATTTTGCAAATTTACAAATTTAGTACATATCCTGTCCTTTGGTGCGTTAGACTCGAAACATGAGCCTGTCTGCACAGTGTCCTGTCCCTTTTTCTTAATGAGCATCAGTGGTGTTTTCTTGTCCTCCAGAGGATTTTTGGAGATCAATCATTGTGAGGCCAAGCATCATTGTATCTGTTCTACCTCTGTTTACATCTACCTTCTCTTTGTGTACACTGTGAAGGACTAGCATCAAGTGTAGAGCTTGAAGGACACCGCCACTCGCTGGTTCTTCTTTTTAAGGGTTGTTTGCCCATTTTTATTAAAAGAAGTTCAAAACAAAATCAAAAGGCTTTCCCTCGCAGGGGTTTCAGTACTCCTTTTCAACAACAAAATTACATTCAGCCTCCTGGCTTATACATACAGCAGTGCTGCTCAGGCCTTCCACTTCAGGCTCTTGTCTGTCTCCTATAGACTATTCCATCTGCAACACCATCCATTTGGATAGCAGCCCCTCGCTGCTCTGACCCTCAGACCTGGGTCTCTGGCTTCCACTGTGCACACAAGCACTCTCTGACTTCTCCAGTGCACACCTGCACTCGTCGGGAGGGTTGGGCCCAGAATGCTGGTCCTGATTCTACTATCAGGCCCACACACACCTGAACAATCAGTGTGCAGTTGAGTCTCAAAACCCGGATCCAGGACTGGGGATTTCATCCCACCCGGATCTCTAAGAAATCCCCAAGCTCCGGGTCCCAAAGTGGACTTTAGTAAATCATGAGGAAACTGAAATGCCAGTTTCCTCCCAAACAAGCAAATACCCTGGAGCCCCTCAACCTGCCTGGTTGAGAATCCTGTATTCATACACTGGTGGGGTACCACACTACCACATACCCTCCCCCTTTGTTTCGATCTGGAGGGAGGAACACCAGCACCCATCATTATGGTTGGGACACCTCTGTGCTGGCTGTCAGCCACGTAGGCCCAACCTTTTTTCCGGGTGCGCTTCCAGGTACGTCCAACCCTGGATCTTAACAAGGTCCTATATTTCCCTATACTCAGCCTTCTCCCTCTTCTTTTGGGGTTCCATAAGCACTGCCTCTCCTGAAATTTTAACAGGGCACCCCTGGTCTTTCCAATACCTTTGGACACCACACTGTCATGTACCTTTAACAAATTATTTGGTTCATCATTGACAGACATATTCAAACCAACATTACATCTCTCAACGTTGCACAGATCACCAATGCCTTTTTTTCCAGCATTTGCTAGGGCAGAGTCTGCAGAGGGCACACATAATGGAGGGCCGCCATTACCCATGGGAACCTCACAGGACGTCACCTCCCCTGGGTTCACCCACTCTGCAGGCAGCTGTCCTACCACTTGACCTGTTCTGATGCCATCTGTATTTTTATCCACCTGAACAGACAAGCTCTTGTCTGATCCACATACCATTTTTACCGCATTTTTTATTAGTTTCCCTGTCTCTGGGACCTTATTAGGTTTGTCACCTAAACCAAACCTTGGACTGAGGACCCCAGTCTTTTTAACCACCTTTGGTTGAGCCCCGGTCAGGATTTCTGCTGCTTTCTGGTCCACACTTGGCCCTTCCATCTCATGCGATTCTTCCACTGGTACAGCTAACACGCCCTTCACCGACAGCTGACCAGTACTACCTTGGACCATAGCAGCAGAAATGCCTTCTACCTGGCTGTTAGGTGGTGAAACCTCAGACACTTTGTTTTCGCCAAAGCCTTTCCCATATATCTCTTGTACAGGAAGTAACCCATCAGCATACCTAGAGGCGATTTCTAACACTAGTAATAGTCATAAATAAACCATTTCTGTCTGGTCTTCCTTTGTGCTGTACCACCTGCCACTCAGGGGTCCACCTAATGGTACTCTGCAGTACCAGACTGTCTGACTGTGGTGGAGACACCCCAGTATAGACTGGCTGTACATCCCAAAGTTTAAGCATCTCCTTTAACACTTTTGTTAGAAACCATACCCTTGGCTCCAGACCCAAGTCCTTCCTGGGGACTTTCCTGACACTGGGGATGCAGACAGACTCACTTGCTGAGACATGAGAGGTTGCAAGGTTTAACGGAACCTTCTCCCAGCTGGAGACAACCACAGCCTGGTGCTCTACCAGAGCGCTGCCAGGTACTTGACTCATACCCAACTTCTCAGGTTCAGCACCAATGAACTGCTTCACATTACCAGTGACAACGTCACTTTGACACGCCATGTCAGCATCATTTTTGTAGGTTACGGACAAAGTGTCTGCTGTGTGCTCGCCCTTATATGGTCCATATTTCTCACGAGGGTTAACCCCTGCAGCAGCCACCACGCCGTCAGGTATAAGCTGTTCTGCCGTCCCTCCTGCTGGCACAGCAGAAACTTTGTCCACCTTATTTTTGTGCATGAAAGCCTCATCTATCAGGGACATTAGATTTTTACCCCAACTATCCCAATCTGTTGTAGCTGGGCTCCATTCACCGGCGCTCCTCAGCCCTGATCCATCAGCCCAAGGAGACACATTAGAACAGACAGGTTTAGTTGCAGATTCATCACCCAAATTACTAATCATGGCAGACTTCAGTAACACATGTTTTAGCACCACAGGTTGCAATACAACACAACCACCACCTTGCTCGGGCGGCGCTTCATAAGCCTCACACACCTTTGCATTTTTCACGGTTGTGTTAACCCATTATTTACCGGCACATTTTTAGTACTAGCAGCTTGCACTAACACATTACCATTACACGGTGTAGTTCCACTCTGTCCCAGCAGAGTGACATCGCAGTTGTCCATGGCAACCTCCGACTCCAATACATGAAGTTCCCTGGAGATTTCTGGGGACAACTGTGCTGTCTTACCACCAATTGCTACAGGCAACGACCCATTAGTGACAACAGCTTTTGCTCTGGAAGAACCTGGGGTTTTCCCAACAGCAGCAAACTTTTCATTAACAGTAATACTTATAGCATTTTTAGTTTTTGCAGGCTGTCCTAACCCACTGCCAACTTGAGGCTGGCAGACATTAGACACAACACTTTTAGTCATCAACACAGGTTCTGTTTGGACTTTAACCCCTGCATTCCCACTGGGTATGAAAAAGTCATTCTCAAGCGCACATTCTGTGGCCCCACTAACTGGGGTCACTCTCACATCATCATGGACAGTCTCGTAGCCAGTTCTTTTATACCTGAAATCAGCAGTTCCAGGCATCATTTCATTAAAGATAGTCTTACCCACCACAGTAGTTGGGGTCTCCATCTTCATTTGAGTACGTTGTCTTAAGAACCAGTCTTCAGCCGCACATTTACTGGCCAACTCCCCCTGGTGGCCATGGGATGAAATCTCAGCAGGCATCTCCCACTGTTTAGCACCCCCTGCAGACACCACAGAAAACTCCTCCTTGTTGCCAGGGGTGACTGCAAACATATTTGCAAAGGGATCTTGGCCCACAGATAAAGAGTTCTGATTAGCAACATTACCTCTAGGTGCACCCCAGAATATAGGGCAAGACAATATTTCGTGCCCCAGCTGGCCACATTCCAGGCATGGTACTGGATGACTTTTCCCTAGTGCGTTTCTCTCCTGATGATTCCTTCCAGGCATAACTTCCACTCTCGTTGCCATGGGAGATCGCAGTCTCCCAGCAGAGCTTTGCTGGCTCTCTCCAACATGCTGTATTGGCTCCTCCGGAAGCCACTTGTCACGACCCATGGGAGGCACACCCCTTGGTCCACAGACAGCCCGACTGGCCTCCTCTGTGTTGCTATGGGCAACCACTCTCTGTCCTGGCCTTTGATCAGCCTCTCTTCTGGCATATAACACAGGCTTCTCAGACCTTTGTTTTGCTAGGTAGCTTTGCACTGGAGCCAGGGACAAAAGGCACTTGGAGACTGCATGCCCCCACTCACTGCACCGCAAACAGCGCACTTGGTTCCATGTCTTGTCAGGGTTTCCCACCCTGCATCTGCTGGACCCTGTCTCAAGCTGTGTCACTTTCACACTTTTCACAACAGCTGCTGGTTTAACTGCAGCAGCGTTGCCAGGGGCAACAGCACCCCTCTCCCAGGCATGGACATCCGGCAGCTCTCTTTTTGTATGGAAGGTAGGCTTGCCTTCCACTTTAGCTTGGTTCAATCCTGCCAGGTGTCGCTTGCACCAATCCACTGCAGATTCAAACGCTGGTGGACTCTCCACACTAGCCGTCATCTGTGCATTCATTGCACCAGGGTTGCTAGGGACAACAGCAGCCCTCTTTTCCCTTGGAAAACTCTGTTTAGGCATGTATGGGGTTCGATCAGGCGGTAACAACCCCTCCAGCCACAGAGCTCTATCTATCATCTCAGCCATCCTTGCTTCTTTTAGGCGTTTTGATCGCCCCATCCTTGCGGTCTTGCACACAGCAACTTGTAACAGTTCTTGGCGGAGAAAAGGAAAAAAAAAATAAAATCTGTTTGTTTCTCCTTTCACTGGTACACAACCTGCATGCAACAGTCCATCAAATAAACTTCTGCGCAATGCAGTTTGCCTGGCTGCCCCACACAGCTAGCAGCAGTTCACTGCAGAGAAAAAAAAATTGACTTTTTGTTCACAGGTACACCACCTGCAACAAATTGGAGCACTGTCTCTTCAAGGCTAGTTACCTTTCGCTTGCAGGTTCTCCTCACCTGCACACACACAGATTATGCAGTCTCATGCACCAAAAACACAGTTCATATAACAGATGAACTTACTTGATTGTAGGGATCTCAGATTGTGCCAAAATTCTCCACCACTTGTGAAGGACTAGCATCAAGTGTAGAGCTTGAAGGACACCGCCACTCGCTGGTTCTTCTTTTTAAGGGTTGTTTGCCCATTTTTATTAAAAGAAGTTCAAAACAAAATCAAAAGGTTTTCCCTCGCAGGGGTTTCAGTACTCCTTTTCAACAACAAAATGACATTCAGCCTCCTGGCTTATACATACAGCAGTGCTGCTCAGGCCTTCCACTTCAGGCTCTTGTCTGTCTCCTATAGACTATTCCATCTGCAACACCATCCATTTGGATAGCAGCCCCTCGCTGCTCTGAACCTCAGACCTGGGTCTCTGGCTTCCACTGTGCACACAAGCACTCTCTGACTTCTCCAGTGCACACTTGCACTCTATGGCTTCCCCAGTGCACACCTGCACTCGTCGGGAGGGTGGGGCCCAGAATGCTGGTCCTGACTCTACTATCAGGCCCACACACACCTGAACAATCAGTGTGCAGTTGTCTCAAAACCCGGATCCAGGACTGGGGATTTCATCCCACCCGGATCTCTAAGAAATCCCCAAGCTCCGGGTCCCAAAGTGGACTTTAGTAAATCATGAGGAAACTGAAAAGCCAGTTTCCTCCCAAACAAGCAAATACCCTGGAGCCCCTCAACCTGCCTGGTTGAGAATCCTGTATTTATACACTGGTGGGGTACCACACTACCACAACACATATTTGTAAACACATATTTGTAAACATTATTTTCAAACCAATGATGGCCAATTACTCCATTAATTTGTCGCCGTGTTTGTATGGGCATAACTCTAATGCAATATATCTATATCTATATAAGATAAAAATATCCTTTTGATTTTTTCAATTTTCGATATTATATTTTTATATTTTTGTTTCTTTATAAATGCCCATACACCACGACGACAATCTTCAAGCTATTATTAACTACTAGCCCTCGAACCAACAGTAATTCCGTTTTCAATAAATATTTGAAATTCCGTGATTATGAGCATCGGCTTCCAGTACTTAGGTACCATAGTGTCTATGCACATGCCCGGCCACCATGCACACTTTTATATGTTCATATATTATTTAATTTTCAATTTTGGATAAGTGCGGTGATTGACATGTGCATACACACTATTTTAACAGATTCCCTTGACAATTAAGGTTAATATCATGATTTTATCATTATTTGAATATTGGGTTTATATCTTGCATTGTCATCTTGCTGGATAGTATTGTGTGTGGTTAACCACTTCGCGCCCGGGCAATGCTCAAAAGACGTCTGCATTGCGGCGCCGAAGTGCTGACTGGACGTCCATGGACGTCCTCCTCTTTCCCCCCCCCCGCGCGCCCCCGCGAGCGCGCATCAGGGAAAATCTGTGTTGGCCGTGTCCCTTGGACACAGCCAATCACAGATCGTGCTGAATGGCCAATCACAGAGGCCATTCAGCACTCGATCTCACTATCCAATGAGAGATGATCTCAAATGTAAACATATGAGATCATCTCTCATTGCCGGCTTTCTCTCCTCACACAGAGACAGCGTGTGAGGAGAGAGAGAGATCTGTGCTGCAGCTTGTAATAGTGAGTGATAAAATACACACACACACAAGTAAAAAATAGTGCCCACAGTCCCTGCCAGTGCCATCTGCTACCAGTGCCACCTGCCAGGGCCATCTTCCACCTGCCAGGGCCATCTGCCAGGGCCATCTGCCAGTGCCATCTGCCAGTGCCATCTGCTGCCAGTGCCACCTGCCAGTGCCGTCTGCTGCCAGTGCCACCTGCCAGTGCCATCTGCCACCGCTATCTGCCACCGCCATCTGCCACCAGTCCCATCTGCCATCTGTGCCACCTGCCAGTGCCACCTGCCAGTGCCACCTGCCAGTGCCATCTGTGCCACCTGCCAGTGCCATCTGTGCCACCAGTCCCATCTGCCACCAGTCAGTGCCATCTGTGCCACCTGCCAGTGCCAACTGCCAGTGCCATCTGTGCCACCTGCCAGTGCCATCTGTGCCACCTGCCAGTGCCATCTGTGCCACCAGTCCCATCTGCCACCAGTCCCATCTGCCACCAGTCCCAACTGCCAGTGCCACCTGCCAGTGCCATCTGCCATCAGTGCCACCTGTCAGTGCCATCTCATCAAATGGCTAAAAGAGTATTCTCAGCCGAGGAGGCGTATGAAATTCTTGCGGCCGACGGGAGCAACGGGGAGCGCTCCGATTCGGAGTCCTCCGCATATTCAGATGAGTCTGACGTGGACTACGAGCCTGTCATAAGCAGTGGATCAGTGACGGAGGAGACGGAGACGGCAGAGGAGGAGGAGGAAGAAGAAGAAGAGGAGGAGGGCCCACCCGCCAGACGAAGGCGTTCTGCTGAGGAGGCAGTGCCATCCACCAGCACCGCAGTGCCATCCACCAGCACCGCAGTACCTCGAGAAGCAAGGCCACGTACCAGTGGGGTGTCACCTCAGCCCCAAAGGGTTAGGTCCCATGCCAGCCTTCCCTATTCCCTTCAGTACCCTTTGTGGCTTCCTCCAAATTCAGGAGAAGCCAACATTCCCCCTTTCACTGCCCAGCCAGGAGTCCAGGTGGATACAGAAAACTTTTCCCCAATAGATTTTTTTAATTTAATTTTTACTAACGACATGCTGGCAACAATTGTGGCCCAGTGCAACTTATATGCCCAACAGTTTATAACCAGCAACCCAACGTCCTCTTATGCCCGTCCCTACGTGTGGAAAGCCCTTACAGTGGAGGAGTTTAGGATTTTTTTGGGCCTCACATTCTGCATAGGACTAAATGGAAAAAATCAATTACGTTCATATTGGTCATCCCGCCCCATATATCATATGCCCATCTTTTCCTCAGTAATGCCCAGGTCCAGATATCTAATGATTATGAGATTCCTACACTTCAATGATAATACCCAGTGCCCTCCCCGAAATGACCCAAATTTTGATAAACTTTATAAAATTCGGCCGCTACTAAATTATTTTTCTGAAACCTTCCCCCAGTTGTTTACCCCAGACAAACACATATGCATAGATGAGTCCCTTATCAAATTTTCTGGCAGGCTGGGCATAAAACAATTTATACCCAGCAAAAGGGTCCGCTATGGGGTGAAGCTGTATAAATTGTGCGACAGAGAAACTGGGTATGTGTATGGCTTCATCATATATGAAGGGAAGGACTCCGAACTGAACCCCCCTAATTGCCCAATCTACATTGGAACCAGTGGGAAAGTAGTTTGGGAACTCATAAACCCACTCCTAGAGAAAGGATACCACTTGTATGTGGACAATTTTTATACTAGTTTGCCCCTGTTCCGAAATTTGCACAGAATGAAGACTCCAGCATGCGGCACCGTACGGACGAACCGGAAGGGCTTTCCTCAAAGCCTGGTCACCAAAAAATTGAGAAGAGGGGAGACGGCGAGTTTGCGTAATGAGGAGATTTTGGCTGTGAAGTGGAGGAACAGAAGAGACGTGTACTTGCTTTCTTCCATCCACAACAATGAATTTGTTGAAGTCACCAGGAGGAATGGCCGGATCCAAAAACCCAAATGCATCTACGATTACAATAAGTTCATGGGGGGTGTCGACTTCAACGACCAGATGCTCAAACCCTACCTTTCCACAAGAAGATCATACCAGTGGTATAAGAAAGTTTCAATTTATTTGTTCAATTTGGCCATGTACAACTCATATGTAATATATCGAAAATCCACTAGAAGACCCAAATCCTTCCTTTTCTTCCAGGAGGAAATCACCACTGCCCTTTTATACCCGAACAGCCCACCAGTAAACATAAGATCCGATGTCGTTAGCCGTCTCTCCGAGCGCCACTTCCCAGATAAAATCCCTCCCAGACCAACAGGCCAAAAACGCCAGAAAAAATCCCGGGTGTGCTCCAAAAGAGGAGAGAGAAGAGACACCATTTATCATTGTGCCCAATGTCCTTCAGAACCAGGCCTCTGCATAGGCAACTGCTTCCGCCATTACCATACCAAAATAAATTATTAGTTTACTTCCTGCCATTTATGTTCACACCCCTTATGCCTCTGCTTTCTCTGTAACTGACCCTGGACTGTTATTTGACCACGCTTCTGCCTAACGATTCTGTTTATACCTCTGCCTGATCTGGAACTGACCCTGGACTGTTATTTGACCACGCTTCTGCCTAACGATTCTGTTTATACCTCTGCCTGATCTGGAACTGACCCTGGACTGTTAGGCCCCATGCACACGAGACGCTGTTATTTGCTGTTAAACGCGCGTTCAGAGGCAGTTGGACACTTTTTTCAACTGCTCCTGAACCCATTCAATGTTATCCTATGTGTCCATGCACACAGTCTCGTTTATTGCCGTTTTTAGGCAGTTGCGTTTAACCTCGTTTTTCCAGAAGCAAAAAAATGGGTTCAGACGCAAAAGTTTTCCACGTTTCAGACGCAAAACGCGGCTAAACGCCGCTAAACGCGGCAAAACACGGTACCGGCGTTTTGCCGCGATTTCGTTTATTAGCGTTTTTAAAGGTGACCTATTTTTTTACATTAGAAATCTCAAAAATGATGGCAAATGATGAAAAACCATCAAAAAAATATGAAAAAAAACTGTAATTGCTTGCATTGCACTGTAGACAATCCACAACTTGTGGCAGGTGACGTGGCAAGTGGACAATCCACAACTTGTGGCAGGTGATGTTGCCAGGTGACATGGCAGGTGGAAATCCACAAATTGTGGCAGGTGACGTGGCCAGGTGACGTGGCAAGTGGACAATCCACAACTTGTGGCAGGTAACGTGGCCAGGTGACGTGGCCAGGTGACATGGCAGGTGACGTGGCAGGTGGACAACCCACAAATTGTGGCAGGTGACGTGGCAGGTGATGTGGCAAGTGGACAATTCACAACTTGTGGCAGGTGATGTGGCCAGGTAACGTGGCAAGTGAACATTCCACAACTTGTGGCAGGTGACGTGGCAGGTGACATGGCCAGGTGACGTGGCCAGGTGATGTGGTAAGTGGACAATCCACAACTTGTGGCCAGGTGACGTGGCAAGTGGACAATTCACAACTTGTGGCAGGTGACGTGGCCAGGTGACGTGGCAGGTGACGTGGCAAGTGAACATTCCACAACTTGTGGCAGGTGATGTGGCAGGTGACATGGCCAGGTGACATGGCCAGGTGATGTGGCAAGTGGACAATCCACAACTTGTGGCCAGGTGACGTGGCAGGTGACGTGGCAAGTGGACAATTCACAACTTGTGGCAGGTGACGTGGCCAGGTGACGTATCAGGTGACGTGGCAAGTGGACAATCCACAGCTTGTGGCAGATGATGTGGCAAGTGATACGCTAAATACAAGTACACTGCTGCTCTCTCAGCTGCTGGTCTCCCAAAATGGCTGAAATGGTTAAATAATAATGTTTTTTGAGCTTAGGGAGGGTCTTATGATGTTTCTTAACTAAACGCCTATAGACGCAAACGCGGTAAAACGCCGCTAAAATCGCGGCAAAACGGGCGTTTTTAAACGCCGGTTTTAGCCTTTAAAAACGTGTGTTCAGCAGAGTTTGCATCGGCGTCTCGTGTGCATGGGGCCTTATTTGACCACGCTTCTGCCTAACGATTCTGTACATACCTCTGCCTGATCTGTAACTGACCCTGGACTGTTTGACCATGCTTTTTGCCTGCCTCTTGGACTGATCTTGTACCCTGCCAGTGGACTAGTGGGATTCATAACACAGGGGTCTCACATATGTGAGGGGCTCCAGAATTGTTTTTCTGGATGAAGAAAACAATTGTTTTTGTTTTTCTCATTCCCAGATTAGGGTCTGGAGACTCGGAGGCTTCAAAGAGATTTGGGTGGGAGAAGCCTCTACCCCTGTCCCCATTCAGTCCTGAACGAGGCCCTACTTCTGCCAACTGCCTGTAGGACCTATGCCATCATGCCTCTGCCTGTCGGATGAACTGACCACACCGCTTTTGCTGACCAAGTCCCTGCCTCTTGCCTGGACCAGTGCTGTCCTCCTGTGGAAAACTGCGCTACTAAAACCACAGGTAATCTTTTGTTTACCATTTGCTCAGCAGAATGTATTTTGGGGTGTAATTCTTGGTATGTTCATGCTATGTGTCCCTAGAACACCTGATGGTGTACCTTGCATGTTGGGCCTCTGTATGTGGCCAGGTTGTATAAAAGTCTCACACATTTGGTATCGCCATACTCAGGAGGAGTAGCAGAATGTATTTTGGGGTGTCATTTTTGCTATGTACATGCTATGTGTTGGCAATATCTTATAAATGGACAACTTTGCGTAAAAAAATTGCGTTTTCATTTTTTTCCCGCAATTTCCAAAAACTTCAGGAAAAAAATGAACCGTTCAAAAGACTCATTATGCCTCATAGATTATACATTGGGGTGTTAGCTTTCCAAAATGGGGTCACTTTGTGGGCGTTTCCATTGTCCTGGTGCTCCAGGGCCTTCAAAAGTGTAATAGGTGGTTGAGAAATGAGATGTGTAATTTATGCTCCTAGAATGCCTGAAGGTGCCATTTCAATATTGGGCCTCTGTATGTGGGCAGGCTGTATAAAAGTCTCACACATTTGGTATCGCCATACTCAGGAGGAGTAGCAGAATGTATTTTGAGGTGTCATTTTTGCTATGTACATGCTATGTGTTGGCAATATCTTATAAATGGACAACTTTGCGTAAAAAAATTGCGTTTTCATTTTTTTCCCGCAATTTCCAAAAACTTCAGGAAAAAAATGAACCGTTCAACAGACTCATTATGCCTCATAGATTATACGTTGGGGTGTTAGCTTTCCAAAATGGGGTCACTTTGTGGGCGTTTCCATTGTCCTGGTGCTCCAGGGCCTTCAAAAGTGTAATAGGTGGTTGAGAAATGAGATGTGTAATTTATGCTCCTAGAATGCCTGAAGGTGCCATTTCAATATTGGGCCTCTCTATGTGGGCAGGCTGTATAAAAGTCTCACACATTTGGTATCGCCATACTCAGGAGGAGTAGCAGAATGTATTTTGAGGTGTCATTTTTGCTATGTACATGCTATGTGTTGGCAATAGCTTATAAATGGACAACTTTGCGTAAAAAAATTGCGTTTTCATTTTTTCCCCGCAATTTCCAAAAACGTCAGGAAAAAAATGAACCGTTCAAAAGACCCATTATGCCTCATACATTATACGTTGGGGTGTTAGCTTTCCAAAATGGGGTCACTTTTGGGGGTTTCCATTGTCCTGGTGCTCCAGGGCCTTCAAAAATGTAATAGGTGGTTGAAAAATGAGATGTGTAATTTATCCTCCTAGAATGCCTGAAGGTGCTATTTCAATATTGGGCCTCTGTATGTGGGCAGGCTGTATAAAAGTCTCACACATTTGGTATTGCCATACTCAGGAGGAGTAGCAGAATGTATTTTGGGGCGTCATTTGTGGTATACACATGCCATGTGAGAGAAATAACCTATTATAATGACAATTTTGTGGAAAAAATAAAAAAATAAAAAAAAATCTTCATTTTGCAAAGAATTGTGGGAAAAAATTACAACATCAAAAACCTCACGATGCATCTTACTAAATACCTTGGAATGTCTAATTTTAAAAAAGGGGTCATTTGGGGGGTATTTGTGCTTTGCTGGCTTGTTCGGGTCGTAAGAAATGAGATAGGCCACCAGTACATTAGGTGTGATCAATTGTTTATGATCCGCACCACAGCTTGTAGACTCTATAACTTTCACAAAGACCAAATAATATCCACTAATTTGGGTTATTTTTACCAAAGATATGTAGCAGTATAAATTGTGGCTAAATTTTATAAAGAAAAATTAACAATTTGCAAAATTTTATCACATAAACTAAAAAAAACGTTTTTTTTTCAAAATTTTCCGTGTTTTTTCATTTATAGCGCAAAAAATAAAAAACCCAGAGGTGATCAAATACCACCAAAAGAAAGCTCTATTTGTATGAAAAAAAGGACAAAAAAATCATTAGGTTACAGTATTACATGACTGAGTAATTGTCATTCAAAATGTGAGAGCACTGAAAGCTGAAAATTGGTCCGGGCACGAAGGGGATTTAGTGCCCAGTTGTCAAGTGGTTAAATACCATTTTCCTATATGGATATGAACATCCGAATTTCCTTACACACATTTTCATGTACCCCCTTGCATGATTTTATTGTAAATTATCGTGCATATCTTTGTACATTCTTATACTCATTTATTATACATTTCTTATTTATGTTTATGTTTAAAGTTGAAAGTTCAAGGTTCATGTGTGCATACAGGAGAGAAATGTGTCTCCGGTAAATGCATATATTCACACATGATTTTTATTTTGAATTTTATTGATTTATCCATGTTTATTTTGTTCTATGGCATATTGTATTATATCCATTGACCCATTACAAGGTGGATTATATTATGTTATATAGCACATTTATAGACATTCATACATGGACATTTCTTTACACTTTATACACACACATATATCTCCTTCATGATCACTTATCATTTATTTATTCACATTTATCATTCTTCACATTTCCCTATGTAATTGTCACACAGTCTGTTTGGCAGTAGCACACATTGTGCACATTTTGTGCATCTAAATTTTATTATTTATTATTTATTAATGAATTCATCATTATGGTTTTTTGGAGTACTTGTAAATCACTATTATTATTATTTCAATTCACACGAATATCACATAATAATTATTTCGCATACATGAATATATTTACATCTATGGCTTACCATCTCCAAAAAACATTTTCACATTTTTCACTTTTCATTTATTTTTTCATTTAAAAAGATTTTTTCGTTCATTTTTTGAACTTAATTAATTGACATTCATACTTATCACTGTCATATTCATTCACTTCAAATAATATATACACACACTTTGGTGTGTCTATGTTTAAGCATTAAGTGTTTAGTTTATAATTTATACACATTTTGTATTCTTGTGAATGGTCTTCAAAAGAGTGCTATTCCCTTCCCCCCTCTCCCTTTCTTGGGAGTGCCGGAATAAAATATAAGGTTATCCCAGTCAGCTGTGTTCTTTCAGTACTGATTGGTGTAAAGTTACTTTACTTTTCATTTATACCTCTATTGATTCCCACACACCCTAGCTATGAGTAAGCATCAATTCGTGACGTGAAACGCGTTAGCCACCCTTCCCTGCATGCATACTACCTGCATTTGTTGTTTTGGATTTATGGATTTATTTTGAATTTGGATTTTTTACTTGAAATTTTGGAATAAATAACTGTCTATACAGAGTGCGTCAGTCCAGGGTTTCTTTTTCTCCCATGCATCAGTGCAGAGCCAGCACCTGTGTGTGTGACCCTGCGGAAGCAGCCATTTGGTGAATTCTCAAGCTTTTGAGCGGTACCTTTTTCCTTTCCTCTTTCCCGAAGGCCTCACTCTGTCAAGGCTGGCCAGAAGAGTTGGGTCCATTTACCTTTCAAAGGAGTACAGGCCGTGTGTCAAGGAGTAGAGTATAAACACAGGTGAGCCATAGGGGCCGAAGCTGTGGGAGTCACCCCCCGTGGGAGTACAGAGGTATTACTGTGATTTGACCCAACTACGCAGCCAAGAATTGCCTCAGCTGACAAAAGAGAATATGAGACTGGAAATCGTTATCTGCTCAAGACCCTCAGATAAATCGAGGGGGCCAAAATAATCCACAGAGGGTGGGAGCGAATGAAGTTGAAAGATGGGGTCATATATCAAAGAGGTCCCTCTGAGGAACCAGGAAGTGTGAGTCAACTGTTCCTTCCTGAGAAAAATTGCCTAACTGTGTTGACCGCTCTTCATGATGATCATGGTCACTTAGGCCCAGATAGAACTTTCAAGCTGGTCAGGGATCGATTCTACTGGCCGTCCATGAGAACAAAGGTGGAAAGCTACTGTCGCTCTTGCATCAGATGCATTCAGAGAAATACCTTAACAGGCAGGGCAGCCCCAATGGGCCATCTTCAAAACCAGGGACCCATGGAGTTGGTGTGCATTGATTTCTTGTGTCTGGAACCTGACCTGAGTGAATGAAGTAATGTCCTGGTTGTGACCGATCATTTCACCCGATATGCTAAAGCTTTTCCCACTAGGGATCAACAAGCTAGTACTGTGGCAAAGACTTTAGTGGAGAAGTTCTTCGTTCATTACGTGTTGCCTCATCGCCTGCATTCGAATCAAGGTTGGGATTTTGAGAGCAAACTGATCAGAAGATTATGTGAACTCTTAAGCATAGAGAAATCCAGGACTACTCCTTACCATCCTTAAGGGGATCCACAACGTGAGCGTTTCAATCGTACCCTGCTGAACATGTTGGGAACCCTCCTATTAGAGAAGAAACAGCATTGGGGAGATCATATCGCTGCAGTAGCTCATGCTTATAATAGCACCTCAAATTATTCTACTGGATACTCCCCCTACAGGTTAGTGTTCGGGAGAGAAGCTTGTCTACCCTTGGATCTGGCTTTTGGACCATCACTAGATCACACCTCCCAAGCCTCTTATAGGGTGTATATTGACAGACTTTGAAAGAATCTAAAAGTGGCTTACGAGAAGGCCAAGGAGGCCTCTAACATCAGAGAACAAAGAAACAAGAAAAACTTTGATCTCAGAGTGAGGGTTCAGGATTTACAACCAGGAGATCAAGTGTTGTTGCACAATCTAGGGGTGCCAGGGAAGCATAAGATGGCTGATTGATGGCGTTCCCAACCCTACATTGTCTGTAAATGACTACCTGGGCTCCCTGTGTATCAGATTCGGCCTGAAGGGAAGACCAGCCCTCTCTAGACTTGGCATCAAAACCATTTGCTGTCCATATCAGAGGCTGTTGGAGTACCCTCACCCCCTTTCTTAGAGACTTATCAGTCCCCGACGCGGAGGCCTTGTGCCTGGAAAATTTGCCCTCCCACACTCCCTGAAGAGGAGAGTGACGATGAAGAATTAACCCTTGATGGTTGTGGGTTTCGCCTTCGGAAGATGATTCCATCGTCCTTGGTACTGAGGTAGAAGACCGTAAAAGGACAACCTTTATGAGGAGGACATATCTTCCTTTGCCTGAAATTGAAACATTAGATCCTCACTCACCAAGGGGAGATGAGGAGGTTAAGGTGGAACCCAGTAAAGTGCCGAGTGTAACAGATGCTCCCACTCCTACTAATATAGCAGAGAGAGAGATGGTCCCTGAACCAGAACCAGAGCCTGAAGTGGAACTTGAACTTGAATCTGGATGCAGTTTCTGGGGAACAGAACAGGTACCAAAGCCACTAGAAAACATCTACTCCAGGTTGAGACAGAGGATATGCCCTCCAAAAAGACTGACGTATGATACACTTGGAGAAAATTCTGATGAACTTATACCTACTGATCAACGTTATAGTCAATCACTTGCCTCCTTTATCAAACCTTTAGTAAAGGATGACCTTGATCCACCTCCTGACACTACTGAGTGGGCCACTAACTTGTTAGTGGCTTATCACAGAATTAATATGACTTCACCTGAGGATGTATATAATTTGCTGTTAAGAGATCCTATGTTGGGTCAGTTGTTAGCTGTTCTAGTTTATGAGATGATTAATTATTCTGTTCTTATGAGACAGTAAAGACAGTAAAGTGATCCCACAGGTTGTGATCTGTCTTTAGGGACCAAAGACTATCAAGTGGGCGGAGCATGTAGCAATGTGGATTACAATTATAAAGTACAGTGATCCTCCGGTATTTCTATGCATTGCATGTCCCTCTAGTGCACAGTGTTATCAACTGGCATCATGTTTGTGAGCCAAACTATAGGGATTGTGGGATGAATAGTTCCTTAGACCAGTGTTTCTCAACTCCAGTCCTCAAGGCGCACCAACAGGTCATGTTTTCAGGATTTCTCTCAGATAAAATAGCTGTGGTAATTACTAAGGCAGTGAAACAGATCAAATCACCTGTGCAAAAAAAAGGAAATCCTGAAAACATGACCTGTTGGTGCGCCTTGAGGACTGGAGTTGAGAAACACTGCCTTAGACTGATAATTGCTTCGCATGACACTGTACCTGGACTACATATCCCAGTGATCTTTGCTACCATCTGAGAGACTGCTGGAAGGAACAATAAAATAAACCACAGCTCCACCCTGCGGTCTATTCCTCCTGGGCCTGATGCGAGACGGACCTCTCCGTGCATGGAGAGAGATCGCGGCCTACCACGCGATGTATCACATTCCAACTCGGATGAAAGGGGCCTAGCACTGCTTGCTCTTCATCAGACATCCATTTAACACCACTTCGGTCCCCTGCCAACCTGTGTTCTGAGCTTTGCATCGGGAGATGGATATGGCGGATCCGCTGCACGCATGTCGCTACAGAAGCTGCTGTCTGTAGGGTATTAAATCAGCCTGGTCGTTGGTGAGAGGGCAATCGCCCACCTTTACAAATCATTTTCTCACGGTTTCACTGAGACACTTTTAACAGACATCTTTACCTCGGGAATACTTTACTGAACTTATCTTGAACACTGTGCATAGACACCTTTAGCTTCTACCATTTCAAAAACCTTATTGCTTGTGTAGCGGGTATTTAAATTTGGGGGGGGGAGCATCTGGGTTATTTAACCCATATGTACTAATTGTTAGGGAATCTGAGAATCCCTTTTGTGGTTCTTGGAGGACTCTGGTGGTGCAAGGTTCCCTGTGGCCTGCAGGTGGCGTTGTCGCCCTGGGTCGGAGTTGAACCTGCATCGCAAGACTGTACCTTTTTGTCCTTTCCTGGCGCCGGTACAGCGGGTCGGGGAACCTGCTGTGATGTAAAGGGAGAGGAGATAAAAGGGGCGGACGCCCTGACCTTGGGGTTCAGAGTTGGAGGACGCGGCCGCGCCCAGGCACCTTCAGCCTGGGTGCTGGCGTTCTGGAGTTCCGTGCCCAGATGCCCTTGACCTGGCCGGAACGAGGGATGGAGTCCATCCCAGGCACCTTAAGCCTGGGGTGAGGTACTAACCCAAGGCCTGGGACCCAGTAACTTCGACTGGGTTCCGCGAGGGTGGAGGAATCCGAGGGGCCCTAAGGTGTTGGGACCCGTATCTGAGGTGAGGAGGCCGGGGAGTGTAACCCTTCCGAATAGCCCGGTACAGCATTAATGCGGTGACGGCGGGGCCTCTGGTAACTCCCTTGGAGGGATGTCTTCCCCCTGACAGGGGCTGCAACGTAGCGAAGGTAACTCCAGTTCCTGTTCACTAGAGTCGCTGGAAGAGACTCTGTACCAAATGTCCATTTAACAGCCACTGTGCTTAGCAACCGTTGGTGAAACCTCAACGGTTTAGTTTCTTTGAGGATTGTGCCTTGACCTACTCCCCACCAATACTTAACTGTTCTATGGGTCTCAAACTGTCTGCTCGCAAAGGACTATTTGTTTGCCGTTATGGAATAAATAAGTGTTGGACCTTTTCAGTGTGTGGTACTCCAATTACTGGGAGCAAAGGGGGTTATCAGCAGAACAGACTTGGCTCTGAACGTATACACAGCCCGGGTGTAATCTGATTCTGGCCTTCACCTCTACACGCAGTAATCTAGAGGACATGGGCAGTGGCGCACCTCGCTCTCACCTTTAAGGTACCCCTAGACCGAAGCCAAAGTAACCGTTAAAGAAGAGAGAGAGGGTGAGGCCGCTACACTTGCTATTACACCTTATTGGATACAATTAATGAGCTCCTACTGCCGGTGAAGACCATCAGATCTGCAACCGGGACATTGCTGTCATTATTGCTACAAGGGCCCTTATACCATTGCCATTAAGTGTGACCTCTCATTAGGGTTAAAGGTTCATAGGCTGGCTGTGGTTTCCCCTTTAGAAATTTGTCAGTATAACCATTTAACTGTGTTTATCCTATCAGGTGCAAGCATAACTCCACTGTATTTGTGTATATCATAGTCTGTTTTACCTGGAAATATCTTGGCTTGTGTTATTTGGAGGAATTCCTTTGCTGAGTTGGTGCTGTTGCCTAAAATGCAGCAGATCTATTACCTCCTCTTTGTGACAATATCTTCTTTGAACTGTTCTAGTAAACATTATCAGAACATAAACAGAGTTGTCTGACTTATTGCTTTAAGGTGGGCAAAGATGTCTGAACCCAGAGTGTCAGGTGGGTTGGAATGTTCATCAGGTCATGGCAGTGCAGATGAGCATGTAAATAAAAGAAGTCCCTTAGGGGGCCGTGCTACAATAGTAAATGTTTAGATCAAATACAAATATGGTAGCTTTTTTACCTGCCAAAGGATTAATATTTCTGTCCGTCCACTCCTGAGATTTACACAGTAATGCCAGATTATACAGCCAGACAGGTGACCTGCCTTTCTTCTACTGCACTTAAAACCAGTCTCCAGGGAGATCAAAAACGTCCCCTTGCAGTGTGGTTTAATGCTCATTTATGTCTAGGGGGAGTGAAAGTTTTACTTAGTAAAGCCCCTGTTCCCCTGGCTCACGCCACTATCCGCCACTCCCCTACATGTGGATGGAGCCTCCTCACCCTGCATGAAGGGGTACCTCTCTTCTTGTGTACATGCTTATCATTGCACAGGGCCTGGAAGGGGTGCAGTCATGTGAAAGTCAAAATTAAGGTTGAACCCTGGCTTAGAGATTAGCCGTACACTGTGTGCAGTTGTGTAACATATCTTCACTGCTGAGCCTATGCCCTCTCGACTAGTTCAGCATACCTCTACCACCTCGCTCCCAGTGACAGAATGGGGTCTATGCCCTCTCAACCAGTTCAGCATACCTCTACCACCTCACTCCCAGTGACAGAATGCATAGTTTCCAACAGTCCCAGATTTCCCGGGACATTCACGGATTTAGGACCCTTGTCCCGGATTGTTTCTGTCCCGATGTTTTTTTTTGTCCCGGGAAATTACGCAGTGTTTTAGGCAAAAAACGTCAGCGGCTACACCAAAATGGCCATCGCCGCCACTGTGTTGTTTCCTATTGTCCTCTTGTGTTCAGTGCAGAGGGGAGGGGCAGCCAATCGGCTTCTCTCTTTTGGCGGCCCCTCCCTGTTATCCACTGAACATGTGGGTGGGATGTGATCTTCCTCCACCCGGCGCCGCCTATGGGTCTGCAAAGTTCATGGGTCCCCGAGGTACGATGGGGAAAGGAATGTGCGGGGGGGGCTCTGATGGAGGACACAAGTGTGGGGGGGACTCTGATGGGGACACAAGTGTGGAGGGGACTCTGATGGGGACATAACTGTGGAGGGACTCTGATGGGGACATGAGTGTGGAGGGGACTCTGATGGGGACACAAGTGTGGAGGGGCTCTGATGGAAACACAAGTGTGGAGGGGGCTCTGATGGGGACACAAGTGTGGAGAAGGGTTCTGATGGGGACACAAGTGTGGAGGGGCTCTGATGGAAACACAAGTGTGGAGGGGGCTCTGATGGGGACACAAGTGTGGAGAAGGGTTCTGATGGGGACACAAGTGTGGAGGGGCTCTGATGGGGGACACAAGTGTGGAGGGGACTCTGATGGGGACACAAGTGTGGAGAAGGGCTCTGATGGGGACACCAGTGTGGTGGGGCTCTGATGGGGGACACAAGTGTGGAGGGGACTCTGATGGAGGACACAAGTGTGGAGGGGCTCTGATGGAGGACACAAGTGTGGAGGGGATTCTGATGGGGGACACAAGTGTGGAGGGGACTCTAAAGGAGGACACAAGTGTGGAGGGGCTCTGATGGGGGACACAAGTGTGGAGGGGCTCTGATGAGGGACACAAATGTGGTGGGAACTCTGATGTTGGACACAAATGTGGGGGGGCACTCTGATGTGGGACACACATATGGGGGCGCTGATTGGGACACGGGCAGGAAGAGTTTTAATGGGTGTGGGGAGGTGGCTCTGAGGAGACACAAGCGTGTGGCAGGAGTTCTGATGGGGACACAAATGTGTGGGGGGTGGCTGTGATGGGAACAGAAATGTGCAAGAGGGGGTGTTAATGGGAAAACAAGCATGTAGGGAGGGTCTGATGAGGATACAATTGTGTGGGGAGATTATGCTGGGGACACAAATGGGCAGGGAGGCTCTGACAGGAACACTGATGTAAGGCCTCATGCACACCTAATGTTTAGCCCTGGTGCACGAGGCTCTGGCATGTAGGTGCAGGCGGAGGATACAGGTGCACCATCCAGTCCCGCTGATGGCAGCCTTTTTTTAAATTATATTCTCTTTCATGGCTGGGGATTTATTTATAAATAACTTTTTTTTTTCGGCTCACGAATATCTGTAAAATATATGTAGCACACAGACCCTTTTTTCCTGCGTACCTTCACTTGCAGGGGGTAAAGGCACACCATGTCACATGCCCGTATTCTCCTGGTATAAGAGGTTGAGCCGTGTTCTTGCAATTTTGGGTCCTGCAGCGAGTTACCTCCCTCCGTTGGTTCTTGTCCCTAGAATGTAGGGAAAAGTCTATTCTTCCCCGAAAGAAGGCCAATGTCCAGACAGTATTTAAACTCCAACATATGAGTTTATTTTCTTTGCTTGAAACAGATTTGGGAAAAAGGTTGAAAATAGCAATGTGATTTGGTAGGTAAATAGGTTTAGGCACGCGGCACCCAGTCACCCTATTCTCCACTCAAGCCTGAATGGGTATTGCTCACCCGGATAGATCCCTCTCACAGTTCTAGCAGCCGGAGTGAAGCACGAACATGACACTTTCGTTTTTGTCCCCATCACGGACAAGTTCAGGAGATCCTCTGCCACAGAATCCCTTAGTTCCTGAATTTAGAACTTCCTAACGACTGTAGAATATAGAGACCATAGGTGCCAATGGGGCACGCTACAGGAGCTATCTTGCAACTCACAAATCCTCCCCCCGAAACACAACACCAGATCATGGCATCTGCCCTTTTTGTACCCTCTCCCGGCATGCACAGCAGGCAAAAAACCCGCCCACCGCACGGTAGCCGAGAGAGGACACCCAACCACACCATAACACCACCTGTGGTTCTCCTCAAGACCTGGGCAACAGCGCCACCCACAGAACAAGGGGAACTATACTCCAGGCAACATTACAGCAGAGCAGAGTTCAAACTAAACAGAATTGGAGAACCTGAGCTAAACTATTGCTCAGGCTACCCTTAAACTTAGAGAATAGCGACCCCAATTTTGGGGGTCCGCTACACATACCCCCCCTTGAAAAGCCACTGTCCCCAGTGGCTGGAAGAGATCAGAGAGACCCCTCAATCCTGAGTGGGTTCCGGTCTTTTCCAACTATGTACAGTAATTATGTTAAATTGGTGCCTGAAGCAACAATTTGGGAATAGAGTAGGAAGAGAAAAGAAGGAGAGTAGGGATGAGCTTCGTGTTCGAGTCGAACATACGTTCGACTCGAACATCGGCTGTTCGATCGTTCGACGAAGATCGAACGATTTGGGCCGTTCGCGCCAAATTCGAGTGACGCGAACGGCCCACAATGCACTACGCCATCGCAGTGTCATCCAGGCGCTGTGATTGGCCAAGCATGCACTGTGACCCCGCATGCTTGGCCAATCACAGCGCCGGCAGCGAGGAGAGCAATGATTGGCCACAGGCAGGATGCCTGTGGCCAATTATTGCTGAGGGTGTTTAGTACACGCCCCACACTATAAAAGGCCGCCAGCACGGCGGCCTAGTGTAGTGTGTTCCGGAGCAGGGAAAGAGAAGCATAGGCAGGGACAGTGACATTTATTTTTTCTTGCTTAACCTGGATTCCTTTAGTTTAGGGAAAGAGAAGGATAGGTAGGGAGAGTGTCAGTGTGTTTTACTGTGCGAATCCTTGTTTCTAGGGACAGGGAAGGACAGTGAGGGAATTCTCCTTGTGCTATAGTGTGCTTTAAAAAAACATTTTTTCTAGGGACAGAAAACTATAGGTAGGGAGAGTGTCAGTGTGTTTTACTGTGCGAATCCTTGTTTCTAGGGACAGGGAAGGACAGTGAGGGAATTCTCCTTGTGCTATAGTGTGCTTTAAAAAAACATTTTTTCTAGGGACAGAAAACTATAGGTAGGGAGAGTGTCAGTGTGTTTTACTGTGCGAATACTTGTTTCTAGGGACAGGGAAGGACAGTGAGGGAAATTCTCCTTGTGCTATAGTGTGCTTTAAAAAAACATTTTTTCTAGGGACAGAAAACTATAGGTAGGGAGAGTGTCAGTGTGTTTTACTGTGCGAATCCTTGTTTCTAGGGACAGGGAAGGACAGTGAGGGAAATTCTCCTTGTGCTATAGTGTGCTTTAAAAAAACATTTTTTCTAGGGACAGAAAACTATAGGTAGGAAGAGTGTCAGTTTCTTTCACTGTGATAATCCTTGTTTCTAGGGACAGGGAAGGAAAGTGAGGGAAATTCTCCTTGTGCTATAGTGTGCTTTAAAAAAAAAAATTTCTAGGGACAGAAAACTATAGGTAGGAAGAGTGTCAGTTTCTTTCACTGTGATAATCCTTGTTTCTAGGGACAGGGAAGGACAGTGAGGGAAATTCTCCTTGTGCTATAGTGTGCTTTAAAAAAATATTTTTTCTAGGGACAGAAAACTATAGGTAGGAAGAGTGTCAGTTTCTTTCACTGTGATAATCCTTGTTTCTAGGGACAGGGAAGGACAGTGAGGGAAATTCTCCTTGTGCTATAGTGTGCTTTAAAAAAACATTTTTTCTAGGGACAGAAAACTATAGGTAGGAAGAGTGTCAGTTTCTTTCACTGTGATAATCCTTGTTTCTAGGGACAGGGAAGGAAAGTGAGGGAAATTCTCCTTGTGCTATAGTGTGCTTTAAAAAAACATTTTTTCTAGGGACAGAAAACTATAGGTAGTGTGAGGGGGTTAACTCGGTAGCGGGTGTGTGTGACCCCCTGGTTGGGCTCCCCACACAAAAACAGGGCCAGCAGACGGAGGTTGTGGTTTTCAAAATCAAAAGGTGCGGTTTATTTCTCTATGTACAGTGACAAAAACACAGCAAAGCCAAAAAGAAACAAACAAAATAAATCCTGGTCAGTTTGACCTCTGACTAAACATGCAGGTTTCCTAAACTAACAACTGGGATCAGCCTGGTGCTGTCCCAGTCCCTAAGTCCCTGGTTTAGTAAAAGTCCAAACAAATAGCCACACAGGCTTGGTCTCACCGCACAGGGGTTCACTCTCCCTAGACAGTCCACACAGGTCTGCTTCCAGGCATGAGCTAACATCTAATGAATCTGGGCTTTCTTATAGAGGCCTAAATGAGCTGACAAGGTTCAGCTGGACTCATCAACTCCCTGTCTGTACGACGCCCCACACTCTCCCTAGAGGTATGAGTCATCCATGAGCCTACTAGCATCAGCTGGGCTTATACAACTCTCCACCTTAGTTGTATAAGTCAGCATAAAGCCTGAATCTGGGAGAAATATATCTACCCCCCTGGATGCAACCAGGTGACTTTACCTTCCTGCTGTCACATACCCCCCCCTCTTGTTTTAACCTTGGGGTTGGAACACCAGCAATCAGGCATTCATGTACTCGAGACAAAGCATCCACATTCCCCATTTGAACGCCAGGGCGATGCTTTACTGTGAAGTTGAATTCCTGTAGGGCCAGGAACCACCTATTCACTCTTCTATTTGTCTCCTTGTTTTGAGCCATCCACTTTAACGGAGCGTGATCCGTAACCATGTCAAAGTGCCTACCTAGCAGATAGTACCGAAGGGAATCTAGAGCCCACTTCACCGCTAAACACTCCTTTTCAACCGTGGCGTAATTTACCTCATGGGACTTCAACTTCCTGCTGAGGTAAATGACTGGGTGCTCTTCCCCGTTCCAGACCTGGGACAATACTGCTCCTAACCCCACATCTGACGCATCACTTTGTACGACAAAGTCTTTAGAGAAGTCGGGTGAGTACAACACTGGCTGGCTACATAAGGCTTGTTTCAAGAATTGGAATGCTGCCTCAGCCTCGGGGGTCCATTTAATCATGACCGACCCTTTCCCTTTCGTCAGGTTGGTTAGGGGCACAGCCTTAGAAGCAAAGTGGGGAATGAAGCGCCGATAATAACCCGCGATTCCCAGAAAGGCCCGTACCTGCTTCTTGCTGTTGGGACGTGGCCAACTCTGGATGGCCTCGACTTTGTTGAGTTGGGGTTTTATCACTCCCCTGCCAATGGTGTACCCAAGATATTTGGCCTCCTCCTGCCCAATGGTACACTTCTTGGGGTTAGCCGTAAACCCCGCTTCCCGGATAGAGTCTAGGACTGCTTGCACTTTTGGCAGATGTGAGGCCCAATCTGTGCTATGGACAATTACGTCATCCAGGTAAGCCGCAGCATACTTCCGATGGGGCCTCAGTATCTGGTCCATTTTCCGCTGGAATGTGGCCGGCGCATTCTGTAACCCGAACGGCATTCTCTTATATTGGAACGCCCCGTCTGGGGTTACAAATGCGGTTTTCTCTTTGGCCGACTTGGCCAGGGGAATTTGCCAATACCCTTTTGTGAGGTCAAGAGTCGTCATGTATCGGGCTGTTCCCAGCCGGTCGATCAACTCATCTATACGTGGCATGGGGTAGGTGTCAAATTTTGTAACTTTGTTCAACTGACGAAAATCGTTACAAAATCGCCAGCTCCCATCCGGTTTAGGCACCAACACAATGGGACTAGACCAATCACTTTGGGACTCCTCTATCACCCCTAAGTTCAGCATTTTCTGTACTTCCTCCCGTATTGCCTCCCGTCGGGCCTCTGGGATCCGATAGGGTTTTAACTTCACCCTTTCACCGGGCGGGGTAATAATATCATGCTCTACCCCAGATGTTTGTCCCGGCAGCTCAGAGAACACCTCCTTGTTGCGAAGCACAAACTCCTTAACCTCCTGTTGTTGGGGTTGTGACAAGGTGGCTGCTATTCCAACCTCCGGAATCACGCAACCAGTTTGAGCTGGTGACCAAGTTTCTGCGACTAGGGACTCTCTATCCCTCCAGGCTTTCAACAGATTAACGTGATATATCTGTTCGGGCTTTCGCCTTCCTGGTTGTCTGACCTTGTAATTCACTTCGCTCACTTTTTCCATTATCTCGTAGGGGCCTTGCCATTTGGCAAGGAATTTACTTTCAACCGTAGGGACAAGTACCAATATCCTATCCCCCGGGGAAAAGGTACGGGTCTTTGCTCCACGGTTGTACACTCTCTGCTGTGCCAACTGCGCTTGGGCCAAATGTTCCTTCACGATGGGCATTACCTGTGCAATTCGATCTTGCATCAGGGCGACATGCTCAATCACACTCCTGTGGGGAGAACTCTCACTTTCCCAAGTTTCCTTGGCAATATCCAACAGCCCTCTTGGGTGTCTCCCATACAGTAACTCAAAGGGGGAGAATCCCGTAGAGGATTGGGGCACCTCCCTAATAGCAAACATCAAATAAGGAAGTAGACAGTCCCAATCCTTTCCATCTCTATCCACCACTTTCTTCAACATTTGTTTTAGGGTTTTGTTGAATCTTTCAACCAGCCCATCGGTTTGGGGGTGATACACAGATGTACGCAATTGCGTCACTTTGAGCAATTTACACAGCTCTTTCATAACCCGGGACATAAAGGGTGTACCTTGGTCCGTAAGCAGTTCTTTACAAATACCCACCCGGCTAAAAACAAGAGATAGCTCTTTGGCTATGGTTTTGGCCGAGGTGTTTCTGAGAGGGATCGCTTCTGGATAACGGGTGGCATAGTCCATTATAACCAATATGTACTGGTGCCCCCTAGCGGACTTGATTATAGGACCTACCAAATCCATTGCGATTCTCTCAAACGGGACCTCAATGATGGGTAGAGGGACCAGCGGGCTACGGAAATGTGGCATCGGGGCCAACCTCTGACACACAGGGCAGGAGGAACAATAATTTTCTATGTCCTTCATCACCCCAGGCCAATAGAATCTCTGTAATACCCTCTCTCGGGTTTTCTCTGTCCCCAGATGACCTCCAAGAATGTGCCCATGGGCCAACTCCAACACCAACTTCCTGTAAGGTTTGGGCACCACCAGCTGCTCAACGGTTTCTTCTGCCCTTTTTGCCACCCGATACAGTAGGTCCTTCTCTACGCTGAAGTATGGGTAAGTGCAGGTATTATCTGGGTTCACTAACTCGCCATCTATTTCCACTACGTTTTCCCGTGCCTTTATTAGGGCGGGGTCTTTTAACTGTTCTGTGGCAAAATTTTCCCTGTGAACCTCCAGATCAGAAAACTCCACAGACGGTAGGTTTTCGTCTGAGGAGGTGGGCTCCTCTCCAGTTTCTTGAGTCTCCCCTGCCAATACTGACAAGGGAAATTCTGGAGAGTCCTCACCACTCTCAGAGGAGTTCTGGCTATCACATTCCTGGTACATAGGGGCACCAGTGGGGGGCTCAGGATCATCCCACAGTTCCCAGAACTTCGGAAAATCCCTTCCCACAATGGCGTCATGCGGTAACTGAGATACTAAGCCCACTGGATGAGAGAGGGTACCTTTGGGGGTCTCGAAACACACTGTAGTCACTGGATACTCTCGAGTGTCCCCATGCACACAAATAACAGCTACCTTGCTATTCCCAGAGACCTCTGTTTTAACTAATTCAGCCTTTATCAGGGTCACAAGGCTACCTGAATCCAGTAATACCACAACATTTCTACCATTAATACACATTTTGCATAAATGTTTCTCAGTTCCTCGAATGGCAGTGCATGCGACTGTCGCACACAGCGACTGACGTCTGCCAGTCAGAAAGTCACACTGCATGGGTTCCTCCACAACCGGGCAATTGGCTGCAATATGTCCCGCTTGCCGGCAGCGGTAGCAAACGATCCTTCTTGCGGCCTCTTGAGCCGCTGATTTCCCAGGCTGTTCTCGCCAAACTTGGGGTAGAGCTCCCACCCTCTCACTCTCTCCACCCTCACCCCTTGGAATCCTCTTATCCGCCCCTGGGGATGGTCTGGTCTTAGGGTGGAAAGTCCGAGTGTTTCTGGAAGAGGCCGTCAGGTTCTCTGTAGCCAAGTATTTCTCTACACGATCCACAAGACCACCGGCCGTCTCTGGGTCTCCATGGCTTACCCACTTTTGGATGGCAGTAGGAAGAGCTCTCAAAAACCGATCCATTACAACACGTTCCACAATCTCTGGTGCGGACAAAGTCTCTGGCTGTAGCCACTTCCTGCTCAGGTGAATGAGATCATACATTTGAGACCTGGGGGGTTTTCCAAGCTGGAAAGTCCAGTTATGCACACGCTGAGCCCGGACAGCCAGGGTGACACCCAGCCTTGCCAATATTTCAGCTTTTAGCATCACATAGTCTTTTGCTTGGTCAGGCTCTAGGTCATAGTAAGCCTTCTGCGATTCACCAGTTAACAGAGGAGCCACCAGTCCAGCCCACTGCTCCTCAGGCCACTTTTCTCTTTCAGCAGTCCTTTCAAATGTGGTCAAAAATACCTCTGGATCATCCTCTCCAGTCATTTTTGTCAATAAACGACTCACCCCAAAGGACGCGGTATTAGTGGGACGGCTTTCCTCACTGGTCTGCGGACGTTGCTGCATTACTGCTTCCATTTGTTGTAGTCTCTGCTCTTGCTTCTGTAACAGGTCTATGAAGCGGGCCTCAGATTGCTGCTGGGCTTGTTGATGAGCTTGCTGCTGGGCTGCAAGGCTCCTTTGCAAACCTGCATTTGTCTGCTGTTGATTGGCATTTGCTAGAGCCAGCTGTTTCAGTATCTCCTCCATGCTGGCTTAAAAAAAACTGCCACTGGTTCTCCACCAACTGTGAGGGGGTTAACTCGGTAGCGGGTGTGTGTGACCCCCTGGTTGGGCTCCCCACACAAAAACAGGGCCAGCAGACGGAGGTTGTGGTTTTCAAAATCAAAAGGTGCGGTTTATTTCTCTATGTACAGTGACAAAAACACAGCAAAGCCAAAAAGAAACAAACAAAATAAATCCTGGTCAGTTTGACCTCTGACTAAACATGCAGGTTTCCTAAACTAACAACTGGGATCAGCCTGGTGCTGTCCCAGTCCCTAAGTCCCTGGTTTAGTAAAAGTCCAAACAAATAGCCACACAGGCTTGGTCTCACCGCACAGGGGTTCACTCTCCCTAGACAGTCCACACAGGTCTGCTTCCAGGCATGAGCTAACATCTAATGAATCTGGGCTTTCTTATAGAGGCCTAAATGAGCTGACAAGGTTCAGCTGGACTCATCAACTCCCTGTCTGTACGACGCCCCACACTCTCCCTAGAGGTATGAGTCATCCATGAGCCTACTAGCATCAGCTGGGCTTATACAACTCTCCACCTTAGTTGTATAAGTCAGCATAAAGCCTGAATCTGGGAGAAATATATCTACCCCCCTGGATGCAACCAGGTGACTTTACCTTCCTGCTGTCACAGTAGGAAGAGTGTCAGTTTCTTTTACTGTGCGAATCCTTGTTTCTAGGGACAGGGAAGGAAAGTGAGGGAAATTCTCCTTGTGCTATAGTGTGCTTTAAAAAAACATTTTTTCTAGGGACAGAAAACTATAGGTAGGAAGAGTGTCAGTTTCTTTCACTGTGATAATCCTTGTTTCTAGGGACAGGGAAGGAAAGTGAGGGAAATTCTCCTTGTGCTATAGTGTGCTTTAAAAAAACTTTTTTTCGAGGGACAGAAAACTATAGGTAGGAAGAGTGTCAGTTTCTTTCACTGTGATAATCCTTGTTTCTAGGGACAGGGAAGGAAAGTGAGGGAAATTCTCCTTGTGCTATAGTGTGCTTTAAAAAAACATTTTTTCTAGGGACAGAAAACTATAGGTAGGAAGAGTGTCATTTTCTTTCACTGTGATAATCCTTGTTTCTAGGGACAGGAAGGAAAGTGAGGGAAATTCTCCTTGTGCTATAGTGTGCTTTAAAAAAAAATTTTTTCTAGGGACAGAAAACTATAGGTAGGAAGAGTGTCAGTTTCTTTCACTGTGATAATCCTTGTTTCTAGGGACAGGGAAGGACAGTGAGGGAAATTCTCCTTGTGCTATAGTGTGCTTTAAAAAAAAATTTTTCTAGGGACAGAAAACTATAGGTAGGAAGAGTGTCAGTTTCTTTCACTGTGATAATCCTTGTTTCTAGGGACAGGGAAGGACAGTGAGGGAAATTCTCCTTGTGCTATAGTGTGCTTTAAAAAAACATTTTTTCTAGGGACAGAAAACTATAGGTAGGAAGAGTGTCAGTTTCTTTCACTGTGATAATCCTTGTTTCTAGGGACAGGGAAGGAAAGTGAGGGAAATTCTCCTTGTGCTATAGTGTGCTTTAAAAAAACATTTTTTCTAGGGACAGAAAACTATAGGTAGGGAGAGTGTCAGTGTGTTTTACTGTGCGAATCCTTGTTTCTAGGGACAGGGAAGGACAGTGAGGGAAATTCTCCTTGTGCTATAGTGTGCTTTAAAAAAAATATTTTTTCTAGGGACAGAAAACTATAGGTAGGAAGAGTGTCAGTTTCTTTCACTGTGATAATCCTTGTTTCTAGGGACAGGGAAGGAAAGTGAGGGAAATTCTCCTTGTGCTATAGTGTGCTTTAAAAAAACATTTTTTCTAGGGACAGAAAACTATAGGTAGGAAGAGTGTCAGTTTCTTTCACTGTGATAATCCTTGTTTCTAGGGACAGGGAAGGAAAGTGAGGGAAATTCTCCTTGTGCTATAGTGTGCTTTAAAAAAACATTTTTTCTAGGGACAGAAAACTATAGGTAGGAAGAGTGTCAGTTTCTTTCACTGTGATAATCCTCGTTTCTAGGGACAGGGAAGGAAAGTGAGGGAAATTCTCCTTGTGCTATAGTGTGCTTTAAAAAAACATTTTTTCTAGGGACAGAAAACTATAGGTAGGAAGAGTGTCAGTTTCTTTCACTGTGATAATCCTTGTTTCTAGGGACAGGGAAGGAAAGTGAGGGAAATTCTCCTTGTGCTATAGTGTGCTTTAAAAAAACATTTTTTCTAGGGACAGAAAACTATAGGTAGGAAGAGTGTCAGTTTCTTTCACTGTGATAATCCTTGTTTCTAGGGACAGGGAAGGACAGTGAGGGAAATTCTCCTTGTGCTATAGTGTGCTTTAAAAAAAACATTTTTTCTAGGGACAGAAAACTATAGGTAGGAAAAGTGTCAGTTTCTTTCACTGTGATAATCCTTGTTTCTAGGGACAGGGAAGGAAAGTGAGGGAAATTCTCCTTGTGCTATAGTGTGCTTTAAAAAAACATTTTTTCTAGGGACAGAAAACTATAGGTAGGAAGAGTGTCAGTTTCTTTCACTGTGATAATCCTTGTTTCTAGGGACAGGGAAGGAAAGTGAGGGAAATTCTCCTTGTGCTATAGTGTGCTTTAAAAAAACATTTTTTCTAGGGGCAGAAAACTATAGGTAGGAAGAGTGTCAGTTTCTTTCACTGTGATAATCCTTGTTTCTAGGGACAGGGAAGGACAGTGAGGGAAATTCTCCTTGTGCTATAGTGTGCTAAAGCATTCCTCATCAACCATCTTTGAAATCCTTGTTTTTTGGACAGTCAGGGAAATTGTCGTTGTGCTATTCTGTGCAAAAGCAATCATCCTCAACCATATTTAGAAATCCTTAAGTAAAGGGACAGAGAAGGACACCTGAAGGTAGCCCTTATTGCTTTTTTCCCATCTCCCTGCAGGCCATCTATTAGAATGTCTGGAAGGCAAACAAGGAGAGGCAGACAGTCAGGAGGCAATAAAAGAGGGCAAGCAGGCTCTGTGTCTGGGGGCAACAGTGCTGGTCGTGGACGCGGTGCATTGTCATCAGCACATGGCCATGGGACACGCTTGTCCTTCTTTTCGGCAGCTGGACATGTTGAGCCACATCATGCCGAAGACTTGGTAGAGTGGATGACCAAGCCCTCCTCCTCCTCCTCATCCTCTCTCACCCAGGCTCAGGGTACTGGAAAAGCAGCTGCCAAAGCGTCCTCTTCCCTGGTATCAATGTCAGACTCATCATCAGTCACTCCTTCCCTAGACCCACCATGTCCTCCTCCTGAGGAGTCCCCCGAACTGTTTGAGCACAGTGTTGGGTACATGCTCCAGGAGGATGCCCAGCGTTTCGAAGGGTCTGATGATGAAACCCAGCTACAGGAAGGCAGTAGCGTGAGAGCAGACAGAGGGGATGCTCAAGAAGGACACCAATCTGGCAGTCATGTTCCAGCAGCTGCAGCATACTGCCAGATTGGCTCCAGTGATGAGGAGGGAGGGGATGATGAGGTCACTGACTCCACGTGGGTGCCTAATAGGAGAGAGGAGGAGGAGGAGGATGAGGAGGAGGCACATCTCCAACGAGGCAGGATGCCCTTTGGTGGCCAGCGTAAGGGCAGTACACCGACGGAATCACACCGCAGAGCTCCGCCTGTGCAGGGCGCTGCCTCTGCCCGTCATTCAAAAAGTTCTTTGGTGTGGGCCTTTTTTGAGGCTAGTGCATCAGATCGCACAGCTGCTGTTTGCAACATATGTCTCAAGCGTATATCGCGTGGCCAAAACATCAGCCGCTTGGGTACCACATGCCTGACCAGACATATGTTGACCTGCCATGCAGCTCGTTGGCAAGCCTACCTCAAAGACCCACACCAAAGAACAAAGCGGACCTCTCCTTGCACCGCATCAGCTGGGATCTCCAACCCCACTATAAATTCAGTCCTCTCTGAAACATGCACTGAGAGGAATGAAGGTGTAGAATTAGGTGTGTCACAGCCAAGTACTTGCGGCCACTCTGCTAGCAGTACACCGACGTCCGATTCTAGCAGGCAAATTTCCCTGCCCCAGCTGCTGGACCGTCGAAAGAAGTTCACTCCCAGCCATCCACATGCCCAGCGGTTGAATGCTAGCTTGGCTAAATTGCTAGCGCTTCAACTGCTGCCTTTTCAGTTGGTAGACTCGGCCCCCTTCCGTGAGTTTGTGCAATGTGCGGTTCCTCAGTGGCAGGTTCCCAAACGCCACTTTTTCTCACGGAAGGCTATTCCGGCTCTCTACCGGCATGTGGAAGGCAATGTCTTGGCCTCGCTGGACAGGGCGGTCAGCGGTAAGGTGCATATTACCGCTGACTCATGGTCCAGCAGGCATGGACAGGGACGTTACCTTTCTTTCACGGCCCATTGGGTCACTCTTTTGGCAGCTGGGAAGGATGCAGGACAAGGTGCAGTAGTGTTGGAGGTTGTTCCACCGCCACGCCTCCAAAATGCTACTACTGGTTGTGACACACCTCTCTCCTCCACCCCCTCCTCTTCTTCTTCCTCCATGGCCTCTTCCTGTGGTTTGTCCTCGGAACCAGCGGTGCTCCGTAGGCGTTCAAGGGGCTACGCAAGTACGCAGGCAAAAAGATGCCATGCCGTGCTTGCGCTGGTGTGTTTGGGGGACAGAAGCCACACTGGGGCAGAGGTCCTGTCTGCTCTGCAGGGCCAGGCCGAGAGGTGGTTGACGCCACGCCAGCTTAAGCCAGGAATGGTGGTTTGCGACAATGGCACCAACCTCCTCTCCGCCCTCCGACAGGGACAACTGACCCATGTGCCCTGTGTGGCTCACGTCCTTAACCTGGTGGTGCAGCGGTTCTTGGGCAGGTACCCGGGCTTACAGGATGTCCTGAGGCAGGCCAGGAAAGTCTGTGTGCATTTCCGCAGATCTTATAATGCCAGTGCTCGCCTGGCTGAGCTGCAAAAGGAGTTGAACCTGCCCAAGAACCGCCTTATATGTGACATGCCCACCAGGTGGAACTCAACGTTGGCCATGCTGCAGCGGCTGCACACGCAGCAGAGGGCCATCAATGAGTACCTGTGCGACTACGGCACCAGGACAGGGTCAGGGGAGCTTGGTTTTTTTCTCCACGCCAGTGGGGCATGATCAGGGATGCATGCACTGTCCTGGCACCATTTGAGGAGGCCACGAGGATGGTGAGCAGTGACAGTGCATGCATCAGTGACACTGTACCTCTTGTCCACCTGTTGGAGCACACGCTGCGTGGAATAATGGACAGGGCACTTGAGGCAGAACAGAGGCAGGAAGAGGAGGACTTCCTTGCCTCTCAAGGCCCCCTTTACCCAGACAGTGTTCCTTCTGTCCCACCCATCGCACAGGAAGAGGAGGAGGAGGAGGAGGAGGAGGAGGATTGTGTCAGCATGGAGGTGGAGGCTGGCACTCAGCATCATCAGCAGCAGTCTTTTAGGGATGATTTACAGTCCCAAGAAACCAGTGGACTTGTACGTGGCTGGGAGGAGGTGGCTGCGGATCATGTCGTCCTTAGTGACCCAGAGGACTCCGGAGCGAATGCCTCAGCAAACCTACGCTGCATGGCCTCCCTGATCCTGCAAAGTCTGCAGAAGGATCCTCGTATTCTTCGGATCAAGGAGAGGGAACATTACTGGCTGGCCACTCTCCTTGATCCACGGTACAAGGGTAAGGTTGCGGACCTTATGTTACCGTCGCAGAGGGAGCAGAGGATGAGACAACTCCGGGAGGCCTTGCAGAAAGGTCTGTGCAACGCGTTCCCAGAGACTGGGAGGTTACAAACTCCTGGTCCTGGACAACGAGTTGCTGAGGCTTCGGCCAGTCAAAGAAGGAGCGGTGGGGAAGGTGGCCGTCTGACCGATGCGTTCAGACAATTCTTTAGTCCGCAGCCCCAAAGTATGATCGGTTCCAGCAACCATCGCCAGCGTCTGATAAACATGGTGCAGGAATATCTAGGGGCAAGGTCAGACTTGGACACCTTCCCCACCGAAAATCCTCTGGCTTACTGGGTCTTGAGGATGGATCACTGGCCAGAGCTTGCACAGTATGCAATTGAGCTACTGGCCTGTCCTGCATCCAGCGTTCTTTCGGAACGCACATTCAGTGCTGCTGGAGGATTTGTCATGGATCACAGGGTGCGCCTGTCCACCGACTCGGTTGATCGACTGACTTTCATCAAGATGAACCAGTCTTGGATCACCACCAGCTACCACACACCTGATGCTGATATAACAGACTAATTGATTTTAACATGTCACATCCCTTCAAGACTGATGCTGATGCTGAGTGCCTGTGCTGTTATGTTGACTGGCTATCCTCCTCCTCCGAGTCCTCAATGATACGATTGATGATGATAGCTTGGAAGATCATTTTTGTTTATGGGTGCCGCCACCAGTGGCTAAGGCCCAATTTTTCAGCCCCTGTTTTACAGGGGCGTGTAATTACAATTTTTTTAGCAATAATTTGCCATAGGGCTCATTGCTGTGCTCCAAGTACAGTATCTGTGAGGGGTTGGAGTGTTGTGGCACCAGTGCCTAAGGCCCAATTTTTCAGCCCCTGTTTAACAGGGGCGTGTCATTACAATTTTTGAAGCAATACTTTGCAACAGGGCTCATTGCTGTGCTCCAAGTACAGTATCTGTGAGGGGTTGTAGTGTTGTGCCACCAGTGCCTAAGGCCCAATTTTTCAGCCCCTGTTCAACAGGGGCATGCAATTACAATTCTTGATCTAATAATTCACAGCAGGGCCCATTGCTGCACCCACCAAGAGTAACTCTGAGGGCTTACAGTGTTGTGGCAACGCCACCACCACCACCACCACGAAAGGCCCAATTTTTCAGCCCCTGTTCAAAAGGGGCATGTAATTACAATTCTTGATCTAATAATTCACAGCAGGGCCCATTCCTGCACCCACCAAGAGTAACTCTGAGGGCTTACAGTGTTGTGGCAACGCCACCACCACCACCACCACGAAAGGCCCAATTTTTCAGCCCCTGTTCAAAAGGGGCATGTAATTACAATTCTTGATCTAATAATTCACAGCAGGGCCCATTCCTGCACCCACCAAGAGTAACTCTGAGGGCTTACAGTGTTGTGGCAACGCCACCACCACCACCACCACCACGAAAGGCCCAATTTTTCAGCCCCTGTTCAAAAGGGGCATGTAATTACAATTCTTGATCTAATAATTCACAGCAGGGCCCATTCCTGCACCCACCAAGAGTAACTCTGAGGGCTTACAGTGTTGTGGCAACACCACCACCACCACCACCACCACGAAAGGCCCAATTTTTCAGCCCCTGTTCAACAGGGGCATGCAATTACAATTCTTGATCTAATAATTCACAGCAGGGCCCATTGCTGCACCCACCAAGAGTAACTGTCCTGGCTTACAGTGTTGTGGCACCAGCACCACCATCAAAGGCCCAATTTTTACTACCACTGTTCAACAATTATATGTAATTAAAATTCCTGATATAATAGTTGACAGCAGGGCGTTCCAGCACCAACCAAGAGTAACTGTGAGTGCTTACAGTGTTGTGCCAACACCAACAACTAAGGGGCCTATTTCTGCAGAGTATATACGGCAGGTCCCTACTTTCAAACATCCAACTTACAAACGACTCCTACTTGCAAACGCAAGAAGACAACAGGAAGTGAGAGGAAATCTACCCCTTGGAAGGAAAATTCTCTCCTGTAAGAATTAATATGGGAGAAAGGTGTCTCCTCTGTACTGATGCTTTATCAGCAATCCTTGTTTCAAGAAAAACACCACATTTCAAAAACAGTTGTCATTGGGACGGAAAGTGAGGTGAAATGTTCTGAACAGGGGCACAGACAGCAAAACAAATGTTACAGGGGTGATAACCCTTACCTATGTTTTCCAAAAAGTTTAAAAATAGATTTTTGGGCTGGAGCTACACTTAAACAATGTACCTGTTCAAAATTACAAACAGATTCTACATAAGAACAAACCTACAGTCCCTGTCTTGTATGCACCGCCTGTATACGGCTGTTCAGAGTATATAGGGCCTTTTTTATTTTATGTGCGGGGTTCCCCTTAATATCCATACAAGACCCAAAGGGGCTGGTAATGGGCTGGGGTGGGGGGGGGGGGTCATGGGGTAGCTATGCCATTTTTCTTAAAGATTTTCATCCATATTACCGGGACCAGACATTACATTAAAGCCGCAAGCAGTTTTAAATGGCTTTTTTTTCCTTTAGAAGTGTAATTTTGTGCAGGGACAGTTCTAAACACGGGAAACACGTGGCACTTCACAGGCATACTTTAGACACCCCCCAGGTACGATATTTAAAGGAATATTTGACTTTTTTTTTTTCACTTTATGCATCATTAAAATGACTGCTCCCGAAAAACGGCCATTTTTAAAACTTCTTTTTGCATTGATACATGTCCCCAGGTGCACAACCCGGGTTCCCAAACCCTTTTTAGGACAATAACATGCATAATAGTTGTTATAATTAGCACTTTAGAATTCAAACGTTCGCATCCATTGTATTTAATAGGGTTCTAATGTTCGTACGAACTTTCGGTCCGTTCGCGGGTTCTGGTGCGAACCGAACCCGGGGGTGTTCGGCTCATCACTAAAGGAGAGCATGTAAAATATACATCACAGTTTGTATAAACATACAATATCACAAATTACAATCCCACCCCTCCTAACATATCTACCCCATCCATTCTCCGGTAGAGTTGATCACAGGTCACCTGCAGAGGGAGAGAAATGAAAAACACAATATACAATTCTACATCTAAGATGGGCAGAAGAAAACCACCTCCCCGGAGAGAGATGATTATCCTCGGATATATATATACATTTAGTTTGCACTGTTAGGCCTAGCCTCACTGAAATTTCAGCAAAACACCACCACCTAGTGGGAACTTAAGTCTATACACTTCAATGCTGTGCGTGGGCATGCATGTATTTCACGTGAACTCTTTATCTTGATCACGACGGTTTCTCACTTTGGCCCTGACTAAACTACCCCATAGTTCAGTAGAGAAAAAAAAAAACATTTCTTTCCTTTGCGGAGCTGAGGAGAGAGAGAGAAAAAAAAACAACAACTCTCTGATTCCTCAGTTGAGTAGTTTCCCCTGCTGCAAAGGGTAAAGTCAAGAGTGAGTTTAGGGCAGGCTATTCCTGTGAAAAGGAATAAAGAAAAGCACACATAAGTTAAATTTCACAAGTAGTACTGAGGATCTGGGAGAACAAGAGTCTTCCATTGTTTATCTAGGGTCTCTATAGAGTACACGGTATCCTCTTTCTCCTTGCAGCAAATTGCCACACGATCTGCATGGATGTGCCGACCATAGCTCCACTCCTTACGGCACCCCTTATAATGATCTGCCATGATAACAGAACATTTTAGGTACCTGCGGCCTCTGTGCACTTCCAAATGATCCCAAATGAAGTCCGCGTACCACCGTTCCCTGTAGGCCTCGATTTCAAAGAGCAACTGTTTGGGAACGTAGGGGTATTCCCACCCGTATTCCGCAGCAATTTTCCTATTTAGGAGCCGCTGTAACCGGGCTAAAGGTGGCATGGTCGCCCGATCTCATGCTCCAGGAAGAATGATAGCATCTGGAGACCTTGTTATTTGAACCTGTTCCGACTGTGGCAAAGGCGGCCGCAACGGCGGACGTCCCTCCGTAGCAGTAGGCACGGACAATGCAGGGGCATGCAGAGCGGGTGTGGGTATGACTTCTTCCTTTAGGGCAGGGGCTTCCACTCTAGGTGTAGTTTACCCAGAGTCCATTGGCGAGATCTCCCTAAGGCTGCGGGGTGAAGTCACTGGAACTTTGTTCCATCCCTTTTTAATATAAACCTCATCAAATCAATCTCGTAGTCATCCCCCACATCTGACGACGATTCCAGATCGGAGGTGTCATACTCCTCTGCCGGCAGATAATTTGTGGTGGACACAGACACATTGTCTCCAAAAATAGAATGTTTCCGTGGGGCTGGCTGTCCATGCATCCCCAGTAGTGTGGGGTATGAGCTTCTTTCCCTTCCCCGGCAAAGTCAATGTCACAGTTCCCCCAGCCTCCTTAACGTCCCCTGACGTGGATCTCCTGGGGGTCCCTCCGGCTTGAAGTTCCGGTTCAGGCAGGCGCTGGGGCAGGCTTCGACCGCGGCCGCGGGAGGTCTTAACATAGCCCACCTTTCGTTTGGCGGGCGGAATGGAGGTCTCGGTTGTGGCGGAGACAGCATCCGCTCCGGTATCCGCCGATGGCTCTGCAGCAGCTGAGTCATCTCCATTGGCCACATCTGTGGCAGCCAACGCGGTGCACGTGGGCTCAACTGTGGGAGTACAGGTTTCCTCCTCGGAAGTGATGGCACCCGTGATGTAGTTGATCTGGTAGACCCGGGGTTTCTCAGTGGGTTGGTCTTCTTCCAAGAGGAACTCCCCATAGGTTGCGCACCTTCCAAAAGGCCATAGTTGCACCGCCAGTCCTTGACATCTGGGACAGAGCACGCCTAGGGCCTCCGCATCTCGGCAGACATAGAGAGCGAAGCGGCCCCTAGGCCTTAGCCGGATCCCTGTGTCTGTCAGGCGGGCAGTGAGGGAAGCAATGTCCATGGCTGGGGTGGTTTGGAACATCCGAGGTCCCAATGCAACAGAAGTCCATGGAGCAGTGGCCATCTTACTTCTCCTCCAATGATCCAGCTTGCGCTGTCCCTTTGGCTCCAATGCTCGCAGGCTTTTCTATGTTTGAGGCACGCCCACGAACGACACAGTTAGAAAAGTCCAGTACAGGCCTTTACCTCCATTTTTCACACAAATTACACAGTTCAACTTTTCCCAAATGGCCGATTTTTACAGAACCACATCATACACGGGGAAAAATAGTCCAACCTCTAGGGGGGTAGCTGCAAAACATCCCGGACGAGCCCTCACGTGTAGCACAAAGACCCTTTTTTCCTGCCTACCTTCACTTGCAGGGGTAAAGGCACACCATGCCACATGCCCGTATCTTCCTGGAATAAGAGGTTGAGCGGTGTTCTTGCAATTTTGGGTCCTGCAGCGAGTTACCTCCCTCCGTTGGTTCTTGTCCCTAGAATGTAGGGAAAAGTCTATTCTTCCCCGAAAGAAGGCCAATGTCCAGACAGTATTTAAACTCCAACAGATGAGTTTACTTTCTTTGCTTGAAACAGATTTGGGAAAAAGGTTGAAAATAGCAATGTGATTTGGTAGGTAAATAGGTTTAGGCACGCGGCACCCAGTCACCCTATTCTCCACTCAAGCCTGAATGGGTATTGCTCACCCGGATAGATCCCTCTCACAGTTCTAGCAGCTGGAGTGAAGCACGAACATGACACTTTAGTTTTATTCCCCTTCACGGACAAGTTCAGGAGATCCTCTGCTACGGAATCCCTTAGTTCCTGAATTTAGAACTTCCTAACGCCTGTAGATTATAGAGACCATAGGTGCCAATGGGGCACGCTACAGGAGCTATCTTGCAACTAACGAATCTTTCCCTCTGATAGGCAACCAGGCCTCCCCGAAACTGTGACTTCCTTCACCGATCCACCGGACAGGTCCTCCCCCCGGTTTCCTCTGTTTCAGAGCGGGCCACCCTCCCTTGGGTTCCCTGGGACTCCAGTGATTGGTTTGTAGACCCAGTTGAAGGTACTGGGCCTACCTGGAACTCTGTAGCCTCAGGTTAAAGGTGCCTGAGACTCCTCGACCAGTTCACGCACCCCCCGGCCAGCAGGGCCAAAGGGCACGACTTCGCCACCAGGGGTCCTCCTTGGAATCCCCCAGGCAAACCACACCAGATCATGGCGTCGGCCCTTTATGTACCCTCTCCCGGCATACACAGCAGGCAAAAACCCGCCCACAGCACGGTAGCCGAGAGAGGACACCCAACCACACCGTAACGCCACCTGTGGTTCTCCTCAAGACCTGGGCAACAGCGCCACCCACAGGACAAGGGGAACTATACTCCAGGCAACATTACAGCAGAGCAGAGTCCAAACTAAACAGAATTGGAGAACCTGAGCTAAACGATTGCTCAGGCTACCCTTAAATTTAGAGCATAGCGACCCCAATTTTGGGGGTCCGCTACATATACAATGTGGCCCTCGAAGTAAAAAGTTTGGAGACCCCTGGTGTAGTGTATTAATCAGTGTAGTGTAGTAGTTAGTGTAGTGTAGTGGTAATCAGTGTAGTGGGTGGTGTAGTGTAGTGCGTGTTGTAGTAATCAGTGTAGTGCATGTTGCACCTGATGCAAGGACAGACTCTGGGGAGGCACCTGATGCAAGGACGGACTGTTGGGGAGGCACCTGATGCAAGGACGGATGGCTGGAGAGGCACCTATTGCAAGGACGGACTCTGCTGGGGAGACACCTGATGCAAGGACGGACTGCTGGGGAGCCATCTGGTGGCAGGTGACGTATCAGGTGACACGCTTTCACTGATTCTGCATTAGGGTGAGTTGAATGATTTAATTTTATATTACAATGTAATAATAGAAAAAATGCGCTTCAATCACCCTGACACCATAACAACCATGGTGCCGGGATGATTGAAGCACCAACAACAGGTTTTTTGGGACTATCTTTATCTGCCGATTTTGTTAAACTTTCTGGAATACACATATTTCTATTGTGGTGTAGGATCTGGCTTCTTTCTTTCCTTCCTTCCTTCCTTCCTCTCGGACTCTAACCAAACCCCTTCTGAACCATGCCAATTTAAGCCACGCCCACCATCGCGCGTAAACCGCGCCGCATTTTCCTATTAGGTTGTGACACGCCTACAAACGAATGCCCCGCACACTAATTATAGCAAGGCTCCACCTACATGCAAAAAGTGTCCCGGATCTTATTTTTGCAATGTTGGCAACTATGAGAATGGGGTCCCGCCATAGCACGGACCTCATGTATGCTCCTAATTAACTCCTTGTCTCTCCCATACCATGCCAGGTACATGGGATCTGCGTACTGTGAGTTCAGTCCCAGTTACTTTTGGCAAAACTGATAGCTATGGAGGGAGCCAGAATACTGAACCCCTCACTTCCGAAGGACCTGTCACCCGAACCTGGTATCACCTCTCACTGTGTGGTTGCTATTCACTTCCCATCAGTTTATGGTTACCGGTGGCAACTACTCTCCTGCTCAGTTAGCCCTTTGTGATGGCCTTCCTCCTGTACCCCGTGTGTGCTTTACAGGTCGTGTTCTTCAGATACGCTATGTACCACCATGGACCCATTTGAATAACTTGAGACCAGGCTCAGAAACAGTATAATAAAACTTTACTTAGAAGTTGCAACAGTACAGTCCATAAACTCTAAACTCCCTGAGTATTTCTCAGCTGCTCAAGCGTACCTTTACAGTTGGAAATCCATGATGGAAACATCCTTAATAGTTGGCCTACCTTGGTTTGGTGTTGATCGAAGTTTGCTTCAGGTTACATCCTCCACTGACCTGGGTCTTCTTCTCTTTTTCCAGGCGGTCCCGCTTTCCCAGAGCCCGGCCTTCTCATCTGAGTTAAAGGCTGACAGGGTGGGGGGAAGAACCCAAAAAGCTTGGGAAACCAACAGATCTGAACTTTTGGCTGGGTTCCCCGCATCCAATTTGCATAGCAGTAGAATGTGACTGGCTCTCCATGGAGCCGGTTCACATATCTCCGCAGCAGGTCCAGTGCGATTTGCTGGAAAAACATGTGCCTTTTTTGGTCTGTTTCATGTCCGAATTCAGCCCAAAATTCGGGCTGAAATCAGACCTGAAACGGTGAACCAGCACGCACCGGACCCCTGCTGTGCGACGGATCCGGCGATGGTGTGAACCCAGCCTTAACCTTTCCCTCACCAGGGCAGTCCATGCTTTTTAGCTACAACAATACTGCATGTAGGCACCTGTCTACATATGCGTCTGGAGTGGACTGTTCCTCAACATCCTCATGTCATTGCAGGGCTATGGGCTCTGCATTTGTCTGGATGACTTGCGACCGCCTGAGCATAGATGAAAAGAAGCTGTTGGGGCAGGTCTTACAACCTGAAGGGACCATTTGGAGCAGAGGATTGGGTAAGTACAAACTGCTTGTTGCAATCCCCAAGACCTAAACAAGAATTGAACCCCTGTAGTGCGGGGGCAGCTCCACTGCAAGGGGGCATTTTTAATTTTTTGTTTCTGTTCAGCTTTAAGCAATTATGTTAGGTCACCTCCCTGCCCCCAGCTTATGACTGGAATGTGAAGGAGCAGAAAAAGTTCACCCGTCCCCTTTCTCAGTGCTCCTTGTCATTAGATGTACTGCAGCACACCTGATTGACTCCAAGTGCTGTGCTCCCTCTCACAGTCTGAGTGCTGCAGTACAGAAAGCTGAAACCAGTTCAAATTCAGGTACTTACACTAGCTGCTTTAAAAATATATTTGGTTATTGTTAAATGTACACACAACTGCATAAGTTGGTGTTTTTTTAAATGTGAATGCAGCTTTAATAACATTGTAAAACAACAACATTTTGAAAATGTTATGTAGCGGCCTCACCCCCTCTTCTTTGTCTAGGGGTATTTCATATGTGAGGGTGAGATGCGCTACGGCCCATGTCCTCCCCATGGCAGTGGGTGAGGTGAAGGCCAGTACCAGATATTTTCCTCGGGCCTGTGCGTTTTAGTTAGGGGCCAAGTCTTGCTGTGCTGACACTTCCCTCTGCTCCCATTAACCAGAGTCCCACACACCGATTAGGGTCCAACTCTTGTTTTATTGTCACACTCACAATCAAACAGTTCTTTACCAGCCAACTGGTTGAGACCCAATAACAGTTCAATACGGTGGGGTGAGCAAGCCTAAACCACACATGATACATTGGACCTCTGGCTCTCGCTAATGTGTTTTATACGATCACCTTTTCTCCAGCCCTTGGTGTGTTGGGATTGATCTCCAACTAAGGTGGAATGCCTGTATGGTATATATTTTGAAATATTGTTAAAACGTGAACACAAGTCCTGTATCTAAGTATAAACAAACTGTTATTGTTTTAATGTTTATATGTATTTTTTCAATACTCTGTTTAAAAAATAAATACCCCTAGTTTTTTACAAGATTTATCCATGTGCCGCCTAAAGTCCATTTTTCTAGTTCAATGATGAGACCCAATAACAGTTCAATACGGAGGGGTGAGCAGGTCGAGGCACTATCCTGGTTGTACGTGCAGCGGCCTCACCCCATCTCCTTGGTCTAGGGGTATGTCACACGACAGGGTGAGATGCGCTACGGCCCATGTCCTCCCCATAACTGTGGGTGAGGTGAAGGCCAGCACCAGATATTTCCTTGGGCCTATGTGCTTTGTTCTAGAATACAGTCCTGCTGTGTCAACACTTCCCTCTGCTCCCATTAACCAGAGTTTCACACACCGATCACAGTCCAACTCTTGCTTTATTGTACATCTTACAATAAACAGTGCTTCAGTAGCCATCTGGTTGCGACTTGATAACATTTTGATACGGGGGTGAGCAGGTCGAGGCACTATCCTGGTTATCAACTAAACCACTGCGATCTCGCCAGCGGTTACTATAGCATTCAGCTAGAAAGGACTTAGAATCTGAGAGTCTCTACCAGCGACTCAAGAGAACGTAGATAGGAGTACCTTCGCTGCGCTGCGGCCCCTATCAGGGGAAGATGTCCCTCCAAGGGAGTTACCAGAGGCCCATCCGTCACTGGGTTGATGCTGCTCCAGACTCTCCAGACGGGTAACCTCCCCGGCCTCCTCACCTCAGACATGGACCCCGTCCACCTCAGGGACCCTCGGACGTCTCCACCCTTGCGGGATCCAGTCGAAGTCACTGGACCCCAGGCCTCCTAGTTCAGTACCTCACCCCAGGCTGAAGGTGCCTGGGATGGACTCCGACTCCATTCCGGTCAGGCCTAGGGCACCTGAGCCGGAATCCAGAACCCGCCCGCACCCAGGCCTAAGGTGCCTGGGCGCGTAAGAACTTCCTCCAGAAGACAGACCTCGTGGTTAGGGCGTCTCCCCCTTTTATCTCCTCCCATCGACACCACGGCAGGTTCCCCGCCCTCGCCGTACCATCTCCGGAAAGGGACAAAAAGGCTAGCACTGTAATGGCAAATCTACCTTGAGCCTCCAGGTACCCCGCCACCCAGAAGCCAAGGAGATTATTACACCATCCAATCCTCCACGAACACAAGTGGTCCACTAATCCCATACTTACACACCTGAGTGTCCCACATAAATTTAGAGACCCCGCTACATACGCTAAACCACTGTGGTTTCACCAGCGGTTACTATAGCCTTGGCTAGAGAGAGAACTTAGAACTTGTGAGTCTCTACCAGCGACTCAAGAGAATGTAGATAGGAGTACCTTCGCTGCGTTGTGGCCCCTGTCAGGGGGAGATGTCCCTCCATGGGAGTTACCAGAGGCCCATCCGTCACCGGGTTGATGCTGCTCCGGACTCTTCGGACGGGTGACCTCTCCAGCCTCCTCACCTCAGACATGGGCCCCATCCACCTCAGGGACCCTCGGACTCCTCCACCCTCGCGGGACCCAGTCGAAGTCACCGGGCCCCGGACCTCCGGTTTAGTACCTCACCCCAGGCTGAAGGTGCCTGGGATGGACGCCAACTCTGATCCGGCCAGGCCTAGGGCGCCTGGGCCGCAACTCCGGACCGCCCCCACCCAGGCCTAAGGTGCCTGGGCGCGTGATGAAGAAGATCCCCAAAAATACCTTGTGGCAAGGGCGTCTCTCCCCTTTATCTCCTCCATTGACGCCACGGCAGGTTCCCCGCCCTCGCGGTACCATCTCCAGAAAGGGACAAAAAGGACAGCACTGCGGCAGCAAATCTACCTTGAGCCTGCGGGTACCTCGCCACCCACAGGCCAAGGAGAATAATACACCACCCAGTCCTCCACGAACACAAATGGTCCAAATCCTCTCATGATTTACACACCTGGGTCATACTATTACCCAGGTGTATCCCACCTAAATTTAGAGACCCCACTACACACTCCCCCCTGTGATTTGACGCTGGTCCCCAGCGTCTGGTACAAACCCATGTCTCCCATGAAGTGGTGACATAAGCCTGACCCCAGAGGCTATCCCTCAAAATTTGAATTCTAATTGTGCCAAGACCTTCTCCAGGAAAGGGGAACATAAAACAATAAACTTTTTCATAAAACCCTCTAAGCATGTACACATATACAATCCCTCCCATCACTGTCTAAGAACCACCCCATACTCAGCAGTCTTGACAGATGGATCTCCTGCAGAAGGGAAACAAAAAAAAAAACACAACATCCTAACATATTTGTGTTAGTTTGGAATGAATGGGTCTATCAGCCGAGAGACCCACTCGCTCCAACGAGTAAAGTGATGCAAGTGTAAAAAAAACAAACACAGCCGTTGCGCAACACTGCCACCTGGTGACAGTGCCACGGTAATGGCACTTGGTGAAATCTTCCTTCTTCCTGCGTCCCTATCCTGATTCTACCCCCAAAGTCTCTGTCTTTGAATTGTGAAAGAAGAGAGAATAAAACAAAACAGCTCTCATTCCTCCAAAGAGTAAAAAAAACACACAGGAAAGTCTCCTCTTACAAGTAAGACTTCGGGTCAGGCAAGAACAGGGGCTTCAGATGCTTATCGAAAACCTCAATCGAATAGTCAATGTCCTCTCCATCTTTCCGGCAGATAAGCACCTTGTCCGCATAAATATGACGCCCCAACATCCAGTCTGCTCTGCAGTCTCTGAATTTTTTCGACACGGGTGGTGAACAGGACAAGTATCGCCGAGCATGAGGCACTTTTTTAAGTTTCTCCCAGACAAACTCATAATACCACCGCTGCCGCAGAACTTCAACCTCAAACAGTAAGTCCCGGGGCAAGTAAGGATATTCCCATCCGTACTCACGGGCGACCCTCTGGCAGAAGAGTCGTTGCAGTCGGGCCAAAGGAGGCATTGTGGCCCGCTCACCTTCTCCTGGTTGAACGATGGCCTCCGGATGCCGAGGTACTTTCACTAACTCTGATGGCTTTGCTCTTGGTGCCCGTAGTGATGCGTGCTGTGTCCCTGCCAACAAAACGGGTGATGATGCGGATTGTGAAAGAACAATTGGAGGACTAGGCTTCCTCGTAGATTCCGGGGCTTCCGCCCGGGGCGTGCTATCTCCTATAGACATAGGCGAATCTTGTGGTGCATGTAACACAGGCAACAGGCGTTTGTCCTAGCCCTTGCGATGAAAAAGTTTGTCTATTTCACCGTCATCTCCACAGTCCGACAGCGATTCTAGGTCGGAGGTGTCATACATCTCTGCGGGAAGGTAGTCTCTAGTAGACGTGGAACTACCCTCCCTAGCGGGTTCCACCGGCTGTGGACCCCCGACACCTCCAACCACCACCACAGTCCCAGCCCCTGGCTCACCTTGACCTTTTGAAGCACAGGGATGTCCAGGACTCTTCCAACCGGATCCATCCAGGCCCGGCAGGCGACGGGGTGAAGCTCGACCATGACCACAGGACGCATGTACCAGGCCGACTTTCCTCTTCGGAGGTGGGAGCAGAGAATCTGTAGTGACCGAAGCAGCATCCTCTGATTTTTCTTTCTCAGTCTCTGGTTGGGCAGTCACATCGCCCTGGTCAGTGCGTACGGGAACCTCCGCAAAGGCCTGGATCTCCCCTTCCGGAGTAGCGGTACCTGTGAGGCAGTTGAGGCGAAGGGCCCGGGGCCTTACTGTGGATGGCTCCACCTCGAATAAGAATTCTCTGCACGCCTCACAACGCCCGAATGGCTTCAGGTGGACCACCAGTCCCGAACATCCGGGACAGATCACGCCGAGGGCCTCCGTGTCTCTGCAGGTGTACAGAGCCAACTGCCCTCGGGACCTGAGTCTTAACCCCGTGTCTGTAAGGGGAGCAGCAAAGGTAGTCAACTTCGTGGGGTAGGGAACCGGAATCCACGGGAAGCTTGAGGCCATCCCGACTATTTGCTGCTCCATCACGCACTGACCATGCGCCGAAGTCTCCACGTGAGTCCCTCCACATGGCCAGACTCCTCCCACGACTTGCACGTTTTCGCGGGCTTCCATCAAACTCCGCCCACGAACTGTGTAGTCACGGGGTGCCTCATGGCGCAGTGCAGTAAAAGCCCCCACATGTAGTACGTCACACGGCTGGACTTCTCCCTCTTCTCGCTCTTCCGCATGGGCCTTTCCCGTCTTAGGGTCATTTCCACGACTTTGAGCAGGGATGCACTTTGGCCGATCACATGGCCGACCCGCTCGGAACTCCTCCGGGCAGCAAAGTTCAGACACAACCGTTCTTAATTCCAAGGTCAAAACACACATCATCCCGGACTCACGAGCCCCCACGTGTAGCGGCCTCACCCCCTCTTCTTTGTCTAGGGGTATTTTATATGTAAGGGTAAGATGCGCTACGGCCCATGTCCTCCCCATGGCAGTGGGTGAGGTGAAGGCCAGATATTTTCCTCGGGCCTGTACGTTTCAGTTAAGGACCAAGTCTTGCTGTGCTGACACTTCCCTCTGCTCCCATTAACCAGAGTCCCACACACCGATTAGGGTCCAACTCTTGTTTTATTGTCACACTCACAATCAAACAGTTCTTTACCAGCCAACTGGTTGAGACCAAATAACAGTTTAATATGGTGGGGTGAGCAGGTCGAGGCACTATCCTGGTTGTACGCTAAACCACTGTGGTTTCACCAGCGGTTACTATAGCCTTGGCTAGAGAGAGAACTTAGAACTTGTGAGTCTCTACCAGCGACTCAAGAGAATGTACGCCAGGGCAGGTTCCCCGCCCTCGTCGTACCATCTCCGGAAAGGGACAAAAAGGACAGCACTGCGGCAGCAAATCTACCTTGAGCCTGCGGGTACCTTGCCACCCACAGGCCAAGGAGAATAATACACCACCCAGTCCTCCACGAACATAAATGGTCCAAATCCTCTCATGATTTACACACCTGGGTCATACTATTACCCAGGTGTATCCCACCTAAATTTAGAGACCCCGCTACAGTTATGTAGCGGGTGTCATATTTAGGGGGAGCATCTGAGTGGTAACTAGGCTCAGATGCACTAATTGTTAGGTTTCATGGACCATTTTCTATCCCTGGGAGATAGTACTGGTGTACAGTTCCCTGGGGCCTATGGGTGGCGCTGTTGCCATGGGCCCGGGTTGAACCGCAGTACAGGGTTGTGCCTTTTCTTGTCCCCTCTCGGCAGCAGTACGGCGGGGCAGGGAACCTGCTGTGCCTGTCGGGAGAGGGTATAAAAGGGGACGGCCATCTTCCAGAGGGGTCTTTGTTCGTCCACGCCCAGGCACCTTAGGCCTGGGTGTGTGTGTCGCCTCAGGGTGCCCTGGCCCGGAGGCCTGGTCGGTTCCGCACTCAGGCACCTTAGGCCTGGGTGCGGGTGAGTTGTCTTTGGGTGCCCTAGGCCCAGAGACGGAGCTGCTGTTCCATCCCAGACACCTTCAGTCTGGGGTGAGGTACTTTGGCGAGGGCCCGGAACCCAGCAACCATCAGCTGGGGTCCGCTAAGGATCGAGGCTCCCAGGGATCTGCCTTGCGAGGGGCCCTATATCCAGGACGAGGAGGCCAGGGAGGTGACCCTTTCTGAAGACCCAGCGCAGAGTTGTGGTGACAGAGGGGGCCTCTGGTAACTCTCCGGAGGGATGTTCTTATCTTGAAAAGGGCTAAGTTACTCAAGGACGGAAGTGCGGGTTCTTTATGTCACAGTGGCAGTGACTCTACACACACCAGGTCAGTGGCAGTGACTTGCAACTATTCACCAGGTCAGTGGCAGTGACCAACCTCATGGTCTGTGGCAGGGACCGTGCGCCAAGCCTGTTCGTGCAAATCAGAATAGGAGAAACCTTGAATTAAGTTTGTGCCTGGACCTCCTCCCACCTTATCTGACCCATGTTTGTCTCAACCTGTCTGCTCTCAAAGAGACTATTTATTGCCCTTAAGAATAAATAAGAAGTTGGACTTTTCAGTTGGTGTGGACAGTTGCTTACTGGGGAGAATTAAGGACTTGTTTCTGGCTACCCCAGAAACGAGGTCAGCTCTGGAGGTTTTAATCACTGGCTGCAAGCAGGCCAGAGAAAACTAACACCGCTCAACCTCCCCATCCAGGAGGGTACGGGCTTGTGGTGCGGTGTGCCTCAGTCTTTCCTGCGCAGGAGCCAACATAATAGAAAAGCAGGTAAAGGCTGGGGTGGGTGCGCTACAGTTATAACCAAGCTGATGCAACAAGAACACACCATGGAGGCCCTGCACCTACTAGGCTTGTATAAAAATGATCTCAATACCGAGAAATGGGAAGGAATACTGCATGGACGAGGGGTTTACTGCAAGCTTAAAAGCAGCCATTGTGCAGAAAAGAGCTGTGCATGACGTGAATAAAACACGCTCCCTCTTTCAGCATCTTGCAGTGTAATTAGAAGAGGAAGGAGAATAAAACCTTTGCCAGTGTTGCTAAGCAACAACTTGCTCAATAGGTTGGAATACATCCAAGTACTGTACTCTGGTGGCCTGGCTCATACAATTATCTCATTCCAGTCACTGACACAGCAGCAGAGATATAGACTGCTTGTTGCTTTCTAGTAAAAAGGCCCAGTCAGAGGCTGCGATTTCAAAATTAACCATTCAATCTGACACACTAGAGTAGGGGTCTCCAAACTTCCTAAACACAAATTTCCTTTCTTACAGACTTTAGGAGGACCGGACTGTGGCCAATTGTAATAGAAAATGCCCCAGCATTGCTGGGAGTCTACAAAGTCTCAGGCCTGGTGCTCAGTAGGATTTAAAAAATTTGATTAGTAAGAGGAACGGTGTACCATTGTTGGTGTCAGTGGGAGGAGTAGTGCCCCATCACTGGTGTCAGTGGAAGAAAAAAAAGTGCCCCATTATTGGTGACTATGGGAGGAATAGTGCCCCATCCTTGCTGTCAGTGGGAGGAATAGTGCCCCACTGTTGGTGTCAGTGAAAGCAATGGTGCCTCATTATTGGTGTCAGTAGGAGAAATAGTGCCTCAAGGGCCAGACAAAGGCAAGCAAAGGGCCACATCTGGCCCTCGGGCCGCAGTTTGGGGACCACTGCACTACAGTTATGAACTCCACATCTAAGGAGTTTCATCAGATCAGTAATGGTCACTGTAACGGCACCCCAAATGTAACGGCACCCCAAATACGAAGGGGGTTAACACCGTATAAGATGTTCCCTCTCCTGGACACCCACTTGCTACCAATCTTCCACAGCCAGGCGACCCTTTCCCATAGGAATTAATCCTTCTGGAAGAACGAGACACACGCTCTGTATCTTCCCAAGATCGAATGCCTTTTATTGAGAAACATTGTAACTTTTATATACATCTAATACACATTAGTTTAACATGAACAATGGCCCAGCTCCACCCACACATTACAAGGCTCAACACATTATTTTGACGTCTGTTAGGAGACAACAGACTTTAATAATCCCCTTTATGTTTGAATGACTATGCATGACCTTTATAGTCACCAGACTGTCTGATACTTTACAATACACACAAGGACAGACTTAATTTCCCCAATCCACATCACCACAAACAATGAACAGGTCTTCTAGAAGCTGGAATTCATTAACATTACACTAGACAGGTGATTGAGGCTGAACACCTCAGTATCTCTCAATTAACCTGTTGAGTTCAGAAACAGTAAATAGTCCTTTACAGATATCCTTGGGGATATGGTGGATAAATATTACAGACCCATTTTAGGTAGCCCAAGATATATTTCTTCATGTCCATTACTTCCTGGCTCACCCTGTGTCCAAAGTGACCCTCCTGTCACACATCTCCCCTTTCAGCAGGAGACTAACAGAGGAGGCGACCCCAGACGGGTTGACTCCGAAGTTAGTCCATAGGTCCATTCCTCTAATGCCGGTATCCACACAGTACCCCAAATAAATTGCTCCAAACAGAGCATTACTTACCCAGCCAACCTCTGCCTCTCTCAGAGAACATACCCGCCGCTGGGGAGAGGCCTGGACTGGCCCTTCTCCCTGGAGTCCTTTCAGCCGCTGGAGAGAAGACAGGGTGACTGGGCTCAGTCCGTCATGCTGTTGGGGATCTGGATCGACTGCCCGGCATCCCTGGGGTATACAAGTGCAGGCTGAAGTCCCATCCCCTTGTGGCAGGTGAAAATCCCCCAGTGCTTGCAAAGCAAGGCTGACATCCTCCTGTCTCAGTGTCACACCATTTTCTGGGGTTGTGTCAGTGAGGACCGAAGTCCCATCAAATACCACAGGAACTCCCTCTTCTGTTAGTTGAGAGCAGAGGCCCGCGGCACTCTGCTCTGTTGCCAGCTCTTGTGCTAGGTTGCTGTGAGTGGAGACCGCAGTCCCATCCACCGATATCCGCTCAAGTGGCAGTTGTGTGCAGCGGCCAGTAGCATTCTGCCCTGCTGCCAGTGATTCAGCTGGGGGTAAAAGCTTTACCACCTCAGCTTGTTGCTGGAGAGAGGGGCCAACTGCCCCGGCTCCCTGAAACTCCACAGTTGTTTCCAGTGCTGGGCAGAAGTTGCTATCACTCTGCCCTGTTGCCAGCACTTCTGCTGGGGACTTCACACCATCTGCTCTGGCTAACTGTTGGGGAGGGAAAAGGGCTGCTTCTCCCCCCTGAATCTCTGAAATCCCCTGGGAAAGAGGAACCATCACCTTCTCACCTCGGGCCTCCAAAACTGCCACGGGTGTAGAGCCGGGGTCTGCAGTACTCTGTCCTGCTGCCAGTACTTGGGCAGGCGATGCATAATCCCTAACATCCTCTGAACAGTCCCTTAAGTCCATACCTTCTGTAATCTGTGGCTGGGGAGATGAGCCAACTGCCCTAGCTCCCTGGAACTCCATATCATCCACCTCGGCTTTAGGGATGGCAATCTCCAGATTTTCCACTGCTGATTCTTCAGCCAGGCTAGCTCCCTGGAACTCCATATCATCCACTTCGGCTTTAGGGATGGCAATCTCCAGATTTTCCACTGCCGATTCTTCAGCCAGGATTTCAGAGTTGTCCACTGGTATTTCCTGATAGTCCCAGGCAAAGGGGGCCCCACCCTGCTGCTGAGCAGATTCTAGCAGCTGTCTGTAGGCGATCTCCGATTGCCGTATTTCCGCCATTCTCCGCTCATGTTGCCGCTCTAGTTCTCTCTTTTGTCGCTCTCGTTCTCTCTCTTGACGCTGTCGTTCTCTCTCTTGTCGCGCATCCTGCAGCTGGATGCCTCTAATGGCTTCCTGTATGGCGGTCTCTGATGGGTTAGCACCATATAATGCCAAGCGCTGTTGAACTCGTTGCTGAAACAAATCTTCAACTGACCGGGGTCCTGCATCACCCTTCTTCTGGTCCATCTCGGCTCTCAAGTAGGTCTTTCAGAGTGACTTTCCTGCAGGCTGCATAGCTGGTCATTCACTGTGGTGGTTTGGAGTGTCCCAGGAACTGGAGGGAAAATCCCGCTGCTGCCAACCAATGTAACGGCACCCCAAATACGAAGGGGGTTAACGCCGTATAAGATGTTCCCTCTCCTGGACACCCACTCACTACCAATCTTCCACAGCCAGGCGACCCTTTCCCATAGGAATTAATCCTTCTGGAAGAACGAAACACACGCTCTGTATCTTCCCAAGATCGAATGCCTTTTATTGAGAAACATTGTAACTTTTATATACATCTAATACACATTAGTTTAACATGAGCAATGGCCCAGCTCCACCCACACATTACAAGGCTCAACACATTATTTTGACGTCTGTTAGGAGACAACAGACTTTAATAATCCCCTTTATGTTTGAATGACTATGCATGACCTTTATAGTCACCAGACTGTCTGATACTTTACAATACACACAAGGACAGACTTAATTTCCCCAATCCACATCACCACAAACAATGAACAGGTCTTCTAGAAGCTGGAATTCATTAACATTACACTAGACAGGTGATTGAGGCTGAACACCTCAGTATCTCTCAATTAACCTGTTGAGTTCAGAAACAGTAAATAGTCCTTTACAGATATCCTTGGGGATATGGTGGATAAATATTACAGACCCATTTTAGGTAGCCCAAGATATATTTCTTAATGTCCATTATTTCCTGGCTTACCCTGTGTCCAAAGTGACCCTCCTGTCACAGTCACCCTGCTAGATTTTGACATTCTAATAACATTTTCTTTGCCTGTTCCTGCTGTTTGGAGTTAAAAGTAAATACGGGCACAGCCATTGCTGATGGGCTTGGTCGTATTCAGATAGAGAAGCCCGGAGCAAAAGAAATACAATGCATGGGCGGAGGGCTGGCATGACTGGGGAAACAGGGACTGATGAGAGGGATTGTGGGATTGGTGGGTTAATTTGTGTGGGAGGGGGCACAGAGGGTATAAAAGAGTGACTCCGCCCCCCCCCCGGGTAACACACGGCGCAAGGGAAAGTTATCTTCAGCATGGCAGGTGTGGAAGAGCTCCTGTCCCAATTGCGGGCAGAAGCTGCAGTGCGAGGCCCAGAGTGGGCTCAAGAGCACCTGGGGCCCATGCTGGTGCGGCCAGTGGAGGAAGAACCTAATGGGGGGAGGGTGTCAGCGCGAGCTCGGCAGTCAAGGCCGCCGGAGCGCTTCTCACCTGACCTCTCCTCCGGAGCTCGCTGTCATTCAGGGAATCCCCATTCGCGGGTCCCTTCGGGTCCTCCCGCGAAGCGAACGTCTGCCATCGCCGGGTTGGATGCCGCAAGGAATCCCCAGCAGAGACGGAGCTCCGCGATCGGCCTGTCCGGGAGTTCCGGAGCGGCCACCAGGCCCTTGCGGCGAATGGAGTCGGAGCGAGCGGCCCCGCCCCCAGAGTGATGTCACCGGGGACGGCGCCTCGGCGGGGGAAATCTTGTGTGGCGGTGGCCGGGCCTTCTGCCTCTGCGGCCGGGGACCTGTCGGGTATGGAGCGGAGGACAGAGCAGGCTGCAGGTGATGGAGGCGACAGGGCTGGACATAGCCCCCCCGGTCCGGGGAAATCTGCAAAGAAATCTGACAGCGGGTCCGGTCTGCGGAAGGGGAGTCGTGCAGCGGGACCCTCGGCATCCAGGGATCGTTCCCCTGGAGGGCTTTCATCCGGCGAGAGGAACTGGTGGAGCGGAGGTCGGAAGGTGAAGTGTCGGATTCAGAGGACGATCGGGAGCTTCCTAGACGATCGGCGGCGATGGAGATGGGACGGTCGGCTGGTGGGTCTCTTCCTAGGCAGCCTGGTAAGTTTGTTTTTCCTTTATCTTCCCTGAGGTCAGGGGTGCAGGGTAATGGGGGTTGCAGTGGTACCTTAGCGGGGGGTGGTGCTGGGACTGCGGTGATGGGGGCCCCGGCTGGGAGTAGTGACATGGCAGGTAAGGGTCAGGGGTCGGCAGTGGGGATGGATACGGGTATGCTGGGGTTTTTAGCAGGGATCAAGGAGCTGCTGGGCAGGTTTGAGAACACGGCGGGTGGGTCGCCAAGCCTGGCAGCAGCATGGGTTCCTCCGGTGGGGGGAGATGGCAGGGGCGGGGTGGCAGCGGCAGTGCCAGCGGTTACGGTGGCAGTGTCACAGCCGGTGGTGGTGGACAGCCCTCCGCAAGTGGGGGCGGCGGTCACTAAGGCAACGGCGGTGGGGGAGGCAGGCAGGCAGGACCTGGTGAGGCTGGCGGACGCGGCCAAGTACAAGGTCTATATCTGCTTTGAGGGGCCGTTGGGAGCGCACTTGAAAGTGGAAATACGGGAAAAGATTTGGAAAGGTGAGTACGTGGAGATATTTTCACTGCTGCCGTTAGAGAAGTTCAATTTGGACAGGGTTAAGCCGGACGATTCCAAGAAGGAAGATGAGGAGAAGCGTAGGTATCGGCTGATCCCACGGACATTTACAAATTGGCTGCAGGCATTTGCCATTTTGGCGAGTGTGATAGGGGTAAAGAAGCCGGAGTTCTGCTCTGCCCTGTTTTGCTACCAGGATGCTGTGGGGGAGGCATATAGGGTCTACGGCGGCACGGCTTGGCTGAGGTACGATGAGCAATTCCGGCAGAGGATGGCGGTTCGTCCGGAGTTGAGGTGGGATCACAAGGATATCAGTTTGTGGATGCGATTGATATCTTCGGTGAGGGCTCCGAACCAGTTTTTTCAGGGGGGGGGGGGCGGTGGATCGTCTTCCCCTGGACAACCGGCCGGTAAGGCAAAAGGGGTATGTTGGCAATTTAATTCGGGTACATGCAAGTTTGGAGGATCGTGCCGTTTCAAACATGAGTGCTCCGGCTGCGGGGGTTCCCACCCCTTGTCCAGATGCTTTAAGCAAGGGAAGAACCGTTCCGGAGAGCCTACGAATAAGAGGGAGGACGCCAGTGATGGTGGAAAGGATGCGCCCGTTTCTAGGTAGGTATCCTGACAGGGCGGCTGCTCGGTTGTTGGAAAGTGGTTTTGCTGAGGGTTTTCGTATTCCGTGCTCTTTGAGGGAGGTTCCCTCAGTGCCGCGCAATTTGCGATCGGCGTTGCAACATTTGGACGTAGTTTCTGAGAAGCTGCGGAAGGAAGTTGCGCTGGGTCGCATGGTTGGCCCTTTTCCAAAGCCTCCTTTAGATGATTTGGTGGTCTCTCCTCTTGGGGTGGTGCCAAAAAAGGAGCCGAATAAATTTCGGCTCATTCACCACCTTTCTTTCCCCAAAGGGGGGTCGGTGAATGATGCCATTGAGCCTGATACTTGCACAGTGAGTTATACGTCGTTCGATGCAGCGGTTTTTTGGGTCCGTCATTATGGCCAGGGGGCTTTCATGGCAAAATCGGATGTGGAGGCGGCCTTTCGGCTTCTTCCGGTGCACCCCGATAGTTTCCAGTTATTGGGGTGTCACTGGAACGGGGAGTTTTATGTGGACCGGTGCTTGCCTATGGGCTGTTCCATATCGTGTGCGCTGTTTGAGAAGTTTAGCTCCTTCCTGGAATGGGTGGTCAGGGAAGTGTCAGGGGCGAATTCGGTCATACATTATCTGGATGACTTCCTCTGCGTGGGCCCGGCTTCCTCCAGGTGCTGTGCGATTCTTTTGTCAACGCTGGAGCATATGGCGGATCGTTTCGGTGTCCCGTTGGTGCCAGACAAGACGGAGGGGCCTAGAACGGTCATTACATTCTTGGGGATAACGTTGGACTCGGACGCCATGGAATGCCGTTTGCCAGAGGACAAGCTTACGGCTCTGAAAGGGGAAATTAGGGTTATGTTAGGTTTGCGCAAGGTACAGATGTTGCAGTCCTTGTTGGGGAAGCTTAACTTCGCCTGTCGCATTTTGCCAATGGGGAGAGCGTTTTGCCGACGGCTGTCAGCAAGTACGGCTGGGGTACAGTCGCCGCAACATTTTGTTCGTCTGGTACAGTTCCACAGGGCTGAACTGCAGGTCTGGCATACATTCTTGGAGTCCTTCAATGGTAGGGCACTGTGGATGTCGGGCCCGGTCAGTAACTTTGATATGGATCTGTTCACGGACGCTGCAGGCTCAGCTGGTTTTGGAGCTTTTTTCCAAGGCCGGTGGAGTGCGGGTCCGTGGCCACAGTGTTGGGTGGAGGCAGGCTTCACGAAGAATATGGTGCTGCTGGAGCTCTTTCCGGTGGTATTGGCAGTGGAGTTGTGGGGCGAGGCTTTCCGGGATCGGAAGGTGCGTTTCCACATCGACAACATGGGTGTGGTACAGGTGATTAACAGAGCGTCAGCTTCATCACCGCTGGTGGTTCGCCTGCTACAACAGCTGGTGTTGAGATGCCTGCAGTTGAATGTCTTTATATATGCTGTTCACCTTCCTTTGTCTCGCTTTCAGTGGGACAGGTTCCGAGAGTTGGCGCCGGAAGCGGAGCAACGAGGGGTACCTTGTCCCGACTGGCTGTGGAAGATTGCGTTGGAGTAGTCTCCGGTTGGATCAGAAGGTCGGTGAGTGAGACGACGTGGGCCGCATATCATAAAGTATGGCAGGAATGGGCGGATTTGGGTCGCATGGTGGGAGTGGATATTGCCGGGCCGGAGGTGAGGTTGCTAGTCTTGTACTTTATCTCCAGGTGCATGGAAGCAGGGGTGTCGGTATCTGCGCTGGGTAGAAAGGTTGCTGGTTTGGCTTTTTTGTTCAAATGGCAAGGTTTGCCAGATTTTACTAAAGATTTCTGGGTGCGACAAGCGCTCAAAGGTTATAGGCGGGCCAGACCTTTCAAGGACACCAGACGACCAGTGTCGTTTGGGGTCCTGCTGGGTGTTTTGGCTAAGTTACCGGAGGTTTGCGCCTCGGTGTACGAGGCCTCCTTGTTCCAAGTTGCGTTTTCTTTGGCATTTTTTGGGGCATTTAGGATTGGTGAGCTGGTTAGCCCGTCTAAGAAGGTTCACGGGGGGATTTGGGTTACTGAAGTGCTCTGCAATGAGGATAGTGTGTCCTTGTGGTTGCGTAGATCAAAAACGGATCAAAAAGGGAAGGGCAAGAGAGTGCAGATTTTTTCATTGCCAGGCTCCCCGCTCTGTCCAGTGGGGGCGGTTCGAGGTTTTCTGGCAGTACGCCCAGAAAAGGAGGGTTCCTTTTTGATACATGCTGATGGGTTTCCGTTATCCAAATTTCAGTTCATTTCGGTTTTCCGTAAATGTTTGGGGTACCTAGGCTTAGAAGCGAAAGAATTTTCGTCACATTCTTTTAGAATTGGGGTGGCTACGGAAGCGGCTCAAAGTGGGTTGGATGCGGAGTCTGTGAAGCGCATTGGTAGATGGGAATTGAGTAGATTTCGGACTTACATTCGCCCTCACTTGGTGGTAGGGGTGTGAGGATAGTGGGGGAGGGCTGGTAATGGGTTTTGTTAAGGGAAAAACTAGGTGTTACGTTGATGGGGTTTGCTGTGGTTACGGTGGATACATGTTTTTTCTCTTTCAGGTATGGCGCCGGCGCTGGTCTGGATACTGGGGCACTCTTACGTGTACTGGGGTGGGGTAAGAGGGCTGAGGCTAGGCCGGAAGGGCGGCAATTGGGGTTTCCAAGGCAGGAAGCCCAGGTTCGCTGGCTGGGAGTTCCGGGAATATTGTGGAGTAGAATGGTTCCTGAGGTGCATCGTTATGCGCGTCTGGACCGCCCGCCTGACGTTTTAGTTCTGCACGTAGGTGGGAATGACTTGGGTGTTAGATCTATGCTGGATGTGACGAAGGATATCAAATTTGATATTCTTCGTCTTCGCATGGCATTCCCGGACATAGTGATAGTGTGGTCCGACATGGTGGCTCGTACCTCATGGCGGACGGCTAGATCTTTGGAAGGCATTAATAGGGCCCGGAGGAAAGTTAATCGGGATGTGGCCAGGTTCATGGTTAAGAATGGTGGGTTGGTGATACGTCATTTTGAGCTGGAGTTGGAGACATGGCGGTACCTTCGGGGTGATGGGGTACACCTCAATGATGTGGGTATAGACCTGTGGGCGTTGGGGTTACAGGATGGTATCCAGAGGGCTCTCAGGGTGTGGAGGGGCACCCGATTGTAAAGGTTTTTACATTCGGGTGCTGTGGCGGGTGTCTGGTCTTTGCAGGGGAAGGATGATACCTCGGAAAGAAGGGTTCAGGACCTGTTGTTGGTATGGGTCCTAATGGTGGGCTTACAGTTAATGGAGGTTTAGCTGGAAGCATTGGGAACGGGTGTACTGCGGTCATGGTTGTCTCTGAGCCAGCATGTCGGCTTGAGGCCTATTAGCGGATTTTGAGAAGTACCGCAGTGCAATAATGTACACAGATGTTAATAGAGGTTCCTGCAGAGATCGACACCAGTAATTTACTGAGGGTCCTTTAGGACAGAGTTTATGGTCATTGTTAAAGTTATACAGTGTTTTAATAAATAAGGCTGCTACGGCCTATGTTTTCTCCAACTCCTGGTGTGGTCTCGTTTACTTAGTCATAAGTAAGAAGGTAAATAAGGGGTAGTATAGTAAGTACATCTGTTATACTATAGTCAAGAGAAGCCCAGAGCAAAAGAAATACAATGCATGGGCGGAGGGCTGGCATGACTGGGGAAACAGGGACTGATGAGAGGGATTGGTGGGTTAATTTGTGTGGGAGGGGGCACAGAGGGTATAAAAGAGTGACTCCGCCCCCCCCCCGGGTAACACAGGGCGCAAGGGAAAGTTCCAGCCCACCCTCCCCTAATTCTTGGATGGGGTTGGATGTTGTTTGTCAATTATTTTTTTTTCCAGGTACAGGTTGGGTCATTGCGGATGTCGTGGCAGTGGTGGGTGTCTGGTCTTTGCAGGGGAAGGATGATACCTCGGAAAGAAGGGTTCAGGACCTGTCGTTGGTATGGGTCCTGATGGTGGGCTTACAGTTAACGGAGGTTTAGCTGGAAGCATTGGGAACGGGTGCACTGCGGTCATGGTTGTCTCTGAGCCAGCATGTCGACTTGAGGCCTATTAGCGGATTTTGAGAAGTACCGCTGTACAATATTGTACACAGATGTTAATAGAGGTTCCTGCAGAGATCGACACCAGTAATTTACTGAGGGTCCTTTAGGACAGAGTTTATGGTCATTGTTAAAGTTATACAGCGTTTTAATAAATAAGGCTGCTAGGGCCTATGTTTTCTCCAACTCCTGGTGTGGTCTCGTTTACTTAGTCATAAGTAAGAAGGTAAATAAGGGGTAGTATAGTAAGTACATCTGTTATACTATAGTCATGAACCTGCCAGGAAGCCGTCACTGCACCCAGCCAATCATAGGCAGTGAGGCATTTCCCGACCGGCAGCTGCACAAACACACGCTGCCTATGACTATTGCTGACTTGTTTGTAATGGCCCAAACTCTGGTGATCTCATCTTTAGGGCGACTTCACACTGATCTGCTGTGCTTTGGTCACAGCACAGTGTACCCACCATTCTGTGCGGGTAAGCTGCACTTTCCCATAGACGTCTGTCACATCATGTGTTTTTTTTTCTGAAAGCGCACAAATACCATGGGACATAATTGAAGTCTTTGGAAAGTCACAGCTGACCCACACGAAAACTGTGGGTACACTGCACTGCAACTGCACTGCAGCCAAAGTGCTGCAGCGGCAGTGTGAACGTTACCTAAAGCAGAAGTATACCCATCGATTTAACAGTTTAAAAAACAGTTACATTCCCGGAACATGCCGGAGATGTAACTGTCACTTTGTTTGTGCTCTCAACCAAACTGTGAAACCATACAATGGCTGGTGTCATAACTGATCACATCTGCAGCATCATGGCCACGGCAAGATCTCTTGGAAGTGGGGACGGGTACCTGTCAAAAACAGGTACCCGCTTCCCCCCCGAAAGATGCCAAATGTGGCATTGGAGGGGGGGGGGAGGCAGATAAGTGGAGATTCCACTTTTAGGTGGAACTCCGCTTTAACAAGATTTGAAGATGGCAACTTCCTTGGCTGAAAACGAGAGGAGGGTTTACTTCTACTTTTCTTGCTTCACTACTCAGTAAGTCTAAACCAGGCACGGAAGTCAGAGATCCCTATAGTACTTCTCTGGCTGCATGATTATTCTGGCTCAGTGATTCTTTAAAGTAGTAAATCATGAATATGGATGCCAAGGTGTGACCAACATGGCCGACAGAGCTGACGCATAATATAGGAGCTCTGCTGACTCTCAACAAAAGAATATGGATGACAGTACTAGAGCATGCACCTTCAAAAATACATTTGCTCACATATTTCTGTGTAGGGGAAGCATCTGGGTGGTAGTGTAACCCAGATGCCTTGATTGTTAGGAAATTCAAGGTTCCCTTTGTGAATCTTGGAGGACTCTGGTGGTGTGAAGTCCCCGCCGGCCTATAGGTGGCGTTGTTGCCTTGGACCGGGGTTGGGCTCGCACCACAAGACTGTACCTTTTTGTCCTCCCCTGGAGCTGGTACAGCGGGGCGGGGAACCCGTTGTGGCACGAAGGGAGAGGTCATAAAAGGGGCGGATGCCCTGATCACGGGGTTAGAGTCCGGAGCGAGAAGATGCGGCCGCACCCAGGCACCTTTGGCCTGGGTGCTGCCGTTCCGGTGTTCCGGGCCTAGGTGCCCTTGACCTAGCCGGAGCAGAGATGGAGTCCATCTCAGGCACCTTTAGCCTAGGGTGAGGTACTATGGCGGATGCCTGGGGCTCAGTACCTTTGACTGAGTTCCGCGAGGGTGGAGGAATCCGAGGGGGCCCTAACTCCTTGGGTGCCGTGTCTGAGTTTGTGAGGACTGGTGTACAGTAACTTCTCTGAAGAGTCCGGCGCAGCATTGCTGGTGACGGAGAGGCCTCAATTTCTCCCTTGGACGGATTTCTTCCTCTGACAGGGGCAGAGTGAGCGAAGGTAATTCACGTTCTATATCACCTAGTCAGTGGCAGTGACTATTCACTAGGGATGAGCTTGGTGTTCGAGTCGAACATAGGTTCGACTCGAACATCGGCTATTCGCGCGTTCGGCGAACAACGAACGATTTGGGCCGTTCGCGCCAAATTCAAATGACGCGAACGGCCCACAATACACTGCGCCATCGCAGTGTAATCCCGGCGCTGTGATTGGCCAAGCATGCACTGTGACCCTGCATGCTTGGCCAATCACAGCGCCGGCAGCGAGGAGAGCAATGATTGGCCACAGGCAGGATGCCTGTGGCCAATTATAGTTGAGGGGGTTTAGTACACGCCCCACACTATAAAAGGCCGCCAGCGCCACGGCCTTGTGTAGTGTGTTCCGGAGCAGGGAAAGTGAAGGATAGGCAGGGAAAGTGTCAAATCTTGTCAAATCTATTCTTTGCTAAACCTTGTGTGTAGGGACAGAGAAGGATAGGCAGGGAGAGTGTCAGTGTCATATTCTTTGCTAAACCTTGTGTGTAGGGAGAGAGAAGGATAGGCAGGGAGAGTGTCAGTGTCATATACTTTGATAAACCTTGTGTGCAGGGAGAGAGAAGGATAGGCAGGGGACAGTGTCGGTGTCATATTCTTTGCTAAACCTTGTGTGCAGGGAGAGAGAAGGATAGGCAGGGAGAGTGTCAGTGTCATATACTTTGATAAACCTTGTGTGCAGGGAGAGAGAAGGATAGGCAGGGGACAGTGTTAGTGTCATTGTTGCTAAGCCTCCTGCACATTATACACCTGAAGTTAGGCCGTATTGCTGCTTTTTCCTGGTGTGTTACACCAACAGGATTTTGCGGCACTTACAGCGGGCGGGGTGTACCTCCTGACCATATTACACCTTAACTTAGCCTGTATTGCTGCTTTTTCCTGGTGTGTTACACCAACAGGATTTTGTGGCACTTACAGCGGGCGGAGTGTACCTCCTGACCATATTACACCTTAACTTAGCCTGTATTGCTGCTTTTTCCTGGTGTGTTACACCAACAGGATTTTGCGGCACTTACAGCGGGCGGAGTGTGCCTCCTGACCATATTACACCTTAACTTAGCCTGTATTGCTGCTTTTTCCTGGTGTGTTACACCAACAGGATTTGCGGCACTTACAGCGGGCGGAGTGTACCCCCTGACCATATTACACCTTAACTTAGCCTGTATTGCTGCTTTTTCCTGGTGTGTTACACCAACAGGATTTTGCGGCACTTACAGCGGGCGAAGTGTGCCTCCTGACCATATTACACCTTAACTTAGCCTGTATTGCTGCTTTTTCCTGGTGTGTTACACCAACAGGATTTTGCGGCACTTACAGCGGGTGGAGTGTGCCTCCTGACCATATTACACCTTAACTTAGCCTGTATTGCTGCTTTTCCCATTTCCCTACAGGCCATTAGAATGTCTGGAAGGCAAACAAGGAGAGGCAGACAGTCAGGAGCCAAAAAAAGAGGGCAAGCAGGCTCTGTGTCTAGAGACAACAGTGCTGGTCGTGGACGCGGTGCATCCCCATCAGCACGTGGCCATGGGACACGCTTGTCCTTCTTTTCGGCAGATGGACGTGTTGAGCCGCATCATGCCGAAGACTTGGTAGAGTGGATGACCAAGCCCTCCTCATCCTCCTCATCCTCTCTCACCCAGGCTCAGGGTACTGGCAAAGCAGCTGCCAAAGCGTCCTCTTCCCTGGTATCAATGTCATCATCAGTCACTCCTTCCCTAGACCAACCATGTCCTCCTGAGGCGTCCCCCGAACTGTTTGAGCACAGTGTTGGGTACATGCTCCAGGAGGATGCCCAGCGTTTCGAAGGGTCTGATGATGATACCCAGCTAGAGGAAGGCAGTAGCGTGAGAGCAGAGAGAGGGGATGCTCAAGAAGGACACCAATCTGGCAGTCATGTTCCAGCAGCTACAGCATACTGCCAGATTGGCTCCAGTGATGAGGAGGGAGGGGATGATGAGGTCACTGACTCCACGTGGGTGCCTAATAGGAGAGAGGAGAGAGGAGGAGGAGGAGGAGGAGGATGAGGAGGAGGCACATCTCCAACGAGGCAGGATGCCCTCGGGGGCCAGCGTAAGGGCAGCACACCGACGGAATCACACCGCAGAGCTCCGCCTGTGCAGGGCGCTGCCTCTGCCCGTTATTCAAAAAGTTCTTTGGTGTGGGCCTTTTTTGAGTCGAGTGCATCAGATCGCACAGCTGCTGTTTGCAACATATGTCTCAAGCGTATATCGCGTGGCCAAAACATCACCCGCTTGGGCACCACATGCTTAACCAGACATATGTTGACCTGCCATGCAGCTCGTTGGCAAGCCTACCTTAAAGACCCACACCAAAGAACAAAGCTGACCTCTTCTTGCACCGCATCAGCTGGGATCTCCAACTCCACTATACCTTCAGTCCTCTCTGAAACCTGCTCTGAGAGGAATGAAGGTGTAGAATTAGGTGTGTCACAGCCAAGTACTTGCGGGCACTCTGCTAGCAGTACACCAACGTCCGATTCTAGCAGGCAAATTTCCCTGCCCCAGCTGCTGGACCGTCGAAAGAAGTTCACTCCCAGCCATCCACATGCCCAGCGGTTGAATGCTAGCTTGGCTAAATTGCTAGCGCTTCAACTGCTGCCTTTTCAGTTGGTAGACTCGGCCCCCTTCCGTGAGTTTGTGCAATGTGCGGTTCCTCAGTGGCAGGTTCCCAAACGCCACTTTTTCTCACGGAAGGCAATTCTGGCTCTCTACCGGCATGTGGAAGGCAATGTCTTGGCCTCGCTGGACAGGGCGGTCAGCGGTAAGGTGCATATTACCGCTGACTCATGGTCCAGCAGGCATGGACAGGGACGTTACATTTCTTTCACGGCCCATTGGGTCACTCTTTTGGCAGCTGGGAAGGATGCAGGACAAGGTGCAGTAGTGTTGGAGGTTATTCCACCGCCACGCCTCCAAAATGCTACTACTGGTTGTGACACACCTCTGTCCTCCACCCCCTCCTCTTCTTCTTCCTCAGTGGCCTCTTCCTGTGCTTTGTCCTTGGAACCAGCGGTGCTCCGTAGGCGTTCAAGGGGCTACGCAAGTACGCAGGCAAAAAGATGCCATGCCGTGCTTGCGCTGGTGTGTTTGGGGGACAGGAGCCACACTGGGGCAGAGGTTCTGTCTGCTCTGCAGGGGCAGGCGGAGAGGTGGTTGACGCCACGCCAGCTTAAGCCAGGAATGGTAGTTTGCGACAATGGCACCAACCTCCTCTCCGCTCTCCGACAGGGACAACTGACCCATGTGCCCTGTTTGGCTCACGTCCTTAACCTGGTGGTGCAGCGGTTCTTGGGCAGGTACCCGGGCTTACAGGATGTCCTGAGGCAGGCCAGGAAAGTCTGTGTGCATTTCCGCAGATCTTATAATGCCAGTGCTCGTCTGGCTGAGCTGCAAAAGGAGTTGAACCTGCCCAAGAACCGCCTTATATGTGACATGCCCACCAGGTGGAACTCAACGCTGGCCATGCTGCAGCGGCTGCACACGCAGCAGAGGGCCATCAATAAGTACCTGTGCGACTACGGCACCAGGACAGGGTCAGGGGAGCTCGGGTTTTTTTCACCACGCCAGTGGGGCATGATCAGGGATGCATGCACTGTCCTGGCACCATTTGAGGAGGCCACGAGGATGGTGAGCAGTGACAGTGCATGCATCAGTGACACTGTACCTCTTGTCCACCTGTTGGAACATACGCTGCATGGAATAATGGACAGGGCACTTGAGGCAGAACAGAGGCAGGAAGAGGAGGACTTCCTTGCCTCTCAAGGCCCCCTTTACCCAGACAGTGTTCCTTCTGTCCCACCCATTGCACAGGAAGAAGAGGAGGAGGAGGAGGAGGATTGTGTCAGCATGGAGGTGGAGCCTGGCACTCAGCATCATCAGCAGCAGTCTTTTAGGGATGATTTACAGTCCCAAGAAACCAGTGGACTTGTACGTGGCTGGGAGGAGGTGGCTGCAGATCATGTCGTCCTTAGTGACCCAGAGGACTCCGGACTGAATGCCTCAGCTAACCTACGCTGCATGGCCTCCCTGATCCTGCAAAGTCTGCGGAAGGATCCTCGTATTCTTCGGATCAAGGAGAGGGACCATTACTGGCTGGCTACTCTCCTTGATCCACGGTACAAGGGTAAGGTTGCGGACCTTATCTTACCGTCGCAGAGGGAGCAGAGGATGAGACAACTCCGGGAGGCCTTGCAGAAAGGTCTGTGCAACGCGTTCCCAGAGACTGGGAGGTTACAAACTCCTGGTCCTGGGCAACGAGTTGCTGAGGCTTCGGTCAGTCAAAGAAGGAGCGGTGGGGAAGGTGGCCGTCTGACCGAAGCGTTCAGACAATTCTTTAGTCCGCAGCCCCAAGGTATGATCGGTTCCAGCAACCATCGCCAGCGTCTGATATACATGGTGCAGAAATACCTAGGGGCAAGGTCAGACTTAGACACCTTCCCCACCGAAAATCCTCTGGCTTACTGGGTCTTGAGGATGGATCACTGGCCAGAGCTTGCACAGTATGCAATTGAGCTACTGGCCTGTCCTGCATCCAGCGTTCTTTCAGAACGCACATTCAGTGCTGCTGGAGGATTTGTCACGGATCACAGGGTGCGCCTGTCCACCGACTCTGTTGATCGACTGACCTTCATAAAGATGAACCAGTCTTGGATCACCACCAGCTACCAAACACCTGAAGCTGATATAACAGACTAATTTATTTTCAAATGTCACATCCCTTCAAGACTGATGCTGATGCTGAGAGACTGTCCTGTTATGTTGACTGACTATCCTCCTCCTCCTCAATGATCCGATTGACGATGATAGCTTGGAAGAACATTTTTGTTTCTGGGTGCCGCCACCAGTGGCTAAGGCCCAATTTTTCAGCCCCTGTTTAACAGGGGTGTGTTATTAAAATTTTGTATGCAATGCTTTGCAGCAGGGCTCATTCCTGCATTCCAACTAGAGTATCTGGGAGTGGTTGCAGTGTCGTGGCACCAGCACCAGTGGCTAAGGCCCAATTTTTCAGCCCCTGTTTAACAGGGGCGTGTAATTACAATTTTTGATGCAATACTTTGCAACAGGGCTCATTGCTGTGCTCCAAGTACAGTATCTGTGAGGGGTTGCAGTGTTGTGGCACCAGTGCCTAAGGCTCAATTTTTCTGCCCCTGTTTAACAGGGGCATGTAATTACAATTCTTGATCTAATAATTCACAGCAGGGCCCATTCCTGCGCCCACCAAGACTAACTGTGAGGCCTTACAGTGTTGTGTCAACACCACCACCACCACCACCACCAAAGGCCCAATTTTTCAGCCCCTGTTTAACAGGGGCGTGTAATTACAATTTTTGATGCAATACTTTGCAACAGGGCTCAATGCTGTGCTCCAAGTACAGTATCTGTGAGGGGTTGCAGTGTTGTGGCACCAGTGCCTAAGGCCCAATTTTTCTGCCCCTGTTTAACAGGGGCATGTAATTACAATTCTTGATCTAATAATTCACAGCAGGGCCCATTCCTGCACCCACCAAGACTAACTGTGAGGCCTTACAGTGTTGTGTCAACACCACCACCACCACCACCACCAAAGGCCCAATTTTTCAGCCCCTGTTCAACAGGGGCATGCAATTACAATTCTTGATCTAATAATTAACAGCAGGGCCCATTCATGCGCCCACCAAGAGTAACTGTGAGGGCTCACAGTGTTGTGGCAACACCAACATGTAAGGGGCAAATTTCAGCTGAGTATATACGGCAGGCCCCTACTTTCAAACATCCAACTTACAAACGACTCCTCCTTGCAAACGGAAGGATACAACAGGAAGTGAGAGGAAATCTACCCCTAGGAAGGCAAATTCTCTCCTGTAAGAGTTAATATGGGGAAAAAAGTGTCTCCTCTCCACTGATGCTTTATCACCAATTCTTGTTTCAATAAAAACCCCAAATTTTCAAAAAACATTTGTCATTAGGACGGAAAGTGAGGTGAACTGTTCTGAACAGGTGCACACTGCACAGACAGCAAAACAAATGTTACAGGGGTGATAACCCTTCCCTATGTTTTCCAAAAAGCTTAAAAATTGATTTTTTTGGCTGGAGCTACACTTAAACAATGTACCTGTTCAAAATTACAAACAGATTCTACATAAGAACAAACCTACAGTCCCTGTCTTGTATGCACCGCCTGTATACGGCTGTTCAGAGTATATAGGGCCTTTTTTATTCTGTGTGCGGGGTTCCCCTTAATATCCATACAAGACCCAAAGGGGCTGGTAATGGGCTGGGGTAGGGGGGGGGGGGGGTGTGTGATGGGGTAGCTATGCCATTTTTCTTAAAGATTTTCATCCATATTACTGGGACCAGACATTACATTAAAGCCGCAAGCAGTTTTAAATAGCTTTTTTTCCTTTAGAAATTTAATTTTGTGCATAGCCAGTTCTAAACACGGGAAACACGTGGCACTTCACAGGCATACTTTAGACACCCCCCAGGTACGATATTTAAAGGAATATTTGACTTTTTTTTTTTTCACTTTATGCATCATTAAAATGACTGATCCAGAAAAACGGCCATTTTTAAAACTTCTTTTTGCATTGATACATGTCCCTTGGTGCAGAACCCGGGTTCCCAAACCCTTTTTAGGACAATAACATGCATAATAGTCGTTATAATTAGCACTTTAGATTTCGAACGTTCGCATCCATTGTATTTAATAGGGTTCTAAAGTTCATGCGAACTTTCGGTCCGTTCGCGGGTTCTGGTGCGAACTGAACCCGGGGGTGTTCGGCTCATCACTACTATTCACCACTGGTGACAGCACAGTGGTCAGCAGCAGAAGGGAAAGGATTGTGCCTCGATCTGTCCCCATTTTCCAAAGTAAAGAGACTGTTTTATTGCTTGGCAAGAAGAATAAAACTGAGTTGGACCTATTCACTGTGTGGAACTCTGGTTACTAGAAGCAAAGGAGTCAGGGACGAAGTACTGGACTTGACTCTAGGACACCTACACAAAAACCCAATTTGCTGGCCTTCACCTTCTAGCTATGGAGGACATGGGCCGTGGTGTGTCTTATCCCTCTCTCCCAGGTACCCCTAGACAACAGCCAATTAACCGATGAAGATAGAGAGAGGAGGGAGCGGCCCCGCTACATCTGTATTGAATTTCTTGTAATAAAACACTGCTAGGTGTCCTCCTCGGCCAAATTTCTGCATAGAAAACATAGGCCATGGCATTTTACGTTCATTATCTCATTCCTGTTATAATAAAAGGTTTTAGTCTTGTTAGTACAATCTGGTTGGGTCCTCATTGTTGCCTTTCCTGCACGGGTATGCTTATTTTGTTGGCAGAATAGTGTACTGTGTAGTTAAAGTTCACCTACTTAGAACAGAATACCCAGCAGAGTAACGTGAAAGATTACCCTACTCATCTAATCATGGTTTCAAGGTGTATTTGCGCAGAGTAGGAAAATTGTTTCTATCAGCCTCTTCGCATCAGCATGCTTTGTGTGGACAATAAATCTAGCCCTGTACATTGAATCATGCACAAGTAATCATAGGGGTTATATACAGTAAAAAATCTTTAGGCCTCATTCACACTGGCATAGTCAAACCTGTGTTTATATGTGTAGCGGGGTATTCCCCTTTAACCCCACAGAGTCTACGTTACCTAGTAGACAATGGGACACCCAGGGTGCTTTGCTTCGCACAGAGACTCCTGGGGTGGGGTTTATAAGGGAGAGGCGGAGCCCACTTTTTCTCTGGGGAACACCGCCCTGCTTGCAACAGGATCCCTGTGTGAACCTGCTGCTGGTGCAAGGCCTGAAGCCTGGGCCTTGCACATCTCCAAAGAGCCCTCCGCCAGCCTAGCGGAACCTGAGGGACATCTTTTCATCCTTGCTGTGCCGTACCAGGAGGACCGAAGACCCGGATGTCGATGGATCCATGTGCCTAGACGCATCGGCAGAGGAGACGGACTTGGACTGGTCTGGTTGGTGAGAGAGCACTTGCTCACAGACAAAATACTGTATCCCTACTACCCTGCTGGATTACAAAGTTTTGTTCATCAAGTGCACCACAGAGTTTTGCTAGCGAAGATTCCTTTGCAAAACTTCCATTTAGTTCAGTCAGGCCTGACTGCGTAGGTAGACATTGCTGGGCGGCAGTCTGCCCATGAGTGGAAGTAGCTGAAAAAGGGCATTGTTAAAGTTGCATAGCAATACATGTCTATTCTGCTTGTTTGAATACTGTTTATTGCAGGGAGCTGCAAATATATATATATATATATTCTTGTTTAACAGTCTTGAACACCTTACAGTATCGCCAAGTGTTACAACATTGCAGGGCTCTGCATGTTTTATTGTATGCTGTGCCATTATCATACCTTTATTTACAGTAAAAGCCTTATAGTTAAGTATATTGGTTCTCTGTGTCAATTACTGTGCTGCTTTATCACTGTGTGCCTTATTGTGGTAGTGTGTCATAGAGAATTACAGAGAGACTGTGATTTCATCATCCCCTAGACTAACTGTGCCACGAGATACTAGAGTAGATTTCCGGGGGTTGACAGCGGTGCACTACAGGGCCCAAGAAATCAATACCAGCAGCCCTCTTAACTGGGGGTACCGCTATACGTGGGGGCTCAGGTCCGGGATTCCTGTATACTGCACGCTGCAATCAAGCCGGTCAGAAGCACCAGAATGGACCCTGCTGCCGTAGCTCGGTGGTGCAGGGATGAAGGCATCCTACCCGGGAATGGCCTGGTGGTTGAAATCCAGAGAGAGGCCTGGGTAGAGGAGCAGCTAACTCCAGTCTTGAGAGCATTGTCCATGGACAGGAAGCCATGGGTGATTGACATGAAGACAGATACTGTAAATTCCCACACCTATGCATTGTGTGAGTGGAGGAACGGAATCTCTGACTACTTCAAGGGTGCCAGCATAAAAACTACAAACCAAGTAGAACTCCTCCTGATACACCCAGCAGAGAATAAAGATGGCCCCACATCCACTACTTCAGGAGGCCCCAGCACAGGAGGAAGCGCCCAACAACAGGGTCCCGGTTCACCACCATTGACCACCCTTAGCTCAGAATTATGAGCTGTCCTGGGGGAGATTGTGGCCAAGTGTAAAAAGGACCCTCCAGAATACCTGATGTCAGGATACAGGAAACTCAGGCCTTTTTCTGGGAAGAAACCTGTACCTTCAGTGGAGGATGGATTTGAAGAGTGGCTAGATGGCGCCACTCAGGCCCTAGAAGAATGGGAGGTGCCAGAACAACAAAAAAAAACAAAGGATTGCGGAAAGCTTAAAGGGGCCTGCTCTGGAGGCCATACGTAACCTCAAGTTTAGCAAGAAGGACTACAATGCACAGGATTATCTGGATATTCTGCAGAATGTGTTCGGCGGGACGGAAAACGTCACTGAACTCACTTACCAGCTGGAGCATTGCTTTCAAAAGGAGGGAGAGAAGCTGTCAGAATTCATAAGACGTCTGGATAAGATCATGCATCAGATCCTACTGAAGAAAGGGATCGATCCAGGGAAAGTGGATGAGGCCCGTGCCCAGCAGGTGTTGAGGGGAGCTCAACCCTTGGACCCCATCGCATTAATGCTACGCACCCGGCAGGACGGGAGCAACCTGGAATACCCTGACTTGATCCGGATAGTCAGGGAGGCGGAGGCAATGTTGGAAGACAAAAGGAGGAGTCAACACACCGAACCAACTGCCCGAGTCAGAATGTTAAGTGCAGAAGGAGGTGATTCAGAAGTTGAACTCCTAAAGACCCAGGTGTCACAACTAGTAGAAATGGTATCCATGCTGACTAGCCAGGCCTCTGTGCTACACAATAAGAACACGTCAGAGGAACTAAAAAACCCTCCTAGCTTCAATACAGAACTAGTACAGAAGCCTAAGAGATTGATAACATGCTTCAAATGTGGGGGAATCAGGCATGTTAGAGCAGTGTGTCCCAGCCCAGATGAAGTTGCATCCAGATACCACAAGCCGGCGGAAAACTTCAGAGGGCCCCGGGGAAGGAGTCAGCCGGGCGCCCGCTATTCACAGAAAGCTCCACTAAGATCCAGAAAGAGAAAAAAATAAAGAGCAAAGGAAACAGAGCCCCTCTCAAACCACTCCATACCCACTGTCAGGAGTTAAAGTCTAATAATCTGCAGGGAATCAATGCATACCAGGCCCAAAAGGGGCTGAGATCCAGAGACAAGTGGACAAGGAAAAAAACCTCCAAGGGAAAACCCCAGAGCCCAAAGAAGAAGCCGCCTCGGGAGAGCTTTCCGGATAAGCTGGTGGGACCCTCTCCGCTAGTCCCTATTCAAGTGGAGGGAGTTTACACCAGAGCCATCTTAGACACGGGAGCCCAAGTGACACTCTTGTATAGAGACTTTTATCAGAGACACTTGAACCACATACCTCTACAGCAGTTCGACGACCTCGAGATATGGGGAATTGGTACTCAGAGCTTCCCTTACGACGACTACGTCTTAATCAGGCTGGCATTCGATCCCTCTGTAACGGGAAAAGCGGAAGTTTTTGACACTTTGGCAGTAGTTTGTCCTCGGCCACCAGGAGCCAATAGAAGTTCCCTAATTATAGGGACCAACACTGACTTGGTCCGGAGACTACTGGCCCCCATAGTGCAAGAACAAGGTGCCTCGGTAGCCAGGATCCACCCCATGCTACAGCAGGTTTACCGGAAGTTGGTCCTGGAGCAGAAGGCCCCAGAAGAGGGGGTGGGAAAAGTCTGGAGATTATCCAAAAAGGAGAAGGTGCTGCAACCTGGTGAGATGACCTGTCTGCAGGCTACTGTCAAACTCTCCTGGGAGCAGCCTGGCCCCTTTGTGGTCTTGGAGAAAGATCTGCTGGATACACACCCAGGGCTGGAGTTGATTCCCGAAGTGGTCTCATTGAGGGCATTGGAAAAAATCGAGGGGCCAGGTTCCAGTGAGTGTCAGGAATGTCACTGACTCCCCTATGAAGATTCTGGCCCAGATGTTACTGGGGAAAATGAACCCTGCCACCCTAGTGGGCCTGTCCGATCTAAGGAGACCAGGAGGAGGAGAATCCCCTTTGGAGGAACTCTGTCTGGAAAACACCAACCTACCACCAGTGTGGAAGGAGAGAGCAAGGGCTCAACTAACAAAATGGAGAAAAATATTTTCAGAAAATTCGTTTGACGTAGGGTGTGCAAGAAGTGCCACTCATAGGATCCGTCTGCAGGAAGACAAACCCTTTCGGGAAAGGGTCCGGCGAGTTCCGCTCGCTGATCTGGAAGACCTACGTGAACAGTTGGCCGAGTTGAAGAGAACTGGAGTGATAAAAGAGTCCAGGAGTCTGTATGCATCCCCTATTGTAGTAGTAAGGAAGAAAAATGGATCATTAAGACTGTGCATAGACTACAGGACTCTCAATAGAAGGACCATACCCGATCAGTACACCACTCCCAGGATTGAGGATGCCCTGCAGAGTCTGTCAGGTGCCAAGTGGTTCAGCGTTATGGACCTGAAGAGTGGGTACTACCAAATCCCAATGCATCCTGAAGACAGGGAGAAAACGGCTTTCATCACTCCGATAGGGTTCTATGAGTTCAACAGGATGCCCCAAGGCCTGTCGGGGGCCCCTGCCACTTTCCAGAGGCTGATGGAGAAGACGGCGGGGGACATGCACCTTATTGAAGTCCTAGTGTACTTAGACGACATCATTGTCTTTGGAAGGACTCTAGAGGAGCATGAAGAAAGGCTAGAGAAAGTTTTGAAAAGACTTAGTGAAGAGTGACTTAAACTCTCCAGAGAAAAGTGTCAGTTCTACCAGTCTTCAGTACACTATCTAGGACACATAGTGTCTGAAGAGGGAGTGTCTACCGATCCTGACAAGCTTCAAACCGTTACCTCCTGGCCTCGCCCAACCACTGTGACTGAACTCAGATCCTTCCTCGGGTTTTGCTCCTACTATCGTCGATTCGTGGAAGGATTTGCAAAAATAGCCAAACCTCTTAATGAGTTGCTGAAGACAGAGGGAGAGGAAGATGAGACTGACCCCAGAAAGCCAGGGGAGTCTGTGGAAGGCCAGTGGACAGAGAGATGTGAAGAAGCCTTCAAAATGCTAAAGAAGAGTCTGACCACTGCCCCGGTATTGGCCTATGCCAACACCAAGAAACCGTATGAACTACATGGGGATGCCAGCCATGATGGCCTGGGAGGTTTGCTGTACCAGGAATATGAAGGACAGCTAAGGCCAGTCGCCTATGTCAACAGGAGTCTAACACCAGCGGAGAAGAATTACCCCACCCACAAGTTAGAGTTCCTGGCCCTAAAGTGGGCAGTTGTGGATAAGCTCAGAGACTACCTGTATGGGGCTGAATTCACCGTAAAGACTGATAATAACCCACCTACCTATCTCTTCACCACAGCCAAGTTGGATGCCACCGGCCACCGTTGGTTGGCAGCCCTTTCCGGCTTCAACTTCAGCCTGAAGTATAGGCCTGGTGCGGGGAACCGAGATGCTGACGCGTTGTCAAGGAGGTCTCATGCTCCCACTTGCTGCATTGAAGATTGGACCCAAGTGACCCCGGACGGAGTGAGGGCCCTATGTCAAGGGGCACAGCTTAAAGTTAGTGGCAGATCCAGGGCCTAAGAAGTCGGAGTCTCTGTGGTGGGAGTACCCAAGTACTATTGTGATGTGACCCAGATTGGCGAAGATGACTTGCCGAGGCTATCCAAGAGGGACCTCAGAAGGGATCAGTTGGAAGACCCCTGGGGAAGATTAGCTTTGGAAGTTCTGGAGGATCAGGATCCGGATAGGCTCCTACATGACCCCTCAAAGGAGGCCCGATCCATCCACAAAGAATGGGACAAGTTACAGGTGCATCAAGGGGTGGTCTACCGAAGGGGCCCCTCTGATGACCTGGAAGATAAGTGGCAGCTGTTCTTGCCAGAAAAGCACAGGAAAACTGTTTTAGCTGCTCTGCACGATAATCATGGCCACTTAGGGGCTGAACGAACCTTTCAACTAGTGAGGAGTAGGTTCTATTGGCCCTGCATGCGGGCTGAAGTGGAGGAGTACTGTCACTCATGTGCTCGCTGCATACAAAGTAAGACACTGCCACGTCAAGCTGCCCCAATGAGCCATCTAGAAAGTCAAGGACCCTTGGACTTGGTATGCATTGACTTCCTTTGTCTAGAACCTGACCTGAGTGGACATGGAAATGTTCTGGTGGTAACCGACCATTTCACTCGTTACGCCCAGGCTTTTCCAACCAAGGACCAGAAGGCTTCCACCGTTGCTAAAATCTTGGTGGAAAAGTACTTTGTCCATTATGGATTACCTCAACGCCTCCACTCAGACCAAGGAAGGGATTTCGAGAGTCGATTAACCAAGAAGTTGCTGGATTCTTTAGGCATAAAGAAGACTCGCACTACTCCCTACCACCCTCAGGGGGATGCCCAACCAGAGAGGTTCAACAGGACTTTGCTAAACATGTTGGGAACCCTGTCTAGTGAGGAAAAGCAGCATTGGGGCAAGTACATAGCAACAATAGTGCATGCCTACAACAGCACTATCAGTGATGTCACAGGGTATTCCCCCTATAGACTCATGTTCGGGAGAGAGGTGAGACTGCCAGTGGATTTGGCTTTCGGCACTTCCGTGGACCATACATCTGCTGCCCCACACAAGGGGTATGTGGACAGGTTAAGGAAAAGCTTAAAGTTGGCTTATGAGAAGGCTCAGTTAACCTCCGACCAGAGAGGAGCCAGAAACAAGCGGAATTTCGACTTGAAGGTTCGGATTCAAGATCTGCAGCCTGGAGACCGAGTGTTACTGAGAAATTTAGGTGTTCCCGGAAAACATAAGCTGGCAGACAGGTGGAGATCAGAGCCTTATGTGATCTGCAAGAAGTTACCGGATCTGCCAGTCTACCAAGTGAAGCCAGAAGGGAAAATAGGGCCACTGAAGACCTGGCACCGTAACCATCTGTTACCTCTGTCTGAGGCCATTAGGATGCCACCTACTCTGGATTCTCCTAAACTACCTTCTACCACTCATACTCCTCGACCTAGCACTAGGTCACAAGCAACTTTACCTAGGGAGGAGGAAGCCTCAGACCAAAGTGAGGAGGAAACAGAACTCAGCTGGTTTTGGCCGTCTCAGGCCCCTGCACCATCGTCCATTGACCTTCCACCTTTTGAAGGCACTGTGGGTACACTAAATGTGGAAGCCACAGAATTTATTCCATCCAGCCCTCAGTTTGAAACTTGGGGAGATGCCACGACTTACTCCCTGAGGAAGATCCAGGAGACTCCATGTACCTTCCTAAATCTGAGCCGGAGGCCCAAGAACCGATGGAAACTCCTTCACCTGTTCCAGAGGAAGAGGAGGCAGAGCCTGTGGCGACTGAGTCAGTTACTCCCAGAGAACAAAGATCAACGAGAACCATCCGTCCTCCCCGGGGGCTAACTTATACCCAGATGGGGAAGAGTTCAGAGGACACTATGGTGACAGCCAGAAGAACTATAGAAAACCCTGGTCCCTCCACTGTGCATTTGGTGGAGGGCAACCCCAACTCATTCTCTGGCACAGTTAGGCAGGTCACCCCCAATAAAGTGGCCTGTGGGCAGAACAAACTCCCTTCCCAGTTTTGGTGGGAGCTTCCCCTGCCGACTTCCCTTGCAGCCCTCAATGAGCTTGTTGGTACATGCTGTTGATGCTATCTTTGGGGACCAAAGGATTCTAAGTGGGGAGAGTGTGTAGCGGGGTATTCCCCTTTAGTCCCTCAGAGACTACGTTACCTAGTAGACAATGGGACACCCAGGGTGCATTGCTCCGAACAGAGACTCCTGGGGTGGGGTTTATAAGGGAGAGGCGGAGCCCACTTTTTCTCTGGGGAACACCGCACTGCTTGCAAGAGGATCCCTGTGTGAACCTGCTGCTGGTGCAAGGCCTGAAGCCTGGGCCTTGCACATCTCCAAAGAGCCCTCCGCCAGCCTAGCGGAACCTGAGGGACATCTTTTCATTCTTGCTGTGCCGTACCAGGAGGACCGAAGACCCGTATGTTTATGGATCCATGTGCCTAGACGCATCGGCAGAGGAGACGGACTTGGACTGGTCTGGTTGGTGAGAGAGCACTTGCTCACAGACAAAATACTGTATCCCTACTACCCTGCTGGATTACAAAGTTTTGTTCATCAAGTGCACCACAGAGTTTTTCTAGCGAAGATTCCTTTGCAGAACTTCCATTTAGTTCAGTCAGGCCTGACTGCGTAGATAGACATTGCTGGGTGTCAGTCTGCCCATGAGGGGAAGTAGCTGAAAAAGGGCATCGTTAAAGTTGCATAGCAATACATGTCTATTCTGTTATTGTATGCTGTGCCTTTATCATACCTTTATTTAAAGTAAAAGCCTTATGCCGCGTACACACGACCATTTTTCTCGTCGGGAAAAATTTCATTTTTTCTCTTTGACGAGCAAAACGACCGTGTGTGGGCTTTCCATCATTTTTCCAGACAAGAAAAACGGCAAGAATCACGACGAGAAAAATGAGAACATGCTCTCATTTTTCTCGTCGTGATTCGCAGCATTTTTTTCCGCTGCAGTTTTCCCATAGGGAAACACTGCCAGGGAGCCTACACACGGTCGTTTTTCCCGATCAAGAGAAAAAATGTCAGGAAAACCGGTCGTGTGTAGGGGACCAAGCCATTCCTCGTTTTTCCCGTCTATTTTCTCGACAGTGTTTTCACCGTCGAGAAAATCGATCGTGTGTACACAGCATTATAGTTAAGTATATTGGTTCTCTGTGTCCATTACTGTGCTGCTTTATCACTGTGTGCCTTATTGTGGTAGTGTGTCATAGAGAATTACAGAGAGACTGTGATTTCATCATCCCCTAGACTAACTGTGCCACGAGATACTAGAGTAGATTGCCGGGGGTTGACAGTGGTGCACTACAGGGCCCAAGAAATCAATGCCAGCAGCCCTCTTACCTGGGGGTACCGCTATATATGCATATGTGTCTAAATGCATATAACTGCATAAATGTTTTTTTAACCACTTTCCATCCGAGCCATTGTAATATGATGGCCGCAAGAACCCTCTGTCCCTCCGACGTTCTCGGCTTCCCGGCATTGTAGAGCGCGCGATTGCTCATCACAGAGCAGGGACGTGGATCTGTGTGTGTAAACACACAGATCCACGTCTTGTCAGGGGAGAGGAGATGGATCTGTGTGTTCCTAGTGTAGCAGGGTCTCCTTTAAGACTCTCAGGACTACCTTACCCAGAACCCCATTCGGCATCCAGGATGCAATGTTCCCACCCCAGAGACTCATGGGTGGGGTTATATAAGGAGGAGGCAAGGCTGCACTCGGTCTCTTTGGGACACAAGACTTCAGTGGAGAGATCTTCCTGTGCGGGTCCGCTGTGGTGCAAGGCCTGAAGCCTGGGGCCTTTCGCTGCTACCCAAAAGAGCCTTCCACCCCATCGCGAGCCTGGGTGGCATCTGACTCGGTTTTCTCAACCGCTGCTGAGCCGGAGATCAGACCGCTGCAGACGCTGTGTGTGGAGACACAGCAGGTGGAAGTTCCCGGACTGGGATCGTGTCCGGAGGGGTGAGCGAGCACCTGCTCAATCCATATACTGTACCATATTGTTAGGCCTACAGACTGCCGTGGCCCACCAGTTCATATTTAAGTCACCACTGGAGATCCAGAGCAGAACTGAGTCAAACGGATCTCTAGTGGAGTGTTCTGTGTTGGCACTTTTACCCTTTGGATTACAAATGTGTTCCTGAAATGTGCACCACCGTTTAAAGACTTGCATGCAAAGAATTTATCCCCTAGAGACTGAGGTATATGGTCAGGCCTGGCCATCCAGATAGTTTATTTAGTTTCTGCGCCATAGGGAGCATAGTGAAGTACTGCTACACGTGGCGCGTGTGCACCATATCTTACTAGTTATAGTGTGGCTATTGCTGCAGGGCTCTGCAGATAGATTCATATGATCTGTTACAACTGTTGATTTTATTGCCAGTAGAAAGTAAACTCGTTATTCTTCTATCATTGCATTGGTGTCTGAATTTAACCATAGAGCATAAGATATACACATATTACCCTAGACTTGCTGTGCCAGGGGGGGTCGAGTGAATTCCTGGGGGGTTGGCGGAGCTGTCTTCAGGGCCCAACCTAAACCTGCGGTCCTCTTAGCTCTGGGGGTTTCGCTACACTAGTATATAGGAACACCAATCAGTCTCTTTCCCTAGTCAGTCCCCTCCCCCCACAGTTAGAATAATTTCCTAAGCCTAGGGAACACATTTAACCCCTTGATCGCCCCCTAGTGTTAACCCCTTCCCTGCCAATGACGTGTAGCGCCCCTTTACTTTTCAGGGCTGCTATGTACTTAAATTTAGGGGTTGGTCTGAGCTAGTAGCCAGGCTCAGACCACTTTGATTGTTAGTATTTGCTTCTGCCTATGTGATGTAACCTGATGTACAGTTCCCTGTGGCCTGTAGGTGGCACTGCCATATCAGGTCAGGGTTGAACCGTGGGTGACATTGCTATGCCTTAGGGTGTCCCCTCTCGGCAGTGGTGCGGTGGGCGTGGTTGGCCTGCTGTGCATGCTGGGAGGGGATACATAAGGGGCAGACGCCATCTTTATGGAGACTGGAGCACTGGAGAGTGAGCGGTTTGCGCCACCTGGCCCTCCAGGCCAGGGGTGCATGCATGTATCAGTCTCCCTTTAGCCTGGGGCTGCAACTTCACTAGTAGGCCCAGCACCTTTAGCTGAGGCTTATCTCCAAAAGAGGAATCCCAGGGTGCCCGGGAGAGGGTGGACCCGCTCTAAGAGGAGACCGGGGGAGGACCTTTCTGATGGACCGGTGAGAGTTCACGGTAAAAGAGAGGCCTGGTTACCTTCTGGAGGGATTCAAAGATCCGTCACAGGCCTTGCAACGTGCTATCGCTGGCACCTGTCCTTGTCTTGCAAATGCTGAGAAGTTTGGGACTGAAAGATTCTGTGGCAGAGGATCTCCCGATCGTATCTCTAGGAAACCTTAAGTGAACGTTCGAGCATCACTCCGGCTGCTAAGATCCGCTCTTACAGGGGACTATCCGGGTGAGCTAAACCTACTCGGGATTGAGTAGCGACTATTGTACCAGTTTGTGCCTGGACCTATCTCCCAAACCTTAGGCCTCGTACACACGGCCGAGATTCTCGTTGAAAAAAACATGTAGTTTTTTTCGACGAGATTCTTGGACAAGAAACTTGTCCCTGCCGAGTGTACACACGCTCGTTTCAAAGAACCCGCGGTTCTTTGAATGGAGCGTACGCGGTGACGTCATCGACTACGACGAGCATGCGCTCGTCACATTCGATGCCGTCGCCGCCATCTTGGTATACCCTACGTATGCCTAGGAAGCTACCGCGCATGCGTCGAATTCATTTCGAACATGCGCGGGCTTCGGGGAGAACAGGTAAGTGTACACACACTCACTTTTCTCGTCGAGAAACATGCCAAGGAGAATCTCGACGAGAAAATAGAGAGCAGGTTCTCTATTTTCTCGTCGAGGTTTCTTGTCGGTTTTCTTGACGAGAAACCCGATAGCAGCGTACACACGACCGATTTACTCGGCAAGACCTCTCTGCCAGCAAGTTTCTTGATGGTTCTTGCCGAGAAAATCGGTTGTGTGTACGAGGCCTTACTGTCCCTTCTCTTATCCACCTTTCCTGTCTGCTGAACTTGAACTTTGCTTATAAAATAAACTCAGCGTTGGAGTTAAAGTGGTGTGGACATTGGCCTTCCTGGGGAGAAATAGAGACTTGTCCCTACACTCTAGGAGACGAGAATCAGTTGAAGGGGATAACTTGCTGCAGGACCCAAAATTGTTATCACCGCTCAAAACAGGAGGGTACGGGCATATAGAGCGGTGTGCCTTGACCTGCAAGTGAGCCAAAGACAGGAAAAAGGTCTGTGTGCTACAGATGTTTGCATTTTTATAGCACTGATCGCTGTATAAATGCCAGTGGTCCCAAAAATGTGTCAAAAGTGTCCGATGTGCCCGCTGCAATGTGTCACTCCCGATAAAAAATTGCAGATTTCCGCCATAACTAGTAAAAAAAAATAAAAAAAAAAAAATGTCATTAATCAATAACCTATTTTGTAGACGCTATAACTTTTGCGCAATCCAATCAATTTACGCTTATTGCGTTTTTTTTTAACCAAAAATATGTAGAAGAATACATATCGGCCTAAACTGAGGAAAAAGTTGTTTATAGCACAAAAAATTAAAACCGCAGAGATCAAATACCACCAAAAGAAAGCTCTATTTGTGGGGAAAAAAAATATTAAAATTTAATTTGGGTAAAACGTTGCACGACCGCACAATTGTCATTCAAAATGTTACAGCGCTGAAAGCTGAAAATTGGCCTGGGCTGGAAGGGGGTGAAAATATCCTGTATTGAAGTGGTTAAAATATGTGATTCAAACTGTGTGTTTACCTGCTTTTAGGAAGAATCGGTTTAGCTGCATTTACAGAAAATAGAATTCTATGCATCCAGGATCCAATCAGACATTCGAAACGCAGCTAAATGCATTTAAACTCATGTAAACACATCCAAACACGCCTAAGCGTAGCTGAACCTGCTTTAAAGCAGGAACATCTAAACGCAGAAAAAAGTTAAGTAAAACAAGTTGTTTGTAATTCTCAGATGTAAATGCAAAAGTGCCAGTGTGAATGAGACCTAAAACTGTGTGTTTTAGGCCTCTTTCACGCAGTTGGGTAGCTGCTGCATTCCTGCATCAGATGCATCCAGGCTTAGACATCTGTCCCAAGCCGCAGCTATCCACTTTGTGTGCAGCTACATGCAAACAGCAGCAGCCGCTGTGAGCCCACCATTAGTTTGATGAACGCATAACCCTGGTCCCTGTCATTACAACAGCAAGAGTCCACCGCAGCTACCCATCCACGTGAAAGAGGCCTTAAAGCTGATCTAAAGGCATTATACTTACCTTCTCTCTAACGGTCCAGGCCCCTCACTGGCGCCAGCATCTTCTCCCCGGGTGCCAGTTTTCAAACATCTCCGTTATGTCTCCTGGACACAGGGACTGTGATGTGAATTGAGTTGCACACGCACAGCTCTGTTTACATGCCACAGTAGACAGCAAGCAGGCAGGTATATTTTACTGTAGAAGAGACATTACATTTCTCTTCTGCGATAATAGCTTCCTGCTTGCTGTCTGTTGAAAAATGTATTCAGTTCCGCTTTAAAAATGTGTCTGTTGTGTAGCACACAGATTAGGGTGCCCACGTGTCCCGGATTGCCTGGGACTATCCCGGGCACCTTCATTCTGAGACAATACAATGTCCCGGAATGAAATAGGACACAGCCACCCCCTACTAACAACTACATTTCCGGAACTGGTTGCTAGGACCAGCGCTGCCTGGCATCTTGCAACCAGTGACAATTTACTCTCAGACAGTAAGGCCGGGAGCGAGGCCTGCGCCTAGTGCAGCACTGCTGTCCCCACCCACCTCCTCCTTCTCCGGCACCCAGTGGCAAGCAGCAGGGACTGGTTTGATCTTCACTCTGTCCTTAAATGCAGTGTTGTAACTAACGCCATTTAAATAAACGGCGTTAGGTAACGTAGCCACTTTTTGGGGTAACGAGTAATCTAACTGATTACTCTTACCCTCGTGGCACCGCCGTTCCCATTACTTGGGCGGCGTTACCCTAATTACATCTACTCGCCGCAGCTGCCGCGAGTAGATGTAATTTAACATTTAACTAACTGCAAGCCGCCGTCTGCCTACCTGAACAGCGTGTCATGCAGACAGACGGCGGCCATTGCAGTTTTCAAAAGCCGCGCCTCCCGAGTCCTCGTCGCCTGTGATAGGCGGAACACTCAATTTCACAGCAGGCAGTGTTTCGCCTATCACGGACATCCTCTCATCCTCGTCTGTGTTATGAGGATGAGCGGATGTCCGTGATAGGCGGAACACTGAATGCTGGGAAATTGAGTGTTCCGCCTATCACAGACGAGGAGGACTGGAGGAGGCGCGGCTTTTGAATAATGGAATGGCCGCCGGGAGTCGGGACGCCGCCGATCTGAGGTACTGTAAACGGGCACAGTGACTGTGAGACTTGGGCACATTGAGGCATTGGGCACAGTGAGGCATGGGGCACAGTGAGGCACAGTGAAGCATGGGGCACAGTGGGGCACAGTGAGGCATGGGGCACAGTGAGGCATGGGGCACAGTGAGGCACAGTGAGGCATGGGGCACAGTGAGGCATGGGGCACAGTGAGGCATGGGGCACAGTGAGGCATGGGGCACAGTGAAGCATGGGCACAGTGAAGCATGGGGCACAGTGAGGCATGAGGCATGGGGCACAGTGGGGCACAGTGAGGGATGGGCACAGTGAAGCATGGGCACAGTGAAGCACAGTGAAGCATGGGGCACAGTGAAGCATGGGGCACAGTGAAGCATGGGGCACAGTGAGGCATGGGGCACAGTGGGGCACAGTGAGGCATGGGCACAGTGTGGAATGGGGCATAGTGAGGCATGGGGCACAGTGAGGCATGGGGCACAGTGAGGCACAGTGAAGCATGGGCACAGTGAGGCACAGTACCAATATTATTTATTGTTATCCCTCCTATTATTTTTATACACTGAAAAAATTACGTATATATCATCCTTCTACCGCCCCGCCCCCGCCCCCGTGTATATATAATATAACCAATATAGTTACTTTGCTGATTAACTAATTACTTTTTCAATGTAGTAACTGAGTGAGTAACTCCATTACTTTTTGGAAGAAGTAATTTGTAACTGTAACTAATTACTTTTTTAACGTAAGATGAACAACACTGCTTAAATGCACGTGGCTCATGCAGAGGGAGTGACAGTAGCACTGCATCTGGTGGCAGGCTATGGGTGGCAAGCGGCACTGCATCTGGTGGCAAGTGGCACATTCACCTGACAAATAACCCGCCACCAAATTACCCATCAACCCCGAGACTACATTCCCCCCCCCTCAGCTTTTTTTTGGGAAGGTGAGAGAGGGGGTGTGTCCCTGAATGGCAGTTTGGAAATGTGGTCACCCTAACACAGATCCTTTACCCTGCTTACCTCCACAAGCAGGATGGGACACACCATGCCACAAGCCCAGTATCCTCCTGATAAAAGAGGGTGAGCGGTGTTATCTGTTTTTGGGTCCTGCAGCGAGTTACCTCCTTCCGTTGGTTCTCTCCCCTAGAGTGTAGGGCAAAGTCTATTCTCTCTTTGTATTTAATAAGGCAATTGTCCAAACAGTATTAAATCCAATAAAGAAAGGTTTATTTTTCTCTTGCGTAGAAACTTGATAGGAAAGTTGGAGATAGAGAAGTTTAACAGGGAGGTAGGTTCAGGCACGCACCCCTTAATTGTCATTTGTCTCCACTCAGTCCTGAGTGGGCTTTGCTCACCTGGATAGTTCCCTCTCACGGTCCTAGCAGCTGGTGTGGAGCACAGAACATTCACTTTAAATTTTCTAAAGATACGATCAGGATACAAACTTCTGAATCCCGAACTTCCCAGCACTTGTAACACTTGAGACCATAGGTGCCAGTGGGCACGTTACAAGGCTCTTGGCAGATTATGGAATCCTTCCCTCTGATAGGCAACCAGGCCTCTCCTGAGACAGTGACTTCCCTCACCGATCCCTACGGACAGGTCCTCCCCTGGTTTCCTCTCCTTCAGAGCGGGTCACCCCCACCTGGGCACCCTGGGACTCCTTTTCTGGTGTAGGCCTCAGCTAAAGGTGCTGGGCCTACCTGGAACGATGCAGCCTTGGGCCGAAGGTGCCCAGGGCTGAATACACACACACGTACCCCTGGCCATGAGGACCACCAAAGGTGGGGTACATGCCTCTGACCAAAGGGTCCTCTGGATCGCCTCCGAACTCCCCGGACCTAATGGCGTCCGCCCCTTAAGTACCCTTTTCCCGGCATGCACAGCGGGTAGACCACGCCCACTGCATGCCTGCCGAGAGAGGACACCCAATAGCGCTGCAATGCTACCTGTGGTTCAACCTGAGACCTGGGTGACAGCGCCCCCACAGGTCAAAGGTATCAGGAAAATAGACGCTTTGATGCGCATGCGCGCACAAGAATGCGCGGCACCATGGTTGGGCAGGCGCGCGCCAGGACTAGGCGGATGCCCGGCACCATGACGATGCGCATGCACATGCGCCATGACGATGCGCACGCACATGCGCAATGGCGCACGCCCGACGTGATGGATGCCCGGCCTATTTAAACTCACTGCTGACAGTGGCGCATCGCTGGTGTATCTTCAGCTTGTCTGCGTTCCTGTGTCCTGTGAATCTGCTGTTCCTGATCCGTGTACCGACTTGGCTTGTCCTGACCTGATCCTTCTGACCCCCTGGCATGATCCTTGGCTTGCATCTGACTTCCCTCTGCCTGCTTCCTGCATCTGATCCTGGACTGACTTCCTGTGTTGACCCCTGGCCTGGCTCCCGACTCCGTTATCAAGTCTTTCCACCGGTCCCTGCTTCCTGGACCATCCAAGCACGCCTGTCTCCAGTTCCAGCTACCAGGCACCAGTGCTTCTGTGGGCACCACACCTGCTGTGTCACCTCCAGTGGTGTGCTGCGCTCGGCCACAAGTGGAGCCCTCCTAGCATCTCGGCTTTCTACCAAGTTCCTGACAAAAGGGAACTGTACTGCCAGGTAACACCACAACAAAGCAGAAACCAATTTAAAGAATTTAAACAGCCTGAGCCGAAATATTTGCTCAGGCTACCCCTTAAATTTAGGCATAATGACCCCAATTATGGGGGGTCCGCTACACACACCCCCTCCTAAGCAAGACTCTGTCCCAGTGGCTAGAACAAATCAACGACCCCCTCAATCCTGAGTGGGCGTCGATTTATTCAACTATACACAGAATTATTGAAATGGTGCCTGAACCACATATTTTGGGGAATGGGGAGGAAAAGAAAGACATAGAGTAACCTACAAACAGACATCCCATTCTCAATGTCATATTTTAGCAATGCACAAAAACACATATCACATATCCCACCCTCTCCTAACTGACTACCCCATCCCATTCTCCGGTGGAGTTGACAGCAGATCTTACCTGCAGAGGGAGAGAAAAAAAACAACAACATGCACTATAATACACATCCTAACTTCTAATTTGTACAAAGAAGTGAGCCATTTCTCTGAAAAGAAATTACTTCCTTCTGTAAGTAGAGAGCGCTAAGCCTAGCACCACTTTATATTATCATATAAATTACCTGTATTTATCGGCGTATAACACGCACAGGCGTATAACACGCACCCTAACTTTAAGAGGGAAGTTTCAGGAAAAAAACTTTTCACAGCCCCCTGCGTATAACACGCAGGCACAGTTTACCCTCTATTTTCAGGATAAAAAAGTGAGTGTTATACGCCAATAAATACAGTATTCTCTCTTTTTTCTTTTTCTGCTAACCGCTGCCACCTGGTGGTGGCGTAAAGTCATTACATCCATCACATTTGCGCATGGGAATAAATCACTGCACACACAAACACTTCCCATCTTGACCACGACGTCTCTTCTACTTTGGCCTGGTCTGTCTACCCCAAAGTTCAGGAAAAAACTGTCTCTTCTTTTTTTTAAGAGCAGAGGAGAGAGAGAGAGAAAAAAACATAGCTCTCCCATTTCCTTAATAGAGTAGACCTCCTCTGTAGCAGAGGGCAAAGTTACTGAATCCAGGGCAGTTCATCCATGGAGAAACAGGATAATAAAGAACACACAAAGTCCTGCTTCAAAGATAAAAATGAGGATCAGGGAGAATGAGAGTCTTCCACTGTTTATCCAGTGTCTCAATAAAGTACACAGCGTCCTCTCTTCCCTTATTGAAAATCACCACTCGGTCAGCATGTATATGCCGACCATAGTTCCACTCTTTGTGGCAACCCTTGAAGCGATCAGCCAAGGCAGCTGAACAGGCAAAGTACCTACGGGATTTAGGTACTTCCAAATGATCCCAAATAAAGTCAGAGTACCACCTCTCACGGTAGGCCTCTATCTTAAATAGGAGCTCCCTAGGAACATAAGGGTACTCCCAACCATATTCACTAGCGACTCTCTTGTTGAGGAGCCGCTGCAAGTGGGCAATATGTGGCAGAGTTGCACGGTCTCCTGCTCCTGGCAAAACAACAGCATCCGGGGATCTTTTGACCGACACTGCATCGGACATCTGTAAGGGCGGCCGCAACGGCAGATGCCCCTCTGTAGTGGCGGGCACAGGCGATGCAGGTGCGGGCAGTGCAGGTGTGGAAACAACCTTCTCCTACAAAGCAGGGGCTTTCACTCTGGGTGTAGTTTCCCCAGAGTCCATGGGCAATCCCTCTTTAAGGTTGCAGGACGGGGTCACCGAAATCCTGTCCCAACCCTTCTGGACGAAGATTTCATCGAACCTCCAAGTTGTTACCCAGTTCAGAGGATGACTCGAAATCCGACGAGTTATAACCTTCGGCAGGCAGATCATTTCTGGTGGACACAGTCACGCTATCCCCAGACGACAAAAGTTCCAGAGGGTTGGCTGTCCACACATCCCCAGTAATATGGGGTATGGGCTTCTTTCCCTTTCCCGGCAAACTTATTGTCACAGTTCCCCCAGCCTCCTTACCGTCCCCTCTCGTGTACTTCCCGGAGATCCCTCCGCTTCGAAGATCTCTTTTAGGCAGGCGCTGGGGCAGGCTTCTACCGTGGCCGCGGGAGGCCTTAACATATCCCACTTTCCGTTTGGCGGGTGGGATGGAAGTTTCTTTAGTGACGGAGGCAGCATCCGCTGTGGCGTTCGTCGCTGGCTCCATGGTGGCTGGAACTCCATCTTTTGCATCCGTTGAAGCCGCGGCGATGCGCGTGAGCTCGATTGTAGAGGCGTAGTTGTCTTCCTCGGAAGTAACAGCCCCTGTAATGCAGTTGACCCGGTAGGCTCGGGGTGATTCGGTGGGCTGGTCCACCTCAAATAGAAATTCCCTACAGGTCAAACGCCTTCCGAATGGCCGTATCTGCACAGCCAAACCACCACATCAGGGACAGAGCACACCCAGGGCCTCCGCATCTCTGCAAGTATAAAGTGCGAAGCGGCCCCTAGGCTTGAGCCGGATCCCTGTATCCGTGAGGGGAGCAGTAATGGGAGCAATGTCCATGGTAGAGGTAGATGGGAACATCCGAGGTCCCGTTGAAATGGAAGTCCATAGAGCAGCAGACATATTGCTTCTCCTTACTAGTCCAGGCTCTTACTGTCCCTTGGCGCCAAATGCACCACGTGCAACTCACATTTGGCGGGGGCTCCTCCCCCTAAACTTCTTCCTGCACATAGCTCGCAGGCTTTTCTTCTTTTTAGGACACGCCCACGAACTACGCAGTTAGAAAAATTATTTAAAATTTTCTGGTGTAGGCCTCAGCTAAAGGTCCTGGGCCTACCTGGAACGATGGAGCCTCGGGCCGAAGGTGCCCGGGGCTGAATACACACACATGTACCCCTGGCCATGAGGGCCACCAAAGGTGGGGTACGTGCCTCAGACCAAAGGGTCCTCTGGATCGCCTCCGAACTCCCCGAACCTAATGGCGTCCGCCCATTAAGTACCCTCTCCCGGCATGCACAGAGGGTAGACCACACCCACTGCACGCCTGCCGAGAGAGGACACCCAATAGCGCTGCAATGCTACCTGTGGTTCAACCTGAGACCTGGGTGACAGCGCCCCCACAGGTCAAAGGGAACTGTACTGCCAGGCATCAACACAACAAAGCAGAAACCAATTTAAAGAATTCAAACAGCCTGAGCCTAAATATTTGCTCAGGCTACCCCTTAAATTTAGGCATAGCGACCCCAATTATGGGGGGTCCGCTACAGTTGTAAACTCCTTTTATGTCTTTAGATTGTAAGCTCCCACAAGCAGGGCCCTCCTAATCCTTCTGTATTGAATCTTTGTGTAGCACACGGACCTTTTTCCTGCCTGGCTCACTTGCAAGTCAAGGCACACCATGCTATATGCCCGTACCCTCCTGTTTGAAGAGGTTAAGCAGTGTTCACAAATTTTGTGTCCTGCAGCGAGTTACCTTCTTCCACTGGTTCTCTTCCCCAGAGCATGGGGTCAAGTCTCTATTTCTTCCCCCAAAGAAGCCAATGTCCAGAAACACTTTAACTCCAACAGAGAGTTGATTTTCTTTTTGCTGCGTAGTAGACAGAGACAGATGGATGAAAGAAGAATAAGTGTGAGGGATTAGATCTAGGCACATCTAGTAACTTCGTCGCCACTCGATCCCGAGTGGGCTTAGCTAACCCAGATAGTCTTCTCTCACAGTCCTAGCAGCCGGTGTGGAGCTCGAACAGTTCTGCCACCCTATCCCCTCCAGGGATGGGTACAGGAGACACTCTAACCTCTGTAGACTTTTAAGAACAGGATAATGCCAATGGGGACTCTACAGGTTAGCTTTCCTGAATAAGGAGTCCTTCCCTCTGACAGGTTACCAGGCCTCTCCCGAGACAGCAATCTTCCATTACTCATCTCCTCAATGGGACCGATCCTCCCCTGGCTTCCTCTCGGTCAGAGCGGGTACCCTCACCCGGGCACCCTGGGACTCCCATGGGCGAACTGTAGACCCAGTTAAAGGTACTGGGCCTACCTGGAACGTTGCAGCCTCGGGCCAAAGGTGCCCGAGACTTCTCGGCCAGTCATCGCACCCCAGAGGGGCACACCCCTCCGGCTCCTCCACTCCACTCTCCACCTCCTCGACTCCCCCTAAAGATGGCGTCCGCCCCTTATGTACCCTCTCCCGGCATGCACAGCACTGTACCGCTGCCGAGAGAGGACACCCTAAGGCGCAGTAATGCCACCCATGGCTCAACCCTGACCTGATATGACAGTGCCACCTACAGGCCACAGGGAACCATACACCAGGCAGCATCACATAGGCAGAAGCAAATACCTAACAATCAAAGCGGTCTGAGCCTGGCTACCAGCTCAGACCAAACCCCTAAATTTAGACACATAACACCCCTAAAAAGTAAAAGGGGCGCTACACTTGTATTATAACTGTACCGTCTCCCATTATTCTGTAAAGTGCTGCGCAAACTGCTGACGCTGTATAAATCTTGTATAATGATAGTCATTCAATAGAAGCGCATTACAGTATAACTAATTCTGCTTGTATAGTACACTTAATTAGTTAGAGCCAAGCAGCCAGACATCTCTTTACACATATGACGCCAAGACACAAATGCTGTTTCTCTTTGTTTGCATTAAACTCAAACAACCCTCCGTTTCCTCCTTTCCGGCATTCCATGTATTGTTGTTAGCTATAAACATTTCAGGTTGCTAGGCCCACTCGCTCTGTGTCTGCAGGTGTGTAAAATCCCCCTGGTGTGAAATGAATATGCAAAGGCTCTGTTTACAAGGATGCCAGGGAGGTTTCAGTAGAGCACAATTTAAAAGAAGGCTTTTATATGAAATTTGGTACAAAAGCAGCTGAACTGAACATAGCAAAAATAGCTTTGGCTGATCATGTTATTTTTACCTGTTCACTCACTGAAAACCAAGACCAGAAAACATAGCGGCATGTCATTTTTCTTACAAAGGATAGTAAAAACATTCAGAGCCCATACTGTGTTGCAGTAACGCACATGCATTGGTGTACCTTGTGATTGGATGCGCATTGTGGTGCGCTGCTAAAAATGGTACATGTACCATTTTTGGTGCATTTTTGTGCTTTGGCAACCCATTAATTTTAAATATGCTGCCTTAAAACAGTACATGTTAACGATAGATGTGAATGGTGCCTCAGTTTTGGTGATCTGATGCTGCATCTGTCCCCTGTCACCTCTACATTGAGAACTGAGCGATCAAATGCCGCTTTTAGCTCCGCCCTACGTGTTTGTCACAATGACGTCATCAGGAGCTGCCACTCGTTGCCGTTGTGACGAAATGTGTAGGGAGGAGCTAAAGCGTCTGTGCCGCCCCAATGGGGCATAGAATTTATATATATATTGTTTCTCTGAACCATTTCCTATGAACATTATGTTGAGTTCACATGCTGCCATCTAGTGACCGTTTGTGGTAATGCACCTATTTTCTATGTTTCTTTTGTCTGATTTATGACACACTTCCTTTCTATGTAATGCTCCACCCTTTCTTCCTGTGTTTTTACTTCCTGTGTAATGGGGACAGCTAACAGGCCACATGTAACATGGGCACATGTATTCTGCATAAGTAAGCTACAGACAGTATCATCTTTTGACCGCATAAGTACCACAACCTATTCATCTGTTGTATCATGTCATCTGCTGTAAACCGATGTCCGGAATAAAAGCACTGTGATTGTATCTGCTTATACAGGCCAGGCATAGAGGTCTCACAAGGGATAATCACTTCACAACAATCAGAGTCAGAATAGCGTCATTGCATCAATTCCTGTTTTGGGTAGATGGAGCACATTGCATCCCTGACTTCCTGCTTTTGCTGTTTGACATTTAAACAAATGTAAGTGCAATACTATTTTTTCTAATACATTTTGGATTATGGAATTACACTATGGAGATTGTTTCCTGATATTTCCATACATGTATGAGACTGCTGGGGCAGTGGAAGTAAGATAAGGAGAGACACCTTTGGGCTGGTCCCAGATATCCATATACAGCCAGGTGGAGCTGTGAATGCTTGCTATCCCCTTGAGGGGAGAGATTTCTGGTGAGTAAGGCAATAAGAGGGGGAGCACGAGTGAAGACACTGGGCACACCGCATGTCATTTGTGGAATTCTTTTTGTTGCAAAACCAGGAACAACAGCAGCACTATAATAAGGACTTAGGAAAAAACACAATAATTGTTGCACTAGGGTGTTCCAGCAGGCAGAACTGTGCCATCTGGGATGATGAAAAAATGATGGTGTCAAGATACTGAACATATAGTCCAAGTTCCGACCAATGGGGAGCAAAGAGTCACTATTGAAATAGTATATGTATATAAATACAAGGATATATAGTTAGGGATGTCTCATGGTGGGGATGATGGGTAAGGCCTCATGCCCACTGGCGTTTTTACAGCTGCGTTTTTTGCAGCTTAAAAACGCCTGTCCATGTTATTGTAAATATTAAAAAAAAAACAAAAAAAAACGTGGGAGCTAAAAACGCGACCGCGCGTTAGTGCGCGTTTTTTGCGCGTTAGTGCGCGTTTTTTTCTGCCTAATTCTGACGCTGAGGAACGCACTGGCCCTGGGTTTTTTTTACAGCTCAAAAACGCCTATGCTCTTTACAGCTCAAAAACGCCTAGGTGGACATGAAGCTATAGACTAACATGGACAGGCGTTTTTAAGCTGTTAAAAACGCTCAAAAACGCGGCTGAAAAAACGCCCGTGGGCATGAGGCCTTAAAAGGAAGTCCATTGCCTGGGTAATAACCACAGGGAGTATAGCTGACACAGGGAAGGCAGCATGCTGAAGAGTAGGAGAAACTTTGGGAAGGATACAAGACAGACAAGCAGCACCAATCCAAGTGCAGCAATATTATTAACACTAGGGATGGGCCCGGTGCTCGATTCGAACCCACGTTCGAATCGAGCACCGGGCGTTCGCTCGCTCGGCGAGCCCAGAACTATTTGGGCCGTTCGCATCACATTCGTGTGATGCGAGCGGCCCCGCAATGCATTGCGGCCGGCGCAGTGCATTGCTGGCTGATGATTGGCCAAGCATGCACTGTGACCCCGCATGCTTGGCCAATCACAGCGCCCGAAACTCGGAGAGCAATAATTGGCTACAGGCAGGACGCCTGTAGCCAATTACAGCTCAGGGGCTTTAGTACACGCCCCACCATTTAAAAGGCCGCCACGCCGTCGGCCCCGGTCACATGAGTTCCGGCTTTAGGAGAGATCAGTCTGCTGATTCTGTCTTTGCTTGATACTGAAAGATTTGCTCTTCTTTGCTAAACCATTGGCTATTTCTTTGCTAAACCATTGCTACCTAAGTCATTGATCGTTCATTGCTGCTGATTGCACAGTTAGTGTGTTATTAGCTGCTGCTGGGGATTAGTCTGGTGCGTGCTTACTGTTAGTACAGTATTGCAGTAGTACCAACCGCAGTGCTGTTATCACAGCATTGCACCCCAACAGCACCCATAGGACTTCTAGTGTGTTAGTGGCAGCAAACAGAGCTCCTATATTTTCTTCTCAGCAGCACCCATAGGACTTCTAGTGTGTTAGTGGCTTCACACAGAGCTCCTATATTTTAATCTCAGAAGCACCCATAGGACTTCTAGTGTGTTAGTGGCAGCAAACAGAGCTCCAATATTTTCATCTCAGAAGCACCCATAGGACTTCTAGTGTGTTAGTGGCATCACACAGAGCTCCTATATTTTCTTCTCAGCAGCACCCATAGGACTTCTAGTGTGTTAGTGGCAGCAAACAGAGCTCCTATATTTTCTTCTCAGCAGCACCCATAGGACTTCTAGTGTGTTAGTGGCAGCAAACAGAGCTCCTATATTTTCTTCTCAGCAGCACCCATAGGACTTCTAGTGTGTTAGTGGCAGCAAACAGAGCTCCTATATTTTCTTCTCAGCAGCACCCATAGGACTTCTAGTGTGTTAGTGGCAGCAAACAGAGCTCCTATATTTTCTTCTCAGCAGCACCCATAGGACTTCTAGTGTGTTAGTGGCAGCAAACAGAGCTCCTATATTTTCATCTCAGAAGCACCCATAGGACTTCTAGTGTGTTAGTGGCATCACACAGAGCTCCTATATTTTCTTCTCAGCAGCACCCATAGGACTTCTAGTGTGTTAGTGGCATCACACAGAGCTCCTATATTTTCATCTCAGAAGCACCCATAGGACTTCTAGTGTGTTAGTGGCATCACACAGAGCTCCTATATTTTCTTCTCAGCAGCACCCATAGGACTTCTAGTGTGTTAGTGGCATCACACAGAGCTCCTATATTTTCATCTCAGAAGCACCCATAGGACTTCTAGTGTGTTAGTGGCATCACACAGAGCTCCTATATTTTCTTCTCAGCAGCACCCATAGGACTTCTAGTGTGTTAGTGGCATCACACAGAGCTCCTATATTTTCATCTCAGAAGCACCCATAGGACTTCTAGTGTGTTAGTGGCATCACACAGAGCTCCTATATTTTCTTCTCAGCAGCACCCATAGGACTTCTAGTGTGTTAGTGGCATCACACAGAGCTCCTATATTTTCTTCTCAGCAGCACCCATAGGACTTCTAGTGTGTTAGTGGCATCACACAGAGCTCCTATATTTTCTTCTCAGAAGCACCCATAGGACTTCTAGTGTGTTAGTGGCATCACACAGAGCTCCTATATTTTCTTCTCAGCAGCACCCATAGGACTTCTAGTGTGTTAGTGGCAGCAAACAGAGCTCCTATATTTTCATCTCAGAAGCACCCATAGGACTTCTAGTGTGTTAGTGGCATCACACAGAGCTCCTATATTTTCTTCTCAGCAGCACCCATAGGACTTCTAGTGTGTTAGTGGCAGCAAACAGAGCTCCTATATTTTCTTCTCAGCAGCACCCATAGGACTTCTAGTGTGTTAGTGGCATCACACAGAGCTCCTATATTTTCTTCTCAGCAGCACCCATAGGACTTCTAGTGTGTTAGTGGCATCACACAGAGCTCCTATATTTTCATCTCAGAAGCACCCATAGGACTTCTAGTGTGTTAGTGGCATTACACAGAGCTCCTATATTTTCTTCTCAGAAGCACCCATAGGACTTCTAGTGTGTTAGTGGCAGCAAACAGATCTCCTATCTTTTCATCTCAGAAGCACCCATAGGACTTATAGTGTGTTAGTGGCATCACACAGAGCTCCTATATTTTCTTCTCAGCAGCACCCATAGGACTTCTAGTGTGTTAGTGGCATTACACAGAGCTCCTATATTTTCTTCTCAGAAGCACCCATAGGACTTCTAGTGTGTTAGTGGCATCACACAGAGCTCCTATATTTTCATCTCAGAAGCACCCATAGGACTTCTAGTGTGTTAGTGGCATCACACAGAGCTCCTATATTTTCTTCTCAGAAGCACCCATAGGACTTCTAGTGTGTTAGTGGCATCACACAGAGCTCCTATATTTTCTTCTCAGCAGCACCCATAGGACTTCTAGTGTGTTAGTGGCAGCAAACAGAGCTCCTATATTTTCTTGTCAGCAGCACACATAGTACCTATAGTGTGTTAGTGTCAGCACCCATAGGACCTACAGTGTGTTGTGAGCACACATAGGAGCTCTATTTTTTATACTATATACACTACCGACTACAATGGCTGGAAGACCGCCAAGGAGAGGCAGAGCGTGCCGAGGCAAGAACACAGGGCAGGCAGGCTCTGTTTCTAGAGACAACAGTGCTGGCCGTGGACGTGGTCGTGCATCGTCATCAGCACGTGGCCATGGGACACGCTTGTCTTTGTTTTCGGCAGCTGGACATGTGGAGCCGCATCATGCCGAAGGCTTGGTAGAATGGATGACCAAGCCCTCCTCATCCTCCTCATCCTCTCTCACCCAGGCTCAGGGTACTGGCAGAGCAGCTGCCAACGCGTACTCAATGGCATCATCAGCCACCCCTTCCCTAGACCCACCATGTCCTCCTGAGGAGTCCCCCGAACTGTTTGAGCACAGTGTTGGGTACATGCTCCAGGAGGATGCCCAACGATTCGAAGGCTCGGATGATGATACCCAGCTTGAGGAAGTCAGTAGTGTGCGTGCAGAGAAAGGGGATGCTGAAGGACAGCAATCTGGCAGTACTGTTCCACCAGCTGCAGCTTACTGCCAGGTTTGCTCTAGTGGTGAAGAGGGAGGGGATGATGAGGTCACTGACTCCACGTGGGTGCCTGAAGGGAGAGAGGAGGAGGAGGAGGAGGAGGAGGAGGAGGATGCGGCGTCACATGTCCAACGAGGCAGGATGCCCCCTGGAGGCCAGCTAGAGGCCAGCACAGCAACTGTACCACACCGCAGAGCTCCGCCTGTGCAGGGCGCTGCCTCTGCACGTTATCACAAAAGTTCTTTGGTGTGGGCCTTTTTTGAGACGAGTGCATCAGATCGCACCACTGCTATTTGCAATATTTGTCTCAAGCGTATCTCGAATGGCCAAAACATCAGCCGCTTGGGCACCACAAGCATGAGCAGACATATGTCGACCTGCCATGCAGCTCGTTGGCAAGCACACATAAAAGACCCACACCAAAGAACAAAGCGGACCTCTCCTTCCTCCTCATCAGCTGGGATCTCCATCCCCACTATATCTTCAGTCCTCTCTGAAAGCTGCTCTGAGAGGACTGAAGGTGTAGAATTAGGTGTGTCACAACCAAGTACTTGCAGTACACCGACGTCCGATTGTAGCAGGCAAATTTCCCTGCCCCAGCTGCTGGACCGTCGAAAGAAGTATACTCCCAGCCATCCATATGCCCAGCGGTTGAATGCTAGCTTGGCTAAATTGCTAGCACTTCAACTGCTGCCTTTTCAGTTGGTAGACTCGGCCCCCTTCCGTGAGTTTGTTCAATGTGCGGTTCCTCAGTGGCAGGTTCCCAAACGCCACTTTTTCTCACGGAAGGCGATTCCGTCTCTCTACCGGCATGTGGAAGGCAATGTCCATGCCTCGCTGGACAGGGCGGTCAGCGGTAAGGTGCATATTACCGCTGACTCTTGGTCCAGCAGGCATGGACAGGGACGTTATCTTTCTTTCACGGCCCATTGGGTCACTCTATTGGCAGCGGGGAGGGATGCAGGACAAGGTGCAGTAGTGTTGGAGGTTGTTCCGCCACCACGCCTCCAAAATGCTACTACTGGTTGTGACACACCTCTCTCCTCCACCCCCTCCTCTTCTTCTTCCTCCATGTCCTCTTCGAGTGCTCTGTCCTCGGAACCAGCGGTGCTCCGTAGGCGTACAAGGGGCTACGCGAGTACGCAGGCAAAAAGATGCCATGCCGTGCTTGCGCTGGTGTGTTTGGGGGACAGGAGCCACACTGAGCCAGAGGTTCTGGCAGCTCTGCAGGGGCAGGCCGAGAGGTGGTTGACGCCACGCCAGCTTAAGCCAGGAATGGTCGTTTCTGACAATGGCACCAACCTCCTCTCCGCCCTGCGACAGGGGCAGCTCACCCATGTGCCCTGTATGGCTCACGTCCTCAACCTGGTGGTGCAGCGGTTCCTGGGCAGGTTCCCAGGCTTACAGGATGTCCTGAGGCAGGCCAGGAAAGTCTGTGTGCATTTCCGCCGATCTTATAATGCCAGTGCTCGGCTGACTGAGCTGCAAAAGGAGCTGAACCTGCCCAAGAACCACCTAATATGTGACATGCCCACTAGGTGGAACTCAACGTTGGCCATGCTGCAGCGACTGCACACGCAGCAGAGGGCCATCAATGAGTACCTTTGCGACTACGGCACCAGGACAGGGTCAGGGGAGCTTGGCTTTTTTTCCCCACGCCAGTGGAGCATGATCAGGGATGCATGCACTGTCCTCTCACCATTTGAGGAGGCCACGAGGATGGTGAGCAGTGACAGTGCATGCATCAGTGACACTGTACCTCTTGTCCACCTGTTGGAGCATACGCTGCGTGGGATAATGGACAGGGCACTTGAGGCAGAACAGAGGCAGGAAGAGGAGGACTTCCTTGCCTCTCAAGGCCCCCTTTATCCAGACAGTGTTCCTTCTGTCCCACCCATCACACAGGAAGAGGATGAGGAGGAGGAGGAGGAGGAGGACAATTGTGTGAGCATGGAGGTGGAGCCTGGCACTCAGCATCAGCAGCAGCAGTCTTTTAGGGATGATGTACAGTCCCAACAAACCAGTGGACTTGTACGTGGCTGGGAGGAGGTGGCTGGTGATCATGTCATCCTCAGTGACCCAGAAGACTCCGGACCGAATGCCTCAGCTAACCTACGCTGCATGGCCTCCCTGATCCTGCAAAGTCTGCGGAAGGATCCTCGTGTTCTTCGGATCAAGGAGAGGGACCATTACTGGCTGGCCACTCTCCTTGATCCACGGTACAAGGGTAAGGTTGCGGACCTTATCTTGCCGTTGCAGAGGGAGCAGAGGATGAGACATCTCAGGGAGGCCTTGCAGAAAGGTCTGTGCAACGCGTTCCCAGAAACTGGGAGGTTACAAACTCCTGGTCCTGGACAACGAGTTGCTGAGGCTTCGGTCAGTAGCAGAAGGAGCGGTGGGGAAGGTGGATGTCTGACCGATGCGTTCAGACAATTTTTTAGTCCGCAGCCCCAAGGTATGATCGGTTCCAGCAACCATCGCCAGCGTCTGATATACATGGTGCAGGAATACCTAGGGGCAAGGTCAGACTTGGACACCTTTCCCACCGAAAATCCTCTGGCTTACTGGGTCCTGAGGACGGATCACTGGCCAGAGCTTGCACAGTATGCAATTGAGCTACTGGCCTGTCCTGCATCCAGCGTTCTTTCCGAACGCACATTCAGTGCTGCTGGAGGATTTGTCACCGATCATAGGGTGCGCCTGTCCACCGACTCGGTTGATCGACTGACCTTCATAAAAATTAATCAGTCTTGGATCACCACCAGCTACCAGACACCTGAAGCGGATATAACGGAATAATTTATAATGTCACATCCCTTCAAGACTGCCTATGCTGATGCTGAGTGACTGTCCTGTTATGTTCACTGACTATCCTCTTCCTCCTCCTCAATGATCCATGCCACCACACCAGTGCCTAAGGCACAATTTTTCAGCCCCTGTATAACAGGGGCGTGTAATTACAATTTTTTAAAAAGATGCTTCGCAACAGGTGTGACTGCTGTGCTCCAAGTACAGTATCTGTGAGGGGTTGCAGTGTTGTGGCACCAGCACCAATGCCTAAGGCACAATTTTTCAGCCCCTGTTGGGGCGTGTAATTACAATTTTTAGGCAATGCTTTGCAACAGGTCTCATTGCTGTGCTCAGAGTACAGTATCTGTGAGGGGTTGCAGTGTTGTGGCACCAGCACCAGTGCCTAAGGCACAATTTTTCAGCCCCTGTATAACAGGGGCGTGTAATTACAATTTTTTAAAAAGATGCTTCGCAACAGGTGTGACTGCTGTGCTCCAAGTACAGTATCTGTGAGGGGTTGCAGTGTTGTGGCACCAGCACCAGTGCCTAAGGCACAATTTTTCAGCCCCTGTTGGGGCGTGTAATTACAATTTTTAGGCAATGCTTTGCAACAGGTCTCATTGCTGTGCTCAGAGTACAGTATCTGTGAGGGGTTGCAGTGTTGTGGCACCAGCACCAGTGCCTAAGGCACAATTTTGCAGCCCCTGTATAACAGGGGCGTGTAATTACAATTTTTTAAAAAGATGCTTCGCAACAGGTGTGACTGCTGTGCTCCAAGTACAGTATCTGTGAGGGGTTGCAGTGTTGTGGCACCAGCACCAATGCCTAAGGCACAATTTTTCAGCCCCTGTTTAACAGGGGCGTGTAATTACAAATCTTGATCTAATAGTTCACAGCAGGGCCCATTCCTGCGCCCACCAAGAGTAACTATGAGGGCCTACAGTCTTGTGGCAACACCGTCCACCACCACCACCACCACCAAAGGCCCAATTTTTCTGCCCTGTTCAACAGGTGCATGCAATTACAAATCTTGATCTAATAACTCACAGCAGGGCCCATTCCTGCACCCACCAAGAGTAACTGTGAGGGCTTACAGTCTTGTGGCAACACCGTCCACCACCACCCCCACCAAAGGCCCAATTTTTCTGCCCGGTTCAACAGGTGCATGCAAGTACAAATCTTGATCTATTAACTCACAGCAGGGCCCATTCCTGTGCCCACCAGTCTTGTGGCTACACCAACATCTAATAGGACAAATTTCTGCAGAGTATATATGGCAGGCCCCTACTTTCAAACATCCAACTTACAAACGACTCCTACTTGCAAACGGCAAGAGAAAACAGGAAGTGAGAGGAAATCTACCCCTAGGAAGGGAAATTCTATCCTGTTAGATTTAATTTGGGAAAAAGGTATCTCCTCTCTACTGATGCTTTATCACCAATCCTTGTTTCAATTAAAACCGCACTTTTCCAAAAACATTTGTCATTGGAACGGAAAGTGAGGTGACATGTTCTGAACAGATGTGCAAAGACAGCAAATGTTACAGGGGTGATAACCCCTCCCTATGTTCTCCAAAAAGCTTAAAAATAGATTTTTTTGGGATGGAGCTACACTTCATAATGTACCTGTTCAGATTCTACTTAAGAACAAACCTACAGTCCGTGTCTTGTTTGCACCACCTATATACTGCTGTTCAGAGTATATAGGGTTGTAGGTATAGGGTTTTATTTTGGGTGCGGGGTCCCCCTTAATATCCATACAAGGCCCAAAGGGGCTGGGGTGGGGGGGGGGGGTGATGGGGTAGCCATGCCATTTTTCTCAAGGATTTTCAGCCATATGGCGGCCAGGACAAGACATGACATTAAAGCCGCAAGTGGTTTTAAATGGCTTCTTTTTTTCCTTTACAAATGTCATTTTGTGCAAGGACAGTTCTAAACACGGGAAACACATGCCACTTCACAGGCATACTTTAGACACCCCCCAGGTACCATATTTAAAGGAAAATTTCACTTTTTTTTTTTCACTTTATGCATCATTAAAATGACTGCTCCCGAAAAAACGTTAGTTTTTAAAATTTCTTTTTGCATTGATATATGTCCCCTGGGGCAGGACCCGGGTCCCCAAACCTGTTTTATGACATTAACATGCATATTGGCCGTTGTAATTAGCAATTTTGATTTCGAACGTTCGCGTCCATTATAACGAATAGGGTTCGAAAATTCGCGCGAACTTTCGGTCCGTTCGAAGGTTCTGGTGCGAACCGAACCCGGGGGTGTTCGGCTCATCCCTAATTAACACATTCAATTGAGTAGTAGGCTTGTGCACAACGGAAAAATTCGGTTAGTTTCGGTTCGTTTCTTTTCGGTCCTGTTGATTCGTAATCATTCGTAATTTTGCTAGACGGGTTTTTTCGTGTTCGGACTAATTCGTATTTTCGCAAGCGACATTTTTCGTTGAATTTTTAGTTGATTTATAATTCGTACTTTCGGTAGAGTACATTGTTTTTCGTTGATTCTGGACACAACTCCTACTTTCGTAACTTTTTTTGGGTTCGTTGATTCGTAATTTTCTGTGTCTCTCTCACGACGACGCTGCCTATTATGCCTAATGTGCTTCGAATGGATTTGTACTTTTCTAAATACATAGCGGTTATTTGTAACGATTCGAAATCTCGTATTTTACTTTCGTTTTTTACATGCGGCTATAGCCTCCGCCCCTGTACACCATTTTGAGAGGGTTCAGCACGGTGAGGGAGAAGCAGAGAGCAGAGCAGAGTGTTATTGTGCTTCGAATGGATTCGAAATCTCGTATTTTACTTTCGTTTTTTACATGCGGCTATAGCCTCCGCCCCTGTACACCATTTTGAGAGGGAGTTCAGCACGGTGTGGGAGAAGCAGAGAGCAGAGCAGAGTGAGTGTTATTGTGCTTTGTATGGATTCGTACATTCGTAACTTTTTCATAACGAATTATGCCGAAGACATTCGGGCATTCGCTATTTCCGGTATAATTTATTTCGGATTCGGTCTTATTCGTAATTGCTTTGTTCGGAAATTCGAATGCTTCCGAATGTCCGAAAGTTGCTAAATTCGGACGAATTTCGATTCGTTACGAAACGAATTGCACAAGCCTATTGAGTAGTATTGCACTCTGAAAACAGGATAAAAGCAGGCACATCTTTATGAGTATCAGATGGACATGCACGTCACAGCCTCCTCTCCCAGAAACCAGGGACCTCCTGTATGACGGCTTCCTCCTGCGCCCCTCACGTCTAGCCCGGGACATCGGAAACCACTGGTGCCGCCGAGCAAGACCCCACAGCGCTGCCTGGATAGCGCTCTGGATCCCTGACGTCCATCTGATACTCATAAATAGTGATGAGCCGAACACCCCCGGGTTCGGTTCGCACCAGAACCCGCGAACGGACCGAAAGTTCGAACGAACATTAGAACCCTATTAAATACAATGGATGCGAACGTTCGAATTCTAAAGTGCTAATTATAACAACTATTATGCATGTTATTGTCCTAAAAAGGGTTTGGGAACCCGGGTTCTGCACCAGGGGACATGTATCAATGCAAAAAGAAGTTTTAAAAACGGTCGTTTTTCGGGAGCAGTCATTTTAATGATGCATAAAGTGAAAAAAAAAAAGTCAAATATTCCTTTAAATATCGTACCTGGGGGGTGTCTAAAGTATGCCTGTGAAGTGCCACGTGTTTCCCGTGTTTAGAACTGTCCCTGCACAAAATGACACTTCTAAAGGAAAAAAAAGCCATTTAAAACTGCTTGCGGCTTTAATGTAATGTCTGGTCCCGGTAATATGGATGAAATTCTTTAAGAAAAATGGCATAGCTACCCCATGACCCCCCCCCTACCCCAGCCCATTACCAGCCCCTTTGGGTCTTGTATGGATATTAAGGGGAACCCCGCACATAAAATAAAAAAGGCCCTATATACTCTGAACAGCCCTATACAGGCGGTGCATACAAGACAGGGACTGTAGGTTTGTTCTTATGTAGAGTCTGTTTGTAATTTTGAACAGGTACATTGTTGAAGTGTAGCTCCAGACCAAAAATCTATTTTTAAACTTTTTGGAAAACATAGGTAAGGGTTATCACCCCTGTAACATTTGTTTTGCTGTCTGTGCCCCTGTTCAGAACATTTCACCTCACTTTCCGTCCCAATGACAACTGTTTTTGAAATGTGGTGTTTTTCTTGAAACAAGGATTGCTGATAAAGCATCAGTACAGAGGAGACACCTTTCTCCCATATTTATTCTTACAGGAGAGAATTTTCCTTCCTAGTGGTAGATTTCCTCTCACTTCCTGTTGTCTTCTTGCGTTTGCAAGTAGGAGTCGTTTGTAAGTTGGATGTTTGAAAGTAGGGACCTGCCGTATATACTCTGCAGAAATAGGCCCCTTAGTTGTTGGTGTTGGCACAACACTGTAAGCACTCACAGTTACTCTTGGTTGGTGCTGGAACGCCCTGCTGTCAACTATTATATCAGGAATTTTAATTACATATAATTGTTGAACAGTGGTAGTAAAAATTGGGCCTTTGATGGTGGTGCTGGTGCCACAACACTGTAAGCCCTGACAGTTACTCTTGGTGGGTGCAGCAATGGGCCCTGCTGTGAATTATTAGATCAAGAATTGTAATTACATGCCCCTGTTGAACAGGGGCTGAAAAATTGGGCCTTAGGCACTGGTGGCACAACACTGCAACCCCTCACAGCAACTGTACTTGGAGCACAGCAATGAGCCCTGTTGCAAAGTATTGCTTCAAAAATTGTAATGACACGCCCCTGTTAAACAGGGGCTGAAAAATTGGGCCTTAGGCACTGGTGGCACAACACTGCAACTCCTCACAGATACTGTACTTGGAGCACAGCAATGAGCCCTGTTGCAAAGTATTGCTTCAAAAATTGTAATTACACGCCCCTGTTAAACAGGGGCTGAAAAATTGGGCGTTAGGCACTGGTGGCACAACACTGCAACTCCTCACAGATACTGTACTTGGAGCACAGCAATGAGCCCTGTTGCAAAGTATTGCTTCAAAAATTGTAATTACACGCCCCTGTTAAACAGGGGCTGAAAAATTGGGCGTTAGGCACTGGTGGCGGCACCCATAAACAAAAATGATCTTACAAGCTATCATCATCAATCGTATCATTGAGGACTCGGAGGAGGAGGATAGCCAGTCAACATAACAGCACAGGCACTCAGCATCAGCATCAGTCTTGAAGGGATGTGACATGTTAAAATCAATTAGTCTGTTATATCAGCATCAGGTGTGTGGTAGCTGGTGGTGATCCAAGACTGGTTCATCTTGATGAAAGTCAGTCGATCAACCGAGTCGGTGGACAGGCGCACCCTGTGATCCGTGACAAATCCTCCAGCAGCACTGAATGTGCGTTCCGAAAGAACGCTGGATGCAGGACAGGCCAGTAGCTCAATTGCATACTGTGCAAGCTCTGGCCAGTGATCCATCCTCAAGACCCAGTAAGCCAGAGGATTTTCGGTGGGGAAGGTGTCCAAGTCTGACCTTGCCCCTAGATATTCCTGCACCATGTTTATCAGACGCTGGCGATGGTTGCTGGAACCGATCATACTTTGGGGCTGCGGACTAAAGAATTGTCTGAACGCATCGGTCAGACGGCCACCTTCCCCACCGCTCCTTCTTTGACTGGCCGAAGCCTCAGCAACTCGTTGTCCAGGACCAGGAGTTTGCAACCTCCCAGTCTCTGGGAACGCGTTGCACAGACCTTTCTGCAAGGCCTCCCGGAGTTGTCTCATCCTCTGCTCCCTCTGCGACGGTAACATAAGGTCCGCAACCTTACCCTTGTACCGTGGATCAAGGAGAGTGGCCAGCCAGTAATGGTCCCTCTCCTTGATCCGAAGAATACGAGGATCCTTCCGCAGACTTTGCAGGATCAGGGAGGCCATGCAGCGTAGGTTTGCTGAGGCATTCGCTCCGGAGTCCTCTGGGTCACTAAGGACGACATGATCCGCAGCCACCTCCTCCCAGCCACGTACAAGTCCACTGGTTTCTTGGGACTGTAAATCATCCCTAAAAGACTGCTGCTGATGATGCTGAGTGCCAGCCTCCACCTCCATGCTGACACAATCCTCCTCCTCCTCCTCCTCCTCCTCCTCCTCCTCCTCTTCCTGTGCGATGGGTGGGACAGAAGGAACACTGTCTGGGTAAAGGGGGCCTTGAGAGGCAAGGAAGTCCTCCTCTTCCTGCCTCTGTTCTGCCTCAAGTGCCCTGTCCATTATTCCACGCAGCGTGTGCTCCAACAGGTGGACAAGAGGTACAGTGTCACTGATGCATGCACTGTCACTGCTCACCATCCTCGTGGCCTCCTCAAATGGTGCCAGGACAGTGCATGCATCCCTGATCATGCCCCACTGGCGTGGAGAAAAAAAACCAAGCTCCCCTGACCCTGTCCTGGTGCCGTAGTCGCACAGGTACTCATTGATGGCCCTCTGCTGCGTGTGCAGCCGCTGCAGCATGGCCAACGTTGAGTTCCACCTGGTGGGCATGTCACATATAAGGCGGTTCTTGGGCAGGTTCAACTCCTTTTGCAGCTCAGCCAGGCGAGCACTGGCATTATAAGATCTGCGGAAATGCACACAGACTTTCCTGGCCTGCCTCAGGACATCCTGTAAGCCCGGGTACCTGCCCAAGAAGCGCTGCACCACCAGGTTAAGGACGTGAGCCACACAGGGCACATGGGTCAGTTGTCCCTGTCGGAGGGCGGAGAGGAGGTTGGTGCCATTGTCGCAAACCACCATTCCTGGCTTAAGCTGGCGTGGCGTCAACCACCTCTCGGCCTGGCCCTGCAGAGCAGACAGGACCTCTGCCCCAGTGTGGCTTCTGTCCCCCAAACACACCAGCGCAAGCACGGCATGGCATCTTTTTGCCTGCGTACTTGCGTAGCCCCGTGAACGGCTACGGAGCACCGCTGGTTCATAGGACAAACCACAGGAAGAGGCCATGGAGGAAGAAGAAGAGGAGGGGGTGGAGGAGAGAGGTGTGTCACAACCAGTAGTAGCATTTTGGAGGCGTGGCGGTGGGACAACCTCCAACACTACTGCACCTTGTCCTGAATCCTTCCCAGCTGCCAAAAGAGTGACCCAATGGGCCGTGAAAGAAAGGTAACGTCCCTGTCCATGCCTGCTGGACCATGAGTCAGCGGTAATATGCACCTTACCGCTGACCGCCCTGTCCAGCGAGGCCAAGACATTGCCTTCCACATGCCGGTAGAGAGCCGGAATAGCCTTCCGTGAGAAAAAGTGGCGTTTGGGAACCTGCCACTGAGGAACTGCACATTGCACAAACTCACGGAAGGGGGCCGAGTCTACCAACTGAAAAGGCAGCAGTTGAAGCGCTAGCAATTTAGCCAAGCTAGCATTCAACCGCTGGGCATGTGGATGGCTGGGAGTGAACTTCTTTCGACGGTCCAGCAGCTGGGGCAGGGAAATTTGCCTGCTAGAATCGGACGTCGGTGTACTGCTAGCAGAGTGGGCGCAAGTACTTGGCTGTGACACACCTAATTCTACACCTTCATTCCTCTCAGTGCATGTTTCAGAGAGGACTGAAGTTATAGTGGGGTTGGAGATCCCAGCTGATGCGGTGCAAGGAGAGGTCCGCTTTGTTCTTTGGTGTGGGTCTTTGAGGTAGGCTTGCCAACGAGCTGCATGGCAGGTCAACATATGTCTGGTCAGGCATGTGGTACCCAAGCGGCTGATGTTTTGGCCACGCGATATACGCTTGAGACATATGTTGCAAACAGCAGCTGTGCGATCTGATGCACTAGCCTCAAAAAAGGCCCACACCAAAGAACTTTTTGAATGACGGGCAGAGGCAGCGCCCTGCACAGGCGGAGCTCTGCGGTGTGATTCCGTCGGTGTACTGCCCTTACGCTGGCCACCAAAGGGCATCCTGCCTCGTTGGAGATGTGCCTCCTCCTCATCCTCCTCCTCCTCCTCTCTCCTATTAGGCACCCACGTGGAGTCAGTGACCTCATCATCCCCTCCCTCCTCATCACTGGAGCCAATCTGGCAGTATGCTGCAGCTGCTGGAACATGACTGCCAGATTGGTGTCCTTCTTGAGCATCCCCTCTGTCTGCTCTCACGCTACTGCCTTCCTCTAGCTGGGTTTCATCATCAGACCCTTCGAAACGCTGGGCATCCTCCTGGAGCATGTACCCAACACTGTGCTGAAACAGTTCGGGGGACTCCTCAGGAGGAGGACATGGTGGGTCTAGGGAAGGAGTGACTGATGATTTGTCTGACATTGATACCAGGGAAGACGACGCTTTGGCAGCTGCTTTTCCAGTACCCTGAGCCTGGGTGAGAGAGGATGAGGAGGAGGAGGAGGGCTTGGTCATCCACTCTACCAAGTCTTCGGCATGATGTGGCTCAACATGTCCAGCTGCCGAAAAGAAGGACAAGCGTGTCCCATGGCCATGTGCTGATGACAATGCACCGCGTCCACGACCAGCACTGTTGCCCCCAGACACAGAGCCTGCTTGCCCTCTTTTATTGCCTCCTGACTGTCTGCCTCTCCTTGTTTGCCTTCCAGACATTCTAATAGATGGCCTGCAGGGAGATGGGAAAAAAGCAATAAGGGCTACCTTCAGGTGTCCTTCTCTGTCCCTTGAAACAAGGACTTGCAGAGTGAAATAAACTGACACTCTCCCTACCTACAGTTTTCTGTCCCTAGAATAAATGTTTTTTTTAAGCACAATATAGCACAAGGACAATTCACTCACTGTCCTTACAGGTCCCTGGAAACAAGGACTTGCAGAGTGAAAGAAAAAAAACACTCTCCCTACCTACAGTTTTCTGTCCCTAGAAAAAATGTTTTTTTTAATCACAATATAACACAAGGACAATTCACTCACTGTCCTTCCAGGTCCCTGGAAACAAGGACTTGCAGAGTGAAATAAACTGACACTCTCCCTACCTACAGTTTTCTGTCCCTAGAATAAATGTTTTTTTTAAGCACAATATAGCACAAGGACAATTCACTCACTGTCCTTACAGGTCCCTGGAAACAAGGACTTGCAGAGTGAAAGAAAAAAAACACTCTCCCTACCTACAGTTTTCTGTCCCTAGAAAAAATGTTTTTTTTAATCACAATATAACACAAGGACAATTCACTCACTGTCCTTCCAGGTCCCTGGAAACAAGGACTTGCAGAGTGAAATAAACTGACACTCTCCCTACCTACAGTTTTCTGTCCCTAGAATAAATGTTTTTTTTAATCACAATATAGCACAAGGACAATTCAGTCACTGTCCTTCCAGGTCCCTGGAAACAAGGACTTGCAGAGTGAAATAAACTGACACTCTCCCTACCTACAGTTTTCTGTCCCTAGAATAAAAGTTTTTTTTAATCACAATATAGCACAAGGACAATTCAGTCACTGTCCTTCCAGGTCCCTGGAAACAAGGACTTGCAGAGTGAAATAAACTGACACTCTCCCTACCTACAGTTTTCTGTCCCTAGAATAAATGTTTTTTTTAATCACAATATAGCACAAGGACAATTCAGTCACTGTCCTTCCAGGTCCCTGGAAACAAGGACTTGCAGAGTGAAATAAACTGACACTCTCCCTACCTACAGTTTTCTGTCCCTAGAATAAATGTTTTTTTTAATCACAATATAGCACAAGGACAATTCAGTCACTGTCCTTCCAGGTCCCTGGAAACAAGGACTTGCAGAGTGAAATAAACTGACACTCTCCCTACCTACAGTTTTCTGTCCCTAGAATAAATGTTTTTTTTAATCACAATATAGCACAAGGACAATTCAGTCACTGTCCTTCCAGGTCCCTGGAAACAAGGACTTGCAGAGTGAAATAAACTGACACTCTCCCTACCTACAGTTTTCTGTCCCTAGAATAAATGTTTTTTTTAATCACAATATAGCACAAGGACAATTCAGTCACTGTCCTTCCAGGTCCCTGGAAACAAGGACTTGCAGAGTGAAATAAACTGACACTCTCCCTACCTACAGTTTTCTGTCCCTAGAATAAATGTTTTTTTTAATCACAATATAGCACAAGGACAATTCAGTCACTGTCCTTCCAGGTCCCTGGAAACAAGGACTTGCAGAGTGAAATAAACTGACACTCTCCCTACCTACAGTTTTCTGTCCCTAGAATAAATGTTTTTTTTAATCACAATATAGCACAAGGACAATTCAGTCACTGTCCTTCCAGGTCCCTGGAAACAAGGACTTGCAGAGTGAAATAAACTGACACTCTCCCTACCTACAGTTTTCTGTCCCTAGAATAAATGTTTTTTTTAATCACAATATAGCACAAGGACAATTCAGTCACTGTCCTTCCAGGTCCCTGGAAACAAGGACTTGCAGAGTGAAATAAACTGACACTCTCCCTACCTACAGTTTTCTGTCCCTAGAATAAATGTTTTTTTTAATCACAATATAGCACAAGGACAATTCAGTCACTGTCCTTCCAGGTCCCTGGAAACAAGGACTTGCAGAGTGAAATAAACTGACACTCTCCCTACCTACAGTTTTCTGTCCCTAGAATAAATGTTTTTTTTAATCACAATATAGCACAAGGACAATTCAGTCACTGTCCTTCCAGGTCCCTGGAAACAAGGACTTGCAGAGTGAAATAAACTGACACTCTCCCTACCTACAGTTTTCTGTCCCTAGAATAAATGTTTTTTTTAATCACAATATAGCACAAGGACAATTCAGTCACTGTCCTTCCAGGTCCCTGGAAACAAGGACTTGCAGAGTGAAATAAACTGACACTCTCCCTACCTACAGTTTTCTGTCCCTAGAATAAATGTTTTTTTTAATCACAATATAGCACAAGGACAATTCAGTCACTGTCCTTCCAGGTCCCTGGAAACAAGGACTTGCAGAGTGAAATAAACTGACACTCTCCCTACCTACAGTTTTCTGTCCCTAGAATAAATGTTTTTTTTAATCACAATATAGCACAAGGACAATTCAGTCACTGTCCTTCCAGGTCCCTGGAAACAAGGACTTGCAGAGTGAAATAAACTGACACTCTCCCTACCTACAGTTTTCTGTCCCTAGAATAAATGTTTTTTTTAATCACAATATAGCACAAGGACAATTCAGTCACTGTCCTTCCAGGTCCCTGGAAACAAGGACTTGCAGAGTGAAATAAACTGACACTCTCCCTACCTACAGTTTTCTGTCCCTAGAATAAATGTTTTTTTTAATCACAATATAGCACAAGGACAATTCAGTCACTGTCCTTCCAGGTCCCTGGAAACAAGGACTTGCAGAGTGAAATAAACTGACACTCTCCCTACCTACAGTTTTCTGTCCCTAGAATAAATGTTTTTTTTAAGCACAATATAGCACAAGGACAATTCACTCACTGTCCTTACAGGTCCCTGGAAACAAGGACTTGCAGAGTGAAAGAAAAAAAACACTCTCCCTACCTACAGTTTTCTGTCCCTAGAAAAAATGTTTTTTTTTAATCACAATATAACACAAGGACAATTCACTCACTGTCCTTCCAGGTCCCTGGAAACAAGGACTTGCAGAGTGAAATAAACTGACACTCTCCCTACCTACAGTTTTCTGTCCCTAGAATAAATGTTTTTTTTTAAGCACAATATAGCACAAGGACAATTCACTCACTGTCCTTACAGGTCCCTGGAAACAAGGACTTGCAGAGTGAAAGAAAAAAAACACTCTCCCTACCTACAGTTTTCTGTCCCTAGAAAAAATGTTTTTTTTAATCACAATATAACACAAGGACAATTCACTCACTGTCCTTCCAGGTCCCTGGAAACAAGGACTTGCAGAGTGAAATAAACTGACACTCTCCCTACCTACAGTTTTCTGTCCCTAGAATAAATGTTTTTTTTAATCACAATATAGCACAAGGACAATTCAGTCACTGTCCTTCCAGGTCCCTGGAAACAAGGACTTGCAGAGTGAAATAAACTGACACTCTCCCTACCTACAGTTTTCTGTCCCTAGAATAAATGTTTTTTTTAATCACAATATAGCACAAGGACAATTCAGTCACTGTCCTTCCAGGTCCCTGGAAACAAGGACTTGCAGAGTGAAATAAACTGACACTCTCCCTACCTACAGTTTTCTGTCCCTAGAATAAATGTTTTTTTTAATCACAATATAGCACAAGGACAATTCAGTCACTGTCCTTCCAGGTCCCTGGAAACAAGGACTTGCAGAGTGAAATAAACTGACACTCTCCCTACCTACAGTTTTCTGTCCCTAGAATAAATGTTTTTTTTAATCACAATATAGCACAAGGACAATTCAGTCACTGTCCTTCCAGGTCCCTGGAAACAAGGACTTGCAGAGTGAAATAAACTGACACTCTCCCTACCTACAGTTTTCTGTCCCTAGAATAAATGTTTTTTTTAATCACAATATAGCACAAGGACAATTCAGTCACTGTCCTTCCAGGTCCCTGGAAACAAGGACTTGCAGAGTGAAATAAACTGACACTCTCCCTACCTACAGTTTTCTGTCCCTAGAATAAATGTTTTTTTTAATCACAATATAGCACAAGGACAATTCAGTCACTGTCCTTCCAGGTCCCTGGAAACAAGGACTTGCAGAGTGAAATAAACTGACACTCTCCCTACCTAGAGTTTTCTGTCCCTAGAATAAATGTTTTTTTTAAGCACAATATAGCACAAGGACAATTCACTCACTGTCCTTCCAGGTCCCTGGAAACAAGGACTTGCAGAGTGAAAGAAACTGACACTGTCCCTACCTACAGTTTTCTGTCCCTAGAATAAATGTTTTTTTTAAGCACACTATAGCACAAGCACAAAACACACTGACACTCTCCCTACCTATCCTTCTCTTTCCCTAAACTAAAGGAATCCAGGTTAAGCAAGAAAGAAATAACAGTCACTGTCCCTGCCTATGCTGCTCTATCCCTGCTCCGGAACACACTACACTAGGCCGCCGTGCTGGCGGCCTTTTATAGTGTGGGGCGTGTACTAAACACCCTCAGCAATAATTGGCCACAGGCATCCTGCCTGTGGCCAATCATTGCTCTCCTCGCTGCCGGCGCTGTGATTGGCCAAGCATGCGGGGTCACAGTGCATGCTTGGCCAATCACAGCGCCTGGATGACACTGCGATGGCGTAGTGCATTGTGGGCCGTTCGCGTCACTCGAATTTGGCGCGAACGGCCCAAATCGTTCGATCTTCGTCGAACGATCGAACAGCCGATGTTCGAGTCGAACGTATGTTCGACTCGAACACGAAGCTCATCCCTACTCATAAAGATGTGCCTGCTTTTATCCTATTTTCAGTGAGTGCAATACTACTCAATTAAATGTGTTACTAATATTGCTGCACTTAGATTGACACTGCTTGTCTATCTTATAATGAGGACTTATACTATACACACATGATTTCCTGAATGATGTGTGGAGCACTAAATTAAGGACGTTTCACCATTGTCACTTTATATGTATTTCTTTTTTTTTCACAAGAAAACACTTTATATGTATTTCTAATCACAAAAAGATTTCATAAATTGGAGGACCAGTCACTTTATATGCTATTTGCACTAATTACTCCCTTTTGGAGTCACTGTTCACTTAAAGTACTAATTATGTTTATTTGAATATGGATTCTTCTGTGTAGTTTTATATAAGTTTTTTAACGTATTATTTAAAGCAGTGCCACTTTTAAAACACCCTATTCAATGCTGGAATTCTGCCATAATGGACGCTATCTTGTGCAGGTATGTTGGGGCAGCCACAAGCCCAAGTTAGAGACTAGGGATGTCAGAAAAAGAATGTTACTGTTGTTAAATGGAATGCAAAAAAGCTTTTGAAACTCTGTTCGTGTCTGGTCTGAAGTTACTCAAGGGGTGTAATGCAAGTAACCAACACACATAGTCTACAGCACGAGTCAGTTAAACACATTGGGGTATGAAGACAGTAGTATAACAGTTAATACAGTGTGAAGACACAAGTGGTTACCAAGGGTAAAAAAGGTTTCTCAAGCAGCCTGTTGTAAGCGTGTACATGTGGCAAGTGAGGTAGCTTCTAGCAGGAGGAGTTGTTGTTGGCACTCCCTCGGTGAGCAGGTCCAACTCCCATTGCAATTGGAGAAGATCAGCACTGCAGAGATCCTAGCCTGTGCACAGGTATGGAAGAGGAAGGGTTAGGTGAGTGGACACATGGAGTCCGCGCTAGGTGCATATCGGGACCACATTCTGATACTGGGAGGGAGGCAGAGGAGACACGCTGGAGAGGTGGAGAGGGCATTGGCTCTGCGTGTCCCTCCTAAATGCAACAGTGACCGTGGTGGTGTACAGTAACATTAAGAGAGTTGACTAGAGTTCATTTGCCTGTTCAAGCAAAGGTACCCCATGTGTAAGGCAGTGACCCTATCCAAGGTGCCTAGCGTAGCCAGAAGAACCCAGCCCGGGTTGGCCTCCTATATGACCCACACTTGGCGCACAGTGAAGAGGGGAACATAGAGGAAGTGTCACTGGCCTAGGTCTTACACACTGTTCGCTCAGTTCTTGGTTTTCAGTGTAGCGGTACCCTCGTAAGGGCTGCTAATAGACTTTGTACCCCACTGGTTGCCTTGACTCTGAAAATCCTCCATCACCTCTGACACCCTGGGTTCAGTCATCTTACAAGCTGTATCAATAATTAGAGATACACACTATCAGTGAAACAGTTCAAATTATTTACTGTATTAATGAGAACACAGAAAAAATGTGAAACACACACTGCAAATGGTAAAAGGTATCTTTATCTGATTGCTATAACTCTATTTATGAAAGGCAAACTTAGTGACTTGAAGCCTTCAATGGCTAAAAAAACACAAAGTACACAGTATGATTCAAATACATTTAGACCTTACTCAAATCACAGAAACCTTTGTGAACAGGTCAGCAGAAGGGGGGGGGGGGGGGGGACTGGCACTTTATTTCCTATGTCAGACTCACTCCCTTCTGTTTCCTCAACCCACAGGCCATTAGCAGTATTACAGCCTCTAAACAATATGCAAACTATTGCGTTAAAGTTGGCTGGCTCCTTTAAAAAAAGTTCCAGAAAAATAAGAACAGACCCTCTGTGCTAAAATAACTTTAGTCACTTGAGCAGATTAAGAGAGGGTAAAAAAGTGTTGAAGTGCTACTCCTTGAAATCCAGAAGTATTCAGCTAGCTTTGTAAGGATGTGATTAAAGGGATACTTGGCAATATGGTATAACAGATTTAGTGGATCCGTAGTGTATCCTTATTTTACTTTTAACTCTCCCTGTATGATTTTTACTTTGTGGTATCCAGTCAGATTAAAGCGGTTGTATACCCGCTGACACTTTTTTTTTTTTAGTACACCTGTAAGGCAAAAGACATAATGAGCTAGTATGCACCGCTTACTAGCTCATTATGAAATACTTACCTTAGAACGAGGCGTCGGTATCTCACCCGGTCCACGCCGAGGGAGATGACATTTTGCCTCGGCGTGTCTTCCGGGTATCGCGGCTCCAGCACTGTGAGTGGCTGGAGCTGCGATGTCGTCACTCCCACGCATGCACGCGGGAGACTTCTTTCCAGCAAGGTCCGGCGTCTGCCGGGCTTTCAGCCGAGAATCCCTTGTGCGCATGCACAGGTTTAGGAGATATTCTTTTTACCTACAGGTAAGCCTTATTATAGGCTTAACTGTAGGTAAAAGTACAAAAATCTACTATACAACCACTTTAAGTAGCAAATATGTAAGCAGGCATAGATGTCTGCATACAGTGTCCTAAAGAACATATGAACTAACTTCCAGTGACACCACAAGTACCAGCAAACTGGGGGGAGCAAATACAGTCAGGTCCATAAATATTGGGACATCGATACAATTCTAATATTTTTGGCTCTATACACCACCACAATGGATTTGAAATGAAACAATTAAGATGTTCTTTAACTGCAGACTTTCAGCTTTAATTTGAGGGTATTTACATCCAAATCAGGTGAACGGTGTAGGAATTACAACAGTTTGTATATGTGCCTCCCACTTTTTAGGGACCAAAAGTAATTGGACAGATTAACAATCATAAATCAAACTTTCACTTTTTAATACTTGGTTGCAAATCCTTTGCAGTCAATTACAGCCTGAAGTCTGGAACGCATAGACATCACCAGACGCTGGGTTTTATCCCTGGTGATGCTCTGCCAGGCCTCTACTGCAACTGTCTTCAGTTCCTGCTTGTTCTTGGGGCATTTTCCCCTCAGTTTTGTCTTCAGCAAGTGAAATGCATGCTCAATCGGATTCAGGTCAGGTGATTGACTTGGCCATTGCATAACATTCCACTTCTTTCCCTTAAAAAACTCTTTGGTTGCTTTCGCAGTATGCTTCGGGTCATTGTTCATCTGCACTGTGAAGCGCCGTCCAATGAGTTCTGAAGCATTTGGCTGAATATGAGCAGATAATATTGCCCGAAACACTTCAGAATTAATCCTGCTGCTTTTGTCAGCAGTCACATCATCAATAAATACAAGAGAACCAGTTCCATTGGCAGCCATACATGCCCACGCCATGACACTACTACCACCATGCTTCACTGATGAGGTGGTATGCTTTGGATCATGAACAGTTCCTTTCATTCTCCAAACTCTTCTCTTCCCATCACTCTGGTACAAGTTGATCCTGGTCTCATCTGTCCATAGGATGTTGTTCCAGAACTGTGAAGGCTTTTTTAGATGTTGTTTGGCAAACTCTAATCTGGCCTTCCTGTTTTTGAGGCTCACCAATGGTTTACATCTTGTGGTGAACCCTCTGTATTCACTCTAGTGAAGTCTTCTCTTGATTGTTGACTTTGACACACATACACCTTCCTCCTGGAGAGTGTTCTTGATCTGGCCAACTGTTGTAAAGGATGTTTTCTTCACCAGGGAAAGAATTCTTTGGTTATCCACCACAGGTGTTTTCCGTGGTCTTCCAGGTCTTTTGGTGTTGCTGAGCTCACCGGTGCGTTCTTTCTTTTTAAGGATGTTCCAAACAGTTGATTTGTCCACACCTAATGTTTTTGCTATCTCTCTGATGGTTTTTTTTTTTTCAGCCTAATGATGGCTTGCTTCATTGATAGTGACAGCTCTTTAAATCTCATATTGAGAGTTGACAGCAACAGATTCCAAATGCAAATAGCACACTTCAAATGAACTCTGGACCTTTTATCTGCTCCTTGTAAATGGGATAATGAGGGAATAACACACATCTGGCCATGGAACAGCTGAGCAGCCAATTGTCCCATTACTTTTGGTCCCTTAAAAAGTGGGAGGCACATATACAAACTGTTGTATTTCCTACACCGTTCATCTTATTTGGATGTAAATACCCTCAAATTAAAGCTGAAATTCTGCAGTTAAAGCACATCTTGTTCGTTTCATTTCAAATCCATTGTGGTGGTGTATAGAGCCAAAAAGATTAGAATTGTGTTGATGTCCCAATATTTATGGACCTGACTGTAGAAGTCTGTATGCAGAGTTCTCAATAATCTAATTGGGCTAAGCCCACATACCACACTGGATAAAGAAGTTGCTGAAAAATGCAGGCAATGGATGAGAGTCTTTCAGGAACTTGCTCTGGATCCTGGCTCTGGGAAATGGTGTCTGGTGTCCACTACACCCTTCTCAATATTCCACTCGCACACGTTCCTGGAAAAGCGGCTCTTTATAGGATAATGGGTGCTGCAGCGATTACTAGATGGGTCTTGGAAACATCACAATTGACCATATTCGCCAGCACACCAAGGATCGTTCCAATTATGTCCAAAAAGTTTTTATTGTTTAAAAAACATCACAAAAGTGTTGTCATGGATATGCAGTAGTGTTTGTCTGTCAGCTTACCTTCCTTCCCATGTGTTCATCTTAGAGGCCAGAACCCTTTCACCTGGCTTCCTTTATAATCTCCTCCCAGCCTGACTCCACCACAGGCCCTATCACAGAACACTATATTAACCTGTGCACTGCAAGCCTGCTTTGCTGATCAACGTGTTTGTTAGGCATTGTGTGTTTGGGTTCCTGCCTGCCGTGTGCTACGTCTGTCTCTCTGTTACATATTTGGCTTGTCCCCGACTATCCCTGTCTGCTCGTGACCCTTGACCTTCGGCTCGTTCTTTCGTTATCCTTGTCTGCTTGTGGCCCCTGACCTTCAGCTTGTTATTCGGTTCTCTCATATCTTGTGCTGCTGCTTCCCCTCTTTTCCCCTTATCCTACGGGGCGTGAGCTAGGAAACTCCAGGGGCCGCGACCTGGTCCCAGCCTGCAGCACAACATCCTCACCACTAGAGGCCCTGGAGAAGACCTGCTGGGTCTTAGACTCCACGCCCTGGGGAATCTTGGCTCTAGCTTCCGTTAGGATCCCGGTTGTGCTCCTCTGGTCCCGCTTTCCACAACCACCCAGTTTCCTATCCGCAGCAGTCAGCCATAGGGTTCACTACCTTGCGGTGCACTCCTGTCCCCCTACGGTGTGCATCTGTCACCTGGCCACAGGTGACCTTGACAGTTTGATCAGCCATGAACCCGGCTGACATCCCGCTTCCCGCGGATGATCCATTGCAGGGCATAGTTTGCAGACTTGAAACCCAGGAATCGAATCAGACTCAGGTGATGCGATTCCTCCAGGATCTGGCTTCTCGCTTCGAGCAGCTTCAGGCCTCCTTGGGAACCCCGAATCCGCAACCTCAAATACAACCAGCGGCTGCACCTATTGCACCAGTCGCAGCCACACACTCACTACAACTGCCAGCTCCGTCCCGTTTCTCTGGGGACTCCAAGGCTTGCAGGGGGTTCCTTAGCCAATGCACGATTCATTTTGAGCTCCTGCCCCAAAACTTCCTGTCTGATCGGGCTAAGGTAGCCTATATCATTTCCCTCCTCTCTGGTGAAGCTTTAGCCTGGGCAGCCCCTCTGTGGGAACTGAATGATCCAGTGGTTTCTAGCCTGTCTGGCTTCTTGAAACTTTTTCGGAATATCTTCGAAGAACCGGCTCGTGTCTCTTCAGCGGCCAGCGCCCTTTTACGTCTCCGCCAAGAGTCTGCTTCTGTGGGACAGTATGCCCTTCATTTCCGCATACTGTCGGCCGAGTTGAGCTGGAACAATGAAGCCTTAGTCGCAACCTTTTTGCATGGCCTGTCTGATAGAGTGAAGGATGAATTAGCAGGAAGAACCATCCCCACTGATCTGGCCGGCGTTATCTCCTTGTGTAACCAGATCGATATTCGCTTTCAGGAGAGGACCTTAGAAAAGCAACGCCAGCACTCCTTGGTTCTTAGTCAGCCTGAGCTCCCCTCTCTTCGACCTGTAGAGCATCTCCTACCAGCTGAGGAACCCATGCAGCTGGGTCGGACCAGGCTATCCCCCGAGGAACGTGCTAGGCGCAGAACTCTTGGTCTGTGTCTTTACTGTGGGGGCAAAGGTCATTTTCGTGACACTTGCTCTCTTTGTCCAGAAAAACGTTCGGGTCCACTTCATCTGGAAAGTGGAGTATTGGACCCAGAAATATCACCTTCCCCTTCTCGTCTTCTGCTTTCTGTGTTCCTTCATGTTGGTGCTTCTTCTCATTCGGTCTCAGCATATCTGGATTCCGGAGCCGCTGGTAACTTCATGGACTGGGAAATCGCATCGTCCATGAGACTTACTCTTTTGCCCCTCACCACGCCATTGGTGGTCTTGGCGATTGATGGTACTGTTCTCCCAGGGGGTCCTATCCGCTTCCAGACCCTCCCTGTTAAGATGTCGGTAGGGACACTCCACCAGGAGTGGATATCCTTCCTTATCTTACCCAAGGCCTCAACGCCTATAATTTTGGGTCTCCCAGGGTTACAGCTCCATTCTCCTCATGTGGACTGGACTACTGGACAGATCCTGGCTTGGGGTCCCTCCTGTTCCTCGTCCTGCCTACCCAAGGTTGCCCCCTGTGAACCTGAGCCGGTCATTCATTCCAGGTTGCATAACCATTTACATTTCTCTGTCCCTAACCACCCTTGGACGCACAGCCAGGCTAGCTTGTCTACAAGTCCTGCAGTCGCTACGTCTTGCGATGCGATTCAGGTAGTCGCTACACCTGACTCAGCTATTCACTCTGCCTCTGTACTAGTTATGCCAGTCCAGCCCATGCCCAGTGAGCCTCCTACTTTTTCTTGTTCAGGACATTCTGCTTGTCCTTCAGCTATTCAGATTGACTCCTGTGACATGTCACCTTCTAACCAACCTGACTTCAGGGTTCCACTGCCATCTGCCCAGTCTGGTCCTATGCAAGATGACCAGTTCCCCTTTAAGGGTCTAGGGACCCTCCTCAGATTCCTGTTGATCCTCTCATGCCCTTGCTTATTCCTAGAGAACCTTTGGTCCTCAATAGATCTTCTTGTCATCTCCCTACCTCGTTTTCGGTCTCTGAGGATAATCTTAAGTACGAGGTTAAGTTCTGGATTCTTGGCTCTGCAGAGGCATTCTTCAGTACCTTGTGCATTGGAGAGGTTTTGGTCCTGAGGAGGCATCTTGGATCGCTGCATCTGATGTCGCTGCACCTCATCTGTTGAGGGGGTTTCATCAGAGATTTCCCTTTAAGCCTGGGCCCAGGTGGGGGAGGGCCCATAAGAGGGAGGGTACTGTCATGGATATGCAGTAGTGTTTGTCAGCTTACCTTCCTTCCCATGTGTTCATCTTAGAGGCCAGAACCCTTTCACCTGGCTTCCTTTATAATCTCCTCCCAGCCTAACTCCACCACAGGCCCTATCACAGAACACTATATTAACCTGTGCACTGCAAACCTGCTTTGCTGATCAACGTGCTTGTTAGGCATTGTGTGTTTGGGTTCCTGCCTGCCGTGTGCTACGTCTGTCTCTCTGTTACATATTTGGCTTGTCCGCGACTATCCCTGTCTGCTCGTGACCCTTGACCTTCGGCTCGTTCTTTCGTTATCCTTGTCTGCTTGTGGCCCCTGACCTTCAGCTTGTTATTCGGTTCTCTCATATCTTGTGCTGCTGCTTCCCCTCTTTTCCCCTTATCCTACGGGGCGTGAGCTAGGAAACTCCAGGGGCCGCGACCTGGTCCCAGCCTGCAGCATAACATCCTCACCACTAGAGGCCCTGGAGAAGACCTGCTGGGTCTTAGACTCCGCGCCCTGGGGAATCTTGGCTCTAGCTTCCGTTAGGATCCCGGTTGTGCTCCTCTGGTCCCGCTTTCCACAACCACCCAGTTTCCTATCCGCAGCAGTCAGCCATAGGGTTCACTACCTTGCGGTGCACTCCTGTCCCCCTACGGTGTGCGTCTGTCACCTGGCCACAGGTGACCTTGACAAGTGTAACGTTTCGGAGCCGTGTAGGACCTCTTCATCAGACAAGTGATAAAGTGTACCAGTGCATCAACACAATATATATATATATATATATATATATATATATAACAGTCACCAATCAAAACATGTGAAAAAAGGTTAACACCCCCTCCCATGACGTCATTATGGTGCCAAAATCCCGCCAGAGCAATTAAAAAAGACACACTAGTACAATAGAAGTCAGGTAATATAAAAAGCTTACTTAAGACTGTGACAGGGGGGTCACTTTGGACACAGGGTTAGCCAGGAAACCATGGACATTAAGAATATGGGTTGGATAGCTTGAAATTGAAATAGTAATATTAGTCCACAATATGTACTGATTATTTTATTCTGAACTCAACAGGTTAATTGAGAGATGTGTTACCTGCCAGTTGTGATGTAAATGAATCTAAAAGGGCGTCTGAAGATAATTAATTCTATACTTGTGTGGATTGTACTCAGACAGACAGGCTACAAATCCTTTCATTGTGAGATGTGTATTGAAGGTCGTTAGGTTTCTATTGTGTAAAGTCTTTTGATTGGCAGACAAAAGCTAGCCTAACAAGTCATTTAGTAATTTAAACTAAAAGGGGATTAGAACCTGTTGTCTCCTAACAGGTGTCAAAATAATGTGTATTGGGTCTGGTTATGTTGTGGGTGGAGCTGGACCATTGTTCATAGGTTAATGCAGTATTGGATGTGTATAAAAAGTACAATGTTTTTCTTAATAAAGTCAGTCTATCCTTGGAAAGATACAGAGTGCGTCTCGTTCTTTCAGAAGGATTGATTCCTATGGGAAGGGGTCGGCTGGCTGTGGAATATCGGCAGTGAATTTGTGTCCAGGACAGGGAAGATATCTAAACAGCGTTTTACCCCCTTTTGTATTTGGGGTGTCGTTACAAAGACTAATTACTGTAGTAAAAGGAATCCATAATCAGACCGCACATTCATCCTCAAGGTGCGGGCGCTGTGCACATTGCATTGGCCCGCTACGTGCAGTAAATCCTTCTTGTTGTCACAGAACAGTAAGCCAATAACAAATTGGGTGCGCCGACAGCCAATAGCGGCGTGCCGCATGTACCGCGCATGCGTATAGGACGCAATGTTAGGAGACCGAGGAGGACGCCAAACTGCGGGGCCGCCGCTGTCATGGAAACCAATGACATGCAGGCAGCGCTGCACAAGGCCACCCAATAGGCGTGCAAGAGTGTGGGAGCGAGGCTTGAGAAGCAAGCAGCATTTAAGGAAGATAAGTAAGAACTGAAAATACAGTGCAAAGCATATAAGGAAGTGAGGAGGAAGGAAATTAGAAAAAAACGGGAAAAAAAGGGAGAGAAAAAGAAAAGGAGAAGAAAGAGAAAATAAATAAGAAAAAAATAAAAAAAGAAGACGTCCACTACACCACGCTGCGTCCTACCCAGTGTCCTGTCGAGAAATGCCCCCTATCGAGAAATGCCCAGCCGGAACTGCGCAGTACGGCCCCTGAAAGCCACCGAACATCTGAATTTACGATCAGCTGTAGACGGCGCCTGCGCACAATAGCCGACATTGTGGCACACGCGCCCGATGCTCGTGCAAGTCTGCAAGGGGCGGATTTGTTCATGATGGGCGCGTGTGAGGGGCGGATGCCTACATGAAGGGGGCGTATTTTCCAATGATGGGCAGTGCTGCTATTATTGGGGTCGGAATTTTTCAAGAAACTCAAACACATCTCCTAAACAAATATATCTCTGCTAACATTGAAAAACCCGCCCTTCAGTTGGCTAAACACGCCCCGCAAACACGTGTAGGAGGAATAGCAGAGATATATTTGTTTAGGAGATGTGTTTTTTCGTGAAAATATCCACCCCCATGTTAGCAGCACTGCCCATCATTAAAAAATACACACCCTTCATGTAGGCATCTGCCCTCACACGCGCCCATCATGAACAAATCCGCCCCCTGCAGACTTGCACAAGCATCGGGAGCGTGTGCCACAATGTCGCCTATTGTGCGCAGGAGCTGTCTACAGCTGATCGTAAATTCAGATTTTCGGCGGCTCCGTACTGCACATGCGCTGCGCATGCGATATCCGGCCGGGCATTTCTCGATAGGGGGCATTTCTCTACAGAACACCGGATCTAAAGTGCAGGCATCACTGGATAACCTGGAACAGCCTCCGGTCTGCTAGGGGAAAAGAAACAATGCTGTCCGCAGAGGTCCCTCCGGGTGCAGCTGAATGGCTCCCTGCTGTGTAGGACACGAATCAGCAGCAGCTCACAATGACATAGAGCTCCCTACTGGCAGATTTACACCGGCATCCCAAGAGAGCGTTGCAGCCTGTTTTATATCCTCTCCCAGCAGTCTGTTCTTCTATTCCAGCAAATCTGGATGTTGTAGTTCAAGCCAGTCCCGCTGAAATGGAAACTTCAGCGTTCTGAACTACACAACCCATGATGCTTTGCTCTGAGTTTTGTCACAAGAAAAAGGAAATGACACATAAGCCAACACAAGAGGGAGCCAACCCCACATTAATAATACTGCAAAATGTCTCTGAATTGCAGGCATAATAGCCAGCTCCTGCCTACATTAGTGAGCAGAGATCTGGTGACTGTCAGTCACTGGCTCTCTGCTCTGCCCCTCCAGCGCTCCCTGTGGAGGGGGCCAGAGCAGTTAGCTCAGGCTCTCAGTAACATGCTGAGAGGCTGTACGAGCTGTCAGTCCAGGCATCTGGGTGGATCCTGACATTAAAGCCAGGATCTCTTCTGGACTGCCTGAGTGACGTCAGCCAGCAGCAGACTTTAGCCCACTGCCAGCTGAAAACGGGTCACAGCCACAGGAATACAGAACAAAGTGAAATCCTGTGAAATACAGGAGAAGTAGGCCCAAAAGAGCTTTGGCCCTACTTCTACTTTAACCAATACAGGGCACTTAAACCCCCTTCCTGCCCAAGCCATTTTTCAGCTTTCAGCCCTGTCGCACTTTGAATGACAATTGTGCGGTCATGCAACACTGTACCCAAATGAGATATAAATTTTTCCCCACATATAGAGCTTTCTTTTAGTGGTATTTGATCACCTCTGCGGTTTTTATTTCTTGCGCTATAAACAAAAGAAGGGTGACAAGTTTGAAAAAAACAATATTTTTTACTTTTTTAAATATCCAAATATTTTTTTTTAAAACAATTTGTTTCCTCAGTGTAGGCCGATATGTATTCTTCTACATATTTTTGGTAAAAAAAAAAATCGCAATAAGTGTATATTGATTGGTTTGTGTATAAGTTATAGTGTCTACAAAATAGGGGATAGATTTATGGCATTTTTATTATTTTGTTTTTCTAGTAATGGCGTCGACCCTGCGATTTTTATCATGCCCGACGGACATCGTGGCCCGCGCAAGCCCCTTAGAGGGCCGAGAAGCCGAGGACGTCATATGACGCCCGGCCAGAATGAGAGCCGCACCGCCCTGCCGTCATTTGACAGGCGGCAAGCGGTTAAAGAAGAATACCAGGTATGTATATTTTATTTATAGTTACATTGGTCTAGCTTGGATCAATGAAACTATGCTTCCTTACTTGGCTGATGGAAGCTGGAAATGTCTGAAGTAGACACTGCTACTTCAGTGATCTCCACGTGTTTCCAGGTCCTGTGTTGAGTGGGCAGCATGCTACATTGTGAACACAGGAGGTCGGCCATTCGACAGAGATGAGATTTGGAGAATGCGTTGCAAGTTCTAAATGAATGCAAAGCGTTCTCTGATAGGATGAGGTGGAGAGATAGAGCAGTGACATCACGTATCATTCAGCATAGGATCTGCTGACCAACCAAATTAACCTGTCCAATAGTCTGCGTTAAAAACAGGGTTTTAGTCAGCACACATTTGCAAATGCATGCGTAAGCTGCAGGGCCTCTTCACGGCACCCTGTGTATGCTTGCAGTCCTAACGCTACTGAATTTATGAGTGTTTCAACAGTGGGAGCACATGCAATCTGCCCTTCTATGTGCTCCCTGCTGTGAAGGCCAGTTATAGGTGGGGCAGGGGCCATTTATTTATTACTGGTGTAAATATGGTCCGGGGACACCCTGGGCACCTTTGCTGCAACGTGCTGAGTGTCCAGGGTGCTCCTGTTCCTTTAACAGGGATTGGGCTACCTCCAGGCCCACCAGAGAGCATGGAGGGAGGTGGAGAGCACAGGGGGGAAGGGGACAGCACGGGGGGTGGTGGAGAGCATGGAGGGATGTGGAGAGCACAGGGGGGGTGGCAGAGATCATGGGGGGAGGTGGAGAGCATGGGGGGGCTGTAGAGCACAGGGGGAAGTGGAAAGCATGGGGGAAGGTGTAGAGCACAGGGGGGAAGTGAACAGCATGGGGGGTGGTGGATAACATGGGGGGATGTGGAGAGCACAGGGAGGAAGTGGACAGCACGGGGGTGGCGGAAAGCATGGGGGGATGTGGAGAGCACAGGGGGGTGGCGGAGAGCATGGGGGGGCTGGAGAGCATTGGGAGGACTGGAGAGCATTGGGAAGGTGGAGAGCACAGGGTGGTGTCGGAGAGCATGGGGGGGCTGGAGAGCATTGGGGGGGCTGATAGCATTGGGGGAGGTAGAGAGCATGGGGGGGCTGGAGAGCATGGGGGGGCTGGAGAGCATTTGGGGAGGTGGAGAACATGGGGGGGGGCTGGAGAGCATTGGGGGAGGTGGAGAGCATGGGGGGGGCTGGAGGGCATATGGGAGGTGAAGAGCATGGGGGGGGCTGGAGAGCATGGGGGGAGGTGGAGAGCATGGGGGGGCTGGAGAGCATTGGGGAGCTGGAGAGCATGGGGAGCTGGAGAGCATGGGGGGGCTGGAGAGCATGGGGGGGCTGGAGAGCATGGGGGGGCTGTAGAGCATTGGGGGAGGTGGAGAGCATGGGGGGGCTGGAGGGCATTGGGGGAGGTGGAGAGCACGAGGGGCAAAGAGTATGGATGGAGAGCCCGGGGGGCAGCAGAAATAAGCAGGATACTTTACTTTTGCATCAACAACAAAAAAGATCAATATTACGGACTGGAAAAATGCCTTACATTAATCAACAATTGGGTGACAGAGAGCTCCCTCAAGCAATCCTGCACGTGCAGATGTGGCGCCTTGCTAGGGCCTTTCCCTGTATGGCTGTCCTCCTATTGAAGTCTCGGAGTCTGACAATTGAAATTGCAACTGCTTAAGGCAGGCCCGGATTGGCCATAGGGGCCCCCAGGCCGCAAGTCCTTGCGGGGCCCAAAGCAGCTGGGATGCTCTTTGAGCCTGCGCCGCTCATCCAGCTGCATATAGAACAATCATTCTCTCCATCTTCCTCCTGCAGTCTCGGAATGCCTGCGAGAGGTAGAGGAGAAGCAGGCATTCCGAGACTGCAGGAGGAAGATGGAGAGAATGATTGTTCTATATGCAGCCGCCCCCACTGCTCCTCCTATCCAGGTTACAGGGGGGCTGCACTCACGTTTTCTGTCATCCGGCTCCAAGGTGCAGCAGGTGTCTGCTCTAGCCCCTCCCCCTTTCTTAGTCATGCCCCCAGCACCGACGGCTGACCTATACGGGCAGCCGTAGGTGTCTCCTCTAGCTTCTCCCCATCCTGTTTCCGTTCCGTCCGAGCTTAGCAGGCAGCCGGGCAGCCACGGAGAGGCTGGATGAGCGGCGCGGGCTCAAAGAGCATCCCAGCTGCTTTGGGCCCCGCAAAGACTTGCGGCCCCTATGGCCAATCCGGGCCTGCCTTAAGCAGTTGCAATTTCAATTGTCAGTCTCCGAGACTTCAATAGGAGGACAGCCATACAGGGAAAGGCCCCAGAAAGGCGCCACATCTGCACGTGCAGGATTGCTTGAGGGAGCTCTCTGTCATCCAATTGTTGATTAATGTAAGGCATTTTTCCAGTCCGTAATATTGATCTTTTTTGTTGTTGATGCGAAAGTAAAGTTGAGTGTCGTCTACATAGGAGTGATAACGTAGGTCCTGTTCACTGATGATTTTGAGGAGTGGTCGGAGGTAGATGTTGAAGAGTACCGGTGACAGGGGTGATCCTTGAGGGACTCCGCATGTATTTATGCGTGGTGCCGAGGTGAAGGCTCCCAGTTTCATTGTCTGGGATCTGTTTTCCAAAAAGTATGTGAACCATGGTAGGTCTTCGTCTGCGACTCTTGCTACTTCTGTGAGGCGCGTAAGTAGAATTTTGTGATCTACTGTATCAAAGGCTGCACTGAGGTCCAGCAGCACCAGGAGGCACGATTCTCTGTCATCTGCTGCTTCTAGGGCATCGTCCCATATTTTAAGAAGTGCCGTTTCCGTCCCATGGCCTGGGCGGAACCCCGATTGAAGTGGATCCAGGAGTTTGTGGGTATCCAAATGAAGTTGTAGCTATTGTGTTACAACTTTCTCGATGATCTTGGAGATGGTGTTCAGGCTTGTTACTGGTCTTCTAAAATTTGGGTCATTCGGGTCAAGGTTAGGTTTCTTTAGGAGGGGTTTGATTTTTCCTTGTTTAAGAGAAGTCGGCACAATACCTTCTTTGAACGATTGGTTGATGAAGTGTGTTATGAGGGGTGCCAAGATGTCGGTACATTCTTTCAGCAGTTTTGCTGGAATGATGTAGTTCGGTGAAGTGCTATCTCGGAGGCTTCTGATGATGTTTTTAGTAGTGTCGATTGTAATTGGGACCAGAGTAAATTTCTTTGGTTGCAGATTATTTATCTGGTTCTTTTCTTCCTTTGGCCGTGTGGGGTTGTTTGATTTTTCCTGCTGAATTATTTTCCTAATGTTATCGATTTTGTTGATAAAAAAATTGGACAGTTCATTGCAGAATTCCTTTGTTTCGTTTGCTGAAGACTCCAAGCAGGTGGGATTCATGGTCTGGGCCACTAGTTTAAAGAGTTCGCGGGGGCAGTTTAGGGCTTTTGCGATGGTGTTAGTGAAATGGTCTTTTTTTGCTTTGAAGATTGCTTTATGATAGTTTCTGGTGAGTGCTTTGTAGATTGTGTACTTCTCCTTTGTTGAATTTCTTCTCCATGCTCCTTCTGCTCCTCTGCGTTCTTGTTTCAGTAAAGTAAGGGCGTCATTGAACCAGCCCGCGTTGTTTTTGCGGATGAGTGCTCTGCGTCTTGGAGCTACCGTGTCTGCTGTCTGTAGCAAAGCTTTGTTCAGGGAGTTTAGTGTTTCTTCTGTTGAGTGGTTTTGGTTTAGCATTTCCATGTTGTTCCGTAGTGTGGTTTTGAAAAGTTCAGAGTATAGTTACTTCTGTGATCTTGTCAAGTGTGTTGTTGCTGATTGTATTGATTTTTGGCGGGTGGTGTTGGTCGTTATAGTAAATTTGATGGCATGGTGGTCTGTCCATGGTAGAGGCTGGTTGTCCAGTGTGTTGATGTCAATATTTTGTTTGAAGATTAGGTCGGGAGTGTGACCTGATACATGTGTAGGAGTATTTACCAGTTGTTGCAAGCCTAGTTTTTCTAGTTGGTCGATGCAGGCGGTGGCGATAGGGTCTTCGGGGGCGTTGGCCCAGTGGTTGAAGTCCCCGAGTAGCAGGAGGTTTTTGGTTTTCATGGTGTATGTCGAGAAAAATTCATCAAAATGTGTGAGGAGTTGTGTCTTTGGTCCCGGGGGTCTGTAGCAGAGCAGTATGTGGACGGTGTCCTGGGGTGTCGTTTGAAGTTGCAAAGTGAGCGTTTCCATAAAAGGTAATGCGTTCTGTAGAGTAGGTTTGATGAACGTAAGGTGGTCCTTGTAAATTACTGCTAGGCCTCCTCCTCTTTGTCCTGTTCTATGCTCCGTTAGGATGCGGTAGTTCTCTGGCACTAGTTCTGCTAGGATGGTATTGCAGTCGGGTGTTAGCCAGCTTTCCGTGATGAAGAGGCAGTCTATGTTGTGTTGAGTGATGAAATCATGGATTTCCTGTCTGTGTGTGACCGCCGATCTGGTGTTGATTAGGGCACTTGATAGATGTTGTAGTTGCCGTGGTGCTCTAATGTTTTTTCCTGTTGATGGTTGACCAATTCTTAGGATTCGTTCTTTTTGTATTTTTTTTTGGATGGGTGTCGGTAGTGTAGTGGTGAAGTTCTTTAGGCTTCGGATGGTGTCAGCTGGGTATTTAATGTTGCCCATGTTGAAAATGATCCAACTGATAATGATCCAATGATGATGATGATCCAATGCTGATGATGATCCTAATGATGATGATTCCTTGCTGATCCCTGGGGGCTGTTGAAGCTGCCCTGAGTCTTCCCGCTAATGGAAGGAGCCTGATATACTTACCTGGTTATCCGATTTGATGGACGACTAATGATAGTCCTGAGAAAAGGATGATGATGATAGGGTAAAGATGAGTGATGATGGTGATGCCAATGACGGTCCTGATGAAGACCGCGATGATCCCACCTATCTAACCCCCCCTCCCGTTGATCCAGAGGAAGGCGAAAAACCCCAGCCAAGCACGAGCCAATAGTGCTACAGCGGGGGAAAAAGTTCCTTCCTGATCCCTCTAGAGGCGATCGGGTTGCCCTGGATCAGCTAGCTAATGGAGGGGCCCGGTATACTTACCTAGTTGTCGGGTTTGCCAGGACAACTGGTGATGCTGCTGAGAAGAGGATGATGATGATGTAGATGCAGCTGAGGATGCGGATAAGGATGATGATGAGAAAGAGGATGCAGATGATGATGAGGATGCGGCTGATGAGGATGCTGGTGATGATGATGAGGATGAAGATGAGGAGGGTGATGATGGTGCTGAGAATGAGGGCAAGATGACAGTGATTGTATTAGCAGGTATTTGCTGCTAGTACTTCTGTTGTACTGTTAAGGTCCCAGCCCAGGTGTACCAAGATGGCCCCTGGTGCCTAGGCTGGGAAAATGAGTGCTGAGGCCGAGCGGGTGTACCAAGATGGCGGCCGCGCCTGGAAGTTGTGCTGGAGCCGCGCGCTGTCCTAACAAGAACAGGCGGTGGTAGTTGTGGCTACGGGTCTACTGCCGACTGGAGGATCTCCGATGCGGGGGAGACAGGTGTGCCCGCAAAGGATGGAGGTAAGGGGGCCGATGCTGAAGGTGGAGGAGGCTGGAACTAGGCCTCAGCCACGGACTGTACTGCCGGCCGTTGCCGGTCACTGGCGAATGGTGGCCGGAATGGCGGCCCGGATGGTGGCGGTGACGGTTCCGATGGCGGCTGTGCTCCGCTCTGGGAGCAGCTGTGGAGGGATAGGGCTGGGTCCCGGGGGCTGTAGCCTGTTAGGCAGCCCCTGTATCGGGGAAGAACGCTGGATGTGCCTTGGAAGGCAGAAGGCAGGAGCTCCTGCGACACACGTCTGCTCACGTCTACTGACAAGGTGAGATTGGTTTGACGCAACCCATGACGCTGGGGAGAGGAGATAAAGGGGGCGGATGCCCTGAGCACGGGGTTCAGAGTCGGAGGACACCGCCGCGCCCAGGCACCTTCAGCCTGGGTGCGGGCGTTCCGGAGTTCCGGGCACAGGGGCCCTTGACCTGGCCGGAGCGGGAGATGGAGTCCATCTCGGGCACCTTTGGTCCTGGGGTAAGGTGCTATTGAGGAGGCCTGGGACCCAGTACCTTTGACTGGGTTCCGCAAGGGTGGTGGAGTCCGTGGGGCCCTAAGGTGTTGGGCGCCCGAATCTGAGACGAGGAGGTCGGGGAGTGTAACCCTTCCGAACAGCCCGGTGCAGCAGCCCGGTTCCCGGAAGTCTAGGGGAACCTGGGAGGAGGGATGAGATCCACCACAGCCCATGTCCTCTTCTAGATAGAGGTGAAGGCCCGAACGTATTTTACCATCGGGTCGTGTGTATAACCCAGGGTCAAGTCTTTCCTCTAACTGACCTCCCCTTTGCTCCCAGTAACCAGAGTTCCACACCACTGAAAAGGTCCAACTCTTATTTATTCTTCAACAGCAATAAATCGTCACTTAGTACAGACAGGTTGTGACCAACGAACAGTTCAGTATAGGTGGGGAGTAGGTCAAGGCACAATCCTTAATCAAACTAAACCATTGAGATATCACCAACGGTTATGGCGCACAGTGGCTGTGAATGTACTTCTTTCATTTTCTGAGTCTCTACCAGCAACTCTGACGAACATGAAACAGAAGTTACCTTCTTTAAGCTGTGGCCCTAGTCAGAGGGAAGACATCCTTCTGAGAGAGTTACCGGAGGCCCCACCGCCACCGGCAAATGCTGCATCGGGCTGTTCGGAAGGGTTACACTCCCCGGCCTCCTCGTCTCAGATTCGGGCGCCCAACACCTTAGGGCCCCTCGGACTCCTCCACCCTTCGGAACCCAGTCGAAGGTACTGGGTCCCAGGCCTCCTCAATAGCACCTCACCCCAGGACCAAAGGTGCCTAAAATGGACTCCATCTCCCGCTCCGGCCAGGTCAAGGGCCCCTGTGCCCGGAACTCCAGAACGCCCGCACCCAGGCTAAAGGTGCCTGGGCGCGGCGGTGTCCTCCGACTCTGAACCCCGTGCTCAGGGCATCCGCCCCCTTTATCTCCTCTCCCCAGCGTCACAGCAGGTTCCCCGCCCCATTGTACAACCGCCGGAAAGGTACAAAAAGAGTACAGTCTTGCAGTGAGGGTTCAACCCCGGCCCAGGGCAACAGCGCCACCCTCGGACCCCAGGGAACCTCACACCACCAGAGTCCTCCATAAACAATAATCAGTGCATCGGTTACACTACCACCCAGATGCTTCCCTTAAATTTAAATACCCGCTACACTCTCCCCCTGGTGATTTGACACTGGTCCCCAGTGTCTGGTGCAAACCCATGTCTTCCAAAGAGTGGTAACATGAGTTCAACCCAGAGACCAAACTACAGTAGAACCAAGCCCTACAAACTTAGCCATGAATTGAGCCAGGACCTAGAATGGGAAAGGAAAACAAGAATATAAACAATTAACTTTTTTTTTTCAAAAATACTTAGATATTTTACACATTAACATTCCCCCCCTCTCTGCTATCTAAGAACCACCCCATTCTCAGCAGCCTTGATAGATGAGTCTCCTGCAGAGGGGAAAAAGAAAAGAAACACACATCCTAGCACAATGTATGTGTTTTCTTGGAAGGAATGGGTCTATCCATAAAGAAACCCATTCGCTCCAATAAGTATGGTGCAGAGTGTAAAACAAACACTCGTTGCGCAACACCGCCACCTGGTAGCAATGCCGCGGTAAAGACACTTGTCAGATCCAGATGAACTTTTACTTCTCTGTGCTGTGTCCCTATACTGGCTATGCCCCAAAGTCACTGATTTCTTTTCCTTGATGGGAGGAGAAGGAGGGAGAACAAACAACAGTAACAGCTCCCATTTTTCCAAAGAGTAAAACATCCCAAGAAAAAAAAGGTTAGAGCACAGTCCCTGTATTTCGCAATAAAAGAGAATATAAAGGAGTCTTTTTCTCCTATAAGTAGAACTTTGGGTCCTCCCTAACATCCACTCTGCCTTACAGTCCTTGAATTTTCTGGTAACTGTAGGTGAACACGAGAGATATCTGCGTGCGTGAGGTACCTTAAGCTTTGTCCAGACAAACTCATTGTACCACCGCTGCCGCAAGACTTCCACCTCATAGAGCAATTCTCGTGGCAAATATGGGTATTCCCACCCATATTCACAGGCAACCTTTTGACAAAAGAGATGCTGCAGCCTTGCCAAAGGTGGCATTGTGGCACGGTCTCCCTCTCCAGGCAGAACAATGGATTCTGGATGATGAGGTACTTTCACTACCTCTGTTGATTTGGGCCTATGAGCCCGCAGTGATGCACGTCACACTCCCACAACAGGAGCAGGTGAAACATCTGATGATTCAGGAAGTGGAAGGGCAGACAGGGGACCAGATTCCTCCCTAGGCTCCGAGGCCTCCACCCGGGGTGTACTATCCCCAATGGACATAGGTGGGTCCCTTGTTACATGGGACGAGGGTAGCGGCATCTTGTCCCATCCCTTCTTCTGAAAGATCTCATCAATCTCCCCGTCATCACCGACATCAGATAATGACTCCAGGTCGGAGGTGTCATAAAACTCCGTGGGCAGATAATTCCCAGTAGACACGGAATCACTCCCCTGAACGGCCCCCACCGACTGTGGGCTGCCGACACCTCCAACCACACACACAGTCCTAACCCCTGGCTCACCTGGGCCTTTAGTAGAACAGGGACGTCCAGGGCTCTTCCCTCCGGATCCATCCAGGCCAGGCAGGCAACGGGGCGAAGCTCTTCCACAACCATAGGATGCCATCACCAGGCCAACTTTCCTCTTCGGTGGTGGGAGCAGGGAGCTTGTGGTGACCGAGGCAGCATCCTCGGATTTCTCTCTTTTATTCTCTGCTGGGGCCTTCACTTTGCCCTGGTCAGTGCGCACAGGAATGCCCGCATAGGCTTCGATCTCTCCCTCCGGAGTGGCAGTACCTGTGAGGTAGTTGAGGTGGTAGGCGCAAGGCCTTTCTGTGGATGGCTCCACCTCAAAAAGGAATCTCTTGCAAGCCTCACATCACCCGAACGGCTTCAAGTGGACCACCAGTCCCGAACAGCCAGGACGTGTGTCCTTCCACATGGCCAGACTCCTCCCATACTCTGCACTTGTTCGCTGACTTTCTCTTCTCCCCGCAAACGAACTGCGCAGCTATGGTGTGCCTCGTGGCGCATTGGCCAATATGGCCGACCTACTCGGAACTCCCCTGGGCAGCAAAGTTCAAATTCAGACGGTATAACACACATCCCGGACGAGCCCCCACATGTAGCGGGCTCACCCCTCTCACCCTTCTTCTTCTCGGCTTGCTGTCTTGTCTAGGGGAACCTGGGAGGAGGGATGAGATCCACCATGGCCCATGTCCTCTTCTAGATAGAGGTGAAGGCCGAACGTATTTTACCATCGGGTCGTGTGTATAACCCAGGGTCAAGTCTTTCCTCTACTTGACCCCCCCTTTGCTCCCAGTAACCAGAGTTCCACACCACTGAAAAGGTCCAACTCCTATTTTTTCTTCAACAGCAATAAATCGTCACTTGGCACAGACAGGTTGTGACCAACGAACAGTTCAGTATAGGTGGGGAGTAGGTCAAGGCACAATCCTTAATCAAACTAAACCATTGAGATATCACCAACGGTTATGGCGCACAGAGGCTGTGAATATACTTCTTTCCTTTTCTGAGTCTCTACCAGCAATTCTGACGAACATGAAACAGGAGTTACCTTCTTTAAGCTGTGGCTCCAGTCAGAGGGAAGACATCCTTCCGAGAAAGTTACCGGAGGCCCCACCGTCACCGGCAAATGCTGCACCAGGCTGTTCGGAAGGGTTACACTCCCCAGCCTCCTCGTCTCAGATTCGGGCGCCCAACACCTTAGGGCCCCTCGGACTCCTCCAACCTTGTGGAACCCAGTCGAAGGTACTGGGTTCCAGGCCTCCTCAATAGCACCTCACCCCAGGACCAAAGGTGCCTGAGATGGACTCCATCTCCTGCTCCGGCCAGGTCAAGGGCCCCTGTGCCCGGAACTCCGGAACGCCCGCACCCAGGCTGAAGGTGCCTGGGCGCGGCGGTGTCCTCCGACTGAACCCCGTGCTCAGGGCGTCCGCCCCCTTTATCTCCTCTCCCCAGCGTCACAGCAGGTTCCCCGCCCCGCTGTACAACCGCCGGAAAGGGACAAAAGAGTACAGTCTTGCAGTGAGGGTTCAACCCCCGACCCAGGGCAACAGCGCCACCCTCGGACCCCAGGGAACCTCACACCACCAGAGTCCTCCATAAACAATAATCAGTGCATCTGGGTTACACTACCACCCAGATGCTTCCCTAAATTTAAATACCCGCTACAGTTCCATTCACACAACTGGTAAAAAAAGGCAGTCATAGAAAATTTAACCCAGCTTGTTGAGTTCGGCAGGTGGCACCATTTGTCAAATTTGCCAATTAAATTCAATGGGAATGTTTGGTGAATGGCTCTTTGAAGAAACTGTTACCTCTGACAACTCTGGTTCTAAAGGCTCAAGGTTTTTTACCTTAATGCATAAAAAACAGCAGCGGCTCACCCAGGTCTTTCTCTCCTCATTGGCTCACACAGCAGCAGGAGCCATTGAGTAGAAAGCACAGAGGGAGGGGTCGGGACCGAGCCGCACTCTGTATGTAAATGGACATAGCGGCTTGCTATTGGGGGCATTCATCATGGGGGAGGAGCCAGGACCACAGAAGGGGGATCCAAAAAGAAGAGGCTCGGGGATGCTCTGTGAAAAATCATTACACAGAGCATGTAAGTTTATTATTTTTTTTTATTCTTTCCTTTAGAACCACTTTAATGGTTATGGAGTAAGATTTGTAATTTCATTACTGTGCTGCTTGCTGGAGAAAAATCTGCAAGGTATGCGTCTCCATGCTTCTGCTTCATTTATATGACAGATAGATCTGTGCTTTGTGAACCCAGGCTGCTTCGTGAATATTTCCCCACCAGTCATTAGATTACTAGTCATCAGGAGACAGCTCTGACATGAAAAACAAAGCCCTGCCTCTCCCATCATGCCCCGGGACTGCAACGTCATAAGGGGGTGGGAACACCGGGTGACATCACCCAGTGACCACGCCCTATGCCTACAGTCAGGTCCAGAAATATTGGGATATGGACACAATTCTAATCTTTTTGGCTCTATACACCACCACAATGGATTTGAAATTAAACGAACAAGATGTGCTTTAACTGCAGACTTTCAACTTTAATTTGAGAGTATTTACATTCAAATCAGGTGAACGGTGTAGGAATTACAACAGTTTGTATACAGTCAGGTCCATAAATATTGGGACATCGACACAATTCTAATCTTTTTGGCATTATACACCACCATAATGGATTTGAAATCAAACGAACAAGATGTGCTTTAACTGAAGACTTTCAGCTTTAATTTGAGGGTATTTACATCCAAAACAGGTGAACGTTGTAGGAATTACAACAGTTTGTATATGTGCCTCCCACTTTTTAAGGGACCAAAAGTAATAGGACAGATTAACAATCATAAATCAAACTTTCACTTTTTAATACTTGGTTGCAAATCCTTTGCAGTCAATTACAGCCTAAAGTGGAACGCATAGACATCACCAGACACTGGGTTTCATCCCTGGTGATGCTCTGCCAGGCCTCTACTGCAACTGTCTTCAGTTCCTGCTTGTTCTTGGGGCATTTTCCCTTCAGTTTTGTCTTCAGCAAGTGAAATGCATGCTCAATCGGATTCAGGTTAGGTGATTGACTTGGCTATTGCATAACATTCCACTTCTTTCCCTTAAAAAACTCTTTGGTTGCTTTTGCTGTATGCTTCGGGTCATTGTCCATCTGCACTGTGAAGCGCCGTCCAATGAGTTCTGAAGCATTTGGCTGAATATGTGCAGATAATATTGCCTGAAACACTTCAGAATTCATCCTGCTGCTTTTGTCAGCAGTTACATCATCAATAAATACAAGAGAACCAGTTCCATTGGCAGCCATACATGCCCACGCCATGACACTACTACCACCATGCTTCACTGATGAGGTGGTATGCTTTGGATCATGAACAGTTCCTTTCATTCTCCAAACTCTTCTCTTCCCATCACTCTGGTACAAGTTGATCCTGGTCTCATCTGTCCATAGGATGTTGTTCCAGAACTGTGAAGGCTTTTTTAGATGTTGTTTGGCAAACTCTAATCTGGCCTTCCTGTTTTTGAGGCTCACCAATGGTTTACATCTTGTGGTGAACCCTCTGTATTCACTCTGGTGAAGTCTTCTCTTGATTGTTGACTTTGACACACATACACCTTCCTCCTGGAGAGTGTTCTTGATCTGGCCAACTGTTGTAAAGGATGTTTTCTTCACCAGGGAAAGAATTCTTTGGTTATCCACCACAGGTGTTTTCCGTGGTCTTCCAGGTCTTTTGGTGTTGCTGAGCTCACCGGTGCGTTCTTTCTTTTTAAGGATGTTCCAAACAGTTGATTTGGCCACACCTAATGTTTTTGCTATCTCTCTGATGTTTTTTTTTTTTTTTTTCAGCCTAATGATGGCTTGCTCCATTGATAGTGACACCTCTTTGGATCTCATATTGAGAGTTGACAGCAGCAGATTCCAAATGCAAATAGCACACTTCAAATGAACTCTGGACCTTTTATCTGCTCCTTGTAAATGGGATAATGAGGGAATAACACACACCTGACCATAGAACAGCTGAGCAGCCAATTGTCCCATTACTTTTGGTCCCTTAAAAAGTGGGAGGCACATATACAAACTGTTGTAATTCCTACACCGTTCACCCGATTTGGATGTAAATACCCTCAAATTAAAGCTGAAAGTCTGCAGTTAAAGCACATCTTGTTTGTTTCATTTCAAATCCATTGTGGTGGTGTATAGATCCAAAAAGATTAGAATTGTATCAATGTCCCAATATTTATGGACCTGACTGTATATAAATCATTGCGCACACGGCATTACAGCGGGAGAGATCATCATGTCAACATCTCAAGAAGAGAAGAGGGAAGAAGACGTAGAAGAAGACTAGGTCACCGCTAGCAAAAGAGCTGGCGGAAGATATCGGAGGAGCCCAGCAGAAGGAAGAAAGCACCGGAGAGCGGGAGGAGAACCGGAGAGTGCGGAGAAGGCACGGGAGAGCGGGAGAAGAGGATGGAGAGTCGGAAGAGACCCCCGAAGTCGGAGGAAGACCCCCGGAGCTGCCTAATAAATTACTTTAAAAACCTGTCTAGTGTGGTTTTATTTCTTGACACTTTTCCTCCAGGTGAATGGGTAGGGGTACGATGTACCCCATACTCATTCACATAGGGTGGGGGCCGGGATCTGGGGGCCTCCTTATTAAAGGGGGCTCCCGGATTCCGATAAGCCCCCCGCCCGCAGACCCCGACAACCAACGGCCAGGGTTGTCGGGAAGAGGCCCTTGTCTTAATCAACATGGGGACAGGGTGCTTTGGGGTGGGGGGCCGCAGGGTGCCCCCCACCCCAAAGCACCCACCCCCCATGTTGAGGGCATGCGGCCTAGTACGGTTCAGGAGGGGGGGCGCTCGCTCTTCCCCACCCCCTCTTCTGACCGGCTGGGCTGCGTGCTCGGATAAGGGTCTGGTATGGATTTTGGGGGAACCTCCACGCCGTTTTTTTGGCATAGGGGTTTCCCTATAAAATCCATACCAGACCCAAGGGCCTGGTATGCTCTTGGAGGGGGAACCCATGCCGGTTATTTATTTAAAATTTGGCGTGGAGTTCCCCCTCAAAATCAGCAGAGCACAAGTCGCATGCCAAAGTCGGATCATGCAAGACGGCGTTTCGACTTTGATCCGACTTCAATGATAGTCAATGGGCTAAAGTAGGATCAAAGTCAGACTAAAGTAGTACAGGGAGCATTTTCAAAGTCGAACCGACATGTGTCAGACCAGTTAAGACGGCTCCCATAGGGAAACATTGATTTTCACACGTCATGCGACATGAGCTCCCAATGTCGGAGCATTTGTCGCACCAGTCTGAACCCGGCCTCAGACAAGACATGGTAAATCAGTAATTAGCTGCAAGGAGACCGCAGGCAATACTGGTGGTGACTAGTCCTTTGCCCTTACAGTAAAACCTTGGATTGTGAGCATAATTTGTTCTGGAAACATGCTTGTAGTCCAAAGCACTTGTATATCAAAATAAATTTCCCCATAACAAATAATGGAAATTCAGATGATTTGTTCCACAACCATTTATTCATAGGTCTTTCAGTTTATAGTCCATATAAAAAGATTATAGCACTGTGATAGGTTGTGCATTAATATGTAAATAGCCACGGACCAGCGGCATTTATATGTAAATAGTAGCGGCATTCACATGTATATCATGCCCCCCTGCGGTCACATCCACCATCACTTCTGCTGAATTCTGCCCACTGGGGAGGTAAAGGGGCATGCTTGCAAGTCTTGCCTACAACCGTGGTCATTAAGTCTAACATCAGTCTGTTGTGCAAAGGTAAGCAAATTGGAAATGGAACCCTTTTCCAAAATAACATGGTGCCAGAGCACCGTGAATTTCGATGCATGTGAATACGCACATCTCAGCAGATGTGTGAGGGTGTCATTAACAATTAATGGCACTGCTGTGTATCTGCTAAAGGGCAGCACATTTCTGTGGTTTCAGGAAAGCAATTTTGCATGAGTTCCCGACACACACAAATGTGAATGCAGTCTAAATGTCTCACTTACATTGGTAGTCAGTGTAAATCTTTTCATTACATTGGGGTTTGGTGTACAATCCTTTCATTTACAATAGTGGCCAGTGTAAAGTTCCCCCTTAGATAAGTGGTCAGTGTAAATCCCCATTCATTTTTTTATGGGGGGTTGGACCTCCTCTTTAAGCTATTTTATTTTCTTCAAACACTGGTTGATGCCTTGATGCCCCATAAACACTGTGGGGTTTATTTACTAAGGGCAAATCCACTTTGCACAACAAGTGCACTGCAAGTGCACTTGGAAATGCAGTCCCTGTAGATCTGAGGGGGACATGCAAGGAAAATAAAAAACAGTTGTAGCACTCGGGCCACTCTTCTCTCCCGTCTTTGGCTCACTCACAGGAGGAAAAGGCACACCATGCCACCATGCCTGTACCCTCTGGTTTGCAGAGGTTAGGCACACTTATAACTTACGGGTCTTGCAGCAAGGTTCTCCTCAAAGTTGGTTCTTGTCCCTTAGAATGTAAAGGACAAGTCTCTCTATCCCCAAGTAACTCCAAGGTCCACACCAGTAGCAACTTCAACGTAGAGTTTATTTTCCTTTATGCATGAATAACCACAATTTGAGATGAGAGAAAGGTGTTAGAAGAGCAGATCAGATTCAGACACTCCTGGCTTCTTCGCCACTTGATCGCGAGCGGGTATAGCTCACCCGGATAGTCACCCAATGGCACTAGCAGCCGGCATGTAGCTCGAACAGTCAATCAGATTCCCTTAATAGATGCGATCGGGAGATCCCCTGCCACAGAATCTATAGTGTCCCGAACCTCCTAATGGTTACATTGTTAGATCCCTTTTCAGAGGGATGACATCCCTACAGAGAGTTACTGGGCCCCTTCCTTCACTGTGATCTCTCACCAGTCCTTCGGAGCGGTCCTCCCCCAGCCTCCTCTTCCAGATGCGGGTCCCCTCGCAAGGCGGCACCCTGGGATTCTTCCTTCCCGAAGTGGGCTCCAGCTAAAGGTGCTGGGCTCAGGGCTGAAGTTGCAGTCCCAGGACTAGAGGTGCCTGGGACTGAGGTGCACGTGGCCCCATGGCCTGGAGGGCCATGCCCTGGAACTTGGACTCCAGAACCGCAGGCTCCCACCACCCAGTCTCGTCCTTACCATAGGCATCTGCCCCTTTTGTACCCTCTCCTGGCATGCACAGCGGGAAGACCACGCCCCCTGCACGGCTGCCGAGTGAGGACACCCAATCGCCACTCCATCACCCGTGGTTCAACCCCGAGTACAAGTGACAGCGCCACCCATACTTCTAAGGGGAAATGCACGCCAGGTGAAAACAGCAGCAAAGCAGAGTCCAACAAATTGGAAGATCTGAGCCAACTACCACTCGAATCACCCCTAAATTTAGCATAGCTGCCCCCTAAATTGGGACCCCCGCTACACAGTATTTTTGCTTGTACATGATTGGATTATAAAATCAGCAGAGCTTCCCCTCATTTTAGATCTTCCCCCCAGATCTACAGCGACTGCACCTCCAAATGCACTTCCAAGTGCACTTGCAGTGCACTTGTAGTGCAAAGTGGATTTGCCTTTAGTAAATCAACCCCTGAATGTTCATGGGGAAATTTAATCCCTAAATCCATCCTGATGCATTCTTGTAATCTGACAGCGGGAGGTTTTTCAACGTCAGAATGCAATGATTACTGTTGCTGGCTATAGCTGGCAGCAGTAATCTTACGGAAAAAAAAAACAGGCTGGTTGTCCTGAAGTCAGTCAAAACAACCAGCCTGCCCATAGATGGATCTAAATTTGAACCGGACAAATTTTGATCCATATATGGCCAGCTTGAGGCTGGGTTCACATTATTGCGAATTGGATGAGGGTTTCTCCGCATCCAAATTTGCATGTCAAGAGACTGTGACCGGTTCACACATTTTTGATGCAGCTCCGGAGTGAATCGCACAGGAGTCCTGTGCGTCTTCTGGTCCATTTCAGGTCTGAATTCAGCTAAAAATTCAGACCGAAATCGGACCTGAAATGGTGAACAGGGACACACTGGTAGCCTACTGTGAGCCACTCCATAGGGCAGTGTGAACCAAGTTTTAGAGGGGATTTTCCCTCACTGTAGAGAGATGTCCTATCACTTCCTGCTTTGTCCATGGTACAGGAAGTGACATGAAATCTCCACAATGAGACAAACAAACAAAAACATTCCCTAATCTATACAAAACATTAAAAAGCTTTGCCTTTACACACAGTATACTTTAACCACTTGCCGCCCGCCATACAGCAAAATGACGTCGACAAAGCGGTTGTGTTATCCTGACTGAACGTCATAAGACGTTGTCAGGATAACAAGCCACTGAACGCCCCCGGGGGCGTGCATCGCGGCGATTGTTGTTGCGGCGTGTCAGTCTGACACACCGCAACTCCGATCTAGGTAAAGAGTCTCTGACAGAGACTCTTTACCACCTGATCAGCCGTGTCCAATCACGGCTGATCACGATGTAAACAGGAAGAGCCATTGATCGGCCTTTCCTCACTCGCATCTGACAGACACGAGTAGAGGAGAGCCAATCGGCTGCTCTCCTGACAGGAGGGGTCTGCGCTGATTGTTTATCAGCGCAGCCCCCCCTCGGATGTCCACCCAGGACCACCAGGATGCGGCCACCACACTGGACTACCAGGTATGCCACCCTAGACAACAAGGGAAATGCCAATCAGTGCCCAGGCAGCTGCCAATCAGTGCCAATGAAAAATGCCTACCAGTGCCACCAGTAATGCCTATCAGTTAAATCTATCAGTGCCAGCCATCAGTGCCCATCAATGGCCATCAGTGACGCCTTTCAGTGCCCATCGGTGACGTCTATCAGTGTCACCCATAAGTACCCGTCAGTGCAGCCTTTCAGTGCCCATCAGTGTCGCCTATCAGTGCCCACAAGTGCCACCTATGAGTGCCCATCAGTGCCACCTATCAATGCCCATCAGTGCCACCTATCAGTGCCCATCAGTGCCGCTTATCAGTGCACATCATCAGTGTCCTTCAGTGCCATCTATTATAAAATGCTCCTGAACGCTATACAAGAGAAGTACATGCCTTATCAGTGGCAGATAACCAGAATCATATGATTAAACAGTAGTATATAGCAAGTAAAATATTAGTAATAGCTGATAATCTTTGTACAGCCACACTCAGTCTGGAACTTGTACTCATAATCCATGGTTGCATACATGGTGCTAAGCCATCCCCGCTGGGAGAAGACAGTGATTGTTGCTAGCAGCTATTGCAGCCACTAGCGATAAGTGCAAGTAAAATCCGATCAACTTGGTACATTCAGCCTGCCCATACACGGTTTAAATCTTGACTGGTTCCTGCTAAACTGGCTGAGATTCGAACTGTCTATGGCAGCATTACTCATAACCTATAAGGTGCCAGCAGACCATGGTGAGAAGCCATTCAATTTCATTAATAAAGGTACCAGACAAGCACTTCTTCCTGTAAGCACTGGCTATTTCCTATACCAGGGTTTCTCAACCAGGGTTCCATGGAACTTTAGGGTTTCTCCAGAGGTTGCTAGAGGTTCCTTGAGCAATGAGCTTTTTAGATAAGCTCCCACTGAAACCAATGACAATTTTAGATATCTGTAAGGGGGTAATAATTCGCAATGACCACAAGCGTAAGGAGCATTCTTCCTACTGACCATAACACTAATGTATCATGAGTTGTAGATATAGTAATTTGTAGCAGGGTTTCCTTAAAGCGGAGGTTCACCCACATTTTAAACATTGCTTTAACCATTCCCTGTTAGCATGAATATAAACATATGCCTAACCTTTTTTTTTTAGCTGGTGTAGTTATTGTAAATCAGCTGTCTCCATTCGTACTTCCAGGATTTCCTCCCGCGGGAGTAGGCGTGCCGTTTGCTATCCTCTGTGTCGCTGTGTATACCGGGATGTCTCCTGCAATGTCTCCTGGGAGCAAAGTGTCCTGCTTCCCAGGAGTAAAAGAGTAACGCCTCCTATCTAAACATCTCGATATTTCACTCGTCACGTGACTCATCTACCCGGTCACGTGACGAGGGCGGATCTAATTCCGCCATTTTAAATAAGGGCACGCAGGTGTATTTTGCCATTAAGCACTTGCGGACACGAGGTAAAGGAAGCCATACAAAGCACGGGAGCCAAACATTGAAATTGTATTTCTATATAAAAATTACTGGACAAGGTAAGCAATGTTATTTTCAAACATTTATATGTGATTTACTGTCTGTATCCTTTGTATAATATATATTATTCTATTTAAAATATAACTATATTGTAAATTTTTGAGAAAGAATCAAGCTGTAAATTAAAGGAGTAGTAAAGGTAAATGTTTTTTCACCTTAATGCATCCTATGCATTAAGGTGAAAAAACATTTGACAATACCGCCCCCCCCCCCCTGAGCCCCCGTTTTACTTACCTGGCCCCTCGAAAGTCCCGCGCTCGCTCCCGTCATCCTCCGAGTTCTATTGCCTGGCCGTTGATTGGCTACTGTGGATGGATTAAAAGCAGCGCAGCCGTTGGCTGGCGCTGCTGTCAATCACATCCAATGACGCAGCACGTCGGGGGGCGGGGCTGAGTGATACAGACGGCGGCTATGGCCGCCGCTGTATCACGGGAGCGCGCCCGCAGTAACTCCACACCATACGAGCTCGCTCGCATTATGGTGTGGAGTCCTTGCGGGGAGGAGCCGAGACAGATGCCGAGGGACCCCAGAAGCGGAGGATCGGGGCCACTGTGTGCAAAACGAGCTGCACAGTGGAGGTAAGTATAACATGTTTGTTTTTTTAAATGGGAACCTGTAGTGTTCCTTTAATAACTAGCTAGTAGGGTTGAGCGGACACCTGGATGTTCGGGTTCGGCCGAACTTCGGAAAAAAGTTTGAGTTCGGGACCAAACTTGACCCCAACTTGACCCCGAACCCGAACCCCATTGAAGTCAATTGGGACCCGAACTTTTGAGGACTAAAATGGCTCTAAAATAGTAATGGAAAGGGCTAGAGGGCTGCAAATGGCAGAAAATTTTTGTTAAGAGCATGGCAAGTGCTCTGCAAACAAATGTGGATAGGGAAATAACTTAAAATAACATAAAAAAATAAAAAAATAATATCCTGGAGGCCCCCTTCTCAGCAGAAGAGGTACAGGAAGTCATTAAGAACCTCAGAAACTCAATGGCACAATGTCACACATATGGTGGGAATGCCCCAGAATATGCCCTTTCTGGAAAAAAATATTCAATTTAATGGATAAGCTAGTGGGAAAATAAAATACTTTGAAATTAAAAAAATTTAAAATTATAATCTTGACCTAGGAGGACGAGGTCTATATGGAGTAGGAGGTTGAGGTGGCGGTGGATGTGGCTGTGTAGGTGGAAGCAGCGGTGGAGGAGGATGAGGTAGCCAACACTGGTTCAAAAATACAACAATGGCTGGGTAAGGCCGGTGATGTGTCGAATTCTGTCCCCCGTCGGATAGTGTCCCCCTGTACTGCGCTTGCTGCGATTTTAGAAAATCTCCGAAGACGAACGGCACCTGCGCGGTGAGTCCAGGTTCAAGCCACACCATCCGAGGTTCAAGCCGAGCCAAGCGAGGCAGTGCCCGAAGCGTGGCGACACTGGCGAGCGAAGCGAGCCCGTGAGGGGCCCTGTTACTATGTGCTACCGTATGTTCACTTGGATGGTGGGGCTTGAACCTGCACTCACTGTGCAGGCGCGTTCATCTTCGGAGATTTCGTGAATCTCCTTGTCCTCCGTACTGTGCAAGCGCTGCGCCTGCGCAGTACAGGCCGGACACTATCCGATGGCCGGACAGTTTTTGTCAGAACACCGGTATACATGTCTATTCTGCACAAGGTACGGACAAGTCCTGTGGGATCCATGCCTGGTTCATTTTAATGAACATGAGCTTGTCCACATTGGCTCTGGACAGGCGGCTGCGCTTGTCTGTGATAACGCCCCCTGCCGTGCTAAATACACGTTCAGATAATACACTGGCTGCAGGGCAGGCCAGCACCTCCAAGGCGTAAAGGGCAAGCTCAGGCCATGTGCCCAATTTGGAGACCCAGAAGTTGAAGGGGGCAGACCCGTCATTCAGTACGTGTAGGCGTGTGCACACATACTGCTCCACCATGTTGGTGAAATGCTGCCTCCTGCTAAGACGTTCCATATCAGCTGGTGGTGCTGGTTGTTGTGGCGTGCTGACAAAGCTTTTCCACATTTAGGCCATGCTAACCCTGCCTTCTGAGGTGCTGGCGGTGCCCCGGCTGCATTGGCGAGCTCTTCCTCCTCCTCTGCCTTCGCCTTGTGCTTCCACCGTACCCCCGCTGTCAGGTGGGAATGCCACCAGCAGCGCGTCTACCAGCGTGCGCTTGTACTTGCGCATCTTACGATCACGCTCTAGTGAGGGAATTAAGGACGGTACGTTGTCCTTGTAACGGGGATCCAGCAGGGTGGCCACCCAGTAATCAGCACAATGTGGGCAACTCGGCGGTTGTTGCGGAGACACTGCAGCATGTAATCGCTCATGTGTGCCAGGCTGCCCAGAGGCAACGAAAAGCTGTCCTCTGTGGGAGGTGTATCGTCTGTGTCCTCTGTATCCCCCCAGCCACGCACCAGTGATGGCCATAACCTGGTCTGGGTGCCACCCTGCTGTGAACATGGTTCCTCCTCCTCCATCTCCTCCTCCTCATCCTCCACCTCGTCATTCTCCAGAACTGTGCCCTTACTGCCAGACAATTGTGTACCTGGCGTTTGTTGGTGCAGGAACCCACCCTCGTAGCCACTTGTGAATGACTGCCCTGAAAGCCTTGGAAATTATCCAGGTTCCTCCTCCTCATCCTCCTCCTCCTGTGCCACATCCTCTTCCATCATCGCCCAAAGCGTTTTTTCAAGGAGGCATAGAACTGGGATAGTAACGCTGAGAACGGAGTCATCGGCACTGGCCATGTTGGTGGAGTACTCGAAACAGCGCAACAAGGCACACAGGTCTCGCATGGAGGCCCAGTTATTGGTGGTGAAGTGGTGCTGTTCCACAGAGCGACTCACGCGTGCGTGCTGCAGCTGAAACTCCACTATCGCCTGCTGCTGCTCGCACAGTCTGGCCAGCATGTGCAAGGTGGAGTTCCACCTTGTGGGCACGTCACATATGAGGCGGTGAGTGGGAAGGCCGAAGTTACGCTGCAGCGCTGACAGGCGAGCAGCAGCAGCAGGGTGAGAACTGCGAAAGTGCGTACAGACGGCCCGCACTTTCTGCAGCAGCTCTGGCATATCGGGGTAATTTTTCAGGAACCTCTGGACCACCAAGTTCAGAACATGCGCCAGGCAAGGGATGTGCGTCAAACCAGCTAGGCCCAGAGCTGCTATGAGATTTCGCCCATTATCACACACCACCAGGCCGGGCTTGAGGCTCACTGCCACCAGCCCACCAACAACTCATCGGTCTGTTGTTCCATGTCCCTCCACAACTCCTGCGAAGTGTGGGGTTTTTCCCCCAAACAGGAAAGTTTTAAAACTGCCTGCTGCCGTTTACCCCTGGCTGTGCTGAAGTTGGTGGTAAAGGTGTTACGCTGACCGGATGAGGAGGCGGTAGAGGATGAGGAAGCGGAGTAGGAGGAGTTAGCAACAGGAGGCAAACTGAAGCGCCCTGCAATCCTTGGTGGTGGAAGGACATGCTATCTGCCTCAGGCCCAGCCGCCACTGCATTTACCCAGTGTGCTGTTAGGGAGATATAACGTCCCTGACCGTGCTTACTGGTCCACGCATCCGTAGTTAGGTGGACCTTGCCACAGATGGCGTTGCGCAGTGCACACCTGATTTTGTCCCCCACTTGGTTGTGCAGGGAAGGGATGGCTCGCCTGGAAAAGTAGTGGCGGATGGGTACGATGTACTGTGGGACAGCCAATGCCATCAGACTTTTAAAACTCTGCGTCTCCACCAGACGGAATGACAGCATTTTAAAGGCGACAAATTTTGAAATGCTGGCATTCAGGGCCAAGGATCGCGGGTAGCTAGGGGGGGTACTTCCTCTTCCGCTCCAGTGTTTGGGAGATAGAGAGCTGAACGCTTCCATGGGACATTGTGGAGATGGTTGGTGACCCAGGTGCTAGTGTTGCTGGCAGATCCTCTGTTTGCAGGTTGGCAGGTGCCACTGTCACTACAGAGGTGGATGAAGAGGCTGAGACTGCAGCAGAAGAGGAAGCAGGAGGAGCCAGAGACCTTTCTTGGTTTTTGAGGTGTCTACTCCACTGCAGCTCGTGCTTTGCACTTAGATGCCTGGTCATGCAGGTTGTGCTCAGGTTGAGAACGTTTATGCCTCGCTTCAGGCTCTGATTGCACAGCGTGCAAACCACTTGTGTCTTGTCATCAGCACATTGTCTGAAGATCTGCCATGCTAGGGAACTCCTTGGACCTGGCTTTGGTGTGCTCGGTCCCTTGCTGCGTTGGGCAGTAGCAGACATACTGTCTAGGGGACGGACGCTCCGCTTTTGCACACTGCTCCCTCTTCTGCTGTGCTGGTGGCTCTGTGCGACCACCGCCTCTTCCTCCGAACTACACTGGTCACCTGCATGAAGTTGATTCCATGTGGGGTCGAGGACCTCATCGTCCTCCACATCATCTTCCACCCAGTCTTCACCCCTGTCCTCCTTGTCGGTCTGCACAATTGCGAAAGCAGCAGCAGTTGGCACCTGTGTTTCGTCATCATCCGAGACGTGCTGCGATGGTCCTCCCATGTACTCATCATGAAACATAAGTGGTTGGGCATCGGTACACTCAATCTCTTCCACTTCTGGGGCAGAGCTAAGTGGATGGCCCTGCGAAAGCCTGCTAACAGAGTCATCGAAAAGCAGAAGAGACTGCTGCATGATTTGGGGCTCAGACTGCTTGGCTGATTTGCAAGGGGGTGAGGTGAAAGACTAATGTGCCAACTCTGATCTTTCATCAGGAGACTGGGTGGGAGACAATGTGAAGGAACCGGAGGCACTGTCAGCAACCCAATCTACTATCGCCTGTACTTGTCCTGGCCTCAACATTCGTACAGCCTCATTAGGCGCGACAAAATACCGCTGCAGGCTCTGTCGCCTACTCACACCTGAGGAAGGTGTTTCACTTGTGCGTGTAGCTGGCACAGATCGACCACGTCCTCTCCCTGCAACAGGAGCTCCACCAGCAGCACCACGACCGCGGCCACGTCCCTTCTTTGACGTTCTCCTCATATTTTCCAAATTTAGGATCTTGCCCTAAATGGGTGTTTTTGCAATAGCAGAATACACCCAGAGTATGTAAACGGTGTGTCTCACACCTACAGAAATGCAGAAAATGCTATTCCAAAAAAATGTTTTTACCCTAAAAAAAATGTATTTGAATAGCACAATAGAAGAAAAATATATAAATTGTGTATCACACACCTCCAGATATGCAGAAAACACTGCAAAATATTTTTTTTTGCCCTAAATGGGTGTTTTTGGAAGAGCAGAATACACCCACAGTATGTACAGGGTGTATCTCACAGTAACATATGCAGTGCTGGTGCAGATAAAAGTTATATTTCCTCTGGCACTGGGCTCATGGCAGTGTAAAAAGACTGTGCACTGCAACCCAACCAGGTAAATCTATGTAGATCGCTGAGTTATTAGAATAGATTTCTGAATCTGGACTCCTAGATAATTCTCTCTCCCTAAAAGCAGCAACAGGAACTCTGCCCTACACTGTCTATCTTTTCTCTCAGTGCAGTGTAAAAAGCTTGTGCACTGCACCCACACAACTAAATCTATGTAGATTACTGACTAATTAGAATCTATTTCACAATCAGGACTGACTCCTATCATGTAATTCTCTCCCTCACAGCAACAGCAGCCAGGAATCTTTCCCTACACTGTCTAATGCAGAGTGACGTGCTGTGCTGTGTGCCTCTATCAGGGATATGCAATTAGCGGCCCTCCAGCTGTTGCAGAACTACAATTCCCATTAGGCATAGCAAGACTCTGGCAGCCACAAGCATGACACCCAGAGGCAGAGGCATGATGGGACTTGTAGTTTTGCAACAGCTGGAGGTCCGCTAATTGCATATCCCTAGAGGCTGGGTCACATGCTGCACTGGCCAATCATAGCCATGCAATTAGTAGGCATGGCTGTGATGGCTTCTAAGGGCACACCAGTTAAACTAAAGTTGATTGGCTGCCCTGCAGCTTTTAAAAATGCGCCATTACATCGCCGAACACCGGTCCCGAACCCGAACATACAGTCAATTGTTCGGGTTCGGGACCCAAAAACCCAAAAGTCCGGTACGAACCCGAACTTTACAGTTCGGGTTCGCTCAACTCTATTAGCTAGCACTATTGTTCACTTATTATTTATCCATTGTCTTACAGACATTTTTTTTTTTTTTAGCTAAACTGTTGTTTCAAATAATATTACGTTCAATGTACAGATATTATGATTCTTTTTAATTTTTTTTACATTTTTTTTATATTTTTTTTAGGTCATTTTTATTCTTTCGTTTGGAAAGGAACAGATCATCCTTTTCTTCAACGTTTCCTTGCATATATTTACAGGTATGTATATTTATAATATTTATATAAATATATAATTTCAAATATTTTAATAACTCATAAAAAAAAAAATATTTTTATATATATATATATTATTGTTGTGTTGTTGACGATAATATTTAACATATTGTTGATAATATATATTAAAATATTTTAACTATATGTTATTTATTTTTTTATAGATTGGAGAACTGTTAGTACAACTTTGATTTGTCATATTACTTTATCATACGCTTTTTATTCAGGTAAGAGATTTTTTTTAGGTTTCTTATTAATGTATGTATGTGTTGGTGTGTGTATGTATGTATGTGTGTATATTTAAAAAAAATTGGGTGTGTGTGTCTGTATATTTATATACACAATCAGTGTTTTTAAAAGTATCCAAAAAAATGGAAGAAAGTATAAAAAAATATTTAAGAAATGAATTAAATTTTATCAAATATTTTTTTTATTATGATTTTTTGAGGCAATAAATATAAATATATTATTCTTAGTAGAGATCAAATTTTTTTATTTTTTTAACATTTTTGATGGATAATTTTTTATTGTGTTTATGTGATGGGGAGAATGTGTGTGTATATATCTATTTTTCTTTAGGTGTGAGTGTGTGTGTATGTCTATTAATGTGTATATATAATAGTATGCAAATTTTTTTTAATTAGACTTATTATTTTAAATAATTACTTTATGAAGGTATATTTTTGTGTGTGTGTGTGTGTGTTTATATATGTTTATATATGTGTATATATATGTGTTTGTTTGTTTGTTTAAAAAAAACTAAAATATTTCATATATCACATATTAAAAATAGATATTATTTTAAATAATTACATATATATGTATAAATTATTTCAATATTTTTATTTATTTTAATACACAATTAAAATATATATATTATTTTTTTATTCCCTAGATTGCACAGACAAGTGGATTTGAATTTTTCAAACCCATGCAACAATATCATATTAGTACTCTTGGTATATTTTGTGATTATTTGTTCATTTCTTTATACGATCACCCTCCATTTACTTCACTTGCCCTGTGTTTTCTTTGCTATACATCTTTTTATCTTCTCTATTTCACCTTATTTATTATCTCTCCCTCTCTCTCCCTCCCTCTCCCTCTCTCTCTCCCCCTCTCTCTCTCTGCCCCTCTCTCTCTCTCCCCCTCTCTCTCCCCCCTCTCTCTCCCCCTCTCATATCCCTCTCTCTACCGATCTCTCTCCCTCTCTCTCCCTCCCTCTCTGTCTGTCTCCCCCCTCTCTCTCCCTTTTTTTTTCTTTCTCTCTCCCCATATTTGTTCTATCTTTTTCTCTCTCTCTTTTTTTATTTCTTTCTTTTTCTCTCTCCCTCTCTCTCTTTCCCTCTCTCTCTCTCCCTCTCTCGCTCCCTATCTCTCTCCAGATCTCTCTCCCTCTCCCCCTTCTCTCTCTCCCTTTTTTTCTCTTTCTCTCGCCCCATATTTGTACTATCTTTTTATCTTTCTCTCTCTCTCTTTTTTATTTCTTTATCTCTCCCTCTCTTCCTCCCCCTCTCTCCCTATCTCTCCCTCTATGTCTCTCTCAATCCCAATCTATCTCTCTCCCACTCTCTCCCTCTCTCTCCTTACCTCTCACTCTACCTCCCTCTCTCCTTCTCACTCTCTCTCTCTCACTCGCTTTCTCTCTTTCCCTCTCTCTCTCTCTCCCCCTTTCTCTCTCTCTCTCTCCATTTCTACCTCTCTCTATCCATCTCTCCCTCCCTCTCTCTCTCTCCCCCTCTCTCTCTCCCTCTCTCTCCCTTTTTTTCTCTTTCTCTCGCCCCATATTTGTACTATCTTTTTATCTTTCTCTCTCGCTCTTTTTTTTATTTCTTTCTCTCTCCCTCTCTTCCTCCCCCTCTCTCTCTCTCACTCACTTTCTCTCTTTCCCTCTCTCTCTCTCCCCCTTTCTCTCTCTCTCTCTACCTCTCTCTATCCATCTCTCCCTCCCTCTCTCTCTCTCCCCCCTCTCTCTCTCTCCCTCTCTCTCTCCCTTTTTTTCTCTTTCTCTCGCCCCATATTTGTACTATCTTTTTATCTTTCTCTCTCGCTCTTTTTTTTATTTCTTTCTCTCTCCCTCTCTTCCTCCCCCTCTCTCTATCTCTCCCTCTACGTCTCTCTCAATCCCAATCTCTCTCTCTCTCCCTCTCCCACTCTCTCCTTACCTCTCACTCTACCTCCCTCTCTCCTTCTCACTCTCTCTCTCTCTCCCTCTCTCCCTCTCTCTCTCCCTCTTTCTCTCTCTCCCTTTCCCTCCCTCCCTCTCCCTCCCTTTTTTTCTCTTTCTCTCTCCCCATATTTGTTCTATCTTTTTATCTTTCTCTCTCTCTTTTTTATTCATTTATTTCTCTCTCCTTCTCTTCCTCCCCCTCTCTCCCTCTCTCTCTATCTCTCCCTCTATGTCTCTCTCAATCCCAATCTATCTCTCTCCCTCTCCCACTCTCTCCGTCTCTCTCCCTCTCTCTCCTTACCTCTCTCTCTTTCCCTCTCCCTCTCTGTCTCTCTCTCTCCCTCTCTCCCCCCTCTCTCTCTCTCTCCCTCTCTCTCTCTTTTATTTTAATTATTAACTCTCTCTTTTATAATAATGAAATTCTTATTTTTGGTTCAATATTTTAATATATTTTTTTATGTAACTACTTAAATAATAATGACATTGTAGCTAATATATATATATATATATATATATATATATATATATATATATGTATTTTTTTATTATTATTTATTTACATGTATTATTTTATTAGATATAATTATTTATATATATATACATAAGTATATAAAAAAATATATATGGATAAACATAATTAAATCATTTTTAATATTTTTAATTATTTTTGTACAGTTTAAAGAGAATATATATATATATATATATATATATATATATATATATATATATATTTTTTATACACATGTATTATTTTAATAAATATAATTATTTGTATATACATATGTATATATAAATAATTATATATAATAAAATTATAAATGTGTATACAAGTATATATATATATATATATATATATATATATATTCGCTCTAAAATATCATTATTTTTACTAATAAATTTGTCTATATTCTAAATAGTCTAGACTATTTAGCATGTCCTCATGCTAGGGGGAGAAAAATACATTACCTGCACAGCTGAATGTCCGGAGAGTGTTCTGAGCTGCCCCTGCTGTTTATTTATTTGTGAATGGCATCAAAACGGGGCGTGTACTTTTAATGTTGACGCCCGTTGTGATGGCAACCAGGAAGTGTCGACGGTGTTGCTCGCCGTCAACACTGCACATGCGCAAGATACAGCGGTGAATGCCGGGAGACACGCATTCACCGCTACCCGGAAGACTATGCTTGTGGGCTTCAAGATGCCCACAAGCAAAATGGAAAATCCAGGAAGCTATTTTATAAAGGTTTATTTGTTACGACGGACGGGGGATGTTTTGCAGCGCTGGACAAGTGAGTACTACACAGTCATAAGTAGTAGCATTGAATGCACCAAAAAAATAATAATTTATGGACCGCGGAACCTCCGCTTTAAAGTGGTTGTAAACCCACTTTTTTTTTTTTTGGCCCACCTGCAAGAGAAAGGCATAATGAGCTATTATGACTAGCATAATAGCTCATTATGTTCCACTTACCTTAGATCGGGGCCCCCGAAGCCGTCCTCGTCCCTCTGTCCAGCCGCAGACATCACTGCGGCGATAGCCGGAATGTTACTTCCGGGTATCGCCGCACCAGCCAATCACAGCGCCGCTCCGGCGCTGTGATTGGCCGGAGCGGCGGAGACGTCACTCTGCGCATGCGCGCGGGGGGCGTCCCACTCGGCTACGCCCAGCGATTGCTGGGAAGTAGCCGAGTATGTGAATGGGATTAACCCCATAAATGCGCCGTTGTCTACGGCGCGCATGCGCCGTAGATAGCGGCGCTTGACATTTTAGTAAATATCTCCTAAACCGTGTAGGTTTAGGAGATATTTCTTGCACCTACAGGTAAGCCTTAATCTAGGCTTACCTGTAGGTGCAAGTTGAAAAAGTGGGTTTACAACCACTTTAAGATCAGAAGGTTATTTCAAGGGTTCCTCTGTGCTGAAAAGGTTGAGAAAGGGTTTCCTATACAGAGGACTTCTGACTGGAGTGTAATGCCTCGTACACACGACCGCTTTTTTCCAACGGGAAAACTGCTATGAGAGCTTTTGGCCTGGAATTCTGTCCGTGTGTATGCTCCATCGCAGTTTTTCCGACGGGAAAACTGCCGGACAAAAAAAGAGAGCAGGATCTCTTTTTTCTGGTCAGGAAAAAATCCTGCCGGGAAAACCGTTCGTCTGTATGCTTTTCCGACGGGTAAAAAAAACCACGCATGCTTGGAAACAAATCGACACATGCTCAGAAGCATGGAACTTCATTTTCTCGGCTCGTCGTAGTCTTTTATGTCACCGCCTTCTTGCCAGTCAAAAGTTCACCGGACTTTTGAGTGACTGTGGGTATGCAAGGCAGGCTTGACAGGAATTCTGTCGGGAAAACCGTTTTTTTATCTGAAGGAAAAACCGGTCGTGTGTACGAGGCATTACCCTTATGTGGTAATCTTTATATGCTGCTATCAGAGCTGGATTTAACCTACAAGACTTGTAGGCCAGTTGTGGTCAATACACTTGATATAGGAGGTCCTAAATGTGGCTCCTTAAATCACCAAAGGGGCCACACATAATATTCACTGGATAGTATAGAAAAAAGTAAGAACTTAAGGAAAAATATAAACCAGAATATTTAACTAGCAGAAGCCATTCCAATGAGTTTTCCATTTATTGGCTTGAGTAAGACTAATACCGCGTACACACGATCGTGATTCACGGCGGTGAAAACACCGCCGTGAATCACGACAGGAAAAACGAGGTAACGGCTTGTTCCCCCACACACGGCCGTTTTTCCCGTCATTTTTTCTCTTGACGAGAAAAACGATCGTGTGTAGGCTCCCCGGCAGTGTTTCCCTATGGGAAAACTGCCGCGGAAAAAAATGACAGGAATCACGACGAGAAAAATTAGAGCATGTTCTAATTTTTCTCGTCGTGATTAATGCCGTTTTTCCCGTCGGGAAAAACTGCGAAAAGCCCACAGACGATCGTTTTTCTCATCCAAAGGAAAAAATTTAATTTTTCCCGACGGGAAAAATGATCGTGTGTACGCGGCATGAGAAAGCACCCAGGCTAGAAAAGCACTAACTACTGGCTGCTGGGGCTGAACAGTAAGTACCAGGGGCTTTAAGTTGGGGGCTCCAGGGCTGTAGAAACCAAAGCTTTGGTACCTTTAAAGCTGAGCTCTAGGTATTATCTATATTTCATAGTACAAGCTGGATCAATCAATGTAAGTAATGGCAGCTGGGGAAGCTGACAACCATTTTAGTAGTCGGTGCTACAATGATAGCCATCATTTTCTGGGTCCCCTCTGCATTCTGACCACAGGGCGTCACTCAGCACTGCCCCCCTTAATGTTTATCACTGACCCAACAGAAAATGATGTAATAAAAATGTCCTAGGGAAGCAAATAACTGGAATCTGTTGAAAAAAATAAAATCTAAAAAAGAGAGATGAGAACAGCTGAAAAATATGTGATAATGAAAGAACTTAAAGCTGAACTAAAAAGTTTATACTTTTCTTTCCTCCTGTAGTCTCATCCCTCTCCAGCACCAGTATCTTCTTCTGTGTGCCGGCTTTCGGACAACTTCATTGACTGGTGCGGAATGACGTCAGTCCTGCAAAGCGCAGGGGCCGTCATTCTGGCTTACAGTCGGGCGGGCTACTGGAAGGTGAGCTGTGCATGCGCAGCTCAGTTTACATGTTGGAGGATGCTGCAAACAGGCAGGTAAGAGCATTTTATTGCAGATAAAACATTAAATGTCTCTTCTGCAATACAAAACCTGCCTGCTTGCAGCATACAACAGTGGAACTTTAGCTCTGCTGTAAGGCGGAAAGTAACTCCTAAAAGATTTCTGCGTAGGCCTTTGCCCTCATCGCAATATAAAAGTTCTTCATTTTTTGTGTGTAATTTTTTTTAAAACTTTTTTTTTGTCCAGCCCCGTCCTCCACCGACATTCTGACTTAGGCCAGAAAGTGTCCCTGGTCCTGCAGCCTCCTGGGACACTTACATGACACCTCCCAAGAGGCTGTAGGATCAGGCATGCAGAGTGACTAGAGGGCAAGCTGGAGGGTGAGCCCAGCGTGTCATTGGTAGCTGGCTGCCTGCACCTGGAAGAGACAGCCAACTGAAGAGGACCAAGATGGCGGCATAGGATCCTAGATATGTTCAGCAGGGAAATATTTGGGGGCTGTTCGGTTGAGTATATGTTTTAAAAATAACTCAGCAATACAGGTGTAGCGGCCTCACTCTCTCTCTAGCTTTATCAGTTATACGGCTGTTGTCTAGGGGTACCTGGGAGAGAGAGTGCAGGAACACTACGCCAAGCTCTCACCTCGTATGTGTATGAGGGTTGAGCAAAGTCACTTAAATTACCTTCGGGTCTGTTCTCTGCATACGGAGCCTCTGTTTCTTCCATGGAGATGTGTCTACCAGTAATAGAGCCCCACACCATTAAAAGTCCAACACTCTTTTATTTCTCCAATTGCCAGGATGAACATAATCAGTTGAACTCTTGTAACAGACAGACAGGGGTGTGGATGCGAGTAGGCCCAGGCACAAATGAACTCTCCTATTCCTTTTGCGTGCGAATAGGCTTGGCGCACGGTCTCTGCCACCAACCGTGAAGTTGGTAGCTGCCACCTACCGAGTGAACTGTTGCAGCCCCTGCCACGGGCCTGAATGTAACGGTCTCTGCCACCGACCTTAGAACATGCATGGACCACCTTCCGTGTGAATACAGCCCCTGTTTGGAAAGGACATCCATCCCGACGGTCTCCGGAGGCCCTGTCCCGGCACTGGCAATATGCTGCACCAGATCTACAGAAAGGTCACCTGCACGGTCGGTTACGCCTGGATTCAGGTACCCAATACTGTGGGCACCTTAGGACGATTCCTCCCGGGCGGGACCCAGTGGAAGAAGCTGAGCCCCAGGCCTGAATGATGTACCTCACCCCAGACTGAGGGTGTCTGGAGTGACTCCCGAACTCCACGTGTCCAGGCCTAGGCTGCCTGGACACCGACCGCGGACAGTAGCCCTCAGGCTGAAGGTGCCTGGGGCTCGGACCCCATGACGAAGATGTCCGCCCCCTTTATACCCTCTCCCAGCAAGCACGGCGGGTTCCCCGCCCCGCCGTACAACCGCTGCGAGAGGTCACAAAGGGTACGGCACTGCAGCGATGGTTCAACCCCGGCCCAAAGTGACAGTGCCACCTACTGGGTCGCAGGGAACTAGACATCACTGATGTCTTCACCCGAATTAACCATTTTGAAAAGTACATACCCGCTACACTCTCCCCCTGGTTATTTGACACTGGTCTCCAGTGTCTGGAACAAACTATGCACAAAAGAGGCTGACATAGCACGATCCAGAAACCGACTAAAAATTTCAAAAATATAAAAAGTTTTGAAAAAAAAACTCACTAAAACAGTTGTGCCTGAACCTGACATGAAAGGGGAGGGAAAGGGAACAAACAACACATAACAACAACAAAACATTTTTGCAAATCACACATTCACATTAACATTTTTCCCACCCCAATCTAACTAAGACCCACCCCATTCTCAGCAGTCTTGATGGAACGCTCTCCTGCAGAGGGGAAAAGAAACGTTAAACACACATATCCCTGACACAGATGTTCGTGTGAGAACGAAAAAACTTCTCCGCAGAGCAATCCTTTCCTTCTATAAGTGTGTGTGTGAACAGTGAATATCGGTGCGCAACACTGCCACCTGGTGACAGCGTCGCGGTAACTGCACTTGTTGAAGACTTTTCCCCCATCTTCTTCTTCTGTGGCTCTAACTACCCCAATGTCCATGATCACTTTGCGGGATGGAAGAATAAAGGACAAACAACGGCAACAGTCCTTCAATTCCTCCAAAGAGCACAAACACCCGTTAAACTCGGGTACAGTCACTGGGTTTCCGGAAAAAACAACAACCCCGGAAAGTTCAGCAGCAGTAGAAGAAATAAAATTTTTTATTTGGAGTGCGGCTGTCCATCCCTTCCTTTCTGCTGTTCCTGTTTGCCTTGTGCATTGCCAGCACCCATGGTTTCCTGACTGTTGAAGGATTAACAGAACTCACTCACCTGGAGCAGTATTTTTCTCTCTGCAGCAGTAGAATAAAGCAAGAACGGAGTCTTTTTTCCCCTCCTACAGATAGAATTTTGGGTGCGTCAAGACAAGGGGTTTTAAGTGCTGGTCCATTGTCTCTAAATGGTATTCGAAATCCTCCCTTTCTTTGCGTCGAATCAATACCTTGTCTGCGTGGATGTGCCGACCCAGCATCCATTCTGCCTTGCAGTCCTTGAACCGTTGAGATGCTTTGGCGGAACACGCGAGGTACCTGCGGGCGTGTGGGACCTGAAGGTGTGTCCACACGAAATCGTTGTACCAGCGTTCCCGGCAGACTTCCACTTCATATAAAAGTTCCTTGGGTAAGTACGGGTATTCCCACCCGTACTCGTTGGCAACTTTTTGGCAGAAGAGGCGTTGTAGTCTCGCCAGCGGAGGCATAGTAGTGCAGTCTCCCTCAACTGGTAGGACGATAGCGTCCAGGTGGCAAGGTGCCTTGATCACCTCCATTCTGGGCATAGGCGCCTGCAGCAACAGTCTCTTTTCCCCGGTGCTAGATGCAGGTGGCACCGGGGGTAGAAGGGCAGACTGGGGACGGGATCCCTCCTCAGGCGCTGGTGCCTCCACCCGGGGTGTACTATCCCCTGTAGACATGGGTGGATCCCTGACTCTGCGGGACGAGGAGAGAGGCATCTTGTCCCAGCCCTTCTTAGCAAAAAGTTTGTCGATGATGACGTTGTCTCCCGGATCCCCGACCACGGACAGCAGCCCTCAGATTAAAGGTGCCTGGGGCTCGGACCCCGTGACGAAGATGTCCGCCCCCTTTATACCCTCTCCCAGCAAGCACGGCGGGTTCCCCGCCCCGCCGTACAACCGCTGCGAGAGGTCACAAAGGGTACGGCACTGCAGCGATGGTTCAACACCGGCCCAAAGTGACAGCGCCACCTACTGGGTCGCAGGGAACTAGACATCACTGATGTCTTCACCCGAATTAACCATTCTGAAAAGTACATACCCACTACACAGGTAAGAGGGGAAAAAAAACGAAGTGGGAGTTAAAAACCACGTTAAAGTTTATAAAATGCAATCAGTTACGTGAAGGTTGAATATCAACAATAAAATCAGTTTGGAACAATACACCCACCCAGTAAACCTATTAAAAGCAATTAACCAGCAACTTACTGTAGTTTAAGATAATGACACTATCAATTTTCATGATTACGCATCAGCCCTTGAAGCTTCACAATAATCGCTCTGTGTGCCTCAAATGGGGTATTGTGAGTTTCACTGCAAATAAAGCCATTAGCTCATAACTGCAGATCGTTCTGCCTGTTTCAACATGATATAGCTTCAAAGCACTATAAATACAGAATGAGCAAGCATCATAATCATATGCTGTCTGATTTGTAAGCTGTGGAGGATGGGAACCAGACCAATATTTTTTTCCTAGGTCATGTTTAAAATATAGATCTGACCTGGTAAAATTTGATATATTATATACTTTATTAATATTTAAATTGTACAGTTTTCTAAAAACCATACCAGCTGAGTACATTTGGTAGACAGGAATTCCAATGAGCTTGAGGTCAGCCCACTATTTGCGGTATGCATAGGCGTGCACACAGGTTGTGCCGGATGTGCCTGGGCACACCCTAATCACCCCATGTGCATTAGCAATATGTAGGGGCAGCACCAGGTGGGTGGTTGGGGGTGCCAGTGGCCAGTTTAAATGCCCCCATTATAGTAAAAGCTAGGTTCAACTTTAGGAACACGTTACACCCGTATTTAGGGTGTAAGTTATATGCTCCCAATCTTCTGTCTCCCACCACCAGAGCCTCCTCCCTGTGATAGCAGGTGGCGTTCATGTGTGTTTGAGCTTTGGGGTGCACACCCTAATGCAATAGGCTGCGCACACCTATGGCGGTATGGCATCCTAGGTACAACTTGAAATATTAGAGAACCAATTATTTTATGTAATCTTTGGAGGCCAGGTGTTTCACACATCTAAAGGAATTCCTGTCCTGCAATATTTCATACAGTAAACAAAGGAACAATGTATGCTGAGGGTTTAAACAATAAAGGACCAGTGGGAACCATTTTGTTCAGTCATAGTACTCGTTCTGTTGTGATGATACATGCAATGTGTGTTTCTATAGAGAAAAAAAATGCACCAGGCCAGAGGCAATACATGCTGACGTGGTTCTGGAGAGGAAATAATTTAAAAAGAACTGAATTCTGGAAGCTGTGCCCACAAACAGCAGGCAGAAGGCAAAGAAAAAGTCACCAGTATTGCCTTACCCAATTACTGGTGTCTGATCCTTCCCCATTGCTGACTTACCATGTCTTGTTCAGCACTGTGTCTCTGTGTGGGGGCAGTCATCTTGGTAGAGGAGCAGGGCTTTGCTTCCTTATGTCAGAGCTCCCAGGAAGTAGAAATGTGAACTGCATGGTAATGATACAATTAAATCCTACTTGAAATTTCCTGAGACTAGCAGTCAGTGATAGCAGTGTCTGAGATCTCAGACTGAAGCCTCGTACACACGACCGATTTTCTCGTCCAAAACCGGCAAGAAAAGTGCCGCGAGAGCTTTTTCCTCGAGAAAACCATTCGTGTGTATGGTTTTACGACGAGAAAATTGCCGTGAATTTCGACGAGAAAATAGAGAACCTGCTCTCTATTTTCTCGTCAGGATTCCAGATTTCCTCGTCGTGTTTCTCGTCGGCCTGTTTTGTGACGAGAAAATGGTTCGTGTGTATGCTTTTAAGACTCTTCAAAAAGCGCGCATGCTCAGAAGCAAGTATGAGACGGGAGCGCATCTTCTGGTAAAACAAGCCTTCATAATGGAGATAGCACATTCGTCACGCTCGAAATTATTGCATCATTTAAATGTTGTGCATTGAAATCTTCTTTAGAGTGTTACATTAATCCAAACGAATGAACTTCTTTTGCTGCTGATATTCTCACAGAGTTATGACTATCTTTTTTTATCCTTTTTCATGCTGCTCTTAAGAAAATTTAGGTGTATTATATCGTGCAAGATCTTCTGAATATTTTACATTTTTAAATTTTTCAAACTGATGTTAATTGTAATTTGGCAATGTTTTGATAGTGATCTCCCATTGAATATTTTAATATATATTTGTTAAATTTTACACCCTATTTTTTTTAAAATAAGATTGTTATTCTTTTTTTGGGTTTGGTATCTGTCCCTTTTTTTGGCTGTCAAATGTCTCTGCTTACTCCAAAGCTAAATTGTAATTTTTAAAAAAATACACATAGTCAAGTATGAACTTAAACAAAAATAACATTTATTCATGTTTCAAATAAAATAAAGAGAAGGCAGCGCTGGAGAACCTGCTGCCATTTGTGCATCCCAGGGACCCCAGACCACACATCAACCCTGTGTGGACACTAAAATTGGGAGCTTGAGAGAAGGCCAACATTTCTGAGCACAATCTGATGCTGGCCTCCCAGAGGTCAGGAACAGCAGCAGGTGAGATATATGTCCCAAGTGTGTGGTACTACAACAGGCTGCCTTCTGTCCGACCACAATGAAGCAAGGCCATCACTTCCTCGTCTTCCTGGCAACCTTCCCTGCAACCTTTCCTGAAGCCTTCCCTGCAGCCTTCCTTCTTCATTTGGCTGGAGGCTGGGCCACTGGAGGGGTACTCCTGTCAGGAGGAGGAGGAGGTGGAGGAGAATTGGGTGGGGCAGAAGAAGAAGAAGGTGGAGGTGGAGGAGAAGGGGGTGGGGCAGAAGAAGAAGGTGGAGGTGGAGGAGAAGGGGGTGGGGCAGAAGAACAAGGTGGAGGTGGAGGAGAAGGGGGTGGGGCAGAAGAACAAGGTGGAGGTGGAGGAGAAGGGGGTGGGGCAGAAGAAGGTGGAGGTTGAGGAGAAGGGGGTGGGCCAGAAGAAGAAGGTGGAGGAGGAGGAGGAGGGGGTGGGGCAGAAGAAGAAGGTGGAGGTTGAGGAGAAGAGGGTGGGCCAGAAGAAGAAGGTGGAGGTGGAGAGCGTGGGGCAGAAGAGGGTGGAGGTGGAGGAGGAGGTTGAGGTTGGGACAGTTGTGCCACCTCACAAATAGCGGTGTTGGGGGTAATTTTTTCCATCACCCCCTTGTTCAGCAAGGTGATGAGCAGGGGCTCGCATAGGAGGCGTTGCTCCATGCTCATCACCTTGAACTTTGCCTCCACTAGGCCGGCAATGGCCTCTTCAGGGGATGTGGGCTCCTTGAGGGTGACATGGGCCTCTCGAATAAGGGCCATTGCTGCCTCACTGGTGGTCCTGTCCCTCCTGCTTCTTTTGGGAAGTCGGATGGGAGGCACCTGTGATCTGGTGCTTCTCCTTTGCCCTGCCACCTCCTGGCTGCCACTGGGTCCTGCTACCTCCTGGCTGCCACTGGGCCCTGCCACCTCCTGCCTGTCACTGGGCCCTGCCTCCTCCTGCCTGACAGTTTCCAGACCCTCCTCCTGACTGATTTCATCCTGTGTATGAAAAAGGGACATAGTTTAATATGTTGGTTTAATCTTTGCATCCAAAATTCAGATCATGATTGAAGCAATTCGAATGTAAATCCAGAAATCATTTTGACCAATTTACAACTACATCAGATTGACTATTTAGCACCCAATTTAGGCCAGACTAATGTCTTGAGATCTTGATTTTACTTGTGGAACCCAAAATAGTTTATGTTTGTCATCTTGACATATTTGTCAAACATTAATTTTATCCCAATACATTTTCTATAAATACTATACCTGGCTCCAGATGGCCAAATCAGGTTCATCCAGGATGGCTGCCTCCTCTTGCTCCAGAGAAGGCTCAGGTTGGCTGCAGGGAAGTCTGGGGGGAAGAGTGGAGAGTGATGGCCTTGTCTCAATGTGGTCATCCAGAAAGGACATCCTGCTGTAGTACCACAAATTGGGGACATACACATCATCTGCTGCTGCTCCTGACCTCTGAGAAGCCAGGACCTTAGAGCGTTCATTCCTGTATGTGCCTCTCAAGCTCCCAATTTTAGTGTCCACCTGTTTTGCTGTGGCTGTGGGCACCTTGGTATGCACAAATGGGAGCAGGGTCTCCAGCGCTGCTTTTCTCACCCCTTTTTTTTGCTTTTCTCACACCTGCAGCTTGGATGCCTGGTTTTTCTTGACTTCCCTTGCTGACACCGCAACCTGCCTTCCTGCCTTCAGCCATCTTCAGCTACCTCTCTCCATCTGGAACCAACATCTCCCCTGAGGACCGCCTTAGATGACTCCGGACCACCTTTAACTCCTTACATGCCTGTATTATTCCTGTATCCTGTGAGTAGCCATTTGGCTGGTTTTATACAAATTTGCTAATTAAAGCCTGTTTTACTGCACTTAGATTGGCGCACCTTTCTTTCCTCATTATATTTTACAGAGTCTGCTTCTGCTCATGGTAGCTGCCGCTAGTGCTTGCAACATCAACATTAACATTCATTGATTCCTTTGATTTTTACTCTGCCTAGAACTCATTCTGCGCCATTTTTTCTCCCTTTTTTTTTACCATATATATCCTACAACATTCTCCAGACAGTATAGGCCAACAATTAGTCAAAGTCACAAAATCACATACCTTCGTTCGCACGTCCGTCACTTGAACTCCTCTCTCCGCACAACGAACGTAGTATAGTCACATGTGTGTTTGCTATATATACACCACGCATGCATCAAACTACGCACACGTCGCTCCGCACACGTCGCCCGCCCATGACGTTCTAACTAACATCTTTTCCCCGCCCCTTCTCTTTCGGCGCGCAGACAGATATGGCGGATTTACAGCAGGTGTCTGATAATTCCTCCAAAAACGAGGAGGAGACAAGCCCGGAGACCGAGGAAACGTCACGATCAAGGAGGAGATTCAAGGCATCTAATATGTCTTTTGCGGAGATGGCGGAGATGGTGGACATATTGCTCAAGTCTGATTATGACGCAAAGCATGGGCCGTATAGCAAACCTAATAGAGGGAAGGCCAAAATCCTGAGGAAAGTCATGAAGAGTCTGAAGACGAATTTCGGGGTGAAACGCTCAAATGAGCAGCTCAGAAAGAGGTGGTCAGACCTCAAACTGAGGGAGCCAGAGCAGTTAAGGAGCATTAAGAGAATGCTAGCAAAAAGTAAGTAAAATGTACACTTTTCTGCTATTAAGGTTTTTCTCAAATTACATGTTGCTCCTTTTTGTTTTTTTTCATATTGGACTCCCTTCCAAAATTTCCTAATTTCGAACTTGGTTTGGCACAGTAATCGTTCGTTACGTTACAGACACTTCGTTCGGCCACTATCCGCTGTTTTGGCTTATTTTACAGCCCCAAAAGAAAATAGACATCTGCCTGTTTTTTACAAATTGTTGTTCCTAAATTTTCGGCTAGATGATGTGTTTGTAAAGAGAATGAAATGCAAACTTTAATCAGTGTAAAGGAGAGGACACTCAGCAGCTGCTTCCACATCTGTACTTTTGAGCACTATAGTGTGGGCCAACAGAACCCCCTTTTTTTGGTGTCCCACACAGGTGCATCAGTGAATTTTTGTGGTGCCTCCATGTCTAAAAATTTACATCCAAAAGGTGAATACTAAACCTATTTTTGGTTCCAAATAATGCATTCATCTTTAGAATCCACACAAACACACACTTGTACCCCACTTCCAAACAATTTAGCCTGTTTTAATTTTTCTGAGAGAATTTCAGTGTGATAAATAGACCTTTTGTTTGATTCTCATAGGGGAGAGAAGACTGGCAGGAGAACACTCCAGGGAGCACAGGAACCCCACAGCTTCACAACAACCCCAAACTCCCAAAGACCCATAACCGAAGGATGTTGAGGAAGTTGAGGTGGAGGAAGGAGAAGTGCAGGAAGGAGAGGTGGATGACGTTGTGGAACTGGTCACCACAACAGGTCAGTATCTGTCACCACAGCTTCAGGTAAGAGATGTAGGCCTGCAGAGTTATAATACCTTTTTATTTTGTTTTTAGGGGATGTAAATGTTGTGGTGAAGGATAGTACACGTTTCTCTGCTGACAGTGCCCTCCGAATAATACAGCAAGTGATGGAATGTAGCACGGAACTGGACAGAATAAAACAAATAATTCATGTGATGGATCAAACATTTAAAGACATTCTAGATGTATTGGGGAGAATCGATTAAGTCAACCAAACCCCCATTTTTGTTTCAGGAATGACTGTTCTTCAACCTTTTAAACTCTTTTTGACAATCAAACCAGCCAAAAATTGAATATGCACACAGTCTGTCAACATGTGCTATCTGCCATCAGGGGATATCCATGTACGTCTTTTGGGGGTGCAACCCCTTCCTCGTATCTAAAGTAGGTGAACTGAGGAAGGGGTTGCACCCCCAAAACACGTTCATTGATCACCCCTGATGGCAGATAGCACATGTTGACAATAGGGATCAGTAGTATAAAATTTCTATTGGAAATTACTTTAAAATGTGTGCATATTCAATTTTTGGCTGGGCAAGGGGTGGCAAGACCCCATATTATGACGGGCACATAGAGACATAGTTTGTGTAAGTGAATGTCTCAGATTGCTCAGATATCCAAAGTTGTACTTTTTGGAATGCAACTGTTGTTTTTGTATTTTCCTAAGAAAAGAATTGGCGGTTTGTGGCCAGGACAAAAAAAAAAAGTAAACGTGTGTGAATGTGCACAGAGTAAAATGTTTGAACAGAAACAACGTGTAGCTTCTTTTTTCAATACGCTCTAACCTTATTTGTGTTTTTTTTAAGGTTACATAGTGAAATGGTTGTTATTTACTAAAGGAAAATACACTTGGCACTACAAATGCACTAAGACAAACTAGGAGACAGGAAACAAACAAAAGTTAAAAGTTGAAATCAGAATTTTATTTAGCTCATTCTCCATGAATCTTTAGGCATAGCCTGGCATAGAAATTGCCCCCCTACCCGTGAAATATTGCATATATTTCTCTCGAACCTCACGGGCATTTTGGGGGGGCAAGCCAGGACGGGCAGATTCAAGGCCCGGCAGGGGATTGGCAGATGAAAGTCCAGCCTCAGGCAATACTGTGGCCATATAAGAAGTGGATTTTCTGCTGAGAAAGTTGTGTAGCACACAGCAGCATAAAACTACATAGTTTATTTTGTAGTCCGCCAAGTGGATGGAAGTCATAAAAATGCGGAACCGGCTGGCCATTATGCCGAAGGCATTTTCAACGACTCTTCGGCCCCTGGCCAGCCGGTAATTGAACACCCTCTTCTCTGGGGTCAGTGTCCTCTGAGGAAATGGCCTCATAAGATGCGGTCCGAGCCCGAAGGCTTCATCAGCCAAAAAAACAAAGGGGAGTCCTTCAACATTCCCTGCATCCGGTGGCAATGCAAGGTCATCACTCTGGAGACGGAGGGCAAACTCTGTCTGGATGAAGGATCCCCCATCGGACATCCGGCCATTCTTCCCTACATCAACATAGAGGAATTCATACCGTTCTGACACCACCGCCATCAGCACAATGCTATGAAACCCCTTGTAGTTGAAGTAGTAGGACCCAGAACGGGGTGGCGGCACGATGCGGACGTGCTTCCCGTCTATGGCACCACCGCAGTTGGGGAAGTCCCACCGCGTGGCAAACTCCGATGCCACAGTCTGGCATTCCTGTGGCGTGGAAGGAAGCGGGGGAGTCAAACAAGATGAAAAAAAAATAGAATTTTAAAATATTACATTACAAGGAGATTATAATAAAAAACATTATAGGCCAACATCAATCAAATTCTCAGTTTATTAATCTGTTTTTAAGAAGTATAATGGAAGGCTCATGTTTCATATTCATCACCCCCTCTGATGGTCCATTAAAAAAATATTTTTGGGGGGGGTAGATGTGTTTGGCCACAGGATAGCATTGCAGTGGCGGTGCGTCCAGAGTGGGCGCTGGAGCACTGCCACCTCTCTCCTGTGCCCGTCACTCCGAACAATACATTGGTTCATGCCTTGCATTAACCTATGTATCGTCAATGCCGCCCACTATTCTGGTGGATGGCCCCCTGTTAAGCGACCAACATATGAATAACTGCAGCATTTATGGGGTGAAAATTGCATATCAGAAACAGGGAGGCAAATAGGCTTGCACATTACAGCCTGAGGGATGTAATTGGCTTCATAAAAGTTAAATAGGTGACGCAGGGGGGACGGGGACATTCCTTGGGTAAACACTGACAGGCTGCTCTGCCAATCATGTTCACCAAGTCTGTTTAATAGTAACATGATTGGCTGATGCAACATCAAGGGCAGGAGAAGACATCAAGGACAGAAGAAGGATGGCGCTGACCACAAGAAGGTAAGTGCAGGGCTGGGGGGAACAAAATGGCTGCATTGGAGGGAACAAAATGGCTGCATTGGAGGGAACAAAATGGCTGCATTGGAGGGAACAAAATGGCTGCATTGGAGGGGGCAACTGGGGGCGTTTAATAGGCACAGTCGCAAAAAAGGAGGAAGTTTATTTCCTAAATTGGGGTTGGACCCCCAAACATTTGGAGCAACAGACGCCCCTGCTGGAAAGCTTAGTGAAGGGAAATATGCATGGAGGAGAAAAAAGGGGCATTTAAAAACTTCCAGCATGCATGGGGACAAAGGGGACATTCTCAGCATATTACAATCATGGTAATTAGGGAAGGATGAAAGAAATACAATACATTAGCATACATGGAATACATAAAATGTGATGTTAATGGAGAAAACTTACCCTAATATAGTCCTCCTGCAGGACTTGTATAATGGCAGAACAGGTGTCTGGGATTATGAGGCCCAGAGCCTGGGGGGAGATGCCTGTCGTGAACTTCAAGTCCTGAAGACTTCTCCCTGTCACCAGATAACGTAACGTGGCGATGAGCCTCTGCTCAGCACTGATGGCTTCCCGCATAACGGTGTCCTTCCTGGTAATATAGGGGGACACCAAAGCCAACAGTTCCTGAAAAACGGGGTCAGACATCCGCAGAAAATTCCTGTAGTCCTCAGGATTATTCTCGACGATCTCCCGCAGCAGAGGCATATGGCAGAATTGGTCCCGCTGGAGCAACTAATTCTTGGTCCATGAACTCCTCCTCACACCGTTCATGGACTGGTCTTGCTCCAAAACAAGCAGACCAACACCAAGCGTACGCACAGCACGAACTCGACGACGAGAACGTCCAGGCGACATGGCTAGGAAACGGTCGTCTTATCAGAACGTACAGAACAGAACGCACTTTAGAACAGCAAGGCCTATGAATAACGAACTGAAAATCAGAAACGAACGGGCAAGAACGCACTGTAAAACAGATACGACCTGCCTAGACGCCCTGAAAGTCAAGATACGAACCCACAAGCACAAACTGAACCGCAGAAAACGAACTGAAAAGCACGAAGACTGAAAAGCGCGAATCGTCTCTTCCCAAACTTTTACTTCACACGCGGTAACACGAGATCAGCAAAAGCAGCCCAAGGGGTGGCGCCAAGGAAATCGATCTTCCCCTTTATACTGCCGTCGTACGTGCTGGACGTGACCGCGGAGAACAACGACGAAATTTGGAATTGTCAGTGTGTACGCATGGAAAGCTTGACGAGAAACTCGTCAAGGTTAACAAGAATCTCGTCGAAAAAAACGACGAGATTGTTACGACGAGAAACTCGGTCGTGTGTACGAGGCTTGAGGCTGTAAACATGGGAGTGCCTAGGCACACTCACATACCAGGAAGTCAAGTGCTATTTTTCAGAAGGTAAATCTTTCAGGGTACGGTTTAGGTACAATTAAAGTGGTTGTAAACCCTTTTGTCTTTTTTTTTTTTTTTTCCTAACCTGCAAGACAAAGCTATAATGAGCTAGTATGACTAGCATACTAGCTCATTATGTACCACTTACCTTCGATCGGGGCCCCCGAAGTCGTCCGTGTCCCTCCTCTAGCCGCATCCATCGCTGCGGCGATAGCCGGAATGTTACTTCCGGGTATCGCCACTGCAGCCAATCACAGCGCCGCTCCGGCGCTGTGATTGGCCGGAGCGGCGAAGACGTGACTCCGCGCTTGCGCGCGTGAGCTGTCAAATTCGGCTACGTCGTCGAATGTTGCGACCTAGCCAAATTTGTGAATGGGGTGACGTCATCGTCGCTGCATTTACATACAAATATCTCCTTAACCGTGTAGGTTAAGGAGATATTTCATGCACCTACAGGTAAGCCTTAATCTAGGCTTACCTGTAGGTCTTTGTTTAAAAAGTGGGTTTACAACCACTTTAACATTCCTAGATGTTCCACACAACATAGTGAATCTTTGCTTTTTGAGTTCAGATCCACTTTAACCGTTTCCCGACCGCCAAACACCGATATACGTCGGCAGAATGGCACGGGTAGGCAAATGAGCATACCTGTACGTCCCTTTAAATTTGCCGCTCAACGATTGTGGTCAGGAGAGGAAGAACGGGGAGATGCCGATGTAAACACAGCATTTCCCTGTTCTTCCTAGTGACAGGACAGTGATCTCTGCTCCCTGTGATCGAGTGCAGAGATCACTGATATGTCACTCGTAGCCACGACCCCTCACAGTTAGAATCACTCCCTAGGACACACTTAACCCCTTCAACGCCCCCTAGTGGTTAACCCCTTCCCTGCCAGTGTCATTTTCACAGTAATCAGTGCATTTTTATAGCACTGATCGCTGTATAAATGACAATGGTCGCATAAATGTGTCAAAAGTGTCCAATGTGTCCGCCATAAAGTCGCAGTCATGATAAAAATCGCAGATCGCCGCCATTACTAGTAAGAAATAATAATAATAAAAATGCCATAAAACTACCCCTTATTTTGTAGACGCTTTTGCGCAAACCAATCAATATACGCTTATTGCGATTTTGTTTACCAAAAATATGTAGAAGAATACATATTGGCCTAAACTGAGGAAACATTTTTTTTATTTTTTTTTTAAATTGGGAAATTTATTATAGCAAAAAGTAAAAGATATTGTGTTTTTTTTTTTCAAAATTGTCGCTCTTCTTTTGTTTAGAAAAATAAACACAAAGATGATCAAATACCACCAAAAGAAAGCTCTATTTGTGGGAAAAAAAGGACGTCAATTTTGTTTGGGTACAACGTTGCACGACCGCGCAATTGTCAGTTAAAGCGACGCAGTGTCGAATCGCAAAAAGTGGCCCGGTCATTTGGCAGCCAAATGGTCCAGGGCTGAAGTGGTTAAAAAAATAACAAAGGAAGGAAGAAATGACAACAGTACATTGGTATACATACAAAGAACCTGTTGTTGGTATTGTCCAGTGCCAATTATTTTCTGCAGAAATAAGTGGGGAAAAAACACGCTTCTACTTTTTTAATCACTTACAGACCGGAAGATTTTCCCCCTTAATGACCAGGCCATTTTTTGCGATACGGCACTGCGTCGTTTTAACTCACAATTGCGCGGTCTTGCGACGTTGTACCCAAGCACCGTCCTTTTTTTCCCCTCAAATAGAGCTTCCCTTAGGTGGTATATGATCACCTTTGCGTTTTTAATTTTTTGCTCTATAAACAAAAAAAGAGCGACAATTTTGAAAAAAAAAGAACAATATTTTTGACTTTTGCTATAATGAATATCCCCAAAAATTATTTAAAAAAAGGAATTTCTTCACGTTTAGGCCAATATGTATTCTTCTACATATTTTTGGTAAAAAAAATGCAATAAGGGTATATTGATTGGTTTGCGCAAAAGTTACAGCGTCTACAAACTATGGGAAAGATTTATGGCATTTTTTATTTTTTTTATCTTTTTATTGCATTTTTGAACAAAAAACACAGACACAAACAACATATCAGTTAGTGCTTAACAAACATCCGTATGATTAGCATGCAATTAAAGCGGTTGTATAGTCTTTTTTTTAACTTTTACCTACAGGTAAGGCTTACCTGTAGGTAAAATAAATATCTCCTAAACCTTTACGGTTTAGGAGATATTCCCCTTGCACTGCGCCGCTGGCTGCAGCGGCGCATGCGCACAGGGGGTTCTCGGCTGAAGGCAAGGTGGACGCCGGACCTTGCCGGAAAGAAGTCTCCTGCGTGCATGCGCACGGAGCTGGAGTCGCGATACCCGGAAGACACGCCGAGGCATAATGTCAGCTGCCTCGGCATGGACCGGGAGGGACACCGACGCCTCGTTCTAAGGTAAGTATTTCATAATGAGCTTTTCCTTTACAGGTGTAAAAAAAAAAAAATGCGGGTATACAACCGCTTTAAATGGTTCATGACTTTAGGTATGCTTACTCGGGATACAGCATGATATCTAGTATGACTGATGTCTCCTCAGAATTCTGAGCCAACTATTCCGTGATCAGGCACATAATCCTCTGTGTAGCGATACCCTCAACTTAAGAGAGCCGCAAGTTTTGATTTGGGCCCTGAGTACAGCTTCCCCAACCCCCCCCGGCAATCTGCTCTACCCGCTCTGGCACAGTTAACCCACAGCAATTTCACATAAACAATCACTTATACTTTAAATGTGGGTGTGTGGATTGATAACTCAGACTCATAGACAATGTTGTAAATAATAACTGACTTTACTGCTAGTGGTAAGATAAAAGGAGATAACATGCATGTAACATTTGGTTCACAACACATAAGCAGGTCCCTGCAGTTATAAATCACAATACTGTGTGTGTGTGTACCAGCAATGGAAAGGGGACGGAACGCCACGTGGGGCGACCGTTACCTAAACACCCTGTGGTGTGATAACTAACTTATAACTATCTAACGGATCAGGCCTGATCCCTAACCATGAAACTCAGTCTTAGAAGAAACACAAATCTTCACCGGCACAGGATCTGTAAAGGTGGTGCACTTGAAGTATTTAAAACCATGTATTTGTAATCCAATAGGGGGGGGGGGTAATTCCCCCTCACCAGAGGTGTTAGGCCTCGGAAGTCTAGTAGGCACAAAGTATAAAAGTAACAGTTTAAAGATGAGCTTTCGCTCGCTCACCACTCCGGAACACTTCCCTCAGTCCGGAACTTCCACCGGCTGTGTCGGTCCTCGTCCACAGCGGCTTCTGCGATCGGATCCCCGATCCAGATAACTTTAGAAGAGATGAGTCTGAATGCCACCCAGGCTCGCAAAGGGGGTGGAAGGCTCTTTGGTTCGCTCCACAGGCCCCAGGCTTCAGGCCTGGAACAGCACAGATCCGCACAGGTGTATCTCTCTCTGCCTCCCCGTGTCCAAAGAGAAAGAGCTAGGCCTCGCCCCCTCCTTATATTCCTTCCCCCATGAGTCTCTGGGGCATAACTCAAAACATCCTGTGAACCAGTGGAGCTCTGGGAACCGTAGTTCTTTCTCCTAATTAAAGGGGAAACACCCCGCTACACACTCCCCCCACTAAAACTCTTTGGTCCCCAAAGATAAACAATTTAACAACAATTGTGAACCAAACTACTGAATGCGGAGTATGATGTTGGTACAGGGAATTTCCACCAAAACTCAGAGGTGGGGTTCCCTGTACCACAGGTCACACTAGCATGGGTGGCCTGTCTAACTGTGCCAGAGAGTGAGCTGGGGTTGCCTTCCACCAAATGAACAGTGGAAGGATCTGAGCACTCAGTACTTCTTCTGGCAGTGGCAACAGAGTCCTCTGAGCTTTTTCCCAATTGAGGGTAGGTTAATTTCCTGGGAGGCCTCACGACTCTGTAAGTTCTTTGCTCCCTTGGGACTTCAGGCTCAGGTACCACAGGCTCTGTGTCAGGAACACTTTCTGACATCATCACTGATTCTGGGGCCTCTGTCTCTTCTTCATCTGAGTACAGGCCCGGAATATCTTCCCAGCATTCAGGCACACCACTGGATGGAATGAACTCTGTAGCTTCTGGGTTCAGGGTCCCATCCTGCATATCCTCAGTGGGTGGAAGGTCTATGGTGGGATTTTCCGGGGTTGGGGAAGGCCATAGCCACTCCAGTTCTCCTCTCCCATCTTCACTTGGTTGAGAAGCCTGTCCACCTCTAGATCGAGAGGTCTGAGACCGAGTGTTGGGTCTGGGAGTATCCAAGATGGAAACAGATTCCGGTAGGTTCCTCACTGGAGGTATCCTGACTGCTTCTTTAAGCGGGAGTAAGTGGTTTCTGTGCCAGGTCTTCAAGGGTCCCACTCTCCCCTCTGGCTTTAACTTGTACACCGGTAGTCCAGGGAGTTTCCTACAAATAACGTAAGGCTCAGACCTCCACCTATCAGCAAGTTTGTGCTTCCCTGGGATCCCTAGGTTGCGTAGCAGAACACGGTCTCCAGGCTGCAGGTCTTGCACTCGAACCTTCAAATCATAGTTCCTTTTATTTCGGGCCCCTCTCTGGTCTGAGGCCGCTTGGGCTTGTTCATAGGCCGCTTTCAAATTATACCTAAGTCTGTCTACATATCCTTTGTGGGAGGTAGCAGAGGTATAGTCTAGAGAAATGCCAAAGGCCAGATCCACTGGCAATCTTGCTTCTCTCCCAAACATGAGGCGGTAGGGAGAGTAACCCGTCACATCACTGGTGGTGCAATTGTAGGCATGCACCAAAGTGGATATGTGTTGACTCCAATGCTGCTTCTTCTCTGTCTCCAGAGTCCCCAGCATGTTTAACAAAGTCCGATTAAACCTCTCAGGCTGGGCATCTCCTTGTGGATGATAAGGGGTAGTCCTGGTCTTTTCCACTCCCAGGGAGTCCAGTAGGTTCCGGATCAGGCGACTCTCAAAGTCCCTTCCTTGGTCGGAGTGGATTCTCTGTGGTAATCCATAGTGGACGAAGTATTTTTCTAGAAGCACCTTAGCTACAGTGGAAGCCTTCTGGTCTCTGGTGGGGAACGCCTGTGCATAACGGGTGAAATGATCGGTTACCACCAGAACATTTCCCAATCCACTCAAATCGGGTTAGAGGCAGAGAAAGTCAATGCATACCAGATCCATTGGGCCTTGACTCTGTAGGTGGCCCATTGGGGCAGCTTGATGGGGTAGAGTCTTCCTCTGGATGCATCGTGCACAGGAGTGGCAATATTCCTCCACTTCAGCCCTCATACAGGGCCAATAGAACCGGCTTCTGACAAGTTGGAAGGTTCTTTCAGCTCCCAGGTGACCATGCTGGTCATGTAAGGCAACCAGCACAGTCTCTCGGTGCTTCTCTGGGAGAAACAACTGCCATTTATCCTCGGAGTCATCAGAGGGGCCCCTTCGGTAGACCACTCCCTGATGGACCTGTAGCTTGTCTAGCTCTCTCCTTAGCAGACGAGCCTCCTTGGAGGGGTGATGTCGAAGTTTCTCTGGACTCTCGTTTTCCAATGCTTCAAAGACCAATCTCCCCATGGGGTCTTCCAGTTGGTCGCACCTCAGTTCCTTCTTAGACAGCTTCGGTAAGCATTCCTCTTCAAGTTGAGTCACCCCGCAGTAGTGTTTTGGGACTCCCACTGTGGTAACTCCTATCTCCTCGGCTCTGGAGCCCCCTCTGGCTTGAAATTCAGCCCCCTGACAAAGGGCTCGCACTCCCTCCGGTGCTACCTGAGTCCAGTCCTCCCAGTCATCAGCCATGGTATGAGATCTTCGGGACAGGGCATCTGCATCCCTATTTCCAGTCCCTGGTCTGTATTTAAGACTGAAGTTGAACCCAGATAATGCAGCCAGCCACCTGTGTCCTGTGGCAACCAACTTGGCAGTGGTGAATAGGTAAGTCAGAGGGTTGTTATCTGTTTTTACTGTAAACTCTGCCCCATAAAGGTAGTCTCTTAGTTTGTCCACCACTGCCCATTTGAGGGCCAAGAACTCCAACTTATGAGTGGGGTAGTTCTTCTCCGAGGGGGTCAGACTCCGACTCACATAGGCCACTGGTCGCAGTTGCTCTTCATACTCTTGGTAGAGCACTCCACCTAGGCCTTCATGACTAGCATCAACATGTAACTCGTATGGTCTGGTGGGATCAGCATAGGCCAATACTGGGGCTGTGGTGAGGCTCCTCTTCAGGGTTCTAAAAGCCTCTTCACACCTGGGGGTCCACTGATCTTGAACCGACTCCCCGGGTCTTCTGGGTCCCTGGCCATCCTCTTCCCCTTCAGTCTTGAGCAGTTCATTTAGGGGCTTGGCAATACGGGCAAACCCATCCACAAACCTCCTATAGTAGGAGCAGAAGCCCAGGAAAGATCTAAGTTCAGTGACTGTTGTGGGTCTTGGCCAGGAGGTAACTGCCTCCAACTTCTCAGGATCAGTAGCCACCCCCTTTTCAGACACTATGTGTCCCAGATAGTTCACCGAAGACTGGTAGAACCGACACTTCTCGGGGGAAAGCTTTAGTCCCTCTTCACTAAGCCTTCTCAACACTTTCTCCAATCGGGCCTCATGTTCCTCCAAAGTTCTCCCGAAGACAATGACATCGTCCAGGTACACGAGGACTTCTATGAGGTTCATATCTCCGACAGTCTTCTCCATGAGACGTTGAAAAGTAGCTGGGGCCCCAGATAGGCCCTGAGGCATTCTATTAAACTCAAAGAACCCCACAGGAGTTATGAAAGCGGTCTTTTCTTTATCCTCTGGGTGCATGGGAATTTGATAGTACCCGCTCTTGAGGTCCATCACGCTGAACCACTTGGCTCCAGACAAACTCTGTAAGGTGTCTTCTATCCTTGGCGTGGTGTACTGATCAGGGGTGGTCCTCCTGTTGAGAGTTCTGTAGTCAATGCAGAGCCTCAACGACCCATTCTTCTTCCTGACCACCACTATTGGAGAGGCATAGGGGCTTCTGGATTCTCGAATCACCCCAGTCTTTTTCAGTTCTGCAAGCTGCTCCCTCAGATCCTCCAGATCTGCCAGCGGAACCCGCCTGACTCTCTCCCTGAACGGTTTGTCTTCTTGCAGGCGGATGCGGTGGGTAGCACTCCTCGCACACCCCACATCGAACTCATCTTTGGAGAAAATCTTCTCCCATCTAGTCAGCTGGGCCATGGCTCTCTCTTTCCAGGCTCCAGGTAAATTCGGGTTCTCCATGGAAAGTTTTTCCCAAACATCTCCTTCTTCACCCGTCCCCTTTACTTCTGACCAGCTGACTGGGACAGCAGGACTCACCTGTCCCAACAGCATCCGGGCAGGGATCTCTATGGCCCTTTCTGTAGAGTTCCTCACACTCACCGGGACTCTTCCCCTGGCTTTCTTCAGGGCCTTGATTGGAATCACTTCCGGTATCACTTCCAGGCCAGAGTGATCTTCCCTTGGGTCGGATTCCAGCATGACAAAGGGACCAGGCTGCTCCCAGGTGAGCTTCACAGTGGCCCTGAGGCAAGCCACCTGTCCGGGCTGCAGCACCACTCCTTCTCTCCCCAGTCTCCACACCTTCCCTATCCCCTCTCCTGGGGTCTTCTGCTCCAACACTAACCGTTGGTAGGCTGTCTTCAGCATGGGATGGATGTTTGGATCTTGATGGCTCCTCATCTTCACCAGGGGCGTCAGAAGTCTTCTCACTAGATCCGTATTGGTGCCTATGATGAGGGACATCTTGCTGGCCCCGGGTGGTCTAGGACACACAACTGCCAGGGTGTCGAACACTTTTGTCTTCCCAGCCACAGAGGGGTCGAATGTCAGCTTTATGGGCAGATAACCATCATAGGGGAACCTCTGCGTTCCCAGGCCCCATATCTCCAGCTCTTCTATCTTCTGTATAGGCAAATGGCTTAAGTGCCTATCGTAGAAGTCCCTGTACAACAAAGTCACTTGAGCTCCAGTGTCCAGGAGGGCCTTCGTATATACTCCTTCCACCTGGATAGATACAGTGGGGGACGGGCCGACCAATTCTTCTGGGTACGGCCGGGTTGAGGTCACTTTCTTCTGAGGACTTGTCTTCATCCAGTTTGTTTTTGACTTTATTCTCTCTTGAGCCCGGTATGCATTGACCTTCCCCACCCTAATGGGAGTACAAACCCGCTGAGGGATGTTATTGTCTCTTGGTTGTAGGCATTCCTTCTTGGGAGTGCTAAATTTCTTCTGAGGGGTCTTGTCCCCTCTCTCTGGTGTGTATCTTGGTTGAGAGACCCTAGATTCCTTCTGAGGAGTTTTGTTCTCTCTCTTTTGCTTCCTTCCATTCAGTTTGTAGCTCACTGAAAGAGATGGGCACCCGGTTGACTCCCTCACCGGGGCCCTCTGGAGTTTCCCGCCGGCTGGCGATTATCCATTTTCTTCTTCTTGGGACTGGAACACCTACTGGCAAAGTGGCCACTGCCCCCGCAGTTGTAGCATAGCATCTCTTCTCGGTCCCGTATGGAGGCTGGTTCTGAGGTATTCGGGAACAACTCCTTTCTTGGACTTGGTTTCTCTGCTCTTCTTTGATCTTTCTCCATCAAAGAGGTCAGCATCTCCAACACTTGGGACATTTGTGACTTCAAAGTGTCGACTTCTGCATCTCTTTCCGGGCTCTTGACCGAACTGAGCAACACTGGTACAGGGGTGACACTCACCCTGGCCACCTGCTGATCTCTCTGCAGCGCCTCTTCGTCCCTAATAATTTTTATTAGATCAGAGTAGGTCAGTGACATTCCTCCTCCTGAGGTTTTCAGGTGCAGCCAGACTGGGTCTGAGCGCCGCGCTCCCCTCATGATCTGCTTCATTCGTGCTTCATCCGCATCTTTGGGCAGCATTCCCTTCTTCAGGACGATCTTGCATAACAGCCTGTTCAACCTTCTAACATACTCTGACAGTTTCTCATTCGGCTGCTGGAAAGTATGTTCAAATTGGTAGACCATCTCTGTCACCTTCTCCAGCTGTCCAAACTCTTCCTGCAGCATGGCCAGACAATCTTGAGCTGTACAGTTTGCATTTCCAAACCGGAAGCTCTTCACCGCTTCTGCCGCGGCACCTTTCAAACTTTCTAAAACTCGTTGTCTTTTCTGTGCTTCAGGCACCTCCCATGCCTCTACTGCTTGTAATGCCTGTTCCACCCAAGTGTCAAAATCTTCCTCCCCCGCAGGGACGGGGAGCTCCCCCGAGAATGTTTTTAGTCTCCGGTAGCTAGTCTCTACGTGCACTGTGCTTGTCTTCTGACAGTTTGTTAGTAGATCCCCTAACGCCTTTATTAGTTCGGGTGATATGGCCGTGGCAGGTGCAGGCGTCACCGGAGGTGTCGCTCCGTCTTTCCTCTCCGGCGGGGTACGGGCCGCAACCTGCGGTGATCCCGTTGGTGATAGCTCTTTCTTAATAGCGTGCGCCAAACTATAAGATCTGTTATCCGGCATCCGCGCATATTTGCATTTACAAGCCTCTGGCTTCCTATCTGAATATTCCACTAGCGTATACTGGTGTGAGGTGTCTGGGTCTGACTTCATTAACCCTTCCATCGTTTCGGTCGACCATTCCTGACCCGGAATGTTAATGACCACTGACTGGCTTGGATCTGTCTTAGCTACTTCACACCACGTTCTGATGTCTTTCGGGTCCATGCCGGTAAGTCTTGGCGGGCTCTCACCGCTGTCTCAGTAATCCCGGATTTACGAGCCCCCACGTGTAGCGATACCCTCAACTTAAGAGAGCCGCAAGTTTTGATTTGGGCCCTGAGTACAGCTTCCCCAACCCCCCCGGCAATCTGCTCTACCCGCTCTGGCACAGTTAACCCACAGCAATTTCACATAAACAATCACTTATACTTTAAATGTGGGTGTGTGGATTGATAACTCAGACTCATAGACAATGTTGTAAATAATAACTGACTTTACTGCTAGTGGTAAGATAAAAGGAGATAACATGCATGTAACATTTGGTTCACAACACATAAGCAGGTCCCTGCAGTTATAAATCACAATACTGTGTGTGTGTGTACCAGCAATGGAAAGGGGACGGAACGCCACGTGGGGCGACCGTTACCTAAACACCCTGTGGTGTGATAACTAACTTATAACTATCTAACGGATCAGGCCTGATCCCTAACCATGAAACTCAGTCTTAGAAGAAACACAAATCTTCACCGGCACAGGATCTGTAAAGGTGGTGCACATGAAGTATTTAAAACCATGTATTTGTAATCCAATAGGGGGGGGGGTAATTCCCCCTCACCAGAGGTGTTAGGCCTCGGAAGTCTAGTAGGCACAAAGTATAAAAGTAACAGTTTAAAGATGAGCTTTCGCTCGCTCACCACTCCGGAACACTTCCCTCAGTCCGGAACTTCCACCGGCTGTGTCGGTCCTCGTCCACAGCGGCTTCTGCGATCGGATCCCCGATCCAGATAACTTTGAAAGAGATGAGTCTGAATGCCACCCAGGCTCGCAAAGGGGGTGGAAGGCTCTTTGATTCGCTCCACAGGCCCCAGGCTTCAGGCCAGGAACAGCACAGATCCGCACAGGTGTATCTCTCTCTGCCTCCCCGTGTCCAAAGAGAAAGAGCTAGGCCTCGCCCCCTCCTTATATTCCTTCCCCCATGAGTCTCTGGGGCATAACTCAAAACATCCTGTGAACCAGTGGAGCTCTGGGAACCGTAGTTCTTTCTCCTAATTAAAGGGGAAACACCCCGCTACATCTGTTTTCCCGTTTTGGCAATATACATACAGGTTGACATGTAAAAATGTAATCCGTAACTTCTTCTATCAAGCCGTAATAGGTTCCGCTAGCCATGTACGCCAAATTTTATCATATTTCAGGGGGCAACCTCTATTTCTCTTATCATCCATGGACCGACACGGCGGCTCCTAATCACTGAACGTGTGGGTATATGTCCCTGCTTGCAGGAGAAGACCTAGGCAGAATGTTAAATGTTAAAACATTCTAGAACAAACCAGAGCTGAACAGCCCCGCCCAGGGGGGCGGTCCCTCCGGACATTACCCTCCCACCTGCAGCTAGCAGACCTCAGTTTTTTTCTGCCTAGCAGAAGGAGAAAACGTGGCTCTCTCAGGAGCCAGTCTCCTGGAAGATTTTACTTTTAAATTTTATTCCTTTGGGAATTTTATAATTTTATTTTTGAGACCTTCAATCAACTGTCGGCTGGGCAACAGGTTGGGTACACTAGTATCCTCGTAGTCTTCCCTGTCCGACCATCGAGCGTGCTGATCCTCGCCTTGTGTGCGTGAGACTCAGTTCACGACATACCCCATGGCTCCAGGGGTGGCCGGGTTGCTTTCATGCTCCCGCGGTCCTCTCAAGATTGAACAGTACCTACTGTATCTTTCGCTGTTGACCGGGCCGACAGCTACGCAGTACGACTCTGTGATAGGTCTGTCTGAAACAAGCCTCTATTGGCACCGAGGGTGTTCTCCAAGGTGCTTGCGGGACGGGTAAGTAGTCTCTCCTACTGCAAGGTGAGTACATGCTGGCTGTGTTTCTGTGTGTGGGGGGTTCTCCCTGTCTCCCCCCGGGTATGCTGCTCTCTGCACCCTGTTCTGCTGCTGTGCTGTGTGGGGATGCTTGGGGGGTCACTCTGCCCTGAGGGGGGGCCGCTCCATGTCTGTTAATGTGTTTGGAATGTGTTCTGGGGGAATGTGTGTTGTTTTTTCGTGTTTCAAATTTTAAAAAGTGCGCCATCGGCGGCCATTTTGCCGCGGCTCAAATCAGTTAAACAGGCGCCCGGCGGCCATTTTCTTGTAGCCGCGGGGCTTTCAGTTTCGTTTTCGGCCTCTAGCGGCGCTGCTGAACGGCACAAATTCCACATCTCCTCACAAATTCTTCACTCTCCTCAGGCTCACGCTACAGCGCGGCTCAGACAGCGGTACCGAGCGGTCCCTAGGGGTGGTGAGTACTCCGGGTATCCCCTCCTCAGCCCCAGCATAGCCAGTGGGTGGGCTGTATTAATCACTGTAATGGTGAATAAGGTCTCAGAGGGTTGCAACATGGAGTCTGGTTCACCTGTTTCTTCACACTTGTTAGAGACAACTGGCAGTGCTCCTGCACCTGCGGTCCTTATGGACCAGTTGTCGGCAGTCCTGGAATCATTCTGACCAGGAGGGAAGCAGTGTGTGAGCGCAAGGAAGCAAAAAAGCCCCTCTCCCCACTTTTTTTCCACAAAAAAAAAAAAAAAAGGGGGTGTGCGCTGATTCAGATATGGGCCTAGCCACTACCTAAGACAGAATGCCATAGGCGCAGGGCTGGGCATGACTGAGTGAACAGAGTATGTAATAAGAGGGTATTAACTATTGGCTAATGGAAATATAGAGGGGAGGGGAGAAGGCTAGATAAAAGGAAGACCCCGCCCCTCTGAGTTAACACAGTGCAGGGGAAAGTTTCAGCTAACAGCAGCATGTCTGTGACAAAAAAAAAAAAAACTTCTGGCCCAGCTGCGGGCAGAGGCCGCTACACGTGGCGAGGATTGGCTCCGGGAGTCCCTGGGGCTGATGCTGTCGGGTCCGTCTGGATCAGCAGGTACCGTGGGGAGAGAGGATGGTGAGCTCGCAGGGTCGGGACCACAGCGTGGGTTATCGGGGGCTGCGGTGTCCGGGCATCACCCCCCCTCGGCCGGACATCATGGGCTGGTGCAGGCGGGTTCAGGAATGAGGGAGCCAGAGAGAGATGACGGCGGTGCTGGGGAACAGCGTGGTGGCAAGTCGGCAAAACGATCGGTGTGCGGGTCTGGTGCGGGGAGGATGGATCAATCGGGTGCAGGACCCTCGGCTTTCAGGGACAAGTCGCCTGGTGAGCTTTCTTCTGGTGGTGAGGAGCAGTCTGGTGTGCCGTCGGAGGGGGAAGTGTGCAGCTCGGAGGAGGATCGGAGACCCGGACGGTCGGTGGCAGCGGTGGAGTCGAGTCGATCGGCTGGTGGGATTTCTTCCAGGCAGCCCGGTAAGTCATTTTTACTTACTCATTCTTGGGGCCATACTGGGGGTAGTGGCCAGGTGGTTAGGCCTGCTGGGGGTGAGGGTTTAGCGGTGCAGGTGCTGGATCCAGGTAGTGGGCAGACTGGGGGGGTTATGGTCCCTGATGGGGGAGGTGCACGGCTGGATGGGCTGCAGGTTTTTTTTCTTGAGGGTATCAAGTCCTTGGTCAGCCAATTTGAGAGGGGGGATGGTGGGCAGGTCGGCCCGGCAGTGGCGTGGGTTCTGCCGGCGGGGCCCATGACTGCGGTGGTAGCGCCGGTTTCCACCTGCGTCGACTACTGCGGTGGGGGGTATCGGTAGGGGTGGCTACCGTGGCTTTGGGAGCCACACAGATGGGTAGCGCGGTGGGACAGGCGGCACGGCAGGATATGTTTAGGTTGGCTGATGCTGCAAAATGTGAGGTGTATGTGTGTTATGAGGCACCGCTGGGAGCACACCTAAAACCTGAAATGAGGGAGAAGATATGGAAAGGTGAGTATGTGGAGATGTTCTCACTGTTACCATTGAAAAGTTTCACCTGGACAGGGTTAAGCCAGATGATTCTAGACAGGAGGATGAGGAGAAGAGGAGATACAGGTTTATCCCACGGACGTTTGCAAATTGGCTGCAGGCGTTCGCCGTCATGGCCAGTGTTATAGGACAGAAGAATCTGGAGCACTGTTCAGCACTATTTGGCTGGCAGGACTACATTGGAGAGGCCTACAGGATGTACGGGGGCACAGAGTGGCTCCGATATGATGAACAGTTCAGACAGAGGAGAGCAGTGCGGCCAGATCTACTGTGGGATAATAAGGACATCAGCTTATGGATGCGGTGGATGACCTCGCCGAGGGCTCCTAGTCAGTTTTTTCAGGAGGGTCGTGCCGGAGACGCTGGGCACAAAAAGGGAGGACTCCGGTGATGGTGGAAAGGAGGCGGCTGTTTCTCGGTCAGTATCCGGACAGGGGGGCGGCCGGATTGTTGGATCAGGGGTTTTTTCAGAGGGGTTTCACATTACATGTTCCTTGCAGGTTATCCCCCCGATCGCGTGCAATTTGCGGTCGGCCATGCAGCAGCCTGCTACGGTCGCAGAGAAACTGCTCAAGGAGGTTACTTTAGGCCGCATGGGCGGTCCTTTCCCTTTCCCCCTTTGGAGAATTTGGTGGTCTCCCCGCTCGGGGTTGTCCCCAAGAGGGAGCCCAACAAGTTCTGCCTCATTCACCACCTGTCTTCCGAAGGGTGGGTCGGTCAATGACGCGATTGATCCGGAAGCATGTACAGTCAGTTACACTTGCTTTGATGCTGCAGTGGGCTGGGTTCGCCGGTACGGGCAGGGGGCGTTTATGGCAAAAGCCGACATAGAGGCGGCGTTTAGATTGTTGCCGGTTCACCCTGATAGCTTTCACCTCCTGGGGATGTCATTGGGACAATGTGTTCTATGTGGATAAGGGTTTACCTATGGGATGCTCCATATCGTGCGCATTGTTCGAACAGTTCAGCTCATTTGTGGAATGGGTTGGCAGGGATGTGTCGGGGTGAGTTCAATTATTCACTACTTGGGACGATTTTCTGTGTGAGGGTCCGGCCTCATCCAGGATCTGCGCGGTGCTCCTGGCCACCTTGGAGCACATTGCAGAGCAGTTTGGGATCCCTTTGGCGCCTGGGAAAACTGAGGGACCTCGCACGGCTATCACATTTTTGGGCATTGTCCTGGATTCGGAGGCCATGGAGTGCCGCCTACCATTGGACAAGTTGGAGGCTCTCAAGGGGGAGCTGAGAGTTATGGTGGGGCTGAGTAAGGTGCAGCTTAGGGTGTTGCAGTCGCTGCTGGGAAAACGCAATTTCGCGTGCCGCATCCTGCCAATGGGCAGGGTGTTCTGCCGACGGCTGTCGGCTGGCATGGCTGGGGTATGGTCTCCCACACATTTGTGAGTTTGGGCAGGGAGCACAAGGCTGACTTGCGAGTTTGGCATTCATTTCTGGAGTCCTTCAATGGGAGGGCGGTAGGGAGGTCCGGCCCAATTAGCAATTTTGTTTCGAACTGTACACGGATGCAGCTGGGGGGTCAGGTTTTGGGGCTTTCTTTCAGGGAAAGTGGAGTGCGGGCCCCTGGTCTCAGGCATGGATTGATGCTGGTTTTTACCAAGAACTTGGTCCTGCTGGAATAGTTCCCGGTGGTACTGGCGGTGGAACTGTGGGGGGTTTGTTTCAGAGACTTAGAGGTGCGGTTTCGCTGGGACAACCTGGGGGTGGTGCAGGTCATTAACAAGGTGTTGGCATCCTCCCCCCCCCCTGTGGTGCGGCTGCTGCGCCATCTGGTGTTGAGATGATTGCAGCTCAATGTGTTTGTGTATGCGGTACACCTGCCGGGGGGGGGACAATGTCATAGCTTATGCGCTGTCTCGCTGTCAGTGGGACAGGTTACGAGAGTTGGCACCAGGGTGTTTTGGTCTTTGGGGGAGAATGAAGTTCCTCAAAAAAATAAAAAATAAAAAAAAAGCAAGTGGTCAGGACCTATCGGTGGTATGGGTTCTGAGAGGGTATTCCAGCTAACAGGAGTTTAGCTGGAAGAGTTTGATAATGGGGGCACGGTGGTCAGTGGTCGTCTCTGAGCAGCTGGTCGGCTTGAGGCCTATGACCATTTAAGTTACCGCAATGTCACGAATGGAGTTCCTCAAAAAGCGAGTGGTCAGGACCTATCGGTGGTAGGGGTTCTGAGAGGGTATTCCAGCTAACAGGAGTTTAGCTGAAAGAGTTTGATAATAGGGGCACTGCGGTCAGTGGTCGTCTCTGAGCAGCTGGTCGGCTTTAGGCCTATGACCATTTAAGGTACCGCAGTGTCACGTGGGTTGCTATAGGAAATAGTATATTGATACGATTAATATTATTATTGGTGCTGTCCTTCTCATTGGCGTTCTTTGGAGCATCCCGGATAGGGGGGTTAGTCAGCCCATCCAAAGCGGTGCACGGGGGGTTGCTGGCTTGCGATGTGGTTTGGACGGAGGCGGGGGTGTCACTGGCGCTTAGAAAGTCTACGACGGACCAGGTGGGCAGAGGTAAGTTGGTACAGGTTTTCCGGTTCCAGGTTCTATGGTATGCCCTGTAAGGGCTGTTAAAGGGTATTGGGAGATTCGCCCGCCCAGTGTGGTTTCTTTTTGATGCACAAGGACGGGACCCCCCTTTCAAGATATCAGTTTATTACGGTATTACGAAAGTGCCTTTGGGCGTTGGGAATCCGTGATAAGGAGTTTTTTCCTCTCACTCCTTCAGGATAGGGGCAGCTACAGAGGCGGCCAGATGTGGGATAGACGAGGAAGCTGTTAATGAGGTTAGGCCGGTGGGAAGCCAGGAGGTTCTGGCTGTACGGTCGCCCCCAGCTAATAGTGGGGCGTGAGTAATTTTGGGGGCATGCCCGGGGTGTTATATTCGGGCTGCTGAGTTGTACAGGTTGGGTTTTTGGGAATTTTCTCATGGGGGTTATTGTTCTTCGTCTACTTTCAGGTGAGACACAAGCTTTGGTCTGGATACTGGGCCATTTGTTTGTGTTCTGGGGGGCTAAGAGGGCTGGCGTAGATATGAGGGTCGGCTGTTGGGATTCCCAAGACCGGAGGCGTGTGTCCGCTGGCTGGGAGTTCCAGGAATGTGGTGGAGTAGGATGGTTCCGGAGGTGCACCGTTTTGCTCGTTTGGACAGGCCACCTGACGTTTTGGTACTGCATGTAGGTGGCAATGACCTGGGCTTTAGGTCCATGTTAGAAGTTTAAGAGATATGAAATTTGATTTCATTCGGCTCAGGATGTCATTGACGGACATGGTGGCACGGTCAGAGTGGAGGGGGATGAGGTCCGTGGATGGCATCAATAGGGCATCAATAGGGCTCGGAGAAAAAATTAACCGGGACATGGGCAGGTTTGTGGTACGGAACGGGGGGTTGGTGGTTCGACATTTCGAGCTGGAGGTGGATACATGGCGGTATCTACGGAGGGATGGGGTCCACCTGAACGATGTGGGGACTGACTTATGGACTTTGGGTTTGCAGGATGGGATCCAACGAGCCCTTAGGGTTTGGAGGGGCACCAAAGGGTAAAGGTGTTTTCCCTTGGGTGCTGTGGCGGGTGTTTGGTCTTTGCGGGAGAAGGAAGTACCTAAAAAAGGAAGTGGTCAGGACCTATCGGTGGTATGGGTCCTGTGGGTGGATTCCAGCTAACAGGAGTTTAGCTGGATGAGTTGGATAATGGGGGCACTGCGGTCAGTGGTCGTCTCTGAGTAGCTGATCGGCTTGAGGCCTATGACCATTTTTAAGGTACCGCAGTGTCACGTGGTAATACGATATTAGTATGGTGACTAATATCGGGTTAATATGATTATGGCAATTTTGAGGTTCCTGCAAAGACCAACACTAGGAGGCAATATTTCGGATATGTTCTGGGTTTATGTGTTTTGATGGTTAAAGTTTTTGATAACTGATGGAACAGTTAAAAAAAATAAAGGAGGCTGCTACGGCCATGTTTTACTCCAAACATCAATGTGTGGTCTCTTGATTAAGTATAAGTAAGGTATGGGGGTAGAATGTGGTGGGCAGACCTGTAATACATCGGTTATACACAGGGCTGGTGCAAGGATTTTTGACACCCTAGGCGAAACCTAATTTTGCCGCCCCCTTTGCACTGTCCATGTATACCCCACCTTTTTATAGACTGCTACCATTTTGGGAGGGGGGGGAGTCAGTCACTGGCCCAGCACATGATACGCATGCAGCGTATGGAGAAGCCTTGGAGTGGGGGGCACCGGCACAGCGTCCCTGACTAATGTGTGCTCTAGGCTGGTGCCTACCTTGTCTATAGGTAGTGACGGCCCTGTACAGGGGATATGTACACAGATCATCAGGGCACTGTTGATCAGTGCCACCTATCAGCGCCCATGGGCACTGAGTGTCACCTATAATTCTCCATCAGTGCCACTTATCAGTGCAGCCTCATCAGTGCCACCTATTAGTGCCCATCAGTGTGCCCATTAGTGGGGAATCCCTCATAATTGGCACAGCGGGTGTACAGACCCGGAAACTCAGCACAGGGATGGTGAGAACCCCTCATAATGCCACAGCGGGTGTACAGACCCGGGAACTCAGCACAGGGATGGTGGGAACCCCTCATAATGGGCACAGCAGGTGTACAGACCCGGGAACTCAGCACAGGGATGGTGGGAACCCCTCATAATGGGCACAGCAGGTGTACAGACCCGGGAACTCAGCACAGGGATGGTGGGAACCCCCTCATAATGGGCACAGCAGTTGTACAGACCTGGGAACTCGGCACAGGGATGGTGGGAACCTCATAATGGGCACAGCGGGTGTACAGACCTCTGGACAGGGAGGGCAGCATTTACTAGAACTGATTGGCTGCATTTTCTTCCTGCAGCCACTGACTGCTGGTGGAAGGGAGATGAGGAGAAGACAACTTTTAGATGCTACAAGTGGAGGAAAATACAGCCCAGTTCTAGTAAATGCTGCACCCCCAGGTGCACTAGTATCAGCAGTAACTAGAATACATAGGGACTAGTGGGCAGCAGCCTGACCTGTAGGCAGTGTTTTCAATGGGTAGTCACCAGCAGAATAAAGATACATAATGAGAGCAGATACACTGACCGCCCTGCACAGCACTGATCAGTTATACCAGTTCCAGCAACAGCATGTGTACCAGGAGGACCGAGCACTCACCTACATCCTCTGCTTTCAATCTGCCACGCTGTGACCTGTGCAATGTGAGGGAGGAGGGGGGGCATTCCAGGGAGCTCCGGGGTTATCAGGAGGAAGAGCTGAAGAGCTGAGTTGAACGCTGGTGTCCCCAAGCCCGGGAGCCGCCGCCGCCGCCACGCTATTGACGTGACGCTAAAGCCCATGATGCATCGCAGATTCAGACTGACACCTGACACGGCCAGACAGGAGAGAGGGGGGGGCGGGGAGGCTGCGCTGCTGGACTGGACACTAAGTGGAGAGCGGCCTCTGTGCTGTGTGGACACCAGGTGACATGTGATGTCAGTCACACAGACAGAGAGCGGAGAGGGAGGGGCTGCTGCTGCCAGTGATCATACACATCAGAGGCAGAGCGGAGAGCGCCGTGGAGGGGGGGTTGCAGCCGGGACCCATACCATGATGTGACACGACTGATTTTCAAAGCAGCGGAGAACTCAAGCGAGCTGCGCTGGGGGGGGGGGGGGTGCGGCGCTGCTTGACATGTCAGGGCGCTGGTGGAGCTCTGTGGAGGACAGTGGGGCACTATCTGTGCGGAGTGCGGGAGTAAAATTACCAGCGGCCGGGCGCCCTAGGCGGCAGTGCACCCTAGGCGGTCGCCTAGTCCGCCTAGTGGTAGCACCGGCCCTGGTTATACAATAGTCAAGAAAAGCCCGGAGCAAAAAGACAGAATGCCATAGGCGCAGGGCTGGGCATGACTGAGTGAACAGAGTATGTAATAAGAGGGTATTAACTATTGGCTAATGGAAATATAGAGGGGAGGGGAGAAGGCTAGATAAAAGGAAGACCCCGCCCCTCTGAGTTAACACAGTGCAGGGGAAAGTTTCCCACCCACCCTCCCTAATGTGGAATAGTTGGAAGGATGAATTTTCATTGGTGTCAAAGTATGGTTTTCTGTTGTCAATTTTTCTTTTCAGGTGTACGGATTGTCGTGGCAGTGGCGGGTGTTTGGTCTTTGCGGGAGAAGGAAGTATCTAAAAAAGGAAGTGGTCAGGACCTATCGGTGGTATGGGTCCTGTGGGTGGATTCCAGCTAACAGGAGTTTAGCTGGATGAGTTGGATAATGGGGGCACTGCGGTCAGTGGTCGTCTCTGAGTAGCTGATCGGCTTGAGGCCTATGACCATTTTTAAGGTACCGCAGTGTCACGTGGTAATACGATATTAGTATGGTGACTAATATCGGGTTAATATGATTATGGCAATTTTGAGGTTCCTGCAAAGACCAACACTAGGAGGCAATATTTCGGATATGTTCTGGGTTTATGTGTTTTGATGGTTAAAGTTTTTGATAACTGATGGAACAGTTAAAAAAAATAAAGGAGGCTGCTACGGCCATGTTTTACTCCAAACATCAATGTGTGATCTCTTGATTAAGTATAAGTAAGGTATGGGGGTAGAATGTGGTGGGCAGACCTGTAATACATTGGTTATACAATAGTCATGAACAGGACATTCCTTGCGAGGAAAAATCCAGTTCTGAGTCAGTAAATGACAGGGCACTTGTTAGTGAACTCATTGCTGTGGTGAGGGACACTCGCAAGCTAAATGCTGCGGATGCAGAACCTCAGGCGGACAGTCTCCTCTGGTTCCTTAGGGCCGGGCCTTTTAAAAAAGTTTTTTTCCATATGTACCTTTCTTTGACCAGCTCATTGATAAGGTCTGGGGAAAAAAGCCGCAGAAGACTTTTATGGTCCCGCGGCGTTTGCTTATCAGATACCCCTTTGAAGATGCCCTACTTAAAACGTGGGCTTCTCCCCCAGTGGTCGACCCTCCAGTCGCCCGGTTGAACAAGGCCACCACTCTCCCGATGGAGGGGACTCCTGCATTTAAGGACCCCACTGACAGGAGGTCAGAAGTGGTGAGCAGAGCCATGTTTGCCTTTTTGGGGTCTGCCCTACGGCCTGTGGTAGCGGCGACCCTTGTGTCTCAGACACTTACGGGTTGGGCAAAAATTTTTGCACCAAACTGTACAGGAGCATAATCTTCCTCCAGACACTATTGCTCTGGCCCACCTAATGGTGCAGGGCCTGGTTTATGTTGCGACGCCACCTTAGACGCGGCCCCTTATATCTCAGGGCCTCTGTCTTGGCGGTGGTATTGCGTTGTCTGATCTGGTTGAAATGCTGGTCTGCTGACCTAGCTTCTAAAAAGCCTCTGACGGATCTACCATTTAAAGGTGGTAGGATTTTCGATGCTGCGCTGGATGACATCATAAAGGATGTCACAGGAGGTAAAAGCACTCTTCTTCCTCAGGCTAGCAAGGGTAAGGAGGCCGCTGTAAGCAGGGTCCTTCCTTTACAGCAAAAAAGGGGTTTTTTCGTCAGTTAACGGGGAGGCCCTCCCAGACTGAGAGTGGTACGGCTGGTGGACACAAGCACCCCTGGGTGCGTAAGCCAAACAAGCCGGCTCCCCAAGCCCGCCTCCGCGTGAAGTCTTGCCCCCACCCGACTCTGGGGTAGGGGGGACGACTTTGCAGGTTCACGAATCGGTGGACCTCCCGGATCTCCTACCGGTGGGTGGGCGAGGTGATCACCTCAGATTACAGGATAGGTTTCCGTTCCTGGTCCCAGACAGATTCTTCCCTCGAATCTTCCTCTCCTTCCTGCCCGTCGGGCAGCCCTATGGGGCCTATTCAGGATTGCTCAGGTCCGGAGTGATTGTGCCGGTTCCGTCACAGGAAAGGTTTCAAGGATTCTACTCGAATTTGTTTGTCGTCCCAAAAAAGGGACGGGGTTCGACCTATCTTGGACCTCCAGGTCCTGAATGCCTTCGTGAAGGTGCAAAAGTTCCACATGGAATCCATTCGCACGGTGATTAGTACATTCCGTCAAGGGGATTTCTTGGCGACCTTGGACTTCAAGGACACCTACTTGCATGTTCCGATCTGCGCAAGTCACCAGAAGTTTCTGTGCTTGCGATCGGCGAAGTCCACTATCAATTTGTGGCTCTTCCTTTCGGCCTAGCCTCGGCACTGAGGGTGTTCACCAAGGTGCTTGTGCCGGTTCTAGCTTGCTGAGACAGCGAGGCATTGCTGTCGTGGGCTATCTGGACGATCTTCTTCTCAGAGCAGGGAATGGCTCAGAATTAGAAGACAGTGTGACTATCGTCAGTCAGACCCTCAGAGACTTCGGGTGGCTCCTAAACATTCAGGAGTCAGTCCTGGTCCCGACTCAAGGTCTGGAGTATCTCGGTCTGATTCTGGACTCCTTGGAGAAAAAGGTATTCCTACCTCCGGGGAAGCTACTGACACTTCAGTCTGCAGTGCGGGTGCTGACATCCCAAAAAATGGTCGTCAATCCGTTTTTGCATGGGAGTCCTGGGACTCATGGTGACCTCCTTCGAGGCCATTCCGTATGCCCAATCACATACCAGGGCATTGCAGAAGGAGATCTTGTTCCCTTGGGACAAATCCCCATTGTCTTTGGATTTTCCGATCCAGGTGAGTCACCTGGTCAGGGCGTCCCTGACATGGTGGTTCGGGTCCCCGGCTCTTCGGTCCGGGAAGTCATTCCTCCCGGTCCGATGGACGGTGTTCACTATGGACGCCAGCCTGAAGGGCTGGGGTGTAGTCTGGGGAGTCCTGTTGGCCCAAGGGCTTGGACTCCAGACGAAGCCCGTTTGCCGATCAATGTTCTGGGAATACGGGCCATCAGACTGTGCCTCTCCTCGTGGTCTGAGAGATTGCAGGATCGCTCCATTAGGATCCAGTCGGACAAAGTCACGGCAGTGGCGTATGTCGACCATCAAGGGGGGACTCGGAGCTCAGCTGCGGCTTCCGAGGTCCCCCGTACCCTGAAGTGGGCTAAAAGAAGCGTGCCGGCTCTGTCGGCCGTTCACATTCCGGGCATAGAACTGGCTGACTTTTTGAGTCGCCAGACATTGGACCAGGGAGAGTGGTCCTTGCACCTGGAGGTATTTCAACTCCTTTGCCACACAGACGGTGGGGCACGCCGGAAGTGGACCCGATGGCCTCTCGACTCAATAGTTGTCGAGGTTTGTGGCCAGATCCAGGGATCCTTGGGCAGATGCCTCAGAGGCGTTAGTGGTGGCCCATGGGGTCATTATCACCTGATATACGTTTATCCTCCGCTGCAGTTGCTCCCTCGCCTGCTGCGCAGGGTGGCGACCGAGGGATTTACGGTGATCCTCATTGCTCCGGATTGGCCTCGGGTTCACTGGTACGCCGATCTGGTACGTCTCGTCGCGGCCGTTCCCTGGCGGTTGCCAATAAGGGAGGACTTTCTGTCTCAAAAGTATATATTTCATCCTGCCTTTACAGTCTCTGGCCTTAACGGCATGGCTGTTGAAAGCCAGGTGTTGAGAGACCGAGGTCTCGGACTCGGTCATTTCGTCCATATTAAGGGTACGGAAGTCTTCCTCCAGAATGATCTATCTCTGTACCTGGAAAGCTTACATCGCCATGTGCGAAGAGCTGGACTGACGTCCTTGGACGTATTCCGTCCCTAGAATCCTGGCATGGAGTGGCCCAAAGGCTCGCTTTGAGTATCATTAAGGGTCAGATTTTGGCCTTGGCCGTCTTCTTTTGGTGACCACTAGCGGGTCATTCCTTGGTTAGCACCCTTGTGCAGGGGGTTCGCCATGTGCTCCCTCCTGTCAAGTCTCCTCTCCCCCCGTGGGATCGGAATTGGTACTCTCGGTTCTCCAGGAACCTCCTTTTGAGAATATCAGGGATATTCCCCACTTGACTTTGTCTCAGAAGGTGGCCCTTTTAGTGGCAATCACTTCTGTTAGACGAGTGTCTGAGTTGGCGACCTTGTACTGCAAGTCGCCATATTTAGTCATCCATAAGGATAAGGTGGTGTTGCATCCGTGACTTTCTCTTTTGTCAAGGGTGATCTCGACCTTTCACCTAAATGAGGACATTGTCCCCCCGTCCTTGTGTCCTCACCCATCGCATCCCAGAGAGTGTGCGCGGCACACTTTGAATGTGGTACGAGCCTTGCAGTTGTGCCTGTCTGCTACTGCTTCTATTCGGAAGTCTGACTCCCTGTTTGAGTGTCTCTGGTCAGAAACAGGGCCAAGCGGCTTCGTCTGCCACCATTTCTAGGTGGATCGGACAAACCGTCTTTCAAGCCTATGCTCTCATGGGGCGGGCGCCTCCCTTTCCGATTACGGCGCATTCCACCAGGGCAATTGGTGCTTCCTGGGTTTTCCGACATCAAGCGTCGGTTGCACAAGTGCGCAGGGCGGCGACCTGGTCGTCCGCTCATACCTTTTCTAAGTTTTATAGGGTTGATGTGGCTGCATCTCCGGATGCTTCCTTCGACCGCAAGGTGTTGCAGGCCGCTGTTTAAAGTGGCAACTCCTCCGTTGAGGAGCTCTGCCTTGCTTGGAGTGAAGTTTTTTGTTTTTTCCATTTATACTGCTCCCATTCCTCTTGACACTGCTTTGGGACATCCCACACATTCAGTGATTAAGAGCCGCCGTGTCGGTCCATGGATGATAAGAGAAAATAGGATTTTTGCTCTGGTTTGTTCTAGAATGTTTTAACATTTAACATTCTGCCTAGGTCTTCTCCTGCAAGCAGGGACATATACTCACACGTTCAGTCATTAAGAGCCGCCGTGTCGGTCCATGGATGTCAGAGAAATGGATTTTACGGTGAGTACAAAAATCCTATTTTTCATATGTATCTTTATATAGGGTAAGGCTCTCATTTACGAGACGCTTCCATTGAGCCAGAGAAGGCACCGTGTGTTTTTTCCAGTGCATAGCAATATTTTTCTGGGCATAAAAGAGTAATAACCCAATCAATGTTCTCTTTTTGCAACAGTCGGCACCAGTGTTTCTATCAGGCCCAAGAGGCACACCTCCATCTTCGTCGATATTGTGACCGAGGCGACCAGACCGATCAGATCTAGCACCTCGGTAAAATATTGCTGAATCTTTGGGCAAGCCCAGTAATGTAATTTTTTTTTTAACTAGTTGTAGCGCCCCCCCCCCAATATTTGGGGGCGCTATGTGGAAATTTAGGGGTAGTCTAAGCCGGTAGTTGGGCTCGGACCAATCAATGATTTAATATTGCTTCTGCTATGGGTGTTATACTGCCTAGCAGTAGTGTTCTCCGATGCCTGTAGGTGGCACTCTCACCGTCGCCATAAGTTAACCTACAGGAGGGTATCACAGCACCTTGGTGTTCCCTCTCAGCAGCTGTGCAGGGGGCGTGGTCTACCCGCTGTGCATGATGGGAGAGGGTACATAAAGGGCAGACGCCATGAGGCGTGAGGTGATTCCAGGGGGACCCCAAGGCGCAAGGGGGGACCTCTGGTCCAGTGAGTGTGCCTCGTGGCCCTAATGGAACGAGGTGCGCGAGTGTGTTTAGGCCTCGGGCACCTTCAGCCCGAGGTCCTGTTGCTGCATCGTGGGCCCAGCTCCGCTGACAGGGGCCTACGCTTCAGAGAAGGATCCCAGGCTGCCCGCTTGTAGGGGGCCCATCTTTAGGAAAGGAGTCCAGGGGAGGATCAGTCCCAGGAGATTAGAGACGGTACTGCTATCTCGGGGAGAGGCCTGGAAACTCGCCAAAGAGGGATTCACTGTCTCTGACATCCGTGCTCCATCCCGGCTGCTAGGACCGCTCTCAAAAGGGACTATCCGGGTAAGCAGTGCCCACTCAGGCTTGAGTGGCGATGAGTATAGATACTGAACCTTAAGTGTTGCGTGCCTGAACCTTCCCTCTACTTCTCTCAACTTCCTACTCTCTCTCTTGAAGTTGATTCAAAGAGAAAAAGAATAAAACCTTGCTGATTAGGTTTTACTCATGTGTTGACATTGGCCTTATTCCAAGGATTTTTGCCTAGACAACGGAGCTAAGGGATCCACTCGAGAGAGGTAATTGCCGCAGACCCAAAACAAAAACCAGCCGGTCCCTTAAATGGGGGTAAGTGCTACATAGTAATGGCGGTTATAGGTGGGGGCAGTGGCCATTTGTTTGTACTGTTGGAATACTGGTATTCCAACAGTACAAAACAAAATGACCACTGCCCCCACCTATAACTGGCCTTTGCAATAAGGAGCACATGGAAGGCGGCTGGGTGTCCAGTGCACCCATGTGCCTTCAGGCTCACCTGCCCTCTGCCTATCCATTGTAAAGCATGTGCTTCTACTATAGAGGTTCTCAAAATTTAGAGTCAGGACTGCAGATAGTACTGGGGTGCCGTGAAGTGGCTCTGCAGCTTACGCATGTATTTGCAAATGTGTGCAAACTAAACCCATGTTTTTAATGCATACTGTTAAACAGGATATTTTGTTTGGTAGCAGGCTGGTCAGTAAGTTGAGCTGGGAATTTTCTTTGGTTTTGTTTGCCATGCATCGCCCTTCCATATGCTCCTTGCTGCAAAGGCCAGTAGGTGGGGGCAGTGGCCATTTGTTTGTGATATATAAAATATGACAGGGTGCTTGTACAGAAGTCAATTGATAGATTCATCTATGAGTGAAGACCCACAGTGAGTGAGTGAAGACCCACAGTGAGTGAGTGTGGGGTAAAGAGAACTGTTCGTGTTGCAAATAGATAAATACCTTTACCGTTAGTAACAGCTACAAGATTGTTGCCATAGGAGACAGTGGTCCTACCTATACAGAAGTGGTGTCTGGCTGGAGGCCTTCACCTGTATAGTTGTCTACCTATAGAAGTCTCGGAGTCTGCCAATTAATATTGCATCTACCAAAGGGTGTCCTGGCCCTAATCCTCTTTCCCACAGTTCTGTTTAAGAGACAAATCTCTTTGCATTCAAAAAGTGTCTGGCGCCTACCTGTTCATCTTGCATTACATCCACCATGCCTTGTAACCCACTCTACACTGAAGGATGTCAGCTGTCCCTAACGCTGGAGATCACCATTGGGCTTCAGGGACCCCGGAACTTTGCTACAGTAGGACAGTAGGAAAAACCACATACCCCAATATTGGGCCCCTTTCAAAACATCAGTTAAAAAAGATGAACATTTAATAATTTTGTTGTAGTGAATTCTATTGCACAAGTACTGGAGCCCTGAGAACACTCTCTCTGCTCTCATTCCTGGCATTAAACATTTTGGAGCAGATTCAGTGCAATGTTAGATTGCTGCTGCTGAGGTGGCTGTGACTTGCTGCCAAGAGTTGAAAGGGAATGTATGACTTCTAAACAATTTCTCTGCAGCCAGCTTCTCCACGTACTGTAATATATCGCCTCACTTACTGTACGTGATGAGACAGATTATAGGAACACTTGTTATAATTAGATAATTATATTAGTTAAAGGAGGATCCCAACCAAGCCCTTTTGAATTTGAAATTAGTCCTGAGGTCCTGCAGACCCACCCCATGTCCTACCACCAGGTGATATGTACAATTTGGATAGAGTCCTCTGTGGGACTTTAAAGGGTGGAGAGTCTTAAAAATCCAAGATATATCAAAAATATATTTATTTGTAATAATTTAAACAATATCAAAAGGGTATAAAGACATTGATAATTGGATGTACACTAGACAACACAGACCATAGTAAAACAACAAAAGTCACAGTATCACATAGAACATAACCACTGTTGGAGTCCTGATATGTGCAACAGGACACACAGTGCCCCCACCAGGTGATGGAATGCTCACTCCAGCACCAGTATCAGACCTTTGACCAGCTCAGTTCCAATATACTGTACTTTATGTTTCTAGTCAAGCAAGGAAAATGTCACATGATATAGAGCCACAAGGGAAACACTGGTTTGAAGGGTTTGTGGAGCGGAGAAGTCTGAAATTAAAGTGGAACTTTACCTATAGCGACGTGTTAAAAAATAATGTTCTTTAGCAAGGAACATACATTCCACATTAACAGTTATACTACCAAAATCAGTGTGTGCTGTAAATTGCCCCCACCATTGCTCCTGTTTCTTCTTGCTGGAGGCTGCCACTTTGCTGAAGCCCAGAGCCCCTGAGCAGCAGTAAATCTTTAGGCTGTCAGCAGATTGGCCTCTAGTGGCTTTGATTTTCAGCACACTGCCAAAAATGGAGAGTAACTGAGCATGTGCAGAGCAGGGTGAGACATTGTATTACTGGATTCTAAACAGTATAGACACCAGTGGCGGTGCGTCCATAAGGGTGCATGGGTGCCACCCCCTCTCTCCAGCCACCATCTCTATGACCAATAGATGGATTCATCCATAGCATGAATCTATCCATGGCCGCCGCTGACACCCGCTATTCAGGCGCTCGGCCCCTTTTTGGGCACGGGGCGCCTGAATTACAGCGGCGGTGGGGTTTTTGAAGCACCTGATTAGAGCCATAGGCTCTAATAGGCATCAAAAACGGTGACCTGGGAGCGCCATGCTTGGCGCTCACAGTTCACCCAGCTGTGTTAGAACAGTGAATTAATATTGTTCTAACACTGAACCGCTTCTCTGCCAATCAAGTGCTCGGGTCTGTTGGCTGAAACGACAGGCACTATGATTGGACGCCTATCAGGCATCCAATCGCCTATAGGAGAGGACAGGAGGAAAGGCGGGGAGAAGATCACTTGAGGACACTGCTCGCCGTCACCCGCTGCCCCACCGAGACAGGGTAAGTGCCCGGCAGACGGCGAGTGGGCGGGGGGGATCATAGTGGTGGCATTCGATGGGCTCTGTAGGCAAGTTGTATGTTATGTTTTGACTTATGTCTTTTAGCCTAAAGTAAAGCCGTTACCTTACCACGTGCTATCACTGTGTTATTATTGCACATAGTGCTTATATCTCACGAGAAGTTGGGGTGTGTGTATAATCAGGTATAGATTGTGATAGATAACATCCCTAGACTAACTGTGCCATAGACAAGATTGCCGGGGGTTGGTGGAGCTGTACTCAGGGCCCGAAATCAAACCAGCGGCTCTCTTAACTGGGGGTAGCGCTACACGTGGGGGCTCTTGAGTCCGGGATCCTGATACAGCAGGTGAACACGCCAAAAGTACCGGCATGGACTCGTCAGAGGTTAGAGTGTGGTGCAAGGCAGCTAAGACAGAACCAGATCTAGTGGCGGCTGGTGCTCAAATTTTTTGGGGGGGGCGCAAACAAACTGAAAAAAAAAAAAAAAAAAACACCAATTGCCGCCACTGTGCCCATTAAACGCAGCCACTGTGCCCAAACGCCACCAGTTTGTCCCAAAATGAAGCCCAGTTTGTCCCCATATACAGCCAGTTTGTCCCAAAATACAGCCAGTTTGTCCCCATAATACATCCAGTTTGTACCCCATAATACAGCCAGTTTGTCCCCCATAATACAGCCAGTTTGTCCCCCATAATACAGCCAGTTTGTTCCCCATAATACAGCCAGTTTGTTCCCCATAATACAGCCAGTTTGTTCCCCATAATACAGCCAGTTTGTCCCCCATAATACAGCCAGTTTGTCCCCCATAATACAGCCAGTTTGTCCCCCATATACAGCCAGTTTGTCCCCCATATACAGCCAGTTTTTCCCCTATATACAGACAGTTTGTCCCCCATAATACAGACAGTTTGTCCCCCAAATGCAGCCAGTTTGCCCCCCCATAATACAGCCAGTTTGTCCCCCATAATACAGCCAGATTGTCCCCCATAATACAGCCAGTTTGTCCCCCAAATGCAGCCAGTTTGTCCCCCATAATACAGCCATTTTGTCCCCCATAATACAGCCATTTTGTCCCCCAAATGCAGCCAGTTTCCCCCCAATATACAGCCAGTTTGTCCCCCATATACAGCCAGTTTGTCCCCCATATACAGTCAGTTTGTCCCCCATATACAGCCAGTTTGTCCCCATAATACGTCCAGTTTGTCCCCCATAATACAGCCAGTTTGTCCCCCATAATACAGCCAGTTTGTCCCCCAAATGCAGCCAGTTTGTCCCCCCAATATACAGCCAGTTTGTCCCCCAAATGCAGCCAGTTTGTCCCATATACAGGCAGTTTGTCCCATATACAGCCAGTTTGTCCCCCAAATGCAGCCAGTTTCCCCCCATATACAGCCAGTTTGTCCCCCATAATACAGCCAGTTTGTCCCCCAAATACAGCCAGTTTGTCCCCCCCAGCCCTGCACTTACCTTCCTCGGGTCAGCGCCGTCCTTCTTCCGTCCTCGATGTCGCTTCAGCCAATCAGGTTACCGGTAACCAGACCCGGTAAACCTGATTGGCCAGGGAACGCACCCCCCCGTGCGTCCCCTGGTTAGCTGTTTAGAAGCCGATTACAGCCCTCAGGCTGTAGTCGGGAAGCCTATCAGAGCCTCTGGCTCTGATAGGCACTTCTACAGACCAACCAGACGCTGTAATTCAGATGGCCGGCGCTCAAGGGGCCAGCCATCTGAATAGTGGGCGGCAGCAATACATAGGTTCATGCAATGCATGAACCTATGTATTGTTGTGGTGAGTGACAGGCGCAGGAGCGAGCAGGGGCGGCGCTTCTGCGCCCACTATGGACGCACCACCAATGTAAAAAAAAAAGGACATTTAAAAAAAAAAAAACTCTTAAAGGGCCCGTTTTTTTTTTGTGACTTCAGGAGGGGGGGTGGGGCGGCGCCCGGGCGCCCCCTATGAACGGGCCGCCACTGACCAGATCAGTCGGTGGTCATCAGCCTTCCAGGAGAGGAATGGTCAACAGAGACGGTAGAGAAACTGGTGGTGTCACTGTCCCCAGATCATACACCGTGGGTGATGGACATGAAGTCAGACCCAAACATCTCATATCAGTATGCGCTGATAGAGTGGTGGGACGGAATGCCGGAAACCTTTACGCGCAAATGTGTGTGCGCACCAGACAATAGAACTTATAAGTTGGCGCAAGCAATAACCGTTAAGACAGAGCCATCCCCAACGGGATCACCACAAGGGACACCCCGTGTCTCACCTGAAAGAAGAGAAAGGGTGACGGCCCCGGCGGCACCGGTCACTACCATAGGACCAGAATTAATAAACGCCCTAGGGGATCTGTTGACAAAGTGCCAAAGGACAAACACGGTACATGTAGAGGCTAGCTACCACAGACTCAAGACATTCTTAGGGAAGCTTCCTGTCTCTGTAGGGGAAGAAAATATCGATACCTGGGTTGAGCAGGCACTACAAGCAGTAGAGGCATGGGAGGTGCCTGAAGCGCAGAAGAGACAGCGCGTGATAGAAAGCTTGAAAGGCGCGGCAGCAGAAGCGGTGAAAAGCTTCCGGTTTGGCAATGCTGATTGCACAGCTCAGGACTGTTTAGCCATGTTACAAGAGGAGATCGGTCAGCTAGAAAAGGTGACAGAACTAGTGTACCAATTCGAACATACTTTCCAACAGCCGAATGAGAAGCTTTCAGAGTATGTGAGAAGACTAAACAAGATGCTTTGCAAGATCGTGTTAAAGAAAAGGATGTTGCCCCAAGACACAGATGCGGCAAGAATGAAGCAAGTGTTAAAGGGAGCGTTACGCTCGGATCCAGTCTGGCTTCACCTGAAAACCTCTGGAGGGGGAATGTCACTGACTTACTCTGATCTGATAAAAATTATTAGGCATGAGGAGGCACTACAGATGGATCAACAAGTGATCAAGACACATACCTCTGCTGCAACGGTGATAGTCAACCCAGTGTTGACGAAAGAAAGAGACTCAGAAGTAGACGCTTTAAAATCACAGATGTCTCAGGTGTTAGAGATGCTGACCTCCCTGATTGCAAAAGATTCAAAGGTTCCTGAGAGAGAAGGACCAAAGAAGGAGTTGTTCTCAGACGCTTCAGTGCCCATTCCCCTACAAGATTGGGGGGATGTGGTCTGTTTTAACTGTGGAGGGATTGGCCATATTGCAGCTGTATGTTCCAGTCCCAAGAAAAAGAAAGCAGATAATCGCAAGCCGGCGGGAAACTCCAGAGGGCCCCGGTGAAGGAGTCAACCGGGTGCCCATCATCTTCAGTGAGCTCCAAACTGACTGAGAAGCCTAAGAAAAGAGAGGACAGAACTCCTCAGAAGACGCACAGTATTCCACAGCGGGAATACACCCCAGAAAAAAGCATAGTGTCCCTCAGCGGGTCTGTACACCCAGTAAAAGGAGAGAAATCAATGCATACCAGGCCCAAGAGAGACTTAAGTACAAAGAGAAATGGAAGGAAGAAAGTCCAAAAGGGAAACGCAAAGATCCAAGGAAGGAGACCCCTTCGAAGCGATATCCAGAGTAGCTGGTGGGTCCCTCCCCGATAGTACCTGTCCAAGTGGAGGGAGTCTACACAAGAGCCATATTGGATACTGGGGCGCAGGTGACCCTGTTGTACCGCGACTTTTATGAAAAACACTTAGGCCACCTGCCCATCAAGAAGATAGAGGAACTAGAAATATGGGGAATCGGGACCCAGAGCTTCCCCTATGATGGCTATCTGCCCATAAAACTGACTTTCGACCCATCTGTGGCCGGGAAGGCTGAAGTGTTTGACACTCTGGCAGTTGTGTGCCCTCGGCCGCCTGGAGCCAACAAGAGTTCCTTAATAATAGGTACGAACACGGACCTGGTCCGGAGGCTTCTGACCCCTCTTGCATGCAGGAAAGCCCCCACGGCCACCAAGATCCACCCCATGTTGAAGACAGCCTACCAGCGGTTGGTCTTGGAGCAACAGGCCCCGGAAGAGGGAGTGGGGAAGGTCTGGAGACTTGGAAAGAAGGGAGTGGTGTTGCAGCCCAGCGAAGTGACTTGTCTCAGAGCCACTGTGAAGCTTACTTGGGAGCAACCGGGACCTTTTGTCATGTTGGAACCCGATCCAAGGGGAGAACACTTGGGTTTAGAAGTAATCCCAGAAGTGGTCCCACTGAGGGCTCTGAAGAAGGCCTACTGTAAGGTACCTGTGAGTGTCAGGAATACTACGGATGGCCCCATGGAGATCCCAGCCAGGATGTTGCTGGGCCAGGTGAGCCCTGCTACCCCAGTTGCTCTGTTGAATGTGGAGAAGACGGGTGAAGGAGGGAATGTTTGGGAGAAACTCTCCATGGAGAACCCAAACCTACCCAGGGCTTGGAAAGAGAGAGCCAAGTCCCAGTTGACCAGGTGGAAGAAGATCTTCTCTCAAGATGAGTTCGATGTGGGGTGTGCGAGGAGTGCCACCCATCGAATCCGCCTCCAGGAAGACAAGCCCTTCATGGAGATTGTCAGGCAAGTCCCACTAGCAGACCTGGAAGATCTGAGGGAACAACTTGGAGAACTCAAGAGGACCGGTGTGATCCGGGAGTCTAGAAGTCCCTATGCCTCTCCGATAGCAGTAGTCAGAAAGAAGAATGGATCGTTGAGGTTGTGTATAGACTACAGGACCCTCAACAGGAGAACCATCCCTGACCAGTACACCACTCCAAGGATAGAGGATGCCCTACAGAGCTTGTCTGGAGCCAGCCACCTTCCAACGTCTCATGGAAAAGACTGTAGGAGACATGAACCTTATCAAGGTCCTTGTGTACTTAGACAATGTCATTGTCGTCGGGAGGACCTTGGAAGAACACGAAGAGAGACTGGAGAAGGTTTTGAGAAGACTCAGTGAGGAGGGACTCAAGCTTTCGCCAGAGAAGTGTAGGCTCCACCAATCTTCCGTTAAGTATCTGGGACACATAGTGTCTGAACTTGAAGAAGGAGTGGCCACAGAACCAGAGAAGTTGGAGGCAGTTACTTCCTGGCCACGGTCTACCACGGTAACAGAACTCAGATCCTTCCTGGGGTTCTGTTCCTATTATAGAAGGTTCGTGGAGGGGTTTGCCCGAATTGCCAGACCCCTGAATGAGCTACTCAAGATGGAAGGGGAAGAGGATAACTCGGGTCCCAGGAAGCCGGGAGAGTCAGTCCAAGACCAGTGTAACCAAAAGTGGGAAGAGGCCTTTCAGATGTTAAAAAAAGCCTAATCACCGCCCCTGTCTTGGCCTATGCAGACCCAAAGAGACCTTATGAACTCCACGTAGATGCCAGTCATGACGGTCTGGGACCCGTTGCCTATGTGAGCAGAAGTCTGACCCCCTCTGAAAAGAACTACCCCACTCATAAGTTGGAGTTCCTGGCCCTCAAGTGGGTGGTAGTTGACAAACTTAAAGACTACCTGTATGGGGCAGAATTCACTGTGAAAACCGACAACAACCCCCTTACTTATCTCTTCACCACAGCAAAGCTGGATGCCACAGGACATAGATGGCTGGCTGCAATGTCTTGGTTCAATTTCAACCTGAAATACAGGCCTGGGGCTGGGAATGGAGACGCAGACGCCCTATCTAGAAGATCTCACGCCCCCACCGGTGATACAGAAGACTGGACTCAAGTGGCACCTGACGGGGTGCGGGCCCTTTGCCAAGGGGCTGAACTTCCAGCCAGAGGAGGCTCAAGGGCAGAAGAGATAGGAGTTACCATGGTAGGAGTTCCCAAGCAATACTGTGGGGTAACCCAGTTGCAAGAAGATAATCTGCCAAAACTGTCAAAGAAGGAGCTGAGATGTGACCAATTGGAAGACCCCATGGGGAGATTGGTCCTGGAGGCCCTGGAGAATCAGGATCCAAGTAGACTCCTGCGCCATCCTTCAAAGGAAGCTCGCCTGTTAAGGAAAGAGTGGGACAGGTTGCAGGTGCATCAGGGAGTGGTCTACCGAAGGGGCCCCTCTGATGACCTGGAAGACAAATGGCAACTGTTTCTTCCCGAGAAACACAGAGAGACTGTCTTGGTTGCCCTACATGACAATCATGGACACCTAGGGGCTGAAAGAACCTTCCAACTTGTTAGGAGCCGGTTCTATTGGCCCTGCATGAGGGCTGAAGTAGAGTAGTACTGCCATTCATGTGCACTCTGCATTCAACTGAAGACTTTACCCCATCAAGCTGCCCCAATGGGCCATCTGCAAAGTCAAGGCCCGCTGGATTTGGTATGCATTGATTTTCTCTGCCTCGAACCCGACCTGAGTGGACTAGGAAATGTTCTGGTGATAACCGATCATTTCACCCGGTATGTCCAGGCTTTCCCAACCAAAGATCAGAAGGCCTCCACGGTGGCCAAGGTACTTGTGGAGAAGTATTTCGTCCATTATGGGCTACCACAGCGACTTCACTCAGACCAAGGGAGGGACTTTGAGAGTCGGCTGATCCGGAAGCTCCTGGATTCCTTAGGGATCAAGAAGACCCGAACCTCTCCTTACCACCCACAAGGGGATGCTCAACCGGAGAGGTTCAACCAAACTCTGCTCAATATGTTGGGGACCTTGAATAGCGAGAAGAAACAGCATTGGAGCAAGCACATAGCGGCTATAGTACACGCTTACAATAGTACCACCAGTGATGCTACAGGCTACTCCCCCTACCGTCTCATGTTCGGAAGAGAAGCAAGGTTACCTGTAGACCTGGCCTTTGGCACCTCCCTAGACCATTCCTCAGCCACCTCCCACAAGGGATATGTGGACAGACTCAGACACAGTTTGAAGTTGGCTTATGAACAGGCCCAAGTGGCTTCAGACCAAAGGGGGGGCCGCAACAAGAGGAACTTCGACTTGAAGGTTCGGATCCAGGACCTGCAACCTGGAGACCGAGTTCTTCTACGAAACCTGGGAGTCCCTGGGAAGCACAAGCTTGCAGACAGATGGAGACCTGAACCCTATGTCATTTGTAAAAAGCTGCCGGGCCTACCTGTTTATAAGTTGAAGCCAGAAGGGAAGGTGGGCCCATTGAAGACCTGGCACCGAAATCACTTACTCCCACTTGCTGAGGCAGTTCGGATACCTCCTGCGAGGGATTCCCCAAGCCCAGACTCCATTCTGGATACCCCTAGGCCAAGTACTCGGTCTCAGTCTTCTCAAAATCAAGATGTAGAGACCTCTGAACAAAGTGAAGATGAGGGACAGGAACTTGGTTGGTTATGGCCTTCCCCAACTCCAGGAACTTCTGCTATAGATCTTCCCCCTACCAGAGACACTATAGACAGAACACTGAATGAGGAAGCTACTGAGTTCATTCCATCCAGTCCTTTGTCAGATTACTGGGAAGATGCCTGTGACACATACTCAGAGGAGGACCAAAGAGACTCTATGTACCTCCCAGCTCCTGAACCAAGTGTTTCAGAACCAGCAGAATTCCTCAAATCTCTTCCAGAAGGGGAGCCTACAGTGTCCCAGTCAGAAGTCCCAAGAGAGCAAAGAGCCAGAAGAGTTATAAGGCCTCCTAAGAAGCTGACTTACTCACAAATGGGGAAGAGTTCAGAAGAAACAGTGGTCACTGCAAGGGGGAGTACAGAGCATCCAGTTCCCTCCACTGTTCATTTGGTGGAGGGCAACCCCAACTCGTCCTCTGGCACAGTTAGGCAGGCCACTCATGATAGTGTGACCTGTGGGCAAGGGAATTCAACCTCTCAGTTTTGGTGTGAGTTTCCTTTGCCGACATCGTACACAGCATTGTCTAGATTTGTACGTAGTGTATGTTAAAAATTATCTTTGGGGACCAAAGAGTTCAAGTGGGGGGGAGTGTGTAGCGGGGTCTCCTTTAAGACTTCCCGGGACTACATTTCCCAGAGTCCCGTTTGGCACCCAGGGTGCAATGTTGCCACCGCAGAGACTTGTGGGAGGGAGATAAAAGGAGGAGGCGTGAACAGCTCGGCCTCTTTTGGACACGCGCGGCTGCTGACTGGTCTTCCTGTGCGGATCTGCTGGAGTGCAGGGCCTGAAGCCTGGGGCCTTGCGCAACTTCTGAAGAGCCTTCCATCCCACAACATATCCTGGGTGGTATCTGACTTTGTTTACTGTGGACATCAGTTGGATCGGGACCCGATCGTTGCAGACGCTGTGTGCGGAGACACAGCAGGTGGAAGTCCCGGACTGGGGTTGCGTCCGGAGTGGTGAGCGAGCACCTGCTCAATTCAATAGGCTGTACTGTGTTTAGGCCTATAGACTGCCTTGGCCCACCGATCATTTGTTTGCTGTTCCGCTGGAGACCGGTAGCAGGACAGAGTTAAAGGGTCTCCAGCATAGTGTTCCTTGTGATTACCTACTTTGTGGATTACAATATTGTTCCTGAACGTGCACCACCATTTCAAGTTTGCATGCAAAGAAATCCTAATTCAAAAGACAGAGTTTAATTCTGTGTCAGGCCTGACCAGGGAGGGGGTAGAATATTGTTTAGTGCGCCACAGGGCGCGTAAATAATAATAGCTGCGCGTGGTGGATTACCACGCTGTGCTATTACTGTACACTATATCTATTGCTGCAGGGCTCTGTAGTAGTGATGAGCCGAACACCCCCGGGTTCGGTTCGCACCAGAACCCGCGAACGGACCGAAAGTTCGTACGAACATTAGAACCCTATTAAATACAATGGATGCGAACGTTCGAATTCTAAAGTGCTAATTATAACAACTATTATGCATGTTATTGTCCTAAAAAGGGTTTGGGAACCCGGGTTCTGCACCAGGGGACATGTATCAATGCAAAAAGAAGTTTTAAAAACGGTCGTTTTTCGGGAGCAGTCATTTTAATGATGCCTAAAGTGAAAAAAAAAGTCAAATATTCCTTTAAATATCGTACCTGGGGGGTGTCTAAAGTATGCCTGTGAAGTGCCACGTGTTTCCCGTGTTTAGAACTGTCCCTGCACAAAATGACACTTCTAAAGGAAAAAAAAGCCATTTAAAACTTCTTGCGGCTTTAATGTAATGTCTGGTCCCGGTAATATGGATGAAAATCTTTAAGAAAAATGGCATAGCTACCCCATGACCCCCCCCCCCCTACCCCAGCCCATTACCAGCCCCTTTGGGTCTTGTATGGATATTAAGGGGAACCCTGCACATAAAATAAAAAAGGCCCTATATACTCTGAACAGCCGTATACAGGCGGTGCATACAAGACAGGGACTGTAGGTTTGTTCTTATGTAGAATGTGTTTGTAATTTTGAACAGGTACATTGTTGAAGTGTAGCTCCAGCCCAAAAATCTATTTTTAAACTTTTTGGGAAACATAGGTAAGGGTTATCACCCCTGTAACATTTGTTTTGCTGTCTGTGCCCCTGTTCAGAACATTTCACCTCACTTTCCGTCCCAATGACAACTGTTTTTGAAATGTGGTGTTTTTCTTGAAACAAGGATTGCTGATAAAGCATCAGTACAGAGGAGACACCTTTCTCCCATATTTATTCTTACAGGAGAGAATTTTCCTTCCTAGGGGTAGATTTCCTCTCACTTCCTGTTGTCTTCTTTCGTTTGCAAGTAGGAGTCGTTTGTAAGTTGGATGTTTGAAAGTAGGGACCTGCCGTATATAGTCTGCAGAAATAGGCCCCTTAGTTGTTGGTGTTGGCACAACACTGTAAGCACTCACAGTTACTCTTGGTTGGTGCTGGAACGCCCTGCTGTCAACTATTATATCAGGAATTTTAATTACATATAATTGTTGAACAGTGGTAGTAAAAATTGGGGCTTTGATGGTGGTGCTGGTGCCACAACACTGTAAGCCCTGACAGTTACTCTTGGTGGGTGCAGCAATGGGCCCTGCTGTGAATTATTAGATCAAGAATTGTAATTGCATGCCCCTGTTGAACAGGGGCTGAAAAATTGGGCTTTTCGTGGTGGTGGTGGTGGTGGTGGTGTTGCCACAACACTGTAAGCCCTCAGAGTTACTCTTGGTGGGTGCAGGAATGGGCCCTGCTGTGAATTATTAGATCAAGAATTGTAATTACATGCCCCTTTTGAACAGTGGCTGAAAAATTGGGCCTTTCGTGGTGGTGGTGGTGGTGGCGTTGCCACAACACTGTAAGCCCTCAGACTTACTCTTGGTGGGTGCAGGAATGGGCCCTGCTGTGAATTATTACATCAAGAATTGTAATTGCATGCCCCTGTTGAACAGGGGCTGAAAAATTGGGCCTTAGGCACTGGTGGCACAACACTACAACCCCTCACAGATACTGTACTTGGAGCACAGCAATGAGCCCTGTTGCAAAGTATTGCTTCAAAAATTGTAATGACACGCCCCTGTTAAACAGGGGCTGAAAAATTGGGCCTTAGGCACTGGTGGCACAACACTACAACCCCTCACAGATACTGTACTTGGAGCACAGCAATGAGCCCTATGGCAAATTATTGCTAAAGAAATTGTAAGTACACGCCCCTGTAAAACAGGGGCTGAAAAATTGGGCCTTAGCCACTGGTGGCGGCACCCATAAACAAAAATGATCTTCCAAGCTATCATCATCAATCGTATCATTGAGGACTCGGAGGAGGAGGATAGCCAGTCAACATAACAGCACAGGCACTCAGCATCAGCATCAGTCTTGAAGGGACGTGACATGTTAAAATCAATTAGTCTGTTATATCAGCATCAGGTGTGTGGTAGCTGGTGGTGATCCAAGACTGGTTCATCTTGATGAAAGTCAGTCGATCAACCGAGTCGGTGGACAGGCGCACCCTGTGATCCGTGACAAATCCTCCAGCAGCACTGAATGTGCGTTCCGAAAGAACGCTGGATGCAGGACAGGCCAGTAGCTCAATTGCATACTGTGCAAGCTCTGGCCAGTGATCCATCCTCAAGACCCAGTAAGCCAGAGGATTTTCGGTGGGGAAGGTGTCCAAGTCTGACCTTGCCCCTAGATATTCCTGCACCATGTTTATCAGACGCTGGCGATGGTTGCTGGAACCAATCATACTTTGGGGCTGCGGACTAAAGAATTGTCTGAACGCATCGGTCAGACGGCCACCTTCCCCGCCGCTCCTTCTTTTACTGGCCGAAGCCTCAGCAACTCGTTGTCCTGGACCAGGAGTTTGTAACCTCCCAGTCTCTGGGAACGCGTTGCACAGACCTTTCTGCAAGGCCTCCCGGAGTTGTCTCATCCTCTGCTCCCTCTGCGACGGTAACATAAGGTCCGCAACCTTACCCTTGTACCGTGGATCAAGGAGAGTGGCCAGCCAGTAATGGTCCCTCTCCTTGATCCGAAGAATACGAGGATCCTTCCGCAGACTTTGCAGGATCAGGGAGGCCATGCAGCGTAGGTTTGCTGAGGCATTCGCTCCGGAGTCCTCTGGGTCACTAAGGACGACATGATCCGCAGTCACCTCCTCCCAGCCACGTACAAGTCCACTGGTTTCTTGGGACTGTAAATCATCCCTAAAAGACTGCTGCTGATGATGCTGAGTGCCAGCCTCCACCTCCATGCTGACACAATCCTCCTCCTCCTCTTCCTCTTCCTGTGCGATGGGTGGGACAGAAGGAACACTGTCTGGGTAAAGGGGGCCTTGAGAGGCAAGGAAGTCCTCCTCTTCCTGCCTCTGTTCTGCCTCAAGTGCCCTGTCCATTATTCCACGCAGCGTGTGCTCCAACAGGTGGACAAGAGGTACAGTGTCACTGATGCATGCACTGTCACTGCTCACCATCCTCGTGGCCTCCTCAAATGGTGCCAGGACAGTGCATGCATCCCTGATCATGCCCCACTGGCGTGGAGAAAAAAAACCAAGCTCCCCTGACCCTGTCCTGGTGCCGTAGTCGCACAGGTACTCATTGATGGCCCTCTGCTGCGTGTGCAGCCGCTGCAGCATGGCCAACGTTGAGTTCCACCTGGTGGGCATGTCACATATAAGGCGGTTCTTGGGCAGGTTCAACTCCTTTTGCAGCTCAGCCAGGCGAGCACTGGCATTATAAGATCTGCGGAAATGCACACAGACTTTCCTGGCCTGCCTCAGGACATCCTGTAAAGCCCGGGTACCTGCCCAAGAACCGCTGCACCACCAGGTTAAGGACGTGAGCCACACAGGGCACATGGGTCAGTTGTCCCTGTCGGAGGGCGGAGAGGAGGTTGGTGCCATTGTCGCAAACCACCATTCCTGGCTTAAGCTGGCGTGGCGTCAACCACCTCTCGGCCTGGCCCTGCAGAGCAGACAGGACCTCTGCCCCAGTGTGGCTTCTGTCCCCCAAACACACCAGCGCAAGCACGGCATGGCATCTTTTTGCCTGCGTACTTGCGTAGCCCCGTGAACGGCTACGGAGCACCGCTGGTTCATAGGACAAACCACAGGAAGAGGCCATGGAGGAAGAAGAAGAGGAGGGGGTGGAGGAGAGAGGTGTGTCACAACCAGTAGTAGCATTTTGGAGGTGTGGCGGTGGGACAACCTCCAACACTACTGCACCTTGTCCTGCATCCTTCCCAGCTGCCAAAAGAGTGACCCAATGGGCCGTGAAAGAAAGGTAACGTCCCTGTCCATGCCTGCTGGACCATGAGTCAGCGGTAATATGCACCTTACCGCTGACCGCCCTGTCCAGCGAGGCCAAGACATTGCCTTCCACATGCCGGTAGAGAGCCGGAATAGCCTTCCGTGAGAAAAAGTGGCGTTTGGGAACCTGCCACTGAGGAACCGCACATTGCACAAACTCACGGAAGGGGGCAGAGTCTACCAACTGAAAAGGCAGCAGTTGAAGCGCTAGCAATTTAGCCAAGCTAGCATTCAACCGCTGGGCATGTGGATGGCTGGGAGTGAACTTCTTTCGACGGTCCAGCAGCTGGGGCAGGGAAATTTGCCTGCTAGAATCGGACGTCGGTGTACTGCTAGCAGAGTGGCCGCAAGTACTTGGCTGTGACACACCTAATTCTACACCTTCATTCCTCTCAGTGCATGTTTCAGAGAGGACTGAAGTTATAGTGGGGTTGGAGACCCCAGCTGATGCGGTGCAAGGAGAGGTCCGCTTTGTTCTTTGGTGTGGGTCTTTGAGGTAGGCTTGCCAACGAGCTGCATGGCAGGTCAACATATGTCTGGTCAGGCATGTGGTACCCAAGCGGCTGATGTTTTGGCCACGCGATATACGCTTGAGACATATGTTGCAAACAGCAGCTGTGCGATCTGATGCACTAGCCTCAAAAAAGGCCCACACCAAGGAACTTTTTGAATGACGGGCAGAGGCAGCGCCCTGCACAGGCGGAGCTCTGCGGTGTGATTCCGTCGGTGTACTGCCCTTACGCTGGCCACCAAAGGGCATCCTGTCTCGTTGGAGATGTGCCTCCTCCTCATCCTCCTCCTCCTCTCTCCTATTAGGCACCCACGTGGAGTCAGTGACCTCATCATCCCCTCCCTCCTCATCACTGGAGCCAATCTGGCAGTATGCTGCAGCTGCTGGAACATGACTGCCAGATTGGTGTCCTTCTTGAGCATCCCCTCTGTCTGCTCTCACCCTACTGCCTTCCTGTAGCTGGGTTTCATCATCAGACCCTTCGAAACGCTGGGCATCCTCCTGGAGCATGTACCCAACACTGTGCTCAAACAGTTCGGGGGACTCCTCAGGAGGAGGACATGGTGGGTCTAGGGAAGGAGTGACTGATGATGAGTCTGACATTGATACCAGGGAAGAGGACGCTTTGGCAGCTGCTTTGCCAGTACCCTGAGCCTGGGTGAGAGAGGATGAGGAGGAGGAGGAGGGCTTGGTCATCCACTCTACCAAGTCTTCGGCATGATGTGGCTCAACATGTCCAGCTGCGGAAAAGAAGGACAAGCGTGTCCCATGGCCATGTGCTGATGACAATGCACCGCGTCCACGACCAGCACTGTTGCCCCCAGACACAGAGCCTGCTTGCCCTCTTTTATTGCCTCCTGACTGTCTGCCTCTCCTTGTTTGCCTTCCAGACATTCTAATAGATGGCCTGCAGGGAGATGGGAAAAAAGCAATAAGGGCTACCTTCAGGTGTCCTTCTCTGTTCCTTGAAACAAGGACTTGCACAGTGAAAGAAACTGACACTCTCCCTACCTACAGTTTTCTGTCCCTAGAAAAAATGTTTTTTTTAAGCACAATATAGCACAAGGAGAATTCACTCACTGTCCTTCCAGGTCCCTAGAAACAAGGACTTGCACAGTGAAAGAAACTGACACTCTCCCTACCTACAGTTTTCTGTCCCTAGAAAAAATGTTTTTTTTTAAGCACAATATAGCACAAGGAGAATTCACTCACTGTCCTTCCAGGTCCCTAGAAACAAGGACTTGCACAGTGAAAGAAACTGACACTCTCCCTACCTACAGTTTTCTGTCCCTAGAAAAAATGTTTTTTTTAAGCACAATATAGCACAAGGAGAATTCACTCACTGTCCTTCCAGGTCCCTGGAAACAAGGACTTGCACAGTGAAAGAAACTGACACTCTCCCTACCTACAGTTTTCTGTCCCTAGAAAAAATGTTTTTTTTAAGCACAATATAGCACAAGGAGAATTCACTCACTGTCCTTCCAGGTCCCTGGAAACAAGGACTTGCACAGTGAAAGAAACTGACACTCTCCCTACCTACAGTTTTCTGTCCCTAGAAAAAATGTTTTTTTTAAGCACAATATAGCACAAGGAGAATTCACTCACTGTCCTTCCAGGTCCCTGGAAACAAGGACTTGCACAGTGAAAGAAACTGACACTCTCCCTACCTACAGTTTTCTGTCCCTAGAAAAAATGTTTTTTTTAAGCACAATATAGCACAAGGAGAATTCACTCACTGTCCTTCCAGGTCCCTGGAAACAAGGACTTGCACAGTGAAAGAAACTGACACTCTCCCTACCTACAGTTTTCTGTCCCTAGAAAAAATGTTTTTTTTAAGCACAATATAGCACAAGGAGAATTCACTCACTGTCCTTCCAGGTCCCTAGAAACAAGGACTTGCACAGTGAAAGAAACTGACACTCTCCCTACCTACAGTTTTCTGTCCCTAGAAAAAATGTTTTTTTTAAGCACAATATAGCACAAGGAGAATTCACTCACTGTCCTTCCAGGTCCCTAGAAACAAGGACTTGCACAGTGAAGGAAACTGACACTCTCCCTACCTACAGTTTTCTGTCCCTAGAAAAAATGTTTTTTTTAAGCACAATATAGCACAAGGAGAATTCACTCACTGTCCTTCCAGGTCCCTGGAAACAAGGACTTGCACAGTGAAAGAAACTGACACTCTCCCTACCTACAGTTTTCTGTCCCTAGAAAAAATGTTTTTTTTAAGCACAATATAGCACAAGGAGAATTCACTCACTGTCCTTCCAGGTCCCTGGAAACAAGGACTTGCACAGTGAAAGAAACTGACACTCTCCCTACCTACAGTTTTCTGTCCCTAGAAAAAATGTTTTTTTTAAGCACAATATAGCACAAGAAGAATTCACTCACTGTCCTTCCAGGTCCCTGGAAACAAGGACTTGCACAGTGAAAGAAACTGACACTCTCCCTACCTACAGTTTTCTGTCCCTAGAAAAAATGTTTTTTTTAAGCACAATATAGCACAAGGAGAATTCACTCACTGTCCTTCCAGGTCCCTGGAAACAAGGACTTGCACAGTGAAAGAAACTGACACTCTCCCTACCTACACTTTTCTGTCCCTAGAAAAAATGTTTTTTTTAAGCACAATATAGCACAAGGAGAATTCACTCACTGTCCTTCCAGGTCCCTAGAAACAAGGACTTGCACAGTGAAAGAAACTGACACTCTCCCTACCTACAGTTTTCTGTCCCTAGAAAAAATGTTTTTTTTAAGCACAATATAGCACAAGGAGAATTCACTCACTGTCCTTCCAGGTCCCTGGAAACAAGGACTTGCACAGTGAAAGAAACTGACACTCTCCCTACCTACAGTTTTCTGTCCCTAGAAAAAATGTTTTTTTTAAGCACAATATAGCACAAGGAGAATTCACTCACTGTCCTTCCAGGTCCCTAGAAACAAGGACTTGCACAGTGAAAGAAACTGACACTCTCCCTACCTACAGTTTTCTGTCCCTAGAAAAAATGTTTTTTTTAAGCACACTATAGCACAAGCACAAAACACACTGACACTCTCCCTACCTATCCTTCTCTTTCCCTAAACTAAAGGAATCCAGGTTAAGCAAGAAAGAAATAAAAGTCACTGTCCCTGCCTATGCTGCTCTATCCCTGCTCCGGAACACACTACACTAGGCCGCCGTGCTGGCGGCCTTTTATAGTGTGGGGCGTGTACTAAACACCCTCAGCAATAATTGGCCACAGGCATCCTGCCTGTGGCCAATCATTGCTCTCCTCGCTGCCGGCGCTGTGATTGGCCAAGCATGCGGGGTCACAGTGCATGCTTGGCCAATCACAGCGCCTGGATGACACTGCGATGGCGTAGTGCATTGTGGGCCGTTCGCGTCACTCGAATTTGGCGCGAACGGCCCAAATCGTTCGATCTTCGTCGAACGATCGAACAGCCGATGTTCGAGTCGAACGTATGTTCGACTCGAACACGAAGCTCATCCCTACTCTGTAGGCAAGTTGTATGTTATGTTTTGACTTATGTCTTTTAGCCTAAAGTAAAGCCGTTACCTTACCACGTGCTATCACTGTGTTATTATTGCACATAGTGCTTATATCTCACGAGAAGTTGGGGTGTGTGTATAATCAGGTATAGATTGTGATAGATAACATCCCTAGACTAACTGTGCCATAAGAGACTAGACAAGATTGCCGGGGGTTGGTGGAGCTGTACTCAGGGCCCGAAATCAAACCAGCGGCTCTCTTAACTGGGGGTAGCGCTACATATATATATATATATATATATATATATATATATATACCTCTGATAACCGTGCCACAATTGATTTATATAAAGGTATCAAATTTTATTGTATCACATGGTATAAAAAACATCCATTAAAATCATTGTGTATACCACAAAGTACAGAGCATGGAGATATTCTAGATAATTGGTTTGACTCTGTTGATTTGTGATCTTATAGATGTCTGGTCTATGCGTTTCGCGGGAGCACCTGCTTCATCAGGACCATACCAATGATCAAAATCATTCAATACACATAGCTCTGAATCTAAAGGAAAAAGCATAAAAAAAATAATCATATATATCAAACATAAATATGTACAAAAATCACACAATAAAGTAACTATCTCCAATGGGGACAAAAGGTGAAGAGGGGAAACCAAGAGATTTTTTTTTTTACATATTTATATACCTATCATAACTTAGTACACAAAAAGCGATAGGTATATGGAACATCAACCAAAAAAAAATGAAAAATAAGTCTTCAGAGTTACGCCTGCCGGCCCATGGGAAAGACCCACATCTATATAAGGCAAAAAATTATAAAACTATATCTAGCGCACCCTCCCCAGACTTTACCTGCTTTTTTTCTTTACTTGGCTCCTCCGCAGGAAAGAATGGGGCACACCGCACTATCAGCCCGTACCCTCCTGAATGGGGAGGTTGAGCGGTGTTAGTTTTTGGGCCTGCCTGCGGCTGGTGTTAGAATCCTCCCAAGCTGATCTTGCCTCTGCATTTAGCCAGAAACAAGTCCTTAATTCTCCCCAGTAAAGTAACTGTCCACACCAACTGAAAGTCCAACCTTTGTATTTATTTCACCACGGATAACAAATAGTATCTATGAGAGCAGACAGGTTGATACGAGACACAGGTCAGATAAGGTGGGAGGAGGTCCAGGCACAAACTCAATTTTGGTTCTCTTACTGTTCTGGATTTCATGAACAGGTTTGGGCGCACGGTCTCTGCCACAGATCGGGTGAATTTGAAAAGTCACTGCCACTGACTTGTTGAAGTTGGTCACTGCCACTGACCTGGTGAACAGGGCCTTGCCCTGTTTGGTCACTGCCACTGACCTGGTGTGCGTAGAGTCACTGCCACTATGACCTACAGAACATGCACTTCCTTCTTGAAGAAACTTGGCTAATGTCAAGGAGAAGAACCTCCCTCCGGAGAGTTACCAGAGGCCCCCACTGTCACCACGACTCTGCGCTGGGTCTTCAGAAGGGGTCACCTCCCTGGCCTCCTCGATCCTGGATACGGGTCCCCTCGCAAGGCGGCACCCTGGGAGCCCTCGATCCCCGGCAGAACCCAGCCGAAGGTGCTGGGCCTCGGGCCTCCAAAATAGTACCTCACCCCAGACTGAAGGTGTCTGGGATGGAACAGGAACTCGGCCTCCAGGCCTAGGGCACCCGGAGACGACACGCACCACCCAGGCTAAAGGTGCTTGGGTGTGACCCCTCTGGAAGATGGCCGCCCCTTTTTATACTCTCTCCCAACAGGCACATCAGGTTCCCTGCCCCGCCATCACCACTGCCGAGAGAGGACAAAAAAGCACAGCCCTGCATCAGTGGTTCAACCCTGGCCTATGGCAACAGCGCCACCTGTAGGCCACAGGGAACAGCACACCAATACTATCTCAAAGGAAAATAAATGGTCCAAGAAACCTAACCATTAGTGTATCTGAGCCTAATTACCACTCAGATACTCCCCCCTAAATATAGCACCCCGCTACACATATATAAGGTATGATAAAATTAACAAGACTAGGAAATCCTATATATGTAATATGTGACTTCTCATGAGTAAAAAGTCAAAGAACAAGGGTGCAAGCAAATCCCCAGTATCTTGTAGATGTATTACAAGTCAGTGCTATGTATGTATAGGCCACATGAAGTTAAAAATGTATCAGCCAAGCAGGATGGGCTTATAAAAAGTTCATCCACCATCAAACAAACACCTTGAAAATACAAAAAAATAATATGGGTTTAGATTGTACCACAAAAACTAGATATTTGTTGTAGAGAAACTATCCATATCAAAGTTCCTAAACCTATCACTTTAACGTACTTCAATTTGGGTGGAGAGACCCCTCACTTAGGACCACGTGTCATATCAAGCATAATCTACAATGTGGGCCAAAGGCTCTGGCCTATATATACAGTCAGGTCCATAAATATTGGGAAATTGACTAGGGATGAGCTTCGTGTTCGAGTCGAACATACGTTCGACTCGAACATTGGCTGTTCGATCGTTCGACGAAGATCGAACGATTTGGGCCGTTCGCGCCAAATTCGAGTGACGCGAACGGCCCACAATGCACTACGCCATCGCAGTGTCATCCAGGCGCTGTGATTGGCCAAGCATGCACTGTGACCCCGCATGCTTGGCCAATCACAGCGCCGGCAGCGAGGAGAGCAATGATTGGCCACAGGCAGGATGCCTGTGGCCAATTATTGCTGAGGGTGTTTAGTACACGCCCCACACTATAAAAGGCCGCCAGCACGGCGGCCTAGTGTAGTGTGTTCCGGAGCAGGGATAGAGTAGCATAGGCAGGGACAGTGACTGTTATTTCTTTCTTGCTTAACCTGGATTCCTTTAGTTTAGGGAAAGAGAAGGATAGGTAGGGAGAGTGTCAGTGTGTTTTGTGCTTCTGCTATAGTGTGCTTAAAAAAAACATTTATTCTAGGGACAGAAAACTCTAGGTAGGGACAGTGTCAGTTTCTTTCACTCTGCAAGTCCTTGTTTCCAGGGACCTGTAAGGACAGTGAGTTAATTGTCCTTGTGCTATATTGTGCTTAAAAAAAACATTTATTCTAGGGACAGAAAACTCTAGGTAGGGACAGTGTCAGTTTCTTTCACTCTGCAAGTCCTTGTTTCCAGGGACCTGTAAGGACAGTGAGTTAATTGTCCTTGTGCTATATTGTGATTAAAAAAAACATTTATTCTAGGGACAGAAAACTCTAGGTAGGGACAGTGTCAGTTTCTTTCACTCTGCAAGTCCTTGTTTCCAGGGACCTGTAAGGACAGTGAGTTAATTTTCCTTGTGCTATATTGTGATTAAAAAAAACATTTATTCTAGGGACAGAAAACTCTAGGTAGGGACAGTGTCAGTTTCTTTCACTCTGCAAGTCCTTGTTTCCAGGGACCTGTAAGGACAGTGAGTTAATTGTCCTTGTGCTATATTGTGCTTAAAAAAAACATTTATTCTAGGGACAGAAAACTCTAGGTAGGGACAGTGTCAGTTTCTTTCACTCTGCAAGTCCTTGTTTCCAGGGACCTGTAAGGACAGTGAGTTAATTGTCCTTGTGCTATATTGTGATTAAAAAAAACATTTATTCTAGGGACAGAAAACTCTAGGTAGGGACAGTGTCAGTTTCTTTCACTCTGCAAGTCCTTGTTTCCAGGGACCTGTAAGGACAGTGAGTTAATTTTCCTTGTGCTATATTGTGATTAAAAAAAACATTTATTCTAGGGACAGAAAACTCTAGGTAGGGACAGTGTCAGTTTCTTTCACTCTGCAAGTCCTTGTTTCCAGGGACCTGTAAGGACAGTGAGTTAATTGTCCTTGTGCTATATTGTGCTTAAAAAAAACATTTATTCTAGGGACAGAAAACTCTAGGTAGGGACAGTGTCAGTTTCTTTCACTCTGCAAGTCCTTGTTTCCAGGGACCTGTAAGGACAGTGAGTTAATTTTCCTTGTGCTATATTGTGATTAAAAAAAACATTTATTCTAGGGACAGAAAACTCTAGGTAGGGACAGTGTCAGTTTCTTTCACTCTGCAAGTCCTTGTTTCCAGGGACCTGTAAGGACAGTGAGTTAATTTTCCTTGTGCTATATTGTGATTAAAAAAAACATTTATTCTAGGGACAGAAAACTCTAGGTAGGGACAGTGTCAGTTTCTTTCACTCTGCAAGTCCTTGTTTCCAGGGACCTGTAAGGACAGTGAGTTAATTTTCCTTGTGCTATATTGTGATTAAAAAAAACATTTTTTCTAGGGACAGAAAACTGTAGGTAGGGAGAGTGTTTTTTTTCTTTCACTCTGCAAGTCCTTGTTTCCAGGGACCTGTAAGGACAGTGAGTTAATTGTCCTTGTGCTATATTGTGATTAAAAAAAACATTTTTTCTAGGGACAGAAAACTCTAGGTAGGGAGAGTGTTTTTTTTCTTTCACTCTGCAAGTCCTTGTTTCCAGGGACCTGTAAGGACAGTGAGTTAATTGTCCTTGTGCTATATTGTGCTTAAAAAAAACATTTATTCTAGGGACAGAAAACTCTAGGTAGGGACAGTGTCAGTTTCTTTCACTCTGCAAGTCCTTGTTTCCAGGGACCTGGAGAGACATTGAGTGAATTGTCCTTGTGCTATATTGTGATTAAAAAAAACATTTATTCTAGGGACAGAAAACTCTAGGTAGGGACAGTGTCAGTTTCTTTCACTCTGCAAGTCCTTGTTTCCAGGGACCTGTAAGGACAGTGAGTTAATTTTCCTTGTGCTATATTGTGATTAAAAAAAACATTTTTTCTAGGGACAGAAAACTGTAGGTAGGGAGAGTGTTTTTTTTCTTTCACTCTGCAAGTCCTTGTTTCCAGGGACCTGTAAGGACAGTGAGTTAATTGTCCTTGTGCTATATTGTGATTAAAAAAAACATTTTTTCTAGGGACAGAAAACTCTAGGTAGGGAGAGTTTTTTTTTTTTTTCACTCTGCAAGTCCTTGTTTCCAGGGACCTGTAAGGACAGTGAGTTAATTGTCCTTGTGCTATATTGTGCTTAAAAAAAACATTTATTCTAGGGACAGAAAACTCTAGGTAGGGACAGTGTCAGTTTCTTTCACTCTGCAAGTCCTTGTTTCCAGGGACCTGGAGAGACATTGAGTGAATTGTCCTTGTGCTATATTGTGATTAAAAAAAACATTTATTCTAGGGACAGAAAACTCTAGGTAGGGACAGTGTCAGTTTCTTTCACTCTGCAAGTCCTTGTTTCCAGGGACCTGTAAGGACAGTGAGTTAATTTTCCTTGTGCTATATTGTGATTAAAAAAAACATTTTTTCTAGGGACAGAAAACTGTAGGTAGGGAGAGTGTTTTTTTTCTTTCACTCTGCAAGTCCTTGTTTCCAGGGACCTGTAAGGACAGTGAGTTAATTGTCCTTGTGCTATATTGTGCTTAAAAAAAACATTTATTCTAGGGACAGAAAACTCTAGGTAGGGACAGTGTCAGTTTCTTTCACTCTGCAAGTCCTTGTTTCCAGGGACCTGTAAGGACAGTGAGTTAATTTTCCTTGTGCTATATTGTGATTAAAAAAAACATTTATTCTAGGGACAGAAAACTCTAGGTAGGGACAGTGTCAGTTTCTTTCACTCTGCAAGTCCTTGTTTCCAGGGACCTGTAAGGACAGTGAGTTAATTTTCCTTGTGCTATATTGTGATTAAAAAAAACATTTATTCTAGGGACAGAAAACTCTAGGTAGGGACAGTGTCAGTTTCTTTCACTCTGCAAGTCCTTGTTTCCAGGGACCTGTAAGGACAGTGAGTTAATTTTCCTTGTGCTATATTGTGATTAAAAAAAACATTTTTTCTAGGGACAGAAAACTGTAGGTAGGGAGAGTGTTTTTTTTCTTTCACTCTGCAAGTCCTTGTTTCCAGGGACCTGTAAGGACAGTGAGTTAATTCTCCTTGTGCTATATTGTGATTAAAAAAAACATTTTTTCTAGGGACAGAAAACTCTAGGTAGGGAGAGTTTTTTTTTTTTTCACTCTGCAAGTCCTTGTTTCCAGGGACCTGTAAGGACAGTGAGTTAATTGTCCTTGTGCTATATTGTGCTTAAAAAAAACATTTATTCTAGGGACAGAAAACTCTAGGTAGGGACAGTGTCAGTTTCTTTCACTCTGCAAGTCCTTGTTTCCAGGGACCTGGAGAGACATTGAGTGAATTGTCCTTGTGCTATATTGTGATTAAAAAAAACATTTATTCTAGGGACAGAAAACTCTAGGTAGGGACAGTGTCAGTTTCTTTCACTCTGCAAGTCCTTGTTTCCAGGGACCTGTAAGGACAGTGAGTTAATTTTCCTTGTGCTATATTGTGATTAAAAAAAACATTTTTTCTAGGGACAGAAAACTGTAGGTAGGGAGAGTGTTTTTTTTCTTTCACTCTGCAAGTCCTTGTTTCCAGGGACCTGTAAGGACAGTGAGTTAATTTTCCTTGTGCTATATTGTGATTAAAAAAAACATTTTTTCTAGGGGCAGAAAACTGTAGGTAGGGAGAGTGTTTTTTTTCTTTCACTCTGCAAGTCCTTGTTTCCAGGGACCTGTAAGGACAGTGAGTTAATTGTCCTTGTGCTATATTGTGCTTAAAAAAAACATTTTTTCTAGGGACAGAAAACTCTAGGTAGGGAGAGTGTTTTTTTTTTTTCACTCTGCAAGTCCTTGTTTCCAGGGACCTGTAAGGACAGTGAGTTAATTGTCCTTGTGCTATATTGTGCTTAAAAAAAACATTTATTCTAGGGACAGAAAACTCTAGGTAGGGACAGTGTCAGTTTCTTTCACTCTGCAAGTCCTTGTTTCCAGGGACCTGTAAGGACAGTGAGTTAATTTTCCTTGTGCTATATTGTGCTTAAAAAAAACATTTATTCTAGGGACAGAAAACTCTAGGTAGGGACAGTGTCAGTTTCTTTCACTCTGCAAGTCCTTGTTTCCAGGGACCTGGAGAGACATTGAGTGAATTGTCCTTGTGCTATATTGTGATTAAAAAAAACATTTATTCTAGGGATAGAAAACTCTAGGTAGGGACAGTGTCAGTTTCTTTCACTGTGAAAGTCCTTGTTTCAAGGGACAGAGAAGGACACCTGAAGGTAGCCCTTATTGCTTTTTTCCCATCTCCCTGCAGGCCATCTATTAGAATGTCTGGAAGGCAAACAAGGAGAGGCAGACAGTCAGGAGGCAATAAAAGAGGGCAAGCAGGCTCTGTGTCTGGGGGCAACAGTGCTGGTCGTGGACGCGGTGCATTGTCATCAGCACATGGCCATGGGACACGCTTGTCCTTCTTTTCGGCAGCTGGACATGTTGAGCCACATCATGCCGAAGACTTGGTAGAGTGGATGACCAAGCCCTCCTCCTCCTCCTCATCCTCTCTCACCCAGGCTCAGGGTACTGGAAAAGCAGCTGCCAAAGCGTCGTCTTCCCTGGTATCAATGTCAGACAAATCATCAGTCACTCCTTCCCTAGACCCACCATGTCCTCCTCCTGAGGAGTCCCCCGAACTGTTTCAGCACAGTGTTGGGTACATGCTCCAGGAGGATGCCCAGCGTTTCGAAGGGTCTGATGATGAAACCCAGCTAGAGGAAGGCAGTAGCGTGAGAGCAGACAGAGGGGATGCTCAAGAAGGACACCAATCTGGCAGTCATGTTCCAGCAGCTGCAGCATACTGCCAGATTGGCTCCAGTGATGAGGAGGGAGGGGATGATGAGGTCAATGACTCCACGTGGGTGCCTAATAGGAGAGAGGAGGAGGAGGAGGATGAGGAGGAGGCACATCTCCAACGAGGCAGGATGCCCTTTGGTGGCCAGCGTAAGGGCAGTACACCGACGGAATCACACCGCAGAGCTCCGCCTGTGCAGGGCGCTGCCTCTGCCCGTCATTCAAAAAGTTCTTTGGTGTGGGCCTTTTTTGAGGCTAGTGCATCAGATCGCACAGCTGCTGTTTGCAACATATGTCTCAAGCGTATATCGCGTGGCCAAAACATCAGCCGCTTGGGTACCACATGCCTGACCAGACATATGTTGACCTGCCATGCAGCTCGTTGGCAAGCCTACCTCAAAGACCCACACCAAAGAACAAAGCGGACCTCTCCTTGCACCGCATCAGCTGGGATCTCCAACCCCACTATAACTTCAGTCCTCTCTGAAACATGCACTGAGAGGAATGAAGGTGTAGAATTAGGTGTGTCACAGCCAAGTACTTGCGCCCACTCTGCTAGCAGTACACCGACGTCCGATTCTAGCAGGCAAATTTCCCTGCCCCAGCTGCTGGACCGTCGAAAGAAGTTCACTCCCAGCCATCCACATGCCCAGCGGTTGAATGCTAGCTTGGCTAAATTGCTAGCGCTTCAACTGCTGCCTTTTCAGTTGGTAGACTCGGCCCCCTTCCGTGAGTTTGTGCAATGTGCGGTTCCTCAGTGGCAGGTTCCCAAACGCCACTTTTTCTCACGGAAGGCTATTCCGGCTCTCTACCGGCATGTGGAAGGCAATGTCTTGGCCTCGCTGGACAGGGCGGTCAGCGGTAAGGTGCATATTACCGCTGACTCATGGTCCAGCAGGCATGGACAGGGACGTTACCTTTCTTTCACGGCCCATTGGGTCACTCTTTTGGCAGCTGGGAAGGATTCAGGACAAGGTGCAGTAGTGTTGGAGGTTGTCCCACCGCCACGCCTCCAAAATGCTACTACTGGTTGTGACACACCTCTCTCCTCCACCCCCTCCTCTTCTTCTTCCTCCATGGCCTCTTCCTGTGGTTTGTCCTATGAACCAGCGGTGCTCCGTAGCCGTTCACGGGGCTACGCAAGTACGCAGGCAAAAAGATGCCATGCCGTGCTTGCGCTGGTGTGTTTGGGGGACAGAAGCCACACTGGGGCAGAGGTCCTGTCTGCTCTGCAGGGCCAGGCCGAGAGGTGGTTGACGCCACGCCAGCTTAAGCCAGGAATGGTGGTTTGCGACAATGGCACCAACCTCCTCTCCGCCCTCCGACAGGGACAACTGACCCATGTGCCCTGTGTGGCTCACGTCCTTAACCTGGTGGTGCAGCGGTTCTTGGGCAGGTACCCGGGCTTACAGGATGTCCTGAGGCAGGCCAGGAAAGTCTGTGTGCATTTCCGCAGATCTTATAATGCCAGTGCTCGCCTGGCTGAGCTGCAAAAGGAGTTGAACCTGCCCAAGAACCGCCTTATATGTGACATGCCCACCAGGTGGAACTCAACGTTGGCCATGCTGCAGCGGCTGCACACGCAGCAGAGGGCCATCAATGAGTACCTGTGCGACTACGGCACCAGGACAGGGTCAGGGGAGCTTGGTTTTTTTTCTCCACGCCAGTGGGGCATGATCAGGGATGCATGCACTGTCCTGGCACCATTTGAGGAGGCCACGAGGATGGTGAGCAGTGACAGTGCATGCATCAGTGACACTGTACCTCTTGTCCACCTGTTGGAGCACACGCTGCGTGGAATAATGGACAGGGCACTTGAGGCAGAACAGAGGCAGGAAGAGGAGGACTTCCTTGCCTCTCAAGGCCCCCTTTACCCAGACAGTGTTCCTTCTGTCCCACCCATCGCACAGGAAGAGGAGGAGGAGGAGGAGGAGGAGGAGGAGGAGGATTGTGTCAGCATGGAGGTGGAGGCTGGCACTCAGCATCATCAGCAGCAGTCTTTTAGGGATGATTTACAGTCCCAAGAAACCAGTGGACTTGTACGTGGCTGGGAGGAGGTGGCTGCGGATCATGTCGTCCTTAGTGACCCAGAGGACTCCGGAGCGAATGCCTCAGCAAACCTACGCTGCATGGCCTCCCTGATCCTGCAAAGTCTGCGGAAGGATCCTCGTATTCTTCGGATCAAGGAGAGGGACCATTACTGGCTGGCCACTCTCCTTGATCCACGGTACAAGGGTAAGGTTGCGGACCTTATGTTACCGTCGCAGAGGGAGCAGAGGATGAGACAACTCCGGGAGGCCTTGCAGAAAGGTCTGTGCAACGCGTTCCCAGAGACTGGGAGGTTGCAAACTCCTGGTCCTGGACAACGAGTTGCTGAGGCTTCGGCCAGTCAAAGAAGGAGCGGTGGGGAAGGTGGCCGTCTGACCGATGCGTTCAGACAATTCTTTA